>CAMZMU010000090.1:10008561-11208561 GCA_947311845.1 Poa pratensis
CTCTTTCGCGAAAGCCCTGGGGGGTCTATATATAGTCTTTTTAGGTCAAGACGAAGCTTCGGGAAGAAGGATCGACAGCAGCGGAGGCCCGAGGGCCATTTGGTGGGTCCCACGCGGTCAGGGAATCTGGCCGCGTGGGCCCACCCCTTTCGGCCTTCTGGTCTCCGTTTCTTCGTTCCTTTGCGCTACGTTTCGTTCCTTCCAAAAAAAGTGATCCCCGTAAAATTTCAGGTCATTTGGACGTCGTTTGGTCGCCTGAAACGTAAAAATATAGAAAAAGGGGTTTTCTGACAGTGCAGGGTTAATTCCAGAAAAATGGGGATTGTTAATTATCCCCAAAACTCAATATAAATCATGAATATAACCCTTATATGATGCAAATAACATGGAATAACATGTAATAAAATGTAAAGTTCATGTATGCATTTTACATGCATCAACATCCCCAAGCTTAACCCATGCTCGTCCCGATATGAAGGTGATAAAACTACATGGACTTTGCATTTTAATACTATCAATGGATATCAAAGGTGATTACTATTGCTAATAGAGTCAAATGTTCATTCTTCAAAGGAATAACAATATGCAAGATAAATTATGAAGTGATATCAATACTCAATTGTAAAGCTATTTATCAAAAGTGTATAATAGAAGAAAGTAATGGACCAATGTATGCATAATGAAAAGTAAAAACATCCTATGGGTCATAGAGTACTTCTTATGAAAACTGAATATAAAAGGTGGACACTTTGGATAGATAAATAAGTAGGTAAAGCATGAATAAGTTTCATCTAACTTCCAAACACTTCTACTTAAGTTAATGCTTGCAATGTGGTAGTCATTGGTGTGGAGCTCTCATTACCCCTATCATAGCATCTTGAATGATTAATGTTTAAAGTGAAAGCAAATATGAGTGGTGTGCTTGACAATGTATTGGTTGAATGTCTCATGTCCTTGAATACAAGTACCTACACCATGTGTTACTCACTTTGGTCCACAAAGTAAATTCAAATAAAGGTCATTGCAAGTAATAATAGTATCATCAAGAACTCACTGGGGTACCTCTTGCCCTTGACATGAACAAGCCTGTCAAAAAACAAGACAAACAGACAATGAACAATCTCAGCACTCTTTTATTTACTATGGGTATAGCTTTTTATTATGAGGTGCATCACTGAATGAACATTATGGTTATGCTGTAAATTTCCACCATGAATGATGCATGGCTTAGATTAGCGGCCCAGGCATTTCTCTAACCATTTATACAAACTCTTTGAACTTACTAAGTATCCACATTCATTTCACCCATGATAGGCATCCATAAACAAAAGTACATGACATCAACTAAATATAAATAAGTGCAATGTTGAAAGCTTGCCATGTGACAGCACATATGGGCTAACTCCCAACCAAAACTATTGTCAAGCCCACAACTTCATAATTTTAATCACAATGGTTCATGCTTATTAAATGCAATAAAAGTAAATTGTGCATCAAGTTCGTGAGAGCTTTTAACCAATTTTTCCCATGACAATCAATAACATAAGCATTTAAATTCAGAAATGTAGATAACACAATATAACATGATAAACATACTTGGAATAATGCTAAAGCTAATAGGTAGATATGTGGACTCACTGGAAAAACTTTGGTTGAAGGTGTTGGGAAACAAGCTTTTTACTTGTTGTAATTTTTGGGCTAGCAATAGGGAGAAAGTTGACCATCTAAATGCATGCATAAGTGTCCATAGAACTAATCAATCCATGTTAAACCAAGTAAAGTTAAAATTCAACATCTAAACATGTAAAAGATAGCTCTTGACAACACACTTGCAAATTAACATTCATTTAAAGCACATGAATTATGCAACTATATGTATCTTTTAAAATCAACTCAAACATCCCTATCCCAATATATTTAATAGCATCCAACATAATTCAACCCAAACTTCCAGTAGCTCTCTCATATATAAATGATAGTGGTGGTCTTATTAACAAACCGAAAAACAAAAGCAAAAGAAAACAGACGCTCCAAGTTTATACGATAAAGTGCTTTGATCGAAAAACAGAAGTTAGACGTGTGCAAACCGAGAGTGTGTTGGTCTAGGGGGTTGTCTTGACATCCCCAAGCTTATGGTCTTCACACCATCCTTGGATAGCTCTTGGTGCAGCTCCTCTAATCCCTGTGAAAATTCAAAACACCGTTTCTCCCATTTCTTTTCTGTGTGATATTAGTAGTGATAAACAAATAGGTTCCTTGCATAAAATCCTTAGGCAAAAATTCATATGAATGTCGAGAGTATATAATGTTGTATGCCTACTCATAAACTCAATTGAATCAAAAAGATTCAAGCAAAAAGCTCAAAGAATGCATCAAACAATATCAAGACAGAATCTGTCCAGAAAAAAGCAGCAGCAAAACGCATTTTTCTACCCTACTTAAACTCGTCAGAAAATCTGCAAAAAATCACATATAGAGGATGAAAGTTGAAGCTATGGTTCAAATTACAGCTCAATCGGAGTTAAAAGATAAATGAATAGCAACTTTTCAAACCAAAATAGGTAAAACTTGGTCTTATTAAAAATCCAGAAACAAAACTAACAAACTACTCTCTTGTTACCGCAAGAGGACCAAAGAAAATCTCAAACAAAGCAAACGGGTTGCTCCCGTAAAGCGTTTTCTTTATAGCCATATAGCTAGGCTTACTTACTTGAAATTCAAATGGGACGTAGCTCATGAGGGGGCTTGTACCTTGGTGTGTCTCTTCCTTGGGAAGTGTTCCATGCTCTTCTTGTGTGAAAACTGAAACTTCACATTCCCTTCCTTTGAATCAATAATGGCACCTGTAGTACGAAGAAAAGGTCTTCCCAAAATAATAGGACTAGAGGTTTTATTCCCCATGTCCATGATTAGAAAATCAACAGGCACAAAAGTCATGTGTAACTCTACCATAACATCACTTCTTTTCCTAGAGCATGTCTAATGGAATCATCAGCAAGTGCAAGTTCTATAGAGCATTTCTCAATATTTTTAAGTTCAAGGACTTCATATAGTTCTTTAGATAATATAGAGACACTAGATCCTAGATCTAAAATGGCATGGTGTGTCTCTTTTCCAATCGTTACTAGTACCTTAGGGATCCAGATATCCCCAAGCTTAGGTGGTATCATAGCTTCTTGATTGTATCTAGCAATCTTTTCTTTTAAGACATGATTAGCAATATAGGAACCAAAACCAGCCTGGTTAATATTAACAGAAGGATCACTTGCAAATTTTTGTAAGATAGAAATTAATTCATGCAAGCTACACTTCTCTAAATCAACAAATGGTTCCTTAACTTCACTAAGCATTTTAACTTCCTCAACTTTTTTATCTTTTTGAGATATAATGATGTTCTTTAATGAGGAAACTTCCTTGGTGAGTTGATCTACTCTTTCAAACAAAATATCATGTTTTTCGAATTTGGATATGAACTCCTTATTGAGCTCCTTTTGAGTAGATATAAATGATCTAATGGTGTTTTCCAAATCACTAGAAACATTACTACTAGTGGTATATTTGTTTGGAACATATGGGGGCTTATTATAAGAGTTATAATTGTTGTTACCATACCCATTATTACCATAGTTCCTAATGAAGTTGACATCAACATTTTCAGGATTATTACCAACTAGTTCTTGCAAAGGCATATTTTCAAAATTTTATTTATTAATAAAAGCAAGAATGGTGTCCATTTTAGATGACAAATCATTTGTTTCTTCTATAGAGTTCACTTTCATAGATGAACTAGGTGCTCTATCAGTATGCCATTGACTATAATTTTGCAAGATACTTTCCAAAATGTTCTTAGCTTCTAATATAGTTTTTCCCATGAAAGCACCTCCAGCAGCTGAATCAAGTATATTTCTAGACATGTAATTTAGACCATTGTAAAAAGAGTGTAAAATGGTCCATTCGTTAACCCCATGTGATGGACAAGTTCTAAGCATGAGTTTAATCCTATCCCAAGCCATGGCAACATGTTCATTTTCATTTTGCCTAAAGAGAGGATATTGTTTCTATTTTGCAATATTTTAACAGGGGGTAATATTTCTTAATGAAAGCTTCTTTTAAATCATCCCAAGAATTAATACTACCAATAGGTAATGAATGTAGCCACTCTTTAGCTTTTCCTCTAAGTGAGAAAGGAAATAACTTCAGTTTTAAGACATTACTTTCAACTTTTTAAACTTTTGCATGTCACAGATTTCAATAAAATCATGAAGATGCATAGAGGCATCCTCAACAGCACTACCACCAAATTATTCCCTAGTTATCAAGTTTAACAAACTAGGACTAACTTCATAGCTCTCAGCAGTAATCTCAGGTGTGCTGATAGGCTTAGCAATAAATTGATCATTAGGAGTGTTTGTGTAGTCACACAATTTAGTTCTATCTCCCATTTTAACAAGTTTTTATGTGTTTTTATTTTTTTATGCAAAACTGAAAGTAAAATGACACTAATGCAACTCGAAATAACAAATGCAACACAAAAATGCAAAACTGAATATATATAATGCAAACCGAAATATAAAGATGATATGCAAGACAAGAACCAAAAAAATGATTGTAGGTAAAGATGGATAAGATGATGCTCACATAGGTGCAACCTCCCCAAGCTTAGGTTGTTACACAAGCTGGTGATAAAGTTGACTTTATGTGAGTGATCCTTGGATAAACCTTTCAGCTATGGTTCCCCGGCAACGGCGCCAGAAAACGTCTTGATACCCAATGATGCTATTATAACGGACGCCAGAAAACAGTCTTGATGGCGTGGAGTTACCTGCGTCAAAAGAATATGGGTTATGTTGAGACTCCAAGTGCAGAGTGTATGTAGTAGTGGAAGACAGTTTTCCCCACGAGGGGTGACTCGAGGGTTTAATATCGAACTCTCAGGGAACCAGTATTTCAGGTGTTATCTCCTTATCCTTCTCTTGAGAACCTGCAACGAAATAAATTGTTTTGTGCCCTCAACCTCACCAAGTGGTTGTCAAGCACAAGGTGTGAGAATGATAATAAAATAAATATGCAAACAGTAGTAAATATGCAATGATGGTAAAATAAATATGCAATGATGGTGGAAACAATGGTAAATGATATTTTTGGGTTTTTTATAATGAATGCAAGATATAAAAGTGTTTTTGTATTTTCGGATTTTATAATGGCAGCAAACAAAAGTGGTGATAAAAGTGTTGGAAAGGTGTTTCTTATGATTAAAAATGGACCGGGGTTCATGGTTTCACAAATGCACTCTCTCTTGATAACGTGGTAGACAATGGAACACTAAAATTAACATGAAAGATGGCAAGACATGGTTTGACAAGTTATTAATAATATGGGCATCACGTCCTAACATAGAGATCTCAAGTATAAGTTGTTCTCTCTCTTATGCTCCACCAAGATGCGAACTAAATCATAACACCTTAGTAATTAAGATAAATCAGAGCATAGCAATAAGTTCAATAACATGAAGTTAAAATAAAAACATGCTAGATCTAGTCATGGAGGTAGTGGCCAAGGTCACATCCACTCTCCGGTAGCATGGTATTTTTGTTTATCCCTAGTGAGGCAACAAAGTAAGGTAGAAAACCCAAGTGGATCGTAGAACTATCTGTCACGTTCACTGCACTAGCCACCCCCGTTACTCCAACTAATGTACACATTCCCCTCACATGCTCTCATAAACATGCTTGATCATGACAAGTAAATAAGAACGGGGTACATAATATGCATCTACTTTCATAACTGAAACAAAACCATTGCACTCTTAAACATGTATTAACTCATAATAAAGATCCACCACAAAGGAATTACATAGATGACCGTAATCATGTTCAGCAGCTCATACGGTACTAATTAGTGAAGCTCATAGATAGGAGAGATACATAAGTTACTTCCCCCTCCAATCTTCAGCTCCAGGTCTCTGTTTCATGGTTTCTTTGTTTCGGCGGCGCTCTCTTTCGCGAAAGCCCTGGGGGGTCTATATATAGTCGTTTTTAGGTCAAGACGAAGCTTCGGGAAGAAGGATCGACAGCAGCGGAGGCCCGAGGGCCAATTTGGTGGGTCCCACGCGGTCAGGGAATTTGGCCGCGTGGGCCCACCCCTTTCGGCCTTCTGGTCTCCGTTTCTTTGCTTCCTTTGCGCCTACGTTTCGTTCCTTCCAAAAAAGTGATCCCCGTAAAATTTCAGGTCTTTTGGACGTCGTTTGGTCGCCTGAAACGTAAAAATATAGAAAAAGGGGTTTTCTAACAGTGCAAGGTTAATTCCAGAAAAATGGGGACATTGTTAATTATCCCCAAAACTCAATATAAATCATGAATATAACCCTTATATGATGCAAATAACATGTAATAAAATGTAAAGTTCATGTATGCATTTTACATGCATCAGTCGCCGTGACGGCGCGCGCGGGCGAGCTCGCGGCAGAGGAAATGGCGGCGGCAGGAAAGCTCACCTAGGGCTGGCGTGCGGTGGCGGGAGTGGCTGGAGTCGACGGAGAAGACCTCGGCGAGCACGGCGGTGTCCTCAGCTGCCGCATGCAACGCCGGAATCCATGGCGATGGCTGCGACGCTCGTCTCGGGTCGAGGACGGACTCGGCGTCTACGGCGGTCTCTGGGCACAAAGAAAAGGGGGAGGGTTAGGTCTCGATGAGGGGAGCTTCACGGGCCAAAAATGGCGAAGAAAGGAGGGGCGAATCGCCGGCAATCGTTGCTCGACGCCGGCGGTGGCCGCGCTTAACACCTCGATTTCCGGGAAGCAGAGAGCTAGGGTTCGAGCGTGGCTTCGTGGGGAAGGAGAGGGTGTGGTGTGCGTGTTCTGGGAGGGAGAGAGGGGCAGGGGAGGTTGGGGTCGAGTGTTGGACGAGGCTCACCCTTTTTAGGGTTTTCGGACAAGGAGGGCAGTGGGGGTGGCGTGGGGGTTGTCCATTGGCGTGCTGGGGCGGTGGAGGAGTGGGGCAGAGGTGAGGTGGCTGGGTCGACGTGTTTTGGCCAGTGAGGGAGAGGGGGAGTGATCATCCATTGAGCAAAGAAGAAAAAGAGAGAAGAAGAGTGGTGGAGAGGGTGATGGGGGGGGCTGACCTGTGGGTCCTAGCTGACTAGGATGCTCTCTCAGGGCAGAGGGGTCAGAGGGGAGTCGATGCAAGTGAGGGGAGGGCTGGGTTTAGCTAGGGTTAGTGTTTTAGCTAACACTAGGTTGTTTTACTAAAACTATTAATAAGTCTAAACTAAGTCAACACTAGGAGCTAAGCACAAACATGAGAGTGATGACCTAATTGAGGTGAAGCAAAAAATTTGCAAAGCTAAAAGAATGAAGAAGAAGTTTTAAAAACAAAGTAAGTGGTGAAAAATGACCAAATGGTCACTGTTTTGAGTAGGTCTAAAAACCTAGATGGTTTTGTGTTAAAACAAGTTTTCAAAAAGTCAAACAAGGCACAAACTAAAAGTAGGAAGTTCAAGGATCAAGGGAAACAAGTTGCATGTCAAAAATAACACAAGGGTTGCTTAATCTAGGGCTCTAGATTGGCTAAGTTTTAACAAACCTGAAGATCATAGTCTTTTAAATTAAAACTAGAAGAATTAATAAAAGTGGTACTTATAGGTTTCAAACAAAAACTAGAGGGCTAAAGAAATCAACTAAAACAACCAAGCAAGAATTGACTAAAATCAACCAAAAGTTTTTGCTATTTTGGAAAATTCTAGACTAACACCACAATTCTAAGTCCAAGAAAATTGGGGTGTTACAAGATAGCCCGCCATCCACCAGATGTAGATTACACCTTTAATTTGGCCATAATTTTTGCACGCATTACGTCTATGACGAACATATCAACAACTATATTAAATAATATTGGTGATACTGCATCGCCTTGTTATATTTTTTTGGGAAGTATCAACCAATATCATCATGGAGTTTGATGGCTACACTTGTTCCGAAAATAAAATTATGGATTAGAGCACGCCATTTTTCAGAAAAACCTTTCGTTTTAAAACTTTGCTGAAGAAAAAACTACATGGCTTTATCATAAGGCTTTTCTAAGTTGATCTTTAGTATAACTCCATTCATTTTTTTCGATGTAACTCATGAATTTTTTCACGTAGGATCAGTACACCATCAAGGTTATCTTGGACAACTAATACAAACAGAAAAAAAACTTTGATTTCTTAGGCGGAAATTTAATTGTTTCCAACCATATATTTATTAGGACGTAAATATAGAAAGCAATTGATGACTAAGGCTGTATCTTGGATTGTTCATATATATAATAAACAAGCCATTTGTTCGGAAACACGATGTTACTTTTTATTCCCCAAGATATAATAATACTTTTAATTACGGGACTAAATTATCATATCTCACAATATTGAGTTTTCAAATAACCCATGAGCCAACAAGAATGTCGTTAGTTTCCGGCTACATATACTCAATCCAAACGCCATCGATCGACCCATACCATTTCTCACTAGCTGGCTGCCGCCGCAAGCCCCTCCAAACCAAATCTAGCATACCATGGCGCTCCGGCATGTGTGCATTCTCCTCCTGCTGGCGCCTTCCCTCGTCGTCGCCAGCGGCGACAACTGCTGCAACACGGTGATGGTGGTGGATCATCACTGCGCTGGAGAATTCATCGTTGCGCGCTTCGACAACAACAAGGACGGTGTCAGCCGTGAATGCTGCATCGAGCTCGCCTGCGTCCGCGAGTGGGCGTGCGCCAACGTGCTGCGCGAGTTCTGCCTGCCGCCGGAGGCCCATGACTGTCCAGGATCACCTCAGTGGCCGCCGTCAAGCGCAACGATGTCTATGTACCCGCACAATTAGCTAGTGATGAGGCGTTCATGCATCCTACTCGCGCGTTCATGGTTGCGATTTTCTTTTTTGTATTTTCGGATTTTATAATGGCAGCAAACAAAGTGGTGATAAAAGTGTTGGAAAGGTGTTTCTTATGATTAGAAATGGACCGGGGTTCATGGTTTCATAAATGCACTCTCTCTTGATAACGTGGTAGACAATGGAACACTAAAATTAACATGAAAGATGGCAAGACATGGTTTGACAAGTTATTAATAATATGGGCATCACATCCTAACATAGAGATCTCAAGTATAAGTTGTTCTCTCTCTTATGCTCCACCAAGATGCGAACTAAATCATAACACCTTAGTAATTAAGATAAATCAGAGCATAGCAATAAGTTCAATGACATGAAGTTAAAATAAGAACATGCTAGATCTAGTCATGGAGGTAGTGGCCAAGGTCACATCCACTCTCCGGTAGCATGGTATTTTTGTTTATCCCTAGTGAGGCAACAAAGTAAGGTAGAAAACCCAAGTGGATCGCAGAACTATCTGTCACGTTCACTGCACTAGCCACCCCCGTTACTCCAACTAATGCACACGTTTCCCCTCACATGCTCTCATAAACATGCTTGATCATGACAAGTAAATAAGAACGGGGTACATTATATGCATCTACTTTCATAACTGAAACAAAACCATTGCACTCTCAAACATGTATTAACTCATAATAAAGATCCACCACAAAGGAATTACATAGATGACCATAATCATCTTCAGCAGCTCATACGGTACTAATTAGTGAAGCTCATAGAGAGGAGAGATACATAAGTTACTTCCACAAACCCATAGTCCAGGGGTGGACTACTCCCTCTTCATCATGGTGTCGGTGGAGATGTTGTTGGAGGGGAAGGAGACCACGCCGGCAGCGCCCCACCGGAGTTTTCCCCCTCCAATCTTCAGCTCCAGGTCTCTGTTTCGTGGTTTCTGTGTTTCGGCGGCGCTCTCTTTCGCGAAAGCCCTGGGGGTCTATATATAGTCGTTTTTAGGTCAAGACGAAGCTTCGGGAAGAAGGATCGACAGCAGCGGAGGCCCGAGGGCCAATTTGGTGGGTCCCACGCGGTCAGGGAATCTAGCCACGTGGGCCCACCCCTTTCGGCCTTCTGGTCTCCGTTTCTTCGCTTCCTTTGCGCCTACGTTTCGTTCCTTCCAAAAAATGATCCCCGTAAAATTTCAGGTCATTTGGACGTCGTTTGGTCGTCTGAAACGTAAAAATATAGAAAAAGGGGTTTTCTGACAGTGCAGGGTTAATTCCAGAAAAATGGGGACATTGTTAATTATCCCCAAAACTCAATATAAATCATGAATATAATCCTTATATGATGCAAATAACATGTAATAAAATGTAAAGTTCATGTATGCATTTTACATGCACCAGTCGCCGTGACGGCGCGCGCGGGCGAGCTCGCGGCAGAGGAAATGGCGGCGGCGGGAAAGCTCACCTAGGGCTGGCGTGCGGTGGCGGGAGTGGCTGGAGTCGACGGAGAAGACCTCGGCGAGCACGGCGGTGTCCTCAGCTGCCGCATGCAATGCCGGAATCCATGGCGACGGCGGCGGCGCTCGTCTCGGGTCGAGGACGGACTCGGCGTCTATGGCAGTCTCTGGGCACAAAGAAAAGGGGGAGGGTTAGGTCTCGATGAGGGGAGCTTCACGGGCCAAAAATGGCGAAGAAAGGAGGTGAATCGCCGGCAATCGTTGCTCGACGCCGGCGGTGGCCGCGCTGAAAACCTCGGTTTTCGGGAAGCAGAGAGCTAGGGTTCGAGCGTGGCTTCGTGTTGAAGGAGAGGGGCGTGGTGTGCATGTTCTGGGAGGGAGAGAGGGGCAGGGGAGGTCAGGGTCGAGTGTTGGACGAGGCTCACCCTTTTTAGGGTTTTCGGACAAGGAGGGCAGTGGGAGTGGCGTGGGGGTTGTCCATTGGCGTGCTGGGGCGGTGGAGGAGTCGGGCAGAGGTGAGGTGGCTGGGTCGACGTGTTTTGGCCAGTGAGGGAGAGGGGGAGTGATCACCCATTCGGCAAAGAAGAAAAAGAGAGAAGAAGAGTGGTGGAGAGGGTGATGGGGGGGCTGACCTGTGGGTCCTAGCTGACTAGGATGCTCTCTCAGGGCAGAGGGGTGAGAGGGGAGTCGATGCAAGAGAGGGGAGGGCTGGGTTTAGCTAGGGTTAGTGTTTTAGCTAACACTAGGTTGTGTTACTAAAACTATTAACAAGTCTAAACTAAGTCAACACTAGGAGCTAAGCACAAACATGAGAGTGATGACCTAATTGAGGTGAAGCAAAAAAATTGCAAAGCTAAAAGAATGAAGAAGAAGTTTTAAAAACAAAGTAAGTGCTGAAAAATGACCAAATGGTCACTGTTTTGAGTAGGTCTAAAAACCTAGATGGTTTTGTGTTAAAACAAGTTTTCAAAAAGTCAAAGAAGGCACAAACTAAAAGTAGGAAGTTCAAGGATCAAGGGAAACAAGTTGCATGTCAAAAATAACACAAGGGTTGCTTAATCTAGGGCTCTAGATTGGCTAAGTTTTAACAAACCTGAAGATCATAGTCTTTAAAATTAAAACTAGAAGAATTAATAAAAGTGGTACTAATAGGTTTCAAACAAAAACTAGAGGGCTAAAGAAATCAACTAAAACAAGCAAGCAAGAGTTGACTAAAATCAACCAAAAGTTTTTGCTATTTTGGAAAATTCTAGACTAACACCACAATTCTAAGTCCAAGAAAATTGGGGTGTTACAAGATAGCCCGCCATCCACCAGATGTAGATTACACCTTTAATTTGGCCATCATTTTTGCACGCATTACGTCTATGACGAACATATCAACAACTATATTAAATAATATTGGTGATACTGCATCGCCTTGTTATATTTTTTTGGGAAGTATCAACCAATATCATCATGGAGTTTGATGGCTACACTTGTTCCGAAAATAAAATTATAGATTAGAGCACGCCATTTTTCAGAAAAACCTTTCGTTTTAAAACTTTGCTGAAGAAAAAACTACATGGCTTTATCATAAGGCTTTTCTAAGTTGATCTTTAGTATAACTCCATTCATTTTTTTCGATGTAACTCATGAATTTTTTCACGTAGGATCAGTACCCCATCAAGGTTATCTTGGAAACTAATACAAACAGAAAAAAAAAACTTTGATTTCTTAGGCAGAAATTTAATTGTTTCCAAACATATATTTATTAGGACGTAAATATAGAAAGCAACTGATAACTAAGGCTGTATCTTGGATTGTTCATATATATAATAAACAAGCCATTTGTTCGGAAACACGATGTTACTTTTTATTCCCCAAGATATAATAATACTTTTAATTACGGGACTAAATTATCATATCTCACAATATTGAGTTTTCAAATAACCCATGAGCCAACAAGAATGTCGTTAGTTTCCGGCTACATATACTCAATCCAAACGCCATCGATCGACCCATACCATTTCTCACTAGCTGGCTGCCGCCGCAAGCCCCTCCAAACCAAATCTAGCATACCATGGCGCTCCGGCATGTGTGCATTCTGCTCCTGCTGGCGCCTTCCCTCGTCGTCGCCAGCGGCGACTACTGCTACAACACGGTGATGGTGGTGGATCGTCACTGCGCTAGAGAGTTCATCTTTGCGCTCTTCGACAACAACAAGGACGGTGTCAGCCGTGAATGCTGCATCCAGCTCGCCTGCGTCCGCGAGTGGGCGTGCGCCAACGTGCTGCGCGAGTTCTGCCTGCCGCCGGAGGCCCATGACTGTCCAGGATCACCTCAGCGGCCGCCGTCAAGCGCAACGATGTCTATGTACCCGCACAATTAGCTAGTGATGAGGCGTTCATGCACCGGCGAATTCGTTTGGAGGACGGTGGCTGAGCACAATTAGCTAGTGATGAGGCGTTCATGCATCCTACTCGCGCGTTCATGGTTGCGATTTTCTTTTTTGTATTTTCGGATTTTATAATGGCAGCAAACAAAGTGGTGATAAAAGTGTTGGAAAGGTGTTTCTTATGATTAAAAATGGACCGGGGTTCATGGTTTCACAAATGCACTCTCTCTTGATAACGTGGTAGACAATGGAACACTAAAATTAACATGAAAGATGGCAAGACATGGTTTGACAAGTTATTAATAATATGGGCATCACGTCCTAACATAGAGATCTCAAGTATAAGTTGTTCTCTCTCTTATGCTCCACCAAGATGCGAACTAAATCATAACACCTTAGTAATTAAGATAAATCAGAGCATAGCAATAAGTTCAATGACATGAAGTTAAAATAAGAACATGCTAGATCTAGTCATGGAGGTAGTGGCCAAGGTCACATCCACTCTCCGGTAGCATGTTATTTTTGTTTATTCCTAGTGAGGCAACAAAGTAAGGTAGAAAACCCAAGTGGATCGCAGAACTATCTGTCACGTTCACTTCACTAGCCACCCCCGTTACTCCAACTAATGCACACGTTCCCCTCACATGCTCTCATAAACATGCTTGATCATGACAAGTAAATAAGAACGGGGTACATAATATGCATCTACTTTCATAACTGAAACAAAACCATTGCACTCTCAAACATGTATTAACTCATAATAAAGATCCACCACAAAGAAATTACATAGATGACCATAATCATGTGCAGTAGCTCATACGGTACTAATTAGTGAACCTCATAGAGAGGAGAGATACATAAGTTACTTCCACAAACCCATAGTCCAGGGGTGGACTACTCCCTCTTCATCATGGTGTCGGTGGAGATGTTGTTGGAGGGGAAGGAGACCACGCCGGCAGCGCCCCACCGGAGTTTTCCCCCTCCAATCTTCAGCTCCAGGTCTCTATTTCGTGGTTTCTGTGTTTCGGCGGCGCTCTCTTTCGCGAAAGCCCTGGGGGGTCTATATATAGTCGTTTTTAGGTCAAGACGAAGCTTCAGGAAGAAGGATCGCCAGCAGCGGAGGCCCGAGGGCCAATATGGTGGGTCCCACGCGGTCAGGGAATCTGGCCGCGTGGGCACACCCCTTTCGGCCTTCTGGTCTCCGTTTCTTCGCTTCCTTTGCGCCTACGTTTCGTTCCTTCCAAAAAAGTGATCCCCGTAAAATTTCAGGTCATTTGGACGTCGTTTGGTCGCCTGAAACGTAAAAATATAGAAAAAGGGGTTTTCTGACAATGCAGGGTTAATTCCAGAAAAATGGGGACATTGTTAATTATCCCCAAAACTCAATATAAATCATGAATATCCTTATATGATGCAAATAACATGTAATAACATGTAAAGTTCATGTATGCATTTTACATGCATCAGTCGCCGTGACGGCGCGCGGGCGAGCTCGCGGCAGAGGAAATGGCGGCGGCGGGAAAGCTCACCTAGGGCTGGTGTGCGGTGGCGGGAGTGGCTGGAGTCGACGGAGAAGACCTCGGCGAGCACGGCGGTGTCCTCAGCTGCCGCATGCAACGCCGGAATCCATGGCGACGGCGGCGGCGCTCGTCTCGGGTCGAGGACGGACTCGGCGTCTACGGCGGTCTCAGGGCACAAAGAAAAGGGGGAGGGTTAGGTCTCGATGAGGGGAGCTTCACGGGCCAAAAATGGCGAAGAAAGGAGGGGTGAATCGCGGCAATCGTTGCTCGACGCCGGCGGTGGCCGCGCTGAAAACCTCGGTTTTCGGGAAGCAGAGAGCTAGGGTTCGAGCGTGGCTTCGTGGGGAAGGAGAGGGGCGTGTTCTGGGAGGGAGAGAGGGGCAGGGGAGGTCGGGGTCGAGTGTTGGACGAGGCTCACCCTTTTTAGGGTTTTCGGACAAGGGGGCAGTGGGAGTGGCGTGGGGGTTGTCCATTGGCGTGTTGGGGCGGTGGAGGAGTCGGGCAGAGGTGAGGTGGCTGGGTCGACGTGTTTTGGCCAGTGAGGGAGAGGGGGAGTGATCACCCATTCGGCAAAGAAGAAAAAGAGAGAAGAAGAGTGGTGGAGAGGGTGATGGGGGGCTGACCTGTGGGTCCTAGCTGACTAGGATGCTCTCTCAGGGCAGAGGGGTGAGAGGGGAGTCGATGCAAGAGAGGGGAGGGCTGGGTTTAGCTAGGGTTAGTGTTTTAGCTAACACTAGGTTGTGTTACTAAAACTATTAACAAGTCTAAACTAGGTCAACACTAGGAGCTAAGCACAAACATGAGAGTGATGACCTAATTGAGGTGAAGCAAAAAAATTGCAAAGCTAAAAGAATGAAGAAGAAGTTTTAAAAACAAAGTAAGTGCTGAAAAATGACCAAATGGTCACTGTTTTGAGTAGGTCTAAAAACCTAGATGGTTTTGTGTTAAAACAAGTTTTCAAAAAGTCAAACAAGGCACAAACTAAAAGTAGGAAGTTCAAGGATCAAGGGAAACAAGTTGCATGTCAAAAATAACACAAGGGTTGCTTAATCTAGGGCTCTAGATTGGCTAAGTTTTAACAAACATGAAGATCATAGTCTTTAAAATTAAAACTAGAAGAATTAATAAAAGTGGTACTAATAGGTTTCAAACAAAAACTAGAGGGCTAAAGAAATCAACTAAAACAACCAAGCAAGAGTTGACTAAAATCAACCAAAAGTTTTTGCTATTTTGGAAAATTCTAGACTAACACCACAATTCTAAGTCCAAGAAAATTGGGGTGTTACAAGATAGCCCGCCATCCACCAGATGTAGATTACACCTTTAATTTGGCCATCATTTTTGCACGCATTACGTCTATGACGAACATATCAACAACTATATTAAATAATATTGGTGATACTGCATCGCCTTGTTATATATTTTTGGGAAGTATCAACCAATATCATCATGGAGTTTGATGGCTACACTTGTTCTGAAAATAAAATTATAGATTAGAGCACGCCATTTTTCAGAAAAACCTTTCGTTTTAAAACTTTGCTGAAGAAAAAACTACATGGCTTTATCATAAGGCTTTTCTAAGTTGATCTTTAGTATAACTCCATTCATTTTTTTCGATGTAACTCATGAATTTTTTCACGTAGGATCAGTACCCCATCAAGGTTATCTTGGACAACTAATACAAACAGAAAAAAAAACTTTGATTTCTTAGGCAGAAATTTAATTGTTTCCAAACATATATTTATTAGGACGTAAATATAGAAAGCAATTGATAACTAAGGCTGTATCTAGGATTGTTCATATATATAATAAACAAGCCATTTGTTCGGAAACACGATGTTACTTTTTATTCCCCAAGATATAATAATACTTTTAATTACGGGACTAAATTATCATATCTCACAATATTGAGTTTTCAAATAACCCAAGAGCCAACAAGAATGTCGTTAGTTTCCGGCTACATATACTCAATCCAAACGCCATCGATCGACCCATACCATTTCTCACTAGCTGGCTGCCGCCGCAAGCCCCTCCAAACCAAATCTAGCATACCATGGCGCTCCGGCATGTGTGCATTCTCCTCCTGCTGGCGCCTTCCCTCGTCGTCGCCAGCGGCGACTACTGCTACAACACGGTGATGGTGGTGGATCGTCACTGCGCTGGAGAGTTCATCGTTGCGCTCTTCGACAACAACAAGGACGGTGTCAGCCGTGAATGCTGCATCCAGCTCGCCTGCGTCTGCGAGTGGGCGTGCGCCAACGTGCTGCGTGAGTTCTGCCTGCCGCCGGAGGCCCATGACTGTCCAGGATCACCTCAGCGGCCGCCGTCAAGCACAACGATGTCTATGTACCCGCACAATTCGCTAGTGATGAGGCGTTCATGCAACGGCGAATTCGTTTGGAGGACGGTGGCTGAGCACAATTAGCTAGTGATGAGGCGTTCATGCATCCTACTCGCGCGTTCATGGTTGCGATTTTCTTTTTTGTATTTTCGGATTTTATAATGGCAGCAAACAAAAGTGGTGATAAAAGTGTTGGAAAGGTGTTTCTTATGATTAAAAATGGACCGGGGTTCATGGTTTCACAAATGCACTCTCTCTTGATAACGTGGTAGACAATGGAACACTAAAATTAACATGTAAGATGGCAAGACATGGTTTGACAAGTTATTAATAATATGGGCATCACGTCCTAACATAGAGATCTCAAGTATAAGTTGTTCTCTCTCTTATGCTCCACCAAGATGCGAACTAAATCATAACACCTTAGTAATTAAGATAAATCAGAGCATAGCAATAAGTTCAATGACATGAAGTTAAAATAAGAACATGCTAGATCTAGTCATGGGTAGTGGCCAAGGTCACATCCACTCTCCGGTAGCATGGTATTTTTGTTTATCCCTAGTGAGGCAACAAAGTAAGGTAGAAAACCCAAGTGGATCGCAGAACTATCTGTCACGTTCACTGCACTAGCCACCCCCGTTACTCCAACTAATGCACACGTTCCCCCTCACATGCTCTCATAAACATGCTTGATCATGACAAGTAAATAAGAACGGGGTACATAATATGCATCTACTTTCATAACTGAAACAAAACCATTGCAATCTCAAACATGTATTAACTCATAATAAAGATCCACCACAAAGGAATTACATAGATGACCGTAATCATGTTCAGCAGCTCATACGGTACTAATTAGTGAAGCTCATAGAGAGGAGAGATACATAAGTTACTTCCACAAACCCATAGTCCAGGGGTGGACTACTCCCTCTTCATCATGGTGTCGGTGGAGATGTTGTTGGAGGGGAAGGAGACCACACCGGCAGCGCCCCGCCGGAGTTTTCCCCCTCCAATCTTCAGCTCCAGGTCTCTGTTTCGTGGTTTCTGTGTTTCGGCGGCGCTCTCTTTCGCGAAAGCCCTGGGGGGTCTATATATAGTCGTTTTTAGGTCAAGACGAAGCTTCGGGAAGAAAGATCGACGGCAGCGGAGGCCCGAGGGCCAATGGTGGGTCCCACGCGGTCAGGGAATCTGGCCGCGTGGGCCCACCCCTTTCGGCCTTCTGGTCTCCGTTTCTTCGATTCCTTTGCGCCTACGTTTCGTTCCTTCCAAAAAAGTGATCCCCGTAAAATTCAGGTCATTTGGACGTCGTTTGGGTCCCTGAAACAAAATATAGAAAAAGGGGTTTTCTGACAGCGCAGGGTTAATTCCAGAAAAATGGGGAAGTTGTTAATTATCCCCAAAACTCAATATAAATCATGAATATAACCCTTATATGATGCAAATAACATGGAATAACATGTAATAAAATGTAAAGTTCATGTATGCATTTTACATGCATCAACATCCCCAAGCTTAACCCATGCTCGTCCCGAGTATGAAGGTGATAAAACTAACATGGACTTTGCATTTTAATACTATCAATGGATATCAAAGGTGATTACTATTGCTACATAAGTCAAATGATTCATTCTTCAAAGGAATAACAATATGCAAGATAAATTATGAAGTGATATCAAATACTCAATGTAAAGATGTTCAATGATAAATTCACAAAGTGTAACATAGAAGAAAGTACTATGGACCAAATGTATGCATAATGAAAAGTAAAAACATCCTATGGTGGTCATAGAGTACTTCTTATGAAAACTGAATATAAAAGGTGGACACTTTGGATAGATAAATAAGTAGAGGTAAAGCATGAATAAGTTTCATCTAACTTCCAAACACTTCTACTTAAGTTAATGCTTGCAATGTGGTAGTCATTGGTGTGGAGCTCTCATTACCCCTATCATAGCATCTTGAATGATTAATGTTTAAAGTGAAAGCAAATATGAGTGGTGTGCTTGACAATGTATTGGTTGAATGTCTCATGTCCCTTGAATACAAGTACCTACACCATGTGTTACTCACTTTGGTCCACAAAGTAAATTCAAATAAAGGTCATTGCAAGTAATAATAGTATCATCAAGAACTGCACTGGGGTACCTCTTGCCCCTTGACATGAACAAGCCCATGTCAAAACAACAAGACAAACAGACAATGAACAATCTCAGCACTCTTTTATTTACTATGGGTATAGCTTTTTATTATGAGGTGCATCACTGAATGAACATTATGGTTATGCTGTAAATTTCCACCATGAATGATGCATGGCTTAGATTAGCGGCCCAGGCATTTCTCTAACCATTTATACAAACTCTTTGAACTTACTAAGTATCCACATTCATTTCACCCATGATAGGCATCCATAAACAAAAGTACATGACATCAACTAAATATAAATAAGTGCAATGTTGAAAGCTTGCCATGTGACAGCACATATGGGCTAACTCCCAACCAAAACTATTGTCAAGCCCACAACTTCATAATTTTAATCACAATGGTTCATGCTTATTAAATGCAATAAAAGTAAATTGTGCATCAAGTTCGTGAGAGCTTTTAACCAATTTTTCCCATGACAATCAATAACATAAGCATTTAAATTCAGAAATGTAGATAACACAATATAACATGATAAACATACTTGGAATAGCATAAAGCTAATAGGTAGATATGGTGGACTCACTGGAAAAACTTTGGTTGAAGGTGTTGGGAAACAAGCTTTTTACTTGTTGTAATTTTTGGGCTAGCAATAGGGAGAAAGTTGACCATCTAAATGCATGCATAAGTGTCCATAGAACTAATCAATCCATGTTAAACCAAGTAAAATAAAATTCAACATCTAAACATGGTAAAAGATAGCTCTTGAAAACACTTGCAAATTAACATTCATTCAAAGCACATGAATTATGCAACTATATGTATCTTTTAAAATCAACTCAAACATCCCTATCCCAATATTTTAATAGCATCCAACATAATTCAACCCAAACTTCCAGTAGCTCTCTCATATATAAATGATAGTGGTGGTCTCAAAAATAAAAACAAACCGAAATAAAAAAGCAAAAAAAGACGCTCCAAGTTTATACGATAAAGTGCTTTGATCGAAAAACAGAAGTTAGACGTGTGCAAACCGAGAGTGTGTTGGTCCAGTGGGGTTGTCTTGACATCCCCAAGCTTATGGTCTTCACCATCCTTGGATAGCTCTTGGTGCAGCTCCTCTAATCCCTGTGAAAAAACTTCAAAACACCGTTTCTCCCATTTCTTTTCTGTGGGGTGACATTAGTAGTGATAAACAAATAGGTTCCTTGCTGCATAAAATCCTTAGGCAAAAATTCATATGAATGTCCAGAAAGTGTATAATGTTGTATGCCTACTTATAAACTCAATTGATCAAAAAGATTCAATTTAAAAGTTCAAAGAATGCATCAAACAAAATGGGACAGAATCTGTCCAAAAAAACAACAGCAGAAAAATGTATTTTTCTACCCTACTTAACTTTGTCGAAAAATTCCGAAAAAATTCATGCATACAGAGAATGAAAAGTTGCAACTACAGTTAAAATATCAGCTCATTCGGAGTTACAGAATAAAAATTAAAAATTATACCGTGCACAGATTCGTGCAGGAATAAAATCTCCGAATGCTATAAGCAACTTTTTCAACCAAAATGGGTAAAACTTGGCACTTTATTAAAAATTCCAGAAACCAAGCTAGAAACTAAGTCTCTTGTTACAGCAAGAGGACACAAAGAAAATCACAAATAAAAACAACCGGGTTGCCTCCCGTAAAGCGCTTTCTTTATAGCCATATAGATAGGCTTCTTACTTGGTATCAAGATGGTTGGAGTGAGGTGGCTTGGCATCCCCAAGCTTAAATTTTTGTACTTATTTGATATATGTAGGGTGAGTCTCCATAAATGAAATCCTCATCGGTACAGCAAAGACATATCATGAGTTGATTCTACACATTAGCTAATATTACTATGGTTGTGTATTACTCTTTGATCAATAGAACCACACAAAACACAAGTAATGAGAGTAATGCAAAATAGAGACAAAATCTGTCAAAAACTGGACAGCCCGTAAAGAGTGAATTTTCAGAGGCACTTACGTTGCTCAAATCAGAAAACTTTGAACTAATGAAATGTGTATTAATAACTGAATATTTCTGTCGTAAAATATCAAGTCAAAATTCCTCTTCTGTGATTTTATACATTTTTCGCAGTGAAGCTCAGGAATCTGTTTTCTGGACAGCAAATCACTATTGTTTAATCCTACCTCTAAAAAGAGGTTATTCTTGCCATTAAGATGAAAAATAAGATAAAAAGGTGATGATACAGTAGTAAACAAGCACCTTGACTCAAAAACCGAAAATCAAACTGAAGAAATAAAAAAAGAAGCAAAAAAAACAAAAAAATGTTCAAGAGAAACAAACAAAGAAGAAAGAAAATATTTTTGTTGTTTTTGATTTAGCAAAAAGGCAAAAGAAGAAGCAAATATATACAACATAAACACTTTTTTTATTTGGTTTTAGCTTTGGGAAAAGTTTTAATGATAGAGACTTTGCAACGGTTCCATTGGCATGAACAACACATGTTCAAGGTCGACCCCAACTTCTCCATTACTCATCCTTCTCATTTACTTTCCCAAATTTTATATAAAATGAAAATCTTAAACTAATTGTCACAAAACAGTAGGTAAAGATATTTTACATGTTGTAAAGATATAAAGGTGTGTTCAAACCAAATAGGAAGTTAAAGCATAAGGAACACAGCACAGAATATTAAACAATTTACTTTTAAGTCTAACCCTCTTCCTATGCATTGGAATTTTATATATGAATAAATAACAACAAATTTGAGGTAACCAATGCATATAATAATCAATAGCTTGCATTTTAAATAACATAGAAACATAAAGGGGATTCTTATCTCTCCCTCTCTCATAATAGTTGCAAGCATTATAGTTAAACATAACCACATAGTTTTGAATAGAATCACCACATAAAGACTTATCATCTAATGAGCATAATGGATCATCAAACTCAATTAAATCACTTTCATCCTCAATAGTAGGGGGACTAAAAATACCATATTCATCAAAACAAACTTCCCCAAGCTTAAGGTTTTCCTTAGCATTAGCAATAAAGGTGTTCAAAGAATTAGTACAACCACAAACATGATTGTTATGCAAATAAAATTTAATTTTCTCCTCAAACACTTCATGTCCTAACTCAAGATAGATATTATACAATTCTATAATTGTTTGGTTGTTTTCCATTTTATAATTTTTTTGTGTTTTAGATTTATATGTTAGTATGCAATGCAAACAAGAATAAAAGCTTAGCACAACGCTCCCCGGCAACGGCGCCAGAAAAGTGCATGATAATCCCCAAGGGCAAGGAATCACTGTAGCACAATTCGATAAGTATTTGAGTGTCGAACCCACGAGGAGCTGAAGGTAAACTATCTATTCTCTAAAGCCCTATAACCCTCTTATATGGCCTTTTATGCAAAGCAATAAATTTAAATATGAAAGGAACTAACTAATGGAAGCAAGTGATGTGGAATGGGTTTATCTAGTAACAAGTTTCTCAATCAAGTTTCAAACGCAAGTTTCTTAGAGCAAGTTTCTCTCAGCAGTTTTCTCAAGCAAGTTTCTCAAAGTAGCAAGTATCAAATATCTCAAGTAGCAAATATCTCAAGGGAGCAAATGTTCTAGCAATTGTTATTTCATTTGTGTGGTTGTCACAATTAGTGAAGCACATGTTTCAGTCTTAGTTGTTTCTTTTAGGTGGGAGCCATAAATAGGTGTAGCCAAGTAAATTAGCAAATTACACAACTCTTATGATGGATCTCATGGCCAAGTAAATGTGCAGCACAAGAATTATTAAGACATAATTGTCCCACCATAGCCTTAAGTTCAAGGGTCCCCCAAATATATCCCCCATAAAGTAACTTCAAGTCTCAGACCACGGTTTATGTCTACTCCGTCCCGTCCTACTCAATCCATTACACTACGGTGATCACCTTACATGCATTCCCCAACATATGCGTGCACTCATACATTGTACATCAAGACAATCATAAAAGATAACAAAACTTGTATGCAACCAATCAACGAACTATTTCACT
Organism: Poa pratensis; assembly: GCA_947311845.1. Lineage (NCBI taxonomy): Eukaryota > Viridiplantae > Streptophyta > Magnoliopsida > Poales > Poaceae > Poa > Poa pratensis. The sequence continues at coordinate 10,031,299 of CAMZMU010000090.1, forward strand.
TTTGCTATGAACAAATCACTTCTCAAACATAGACGGGGAGACACAATAGATCATGGGAAAAGTATATTGCATCATACATGATGTTTCCCAAGAGTTTACAGTGGGGAGATGGAGATGATCTTGCTGTAGATGTTGATGATGAACACGCCGGAGGGGGGTGGAGCCCTCCGGAGGTGATTCCGGCGGCGTTTCCCCCCTCCGATCTTCTCCGGCGGCAGCCTTCTGACTCTCTGTTTCGTGGTTTTGTGTTTTTCCGCCGCCTCCTCGCGAAACTCCTCGGGGGACTATTTTTATAGACGTTTTTAGGTCAAGACGAAGCTTCGGGAAGAAGGATCGACGACAGCGGAGGCCCGAGGGCCAATTTGGTGTGCCCCACACGGTCAGGGAATCTGGCCACGTGGGCCCACCTCTTTCGGCCTTCTGGTCTCCGTTTTTTCGTTTCCTTTGCGCCTACGTTTCGTTCCTTCCAAAAAAGTGATCCCCGTAAAATCTCAGGTCATTATGACGTGATTTGGTCGCGTGAAACGTAAAAATATAGAAAAAGGGGTTTTCTGACAGTGCAGGGTTAATTCCAGAAAAATGAGGAAATTGTTAATTATCCCCAAAACTCAATATAAATCATGAATATAACCCTTATATGATGCAAATAACATGGAATAACATGTAATAAAATGTAAAGTTCATGTATGCATTTTACATGCATCAGCCGCCCATCTCTCCCTCTCCTCCATCCCCTCTACTGCACCCTAGGTGTTTGCTTAAATGCCCAACTCAAATGTGTATTCAAATAGATGTATTCAAATGCACACTGCTTACTTGCTCCTAGTTCCTAGGTCACTTCTTTATTTTGCTGTTTTAGGAAAAAAATTGTAGATGAAAAAATTTGGAGAATGGATGGATGTGAATGGATGGAATGTGAATGTATATGTTGTGGATGTATGCATGGATGGATGTATGTGCAACATATGTGGAGTTGCTGAAATTTGCCGAAATGTTGATTCACTTCCGTTTCGGCAAATTTATCGCACTCCATAGCTAGACTTTTTAGCAAAGGTCATGGCGAATTTTTTCGTTTTGTTTTCCTACTAATACCGTGCTATTTACTAATTTGTGTAGACATGGCGGACAACGACGAAGCCGGTGGTTCTCGGCCTCATGCTGATTCCGAAGAAGAAGACTTGGAGAACCACTACCTGCAATATTTCTCGCAAGATCTCGTTGACACCGGCGAGGACGATGGATATGAGGGTACGGACAACAACACCACTGACACCGGCGGCGCCGGCACAGATGGTACTACCTTAGGTAGCGCCTCCGCCAAGCGTCAGCGGAAGGAAAGGCGCCAAAACTTGGTGGGCACCGGCCGACAAGAAATCACAGAGGTGGACGTCACCAGTGGTTTACCTATACAGCCTGAGAATCATGCAAAGGGCTTTGGCAACATCTGTGCCGCCATTGCTCGAGAAATGTGCTCGATCAATGACGGGCACCTAAGGTACAAAGACAAACAACCTTTGGAAAAGCTCCTCGTTAAGAGGGTCCATCAGCGGTACAAGTTCCCGGAGCCGTACAATAACCTAGATAAGGACAACATAGTAAACACAGCTGCCCTCGGCAAGACCAGCAAAGGTTTAGGCTCTTGGAAATATAGGCTGAGGAAGATGCTTGATAAAGATTGCAGTTTCGAGGAGGTTCACCGCCGCTTTCCCCAAATTTCGGCGGACGCATGGACTACTTTCAAGGACGCCGAGAACACCCCAGAAGCGATTGCCAAACGGGGGTGGGGGAAGAAAATGCGGGATAAGAACATAGGTGACCACACTCTTGGAAGCCGTGGTTATGCCGGAAAGCAGCCCAAATTGGACGAAGAGGACGCCAAGCGCCCTCCTGATGAGGAGAACCCCTAGGATAAGTTCACAGACCCGTTGGCACGTAGAACGATCAGGGCCCGATACATGCATGATAAGGAAACCGGGGACCTCAAGACGGGAAAAAAGGTCTTGGAGCTTGAGAAGAAGATTCTGGTAAGGAATTTACCAGTTTAAAATGCTTCTAATCAAGTCCATTAAATTATATAGCAGTCACGTCGTTTCTAAACGGTTCACATTACTTCTCCAGGCGGAAGAAAATGCGCAATCTACTCAAACCTCCTCTGATGGTTCGTCGTCGAAGGCCCCGTATTGGGACACTGCTTTTGTCAGGGCGTACAACCAGGTGAAGGATAGGCCGGCGACAGAACAACCGCACAAGGGCCGTGTGGTAGGCGCCGGTAAGCATCACAAACACCCTTACTATTATCCTGTTGAGGCCAAGGAGCTGCGAAAGGAGAGGAGGAGGTTCGAGGAGATGGATATAAAGGAGGCTGTAGATAAGGAGGTGCAAGCAACCGTGCCCGGGTTAGTCCAACAACAACTGGCGCAGTCGCTCACTGCCATCATGCCTAGCCTGATGCAGTCGGTCAAGGTTTGGATTGTAACAGCCCAAAGTTGAGAACCTAAAAACCCGAGTAAAATTTTCGCTTTTGTGTTTAATTGCATCATGGCATCCATATTAAATTGCTGGGCAACACACTGAATGGTTTAGCACCATTTGAAAACCACAATGCAAACTTGTTTCAACAAACTTCCAGGTAATATTTTGCACTTGCTCTAATTTACCAAAGGAGCAACATTTTGAATTTAGCAAAATGCCCTAATCCAAACCTATATGAACAAACGTGGTTCAAAACCTTTTATTTTTGTCACACCAAAATTCGTGGAGCTTCTACAAGCTAAGGGGAGCCTCCCCAAATTTTGTCATATTTCTCTAAAATAAGTTAGTGCCTTAATTAAATCTAGAAAGGAGCTACTAACTTTCTTTTAAAAGAGAAAAGGACTTGTCTGTGAGGAAAACAAAAGTGCAGGGGGTTTTGTGTAAGTTGGAAAATAAAGAAAAAGGAGAAAACCCCCAACCAGCCCACTCCCTCTCCCTCACTCTCTTCTCCATATTTTCCTCTCCCCAAGAGCTCCAAAAGCTAACTCCCATGGCCGAGCTCGCCGCCGTTGATTGAGGAGTCCCCGAGCGAAACGAAGACCGCCAAAAGCTCCGCCTCGTCGTCCTCTACCTCTCTACCGAAGGAATCGAGCCGAGAAGCCTTCAATCGAGCTCGCCGTCCACTACCTCCCCCGCGGTTGCCCGGAGCTTTCCCAAGCGATTCCGGCCATCTCCACCCACTCTCAAGCACCCCACGAGTTCAGGGTGAGCAAGCCTTCCAAATGCACCCCCATTCTCCCTTCCTCCCCCTCCATTTCGTGGATTCACCGTAGCAGTTTTAGTTCTCGTCGCGTTGACAAATCCGGTGTCCAACCCGGAAATTTCCGGAACTGAACCCGGAATCACCCGGTACCAGACCCGGAATTGTCCGGAATCTATACCGGATTAAGAAAAACGGTACTGGACTCGACCATTTTCACCCGGTTCATACCCGGAATTGACCCGGAATTAAACCCGGTGCCAGACCCGGTATAAAACCCGGAATGACCCGGTACAAAACCCAGAAATTTCCGGAATAAATTCCGGATTTCAATACAGTTTTGAAATTTCTGTTTTCTTTTCACCCCTTAATCTCTAAATGTATAAATATGATATTGTTGATTAAATAAATCATCAAAAAGTAATATCAAAAAGGAAATCTATTAAAATGGTAACTTTTTATCGGTGTATCCGAAAAATGCATGTAATACACCAAAATGCCCAGAAAATTGTGATTAAAACTTTAAAATAAATATTATGCATATTTGATCACAAATAAATTATGGTGCTTCTAGTAATGTTAAAACCATAAGTTTAAAAGAGGAACTTATAAAATTAATAACTTCTTACCGGGACCTCCGAAAAATGTGTTTCTTATACCGAAATGATCAGAAAAAGATGAGTGATCCAAAATCTTTATCATCATGCATCATTGATCACAATTACAATAATGTGCTCTAGTAGTAATTATAATCACTAAGTTTAAATATGGGGTTATTCCAAACAATGCAAGACATATAACGGGGACCCCATTTAACTTGTTGGTCATGTTCAAAGCTTCTAGGGTGCATTTAAAATGTCACATCATCATCCTTGTATGCATTGCACAATTGCCATGTGTTGATTGTTCTTCCGGTGTTGTTTGTGCATCGGTAGATCAAGGAGGTGAAGTGCCACCCCCGTCTTGTGACGATCCGTACTACCAGCCATATCAACAAGGCAAGCGTAATCCCCCCTCTGAGCATATCTTATCCTATGTTTCCGCAAATATTTTCTCCACTATAATATTGCATGCGGTTCTAAATGTCAACTTTTGTCGGATTAGAGTATCCTATAGTTGCATTAATTCCCTATGCCATTATCTGTTTCCCCTCCTATGATCCATAGGTTTGTGTTGTTGGCCGAGCTACTTATAAATGCTATGTGATGCTTAGCCATGCCTAGTTAGATGCCTAGCTATACGATGGATATATGTGTGGTTGGAAACAGGTGTGAATTGTTGAGATGATGGTGGAGAATTGTGGAGATGGATAATAAAATGCTAAAAGGTGGGGATGAGAGGCCACTGTGGTTGTGGTGCTTTGTCTCGTTCCCGTCGCCTAGGTGCGAGTGCTATACCTCTTGAACCAAGACTGAGCGTGCAACCATGCGTGAGGCCTATGCATTCGCAGTGCAGGAACCCTCATAGACTAAATAACTCGAGCGGGGCTAGCCAGGGTCCTCTAGTTCGGGCTTCCATTTGCGCGTGCGTGATGATGGTGGGATGAACTGAGATGAGGATTGTGGTGTTAGGAAAATAAGTGGCCGTGGGGCGGGGTGTCGTGATCCTGGCAGTCCTGCCGCCACTGATGATCCTGGAAAGTCCTTAACGAGGGAGAAGTCGACACCGCTCCCACCCAGCCGGCTTTCCATGGAAGAGAGCTAATTGTACAGGTAATGGGCCGGATGGTACGCGTGGCGAAGGAGCTGGAGCCCCTCGGGACTCCGGGGACTTCCACTTTGTACACCCCTGCAGGGATAAATCTTTTCGAAAAGCCGTGTCCGCGGTTATGGACGACTTGGGAAGTGAAGGTAAGATCATAGAATAACTTTAACGGAATGATTAAAAACTGGGTACTGGAGGTACCACTCACAAATGCAAGGTGAGCTTCCTCGAGGGTGATTCGGGGAGGTGCCTTTGATGAACAGGTACAGTGGTGGGTGATGGTTGTTGTTGAGAAAGGTGATCAAGAAAAGAGTACTTCTTACCTCTTTTGAAAATACTCTGAATAGTCGATGCCTTTGAGTTATGTTTTCATAAATAAAATCAGCTTTATGCAAAACAGCCATAAAACCTTGAAAGCCAATCATCGAGCATATATTAGCTCTTAATCTTGCGAGTTCGTCGAACTCAACGTCGTTTGCTTATTTTCAGGAGAGGACTTCACCGCCCTCGAAGGTGGGTTCTTTGTGGATGTCGACGAGTAGTCTGGGGTTCCCAGGTGGCAGCTTGGGACATCCCGGAACAGCTGGCGCTGGATGTTTATTTGCAGGCCTCTTAGGCCATAATTTGGTTCTTGTTGTTTAGAACAACACACTTCGCTTCCGCATGTTGTAATGTTGGGTCTGTGACCTCTGGTTGTCATTTGCTATCTTTCTCTATTATAAGAGTTGAACCATATGATTTTGTGTCGTAGAGTCTGTGATGTGCCAGTTGTTCCACAAGTCTTGATCTATCTATTATGCTTTGATAGTGTGCCTGCTGGTATCGGTTAACCGGAGACACAGTATCACTGTATAGCAGTCAGGTCGGGGCGCCACATGGATGGAAGAAGGGCAACAAGGGCCGTTTAACATACCCAGCTTTGTCGCAAGCAACTCCAACAATCAGGCGCCTACGATGGATGTTCCAGCCGCCAACCCTACTTGTGGTAGGGAGGATGCGACTCCGGCCGCCATCAATGAAGTTGCTAAAGGGGTTTCGCCAGCCAGCGTGGATCTTAGCAGCCCCTCCATCATCTCTTCCACACCCGCCCGCGGTCCAACGCCATTGGCCGAGCTCGAAGCTCTCACGGTAATTAAGCGTCACAAGTCTCAACAAATTATGTATATACCTCATCCTTGGCGCCCTCTCTTACGCCTTAACATGCATGTTTTCGCAGGCCGACGAGGTGGGATGCACGTTGCTATTGCGTGTGGAGAATGAGCTTCGGGATGTGGCAACGGCAAGCATCATGTCACCACTTCAACGCGTGATGCACAACCTGCCTATGGCCCCTAACGTGTTTCGGGTACATATTCATCGGGTGCTCTCGGGTTGTGATGACCTTTATTCTCCAATTCAACCCGCGGGTGTCGATTCAGAGAAAACCCTCCACGGATGCTTGGGTTATCCCATGACATGGCCAAAGGCACTGATCCATTTGGACCCTCCTATCACCTGCACCCCGCCACAGCCAACACTGGTAGGGTCGGCGCCGGCGGATAAAGAACAGTCGATGCAGTACATCTGGGGCATGCCACCAGACCACAAGACTCAAGATGAACCTGCACTAGTCTTTCCACCAGGGTCGGCGATTCATCATGTCGATCAGCTAATGCAAGGAGGGGATGATGACCATGATAGTGATGACTTATTACTGGATCAGGATCTTCAGGCTCCTCGTCAATGCTCTAAGCGTCTGTTCAGTTCTCAAGGAACGCCTGAAGCTGCCCCCTTCACCGAGGATCAACAAGGCAACAAGCCTTTCAGCCAGGAGACACTCCTCAAGGCGGTCATGCCGGAGATTGAGAAAGGGACCATCCCTCCCACAGCGGCAGAGAAGAGGCGTAATAAAGCACGGAAAAGAAAAGTGAAGAATGACTTTGCCTCCAGCAGCCAACCAGCGCCGAAGACCAAAGAGCCGTTACGGGCTAAAGACAACGTAGGCGTCTCCGAATGGCATTCCTTTCATCAGTTGGCTAAACTGATCCTGCCGCAGAGACTATCCAAACTACTAAGGGGAGATATGAGGAGTCTCCATGAAGGTATTCATCGTGTGGAGAAACTTCTTCTCAACTCCTCAAATCCATTATACCCTCTTTACCCGGTAAAGGTACCAAAGAACCTGGGCTATGCCGATGAATACCCCACGGATGTGTTCTTCGTTAGATTTGAAGAGATCTTCGACATGTACCATATGAAACGACTCCCCATATGCTTCGTCCGCCTGCTTGCTCTCAATATGCAGTACCAGCTTATGGAAGAGGAAACCGAGCTCATAGCGATAATGGACCCCTACCACCTGCAAGAGGGCCGCCTGAACCACAGTGATGGTGCGCGAGAAGCTGCGCTCTACATACAAAAATTCTTCATACAGCATCAGGACAAGAGAGCCATTCTAATGCCATACTTTCCCGAGTAAGTCATTCGCTAGCCGCCATTACATGCTTTTCGTCGAGTTTTGTCCATACAATGGTTAATTTGAGTATGATGGTCTCCTTTTGCAGGAACAAATAATATGTCCTCATTGTTGCATTTCCAAAAAGGTCGGAGGCCATTTATTTGGACTCGGGGAGGCATCATAAGAAGAAAGACTATGGATCCATCAGGAGTGTTATGGATGAGGCTCTCACCGGATACGCCTTCCATGGGTGCCCGGTGGATCACCAATATGTTAGAGAAGGAAAGCTGGTATTCGGCCACAAAACGGATTTCGAATCCGTCACGCAGCCGGAAAGCAGTAAGCTGGACGCCTTCTACGTCTTAATGCTCATCCGGGAGTATGTACGGGATATGCAGCAACTACAGTTGCCAGGGCAACTCCGCACATGGTGCCTGAAGAACATGACGGAAGCCACTGATTCTGAACACAGACTTGAATTCGTTCGCATCCAGCATACGATTGCGACAACAATCAACAAGGATGTTCTCCGTAAGGAGGGGCTGTTCTACTACGGTTCTCCGCCAGCTAACGCCGACGTTGAAAGACGCTCAGAAGATCAGGGTGACTACAGGCCATTCAACACTCTAAATGGCATGGACCCTTTCCCGCCGTTGCCGAAAAAGAAAGCGAGCAAGAAGAAGCAGTGATGGTCGCAACTTTTATTTGTGTCTTGTAAACGTTATTCAGAAAATTGTTGCTGCTGTTGTTTTTAGTACCTTCGAATTTGCTAAGTATGTTATCTAGTATCAAATGTGTGATGAACTTGGTGAGGAACACTTTGTATTATTCATAACCATGTGATGTATGTATTCTAATATCATATGTGATGAACTTGTGTTATTCAAAAATTGTTTACTGCATGTGTACTGTATACCTATACAATTACCTGTGGCGCACCATTAAAATTACCTGTGGCGCCCGGTGCGCCACTGATAATGTGGCACGAGTGCGTGCAATTGTGTGCCCCCACAGCTTACCAGTGGCGCATCAGAATCAGCTATCAGTGGCGCACCGGATGGTGCGCCACTGATAAGTGATTTACCTGTGGCGCACCGCTGGTGCGCTACTAGTAACACTTATCAGTGGCGCAAGTTTAGTGGCGCACCACTAGTGCGCCACTGATAGCCTATTTTGGTGCGCCACTAATAGTCTTTTTTCTACTAGTGCGGGTTGAGTTCGTGTCACGCGATGCCAACTGATATTTCAGTTTCGAAGGGCAGCCCATCAATTCCCTTGCTTCTGCTGGAAATCAATGAACAGACACAATGCCTTTTTGAATTGTATAACTGTACTTCAATACTCCATTTTGAGATAGCTTTTCCCAGACGACGTATTTTATTTTCAATCCAACCGGCTATCTATCTCGTCTTTTAAAGTCAGGTTTGTACTAGTGTTCTTATGTTGCACTCATGTTAGATGGGTTGTAACGTCTGCCTTTCAAATGCTACGAATGTGTTTTTGCGTTGCTGTGTTTGTGGATGCTTAAATCCTTCGTATGCCTATATATTTCGGATAAAGTGTTATGCCCATGATGTTTTCTGCCACAGTATAGCATCATTTTCATTTTTTTAATCATGTGAGGGGTAATCCAAACGTGGTTCCTTTGCTTCTACAAAACTAAACTTGGTATGTACTCCGCTGATGTGGCACATTTGAGTAAAATCCAGAAGATAACTAGTCAATTCTTGTAAATTATAATCATGGCATTTAACCAAACGTTGTAACCAAGGAATAAATAAATTGTCTCATAACTTGAGTTCCAAAATAAAAACTAAGACATTAATCAATTCGCGCCGTCAATCACATTCTCCTCCTATATAATGAAGCCACATTCCAACGATCAATACATGTCTCACAAGCTAGGCCAAAACCTTCGGATCTACTGTATCTAGGAAGGTCTAGTTAGCGACATGGCACTCCGGCTGCTCTTCATCTGCCTGTGCACGTCACTACTCATGGGTGCCACTGTCGCGGTTCGCAACCCGGCGCCGTCACCGGTGCCTTCTGGCGACAGCTGCTACAATACGGTGAAGGGGGTGTCCGAGGAGTGCGCGCAGATGTTCATCAAGGCGGTCTTCAACGACAACAGAAATGGTGTCACCCGTGACTGCTGCATCCAGCTCGCCTGCGTCAGGGAGTGGACGTGCGCCGACGTGCTCGTCCAATTCTGTGCGCCCCCGTACGTGGACGCGTGTCCGGGATCTCCACCGCGGCCACCGTCGTCACGCCCGCCGCCCATCGCACCGGCTATGCCGACAAGAGCGGCGAAGTACTAGACGTATCTTACAGTGCCGAGCATCCACCATGTTTGTCAGTGTCTGCTTCAAATTTTTGTTTTGGAGGGTGTAGGATGGACTCGAATAATCGATCTGCACAAACGCTGTGTGTGTGGTTGCAAATGTTTGTTTGTTGGTGATTCATTTGCTCACAATTTTCTGCAATGCTCAAGTGTATTCCTGACATAAATCTCAGCAACAGCGAAATGTTTTACATGGTTACGACTTTACAGCTTGGAAAACTGTTCAGACAAAAGTGTGTTCCTAACAGGTGTGAATATAGTGTGCAACTTAAGTCTCACAACAAGCCGAAAACATGCATATATACAGGATCTTTATTAACCCAGAATCGCAGAACAAAAGTGCGAATCTCCAGTCTTCTCCTTCGCTTGATATAGATTAAGGGCATTACCTTGTCAGTACATCAGCAAACACTAACTTAAGAACTGTCAGTGTCCATCCTAAAGACCTCCATGCCTCCTTTGAGCTTAAAGATGATCAAGATTTCTCCAGCAGCTCCCACTAGGTAACAACGGTTGTCGTATCCAATCAAAAAATTAAAGGCAGCTTCTTCATCGGACATCAAGGTATCTTCATCATCGGACGATTCAGCAGGCTCGGCGTTATAACATCTCATCATATGAAAGATCTTTTCGGCCACATCAGCTCGAAATGGTGCCACCGATCCCAGCTCACCGTTAGTGTAGATACCTCTGAGAGCCAGCCTAATCAAAGGGCAAGCATGCTTTTCCTCATACACCGCGAAAGATTCGCTGTCAGGATGAGCCGTGTATACCTTACGATCCGACTCAACTAACACGAAATCATCATCTATGTCCATCTTTTTGCATGACAATACAAGGGTGGGTGGAGAACCGGAGACGAGAGCAGCGGACTCCACGATCTGGTCCGGCGGGGGCGCAGCGAAACGAACCCAGTAGCCTGTGAAAGCATTGAGGAGATTTATCGCTTACGGGGACTTGTTGTCAGTCAAAATGAGGAGACCATCCGGGGTGGTGGCGGAACCGCAGTGGCGGCGGAGCAGTGGCAATTTCTTGGGGACGAAGCGGCCAGTGGCGGTGTTCACCCAGAGGTATGTGTTGTCGCTGCTGCCAAAGTGCCTGTCAATGATGACCCAGTGACGCGGCCGTAAGCGAGGGTCAGGGGAACTCTTGGGGTCCTCGGTGGCGGAGCGCCAGCTGCGGCAGACCGCGCGGAAGTCCATGTAGTAGTCCAGGTCACGTGTGTCCAGGAAGCAGCCGGCGATGCGGTTGAGGAGCTCGGCCGGAAGGGAGGACCAGTCTGCAAATGACATGCTTATTCTTCCTTTCTGCAGCCAAAAGAACACACGGGTGGTGAAGGAATTAATGGGGTATTAGTAGCTCATGTGAATCCCAAGCTAATGTAGAGGGAATATGCTCTACAACATGAGTACTACTGAAATATTTCAGTGCAGCTGCTGTGGCAACGGCACGAATGCAGAACTGTGTTTTGTAGCTTAAAGTAACAATTAAGTTCCATAGATGAAATTCTACAAGAATGGCCAACATAAACAAATGCAGAACTGTATAGAGTACGTTGGAGTTATACAAGTGCCCAGGAATTAATTGTCATAATCTGTTACAATGCACATCCGTACAAAGAAAAAAGATGGACGGAAGAAAATTAAAACACCTACATATCTAGCTACTTTGGTTCTTGGTTTTCTTAGTTCATGAAAACTGAAGAGCGTTGGAGCATCATGGAAACTGAAGAGCTGATGTGAGCCTGCCAATACGGATCTAAACTTCATGGGAAATGACCATTTGAACAGAGGGGGCAGAGAAATGGACACATCGACTCGCCAATGCCATATCATCCAATAAACAATCTAGACTCATGCTGATGGGAAACTGGTGGTGTACCCTCTCAAAATGGCGAGGCCACGAATATGCTACATGATTTGGAAAATCCTTGCTCGTAATTTAAGGGAGTAGAGCAACTATAGGATCCATCATTTGGTGACTTTGGTGAGGGAAAGAGTATAGAGAGGAAGCATAATGAACCTCACCGATAGTGCCTATCAGGAGTTGCAGCCCACGGAAGAACTGAACATGATTAGGAGTGGGTCATGATTTTTTTTTATCACTTGAGGATTTTGAGAATCTAACTTTGGTCCCGTTGGCAGAAAATATTTAAGATGTATAAAAAGTGGGGAACAGGTAGAAAAAATAAAATGAGAATGATGAATATATTTATTATGTGGAAAAAGCTAATTTCAAAATTAATTGGGTAGATAGTATTTCACAAATACGAAAATTTGGAAACACAATAGATTATATACAATCCAATTTTAAATCAAATGTTAAAACAGAAGTTAGCTAAATAGGGAAATAGGATGAAACTGGAAGAAGTTTTGAGAACGATTATTGCAAAAAGGAAAAGTAAAAATAAATATAATAGCATGAAAATTTGAACCTTAGAACTCAGTGGGGTTTTCCAGAACATATACGTAAAAGTTATAACTCTTGAAGTTCATATAACATTCGGTCATTTTCTATAATAGCATCGAATTGTTCGTACTTGCTTCACATTTCTGCAGTGCAGACGTGTGTTGCTGATGAATATATAAAGACCAGGCGCATAAACAGTTTATCTTGCAAACTAAAACACATGGCAACGTGGCTTGGAACAGTTTTTTAGTGGTGTTTCAGAACAGGTTGAGTTCGTGTCACGCAATGGCAACTGATATTTCAGTTTCAAAGGGCAGCCCATCATTTCCCTTGCTTTTGCTGGAAAGCAATGAACAGACACAATGCCAGTTTCAATGGTATGACTCTATACAGCCGCAAGGCACTCAACATGCAAGTACTTCGTGTCCTGGTTTCAGACAAGCTGCAAAAATGTTGGTCAACCTGGCAAGTAGAAGAAGAAACATGCCACCCACCTGCATTAGCTGCCTCCACATGAAACCGTTAACAGCCCGTGACAGCCGTCCCAGGCATCACTTCGTCATCCACGCATGTCGACCCTTCCAGGCCACACCGGCAGAGCAAATATCATGATCGCACAGAGCCACAGCCCTGCCGTGTGTAAGTCTCTTATATTCAAAACGGCTGACAATTCAAGAAGAACACATACATAATGGTATTCAGCACATGGGCATAACGCCATCTGGGTTGCTTATCCTCCTCCTCTTCAGAAGATAATTATTTGGTTAAACTTACCATCTTCTATGCTGCCAGAAGACTCTGAATCCATCGAAGCCAACCATATATAAAATTTCCAGTAAACTGCGCATTTAGTCTCAGAAGACCGGAGTTATCAGAGAAAACCATATTAGCACATATTAGTAAAAAGATGAATCCAGGCTCCAGGGGCAGCATGGTTGTCAAGAAGATTTAATCTAGTATTAGATTTTGGAACTGTGCATCACAAATCTCACCAAACTGCGAAATTATTGTTACATGGTTAGGTTAGACAGCTTCGAGAATTGTTCACGCAACTGTTTGTTGCCTAACCTAGTATCTCCTCAAATCACATTTGAACCCAGTCAAGAGCATTAGTTTCAAAAAACACATATCCTGGACCTTTATTAACCAAGAACAGAAGAGACAATCTACAATCTTACCATTCCCTTGAAAATGTGTGTTAGATTTATGACATCACCTTCTAATTACCTCAGCACACACTAACTTAAGATCACAAACATAATCAAACTTTTTCCGAAACCAGACAGCCTCATAGAACAAGGAGGAAACCTCACCTTAAATATTCAGACACCGTTATATATATGGTCATTACAGAAGTACAATAATAAAAACAAAAAAATACAGACAGTCCCTTTAAGCTACTGGACGTCGTAGCTGAATTAAGAGCTCAATGACTATATGAGGAGAAACATGAAATATGGCTTCAGTGATCCTTTCTTCTGTCTGGTACTTGAGGTCATACATGTAGATGTAATCACTAGTAGAAAAAAGGCTACTAGTGGCGCACCAAAATCGACTATCAGTGGCGCACCGTGGTGCGCCACTAAATCTGCGCCACTGATAAGTGCTATCAGTGGCGCACTAGCGGTGCGACACACGTAACACAACTATCAGTGGCGCACCAGGTGGTGCGCCACTGATAGTCTATTTTGGTGCGCCACTCATAGTCTCCGTGGGGCATCTATCTCAGTTATCAGTGGTGCACAGAACAAAGTGTGCGCCACTGGTAAGTGAATACCAGTGGCGCACAAGCTGCTTTGTGCGCCACTGCTAATAATTTGGGAATATTAAAAAAATATACTACTAGTGGCGCCCTTTCTATTTGGTGCGCCACTAGTATCTATTTAGGGATTAAAAAAAAATCTAATCTGAAAAATAATTGTTCAGCCAACAAAACTGGAATACATGCACATAATTTGATATTCTCATACATCTCTAGTAACATCACAATGACAAGAAGGTTCAGCCAACGCAGCCCCGTGTCGGTGTCGTCGTCACCGGCACAACCACTTGTCGATGTCGTCATCGCCGCCGCAGCCTCCTGTCGGTGTCGTCGTCAAAGCTACAATATTTGCTGCACTCAAATTAAAATAGGTCTGAGTTGAGTATCATTTAGAATAAACATGGTGTTACAATTTAACTTAGCACAGCCTTCTATTTTTGTACTACACTAGCATCATGTAGGTGTACTTACATCATAACTCGTACAGCCGTTGCATATCAATATAAGAAAAAGTCTACTAGAACTACAAAGCCAAGCAGGACACGAGAACATTTGTTGAAATGAGCATTCTCACCATGTCAAGATCATTTGGGTCTGCACCAGCTTCCAATAAGCACTTAATAGCTTCAGTTAAGGCATCATATCATATATACGTAATTAGACATTTCTTGGAAACTAGTTTGAATGGCTAAAACAAAATAGCATACGAAATAAATCCACTCCTATCACACCTCCAGATTCAGCTAAAGGCACTCCAATGTGACATCTGATGCTTCATGATGGTCGGTCCAGCACAAAACAAGGGAGCAAGGCAGTAGTAAAGACCCTGAGCATGAACTGGGCCTATTCTTACGGCAGAGGAAAGTGACAATGTATGCAAGTCTGTTTATACCAAGGACAGCAGCTGAATGAAGGTACCTGACGGCAGGAAGGTTGCCATAGTTAGTGGCATGCTCCACTGGTGTATATCATATATACAACTTAATTAGAAATTTCTTGGGAGACTAGTTTGAATGACTAAAAAATAACATATGAAATAGATATCCTAAGAGAAGATGTGCGGACAATAATGATAAATACATTGCCTACAAATATTGATAGCAGTTCTATGACACATGGACTTTTTACAAACTAATGTGAGAACTATGTTTAAACTTTTCATAGGACTGATCGATATTCAGAACCTGATGGAGATAAAAGCTGATAAGATCAGAATTTTTAAATGTATGGAAACAAGAAAACTACAGCATAATCTTGCGGGGCGGAAAGCTTCAACACGTGTTTAAAGAAAAGATTTTTATCCAGTGTTTCCTGCATGTAAATCTAGTTGTACTTTCCTCCCAGATTTAACGTACATTTGATGAATCACTGGGTTTAAGTAGGTACGCATCAATATCCAATGTTAGTTTGAAGCGCCATATTTACATTCAGCACAATGTTTACTGCCTAGAGTAACCGAACCGGCATTGTGTGCTAATCAGAACCTACAGAACATAATGTAGAGACGCTTACATGAGTAATCTCACCACATACAAATTACATCCATTGCAACAGAGTAACAATGAGGTTTAACTGAAACATACTAGATTGAGATTTCTAGTACATAAGAGTAACATCTATATGATGATGTTTCTGATATATATTATGATGCCAGTGACTCATGCAGTAAGCAAAGCAGCAGTCCACTAGAATGAACAAATGAAACAAGCATTGAGTGGGCAAAGTCGTTTTCAGTATTAGTGAAGCATCAGGACATACTTACAAAATCTCTAACTAACAATTGTGCTTACCATTCAATTCCCAGTCAGAACATCTACATCAACACTTGAAACCAGAGAAGCATGACTATAGTCTACAATTTTGAAGTCATCTCTAGCTTTTTGTGGAAAGCTTGCAGGGGCATAACAACAAACATGTGGCAGGCAGATAACTGAAACAGCGGAGAAGACCATACCAGCGGTGGGTGCGAGCTGGAGTCTGGGCGAACGCTGGGAACATCAGATCAGAAGTACGGCGAGCAATAGCAGATCGGAGAGGCGTAGCGGTCGTCCAGGAATCAGGTGGCCTGGTGGTCGAAGCTTCAGCGAGACGGAGACGGGCCGTGGAGCTCCATGGCGGCACTGCTGAGTTCTTGACGATCACGAGATGAAGCAGCAAGTACGTGGAGGACTGGGAGGGACTGGGAGTGAGGCGGGACGGACCGGAGGCTACGTGGACGTGGCCGCCGCTGCGCGCGACGAAGAAGATGGACGGCGCGACGACGAAGAGGAAGACGAGGACCACCACCGGCGGCACCGTGCCGGAGCCGCGCCTCGCTCCGCCGCCGCCGCCAGCACCCGCGGTGGAGTACGGGAGCCGCTTCGGGGTCGCCATCTCTGCCGATGGGTGCGCAGGGGCGAGGAACGTAGGGGACTGGAGGAGCGCGACCTGCCCCGTGCCATCCGGCCTGGACGCGGCGTGGCGGCGCCGCCGCTGCGAGCGCGCGGAGGAGTTCTCCGCTGCGGGAACCTTGGATGGTGGCGGGGACGCCGTGGGGTTGGGCGGAGGGTGGGATTTGGCCGCGCGGTGGCGGTGGTGGAAGGGGATCGGCGCGGGTTGGGGAGAGGCGGCGCGGGTGGGGAGAGGAGAGTGCGGGTTAGCAGAAAGAGTTTTCTTTTTCTTTTTTTTCTTTCTTTTTTTCTTTGACGTGAGCGGAAGGGATAAAGGTGGGGAGAGAGTGCGGGTTAGCAACAATTTACTGTGGCGCACGGGCAGTGCGCCACAGATAAATAGTTTACCTGTGGCGCACCGGGCAGTGGTGCGCCACAGGTAGTCTCCCTCCTTCATTCCGAAATTTTCAAGTTTAGGTAGAATTTACTTGTGGCGCACCAGATTTACGGTGTTTTACCAGTGGCGCACAGAAATGTGGTGCGCCACTGGTATATTCTGCCAAATCCAGAAAACGAGGTGAGAGACTACCAGTGGTGCACCAACTGGATGGTGCGCCACTGATAGCATTTCACCTATAAGTTTTTTTTTACTAGTGAATCACTATCATAGTAATCTACGTTTTTCATGTAATAGATGCAGTTGGCGTCAATAGATGGGAATTTATCGGCATTAACACAAGAACCACGGAGGAAGATGGCACGGTTGCCAATGTTCATCGCACGCTCGACTAAATAACTGTCGATGTCCATCTTGTAAACCTCCATGCTTTCAATTCGCTGAATGATGATCAACATTTCCCCAGCAGATTCCAGTAGGAAACAATTGTTGCCATATCCTACCGGAAGTTTCAACGTGGCATCCTCATCGGACATCATGGTATCTTCATCATCGGACGTCTCAGCAGCAACATAGGTATTGAAAGATCCCATCATAGCAAAGATCCTTTGGGCCACAGCGACTGGAAACGGTGCCACCGATCCCAACTCGCCATTAGTGTAGATACCTCTGGCAACCAGCCTGATCAAAGGGCAAGCGTACATGTCCTTGTACATGATGAAAGATATACTGTTAAGATCAGCATGTAGACCCTAGGAGATGATTCGCGTTCCTCGTAACCGTCATTGCCATCTTCATCGTCAGTAACGTACACCTTCTTACATAGCAAAACAATGCTGGGTGAAGAACCGGATACAAGAGCGGCAGACTCGATAGTATCGATGTCAGGCAGGGGCACAGCGAAACGAATAAGGTAGCCTGTGAAAGGATTGAGCACACTTATGTTACGGGAGTTGATGGACCGCAGAACGAGTAGACTGTCGGCGGTGACGCGGCGGATGCGGTAGTTGTGGAGGAGCGGGAGTTCCTTGCGGAGGAACCGTCCAGTGGGGTGTTCACAAAGAGGTGTGAGCTACTGTTGTGGCAGGGCCGATCGATGAGGACCCAGTGGCGGGGCCGGAAGCGGGGGGCCGATGAATTCTTGGGGTCATCGGTGGCGGAGCGCCAGCTACAGCAGACCGCACGGAAGTCCATGTACTGGTCGAGGTCACCGGTGGCCAAGAAGCACTCTGCCACGCGGTTGATGAGATCGGACTGGAGCGAGGACCAATCTGCAAACGTCATGGATGGTGAAGCAACCCAATGGGGCTACAGCTGCTGCGGATCATAGTTCATGAAAATTGGAAGGCGTTAAAACATGAGAAATTCGGGCGCTGCCGCAATTACGGATCTGCTTCATAGTTAATGACCAATTGAATTGAGGGGGCAGAGCAATGAACTCACTGTGGCGGCAGCTGCCGACGCCGTCCTGCTGGGTGAGGCCAAGCCACGCGCGTACACCGGCCGAGATCTGCGTGGGGAGGGTTTTAGGGTTCAAGGAGGGAGGACCGGAGGAGCCGTCGCTGGCGAGGGGATTTAGAGTAGTTTAATCTTTTCCGAAAAAGACTGAATTTTTAGTATTGACGGTGGGGGCATCAGCTCAGGGCCCTCCTATCAGTAAACAAAATAAGGCATGTTCGATTTTCCTACCGATTAAAATTCGTCTAGACTTTCTAGCGGTTTTGTGCTGCTAGCAATTCGATGTTACATAGTTTTTCATTAGTTCATCTAGATATAAACATAGAAATAATGTTACTGTGGATTATTAAAAGGGAATTCAAGACGCATGATCTTTCAAAATTAGTATATCACGCTAGAACAAGATTTTTTTTTTTTGAAATTTTCACATATATGGATAAATTGGACAGCAAGCCGCCTCATTAAAAACCTTCCAGTCCCCTTAGGTACCCTGGTAAGGAAAAGAGCGCGTCTGAAACTTGCTGTCCTTTGACGATTACACTTTAGTTTTACAATCAAGTGTGACCAAATCCTGAACGCAGTCAGGAGCTGAATCACAAAGCATATCAGACAAACCTGATTTCCCTAGTTGAGCTAAAACATGAGCTACACCATTACTAACTCGATCAACCTTTGAGACTGAGATATCACGAAAGATATTTAGGCACTCCCTAGCCTCAAGGATTAGACTCCAGCTAGCAGACTGCTCAACAGTGTGAGATGATATCACATGTACAGCTCGAGCACAATCTGACTCAATTACCGCAGGCCAACGTCGAAGAAAGATGAGGCGGCGAAGACCCTCAAGGCATGCAAGTATTTCAGCTTCTTCAGCACTATTGCAGAACGGCACGTGTTTCCATTCGGAGAAAATAGTAACCCCAAGATGATCACGGATGATTACTCCTAGTCCTGCATTCTTTGATATAGGATCCCATCCAGCATCAACATTGGCTTTAATTGTTCCTTCACTTGGTGGAATCCAGCCAGCAGACACGGCATTGTCTTTGTCACTACCAGAGAAGGATTGATGATAACTTACTAAATATGGAACAGATGCTGAGACCAAAGCCTTACCATCCCCATGGACAATGTTGTTACGATGATGCCATGATCGCCAAAGCAGGAAGATAATTTTCGGCCGTTGGTTCTTGGGCGAATTACTGAGCAGCCGAAGGATCCATTCCTTGTCATTACCTCTGAATGCTTCCTCGCTAGGTAGAGACCAATGCTCACGAAGCTCCTCGCGGAGGGCTCTAGCCAGCGTACATGAGACTAAGGCATGATGAGCATCCTCAGACTCCCGCCCGCAGATAGCACACCTAGGGTCTACATGTGATATGCGACGACTGAGATTCAGTCGAGAGCCCAACGAATCTGTCACCACTCGCCACGCGAAGACGCGTAGCTTTGGCGGAACATCTGCTTTCCAGACAAGGTCTAGGATACTTCTCTCTCCAGAGGGACTAGCGCTTGATTGCCCATTGCTTAATTCCTGAAACTTGGGCTGCATGCCAATACGGTAAGCTGAACGAACGCTGAAAATTCCATTGTTCTCACCACTCCATGCAATAAAATCATCCGAGGCGCGAGGAGCTAATTTGATATTCAAATAACAGCCACATCGTGTGGAAAACAGCAGCTCCGCACCACCTCTTCATTCCAAGTCCTTGTCTCGTGATTAATGAGCTCGGACACCCACTTCAGGCGAGAGGTTCCAATCTTACCATCGACTTGTAGTGCCCCCTCTCGCGGCAACCAGTTATCCCGAAATATTCTCACACTGGATCCGGAACCGATCCTCCAAATTATGCCCTTTTTCAACAACTCTAGGCCATGAACAATGCCCTTCCAGGTTTGGGATTGGTTTTGTATAAATGCCGTATCAAGGAGATGGCTAGAAGGATAGTACCTGGCTTTCAGAAGTCTCGCACACAAGCTATCCGGATGGTGAACCAGACGCCAAGCCTGCCTAGCCAGGAGAGCCTGATTGAACATACTCAGGTCGCGCAAACCAACACCACCATGTGCCTTCGGCCTTGTTATTTTATCCCAGGACAACCAATGCATTTTACGTTTATTTGTTTCATCGCCCCACCAGAAGTTACGGATGATCTGCTCCAATTCTTCAATTAATCCAACCGGAAATCGGAAAACACCCATGGCATACGTTGAGATTGACTGCAGTACAGACTTGATTAAGATGTCCTTCGCACCGGAGGACATGTACTTCTCAGACCAATCACTAGCATGTTTTGAGAATTTTCCTTTAGTGGATTTAAATTTCCCTTTTGTCATCCGACCATCTGGAACAGGCAGCCCCAGATATTTCTCCTCAAAACAATTTGTATCATAATTAAGGATATTCTTGATTTCACCTTGCACCTCCGATGAGCAATCAGGGCCATACAAAATAGAGCATTTGCCGAGACTGACGAGCTGACCCGTACCTTGCTCATACTTATTCAGAATAGATTTCACCATGGTTGCTTGGTTAATAGAAGCTTCAAAAAACAGGAGACTATCATCCGCAAATAATAAGTGTGAGATTCCTGGAGCCCGTCGACAGATATGGAGCTCCCGAAGCGAATTGTCCTCAATTGCTTTACGAATTAGACAGGACAAACCGTCAGCAACAAATAGGAACAAGTAAGGGGAGAGCGGATCACCTTGGCGAATGCCACGCGACGGAATAAAGGGGTCTAGTAAATGCCCATTGAAGCGAACAGAGTAACGAACAGTGGTCACACAAGCCATCACCCACTGAATCCATCGACCATTAAAGCCCAGCTTTGTCAAAACACCTTCTAGAAATCTCCAATCAACACGATCATAGGCCTTAGCCATATCCAACTTATAAGCACAGAATTTCTTACGGCCAGTTGACCCTGTCTGAATAGAATGTAAACACTCAAAAGCCATTAAAGCGTTATCCGTGATTAGACGACCTGGAATGAAGGCACTCTGGGTGGGGGAGATAATATCCTGAAGGAGGGGCCTCAGCCTATTTACCATGCACTTTGAGACAACTTTGAAGATCACATTGCAGAGACTGATCGGCCTGAAATCTTTTAGAAACTCGGGATCATTCTTTTTAGGAATTAGGACGATCGTTGTATCATTAACCCCCTCGGGCATAACACCAGAAGAGAAGAATAGTTGTACGACTTGAACTACTTCATCCCGTAGCAGATCCCAATTCCGTTGTAAAAAGCGTGCAGGAAATCCGTCCGGGCCAGGAGCTTTTAACGGCCCAATCTCAAAAAGGGCATCACTAATTTCTTTCACCGAGAACGAAGCGCACAACTTCCCGTTCATCTCCTCATCAACACAAGCACGCATAGAATCAATTACCAACTCAGGTTGGATGTGATCCTCCTTAGTTTCAACTATTACAACGACCCCTTAATTTCAACGACCGCTAGAACAAGATTTATGCCAGTATCCTACTAACTTCTGCATATTCTAATGCAAGGTTCCATTTTTTGAACTAACACGGAACGCAAGTCTATCGATGTGATTCGTGTTTCACTCAATTCGTAGGTCACGACCATGTTGTCCTCCACGACCACTGCAGTCCCATCACCATCTTCATAGGCCCCGTCGTACATGACCACCGCCTTCAGGCGTTGGGCGCTAACCATTTGAATCTTGCCGAGTTCAATGGGTGTTTTCCAGAATACTTATTATCACCATTTTAAGTTCATACATAATCTTGAGTTACTTCTTGGGCTTCAATTTTATTTACTACAGTTTTTACTAGCTTTCTTTCCTGATATTTTTTTTCGATTTTCATTATGCAACCAGATGTGCTAAATGGTCTGAGACGCCAAAACTGCCGGAGATGGACCTAGTAAACCAACAAATACTTGAAAGATATATTGTTCCAGTGACGCATTCTTCGAAAACAAAGACAATTTTTTTGTCCCAGTTGCAGCGCAGCAAGCGTACAGGGGCAGTAGGTGTCATCTCTGCTCTTCAGGGAACATCTTTGGTTAAAGTTACCTTCTTACTATATCACATATACATCGCAGCAAGACTCTGTCCTTCGAAACAACTGATACATGGACTAATCATCTAAGTTGTGCTGTTCTTGTTCGTTTCAAAAGCTCACAATAGATTTAACATGAAACCTTTTGTACAGCTTGGAAAATCCTAAAATCAATTGTAAAAGAATTTACCCATAACTTCCCATGTTCTGGTTGCAAGCCATTGAACGACCACAAAGCCAATTTTCATGGTCTATCTATACGGCAGCATTGCACTCAACATCAACAGGTAAGCAGTAGTACTACTTCATGTCCAGCTTTCAGAGGAGCTGCAAACGCGTGGGTCAACCAGGCAGATAGAAGACTAATATACCTGCAGAGAAAAAACCAGCCTTAGCTGCCTCCACATGAAACCATACCTCAGCCCGTGACCGCCATCCCGACCGCCGTTCCGCATTCAGCCATCCAGGGCCACACTTGTGGAACATGAGGCATCAAGCCCCGCCGTCCATAAAACTCATTGATATTTAAATCCAGAGACATGGTTGACGAAGAAAATATAGCACAGGGCAGAGACCCTGCTTGGTTAGTTATCCATCCTCATCAAGAGATAATTCTTTGGTTAAACTTACTTTCTTCTATGCTGCAGGAAGACTCTGAATCCTTCATGGCAGCCGAGGTACACTGCACTCCATGTCTCAGAAAAAAGAAGAATCCAAGGTTAGATTTCGGAATTCAGCATCACAAAACTCCTGAACAGAGAAATTTATTTTTACAAGGTTGTGCTTTATAGATTGGAAAATTGTTCACACAGCGGTTTATTACCTAACCAGCTATCTCCGGCAGACCACGTTTGAATCTAGTCACAAAAATAATTAATCCTGGACCTTTATTAACCAACAACAAAACTTCAATCTCACACTTTATTTATGTGTGTTAGATTTAAGGCATCAGCAATTACCATAGAAAAACGAGGAAACATCGGCTTAAATATTCAGACACCGTTATACTGTAATTACAGAAGTACCATAATAAAACTTGAAAAAATACACCCTTTAAGTCGTCGGTGGACAAGAACTGAACTCTTTACAGACTTATTCTTCTGTCTGGTACTTGAGGTTATACATGTAGATATAATCACTAGAATAATAATCTTGGATTTTCATGTAATAGATGCAGTTGATCTCAACGGAAGGGAATTTATCAGCATCAACAGAAATGCACTTACAAGAACCACAGAGGAAGATGTCACGGTTTCCTACACTCCCTAGCAACTTTCTCTTATACTATTACTTTTTCCTGAGTTTTTCAAATCTCATTGTGCTACACAGATCATATTCTGAGACGATGCCGGTGATTGACAAGTAAACAAACAAATAATTGCAAAACATATTTTTCCAGTAAGGCCTTTTTAAAAACAAAGATGAAAGTTTTTTCCAAGTTGCAACACAGCAAGCTACATGGGCAATACGTGTGTGTTATCTCTCCTCTTCAGGGGAACATCTTTGCTTAAAATTACCACTGCAGCAAAAATATTGACTATACTGATACATGGACTATACTGTAAGATGTGAAGTTCTTGTTACTTCCAACATACCATAAATAATCAGAGTAAATGTTGAAGCCAAAAAGTTAGATAAAAGAAAGAAATCTTTGTTGAAAAGACTGTGAGGCAAAATCCCAAATTTGATGTTTAGAAGAAACATTCCTAAGTTATGATATACAGCTTGGAGAACTGTTAAGAGAACGGTTTGCCCTAACCAATTAGCTTCCCAAACACAACAGTGAATAAGGTCTCCACCCTTAGTTTCACAACACAAATCGAAAAAAGATTCATACCCCGGATCTCTATTAACCGAGACCAAAAAGCAAGATTCCCCCATCTTATGCCCACTTGAGAAAATGTCTTAGACTGAAGTCAACACCTTATCAGTACATCTGCACACACAAACTTAAGGTCACAAATGTTCTATTATGCTCAGGTTGAACTTGTGCCCTAACGGACAGCTTACAGAGCTAGGGGGGAGTCTCAGCTTACATATATTATTGCCATTACAGAGTCATTACAAACTTAACGTCGAGCTAAGAAATGGCATCCATTATGAGCAATAGAAGCCTAGAGATCATTTAAACTCCAGCATAGCTGCTGAATAATTGTGTAGGGAGGAGAACCATCAGCTATGTCTGTAGAGATTCTTGTTTCACTCTTGTCCTTTAAGCTGTACATGTGTATGTGATTGGAGAAATTGATGTCTTTTGTGTAATAGATGCAGTTGGCGTCAACTGATGGGAACTTATCAGCATTAACACAGATGCACCTACAGTACCCACCTAAGAAAATGGCACGGTTGCCAATCTTCTTCACATGCTTGAGTACATATCTGTTAGTGTCCATCTTGTAAATCTTCATGCCATCTTTTAGCTTAATGATGATCAATATTTCCCCAGCAGATTCCATCAGGTAGGAACGGTTGTCATATCCTATCCAGAAATTGCATACAGCTTCATCTTCACATATGATGGTATCTTCATGATCAGACATCTCAGTAGGGTCGGCATTGAAATACTTCATCAGATCAAACATAGCTTTGGCCGCATCGAGTGGAAATGGTGACACTGATCCCAGCTCTCCATTGGTGTAGATACCTCTGACAGACAGCCTGATCAAAGGGCAAGCATTCCTGTCCTCGTACACGACAAAACTCTCGCTGCTAGGGTCCGCCATTTTGACCGTACGGGGCGAGTCACGTAACGAGCCATCAGGAGCATCCACCACGTCGTTGCATAGCAAGAGAAGTGTGGGTGCAGAACCAGCGACTAGAGTAGCAGACTTCACAAACTCATCTGGCATAGGCGCAACGAAACGAACCAAGTATCCTGTGAAAGAATTTAGCACACTCACAGTGGCATAGCTCTTGTTGTCAACAAGGTTTCGGATACCGGTTAAAAAAAAATTCCGGAGGGGGCCGATCCCAATATTTCGGCAAGAATTTAGGATTTAAACTTAAAACATCGATTTTTTTTGAAATTTAAATTTTTCGAGCACAAATTTGTTTTAAATTTGACTAATCCGAGATATGCAAATTCCGAGGGGGGGGGTCCAAAAATCCGGTTACCGGCCGGTTACCGCGGAATTCCGGCCGGTAACCAAAACGAGGAGACCATCCCGGGTGGAAATTACAATGTAATAGCCACGGAGCAGCGGGAGTTCCTTGCGGAGGAAGCGGCCAGTGGCGGTTTTCACCAAGGTGTACGTCTTGCTCGCATAGACCTCGTCAATGATGACCCAGTGGCAGGGGCGGAACCGACGGTCCGAGGTTACCTTGGGGTCGTCAGTGGCGGAGCGCCAGCTTTGGCAGACTGCACGGAAGTCCATGTAGTAGTCAAGGTCACTAGTGGCTAGGAAACAGTCGGCTACGCGGTTGATGAGGTCGGTGGGGAGCGAGCACCAGTCTACAAACGCCATGGTGGTTGATCGGAAGAGTGTGGTCACTTATTCTTCCTTTTGCCGGACTAAAGAACACGGATGGTGAAGGGATGCAATTAATCCACGCAAATGCTACGAATCTTAGTTCATGAAACTGGAAAGGCGTAAGAATTTTGACAGGTGAAGATCTACTGCATGTGAAATGGCAGCAAAACGAACAGGAATGGTGCCTTGTTCATGAAAACTAGCGGTGCGTCAGAAAATCGACGGGCACGGCCACCATTCTGATATAGTCCATGTAAAATGACCACTTGCTAGGGTTCGGGAGAGAGGGATGTACTCACAGTGGACAAGGCGGCGAAGTTGCGACCGGTGAGGAAGACGAGGGGTGTGTGCCTGGTGGTGCCGGCGCCGTAGTCGATGACGTGTTGCTGGGTACCGGGAAGCCCACGCCGCGCAGAGATCTGCTCGGATAGACGGGAAATAATCTGGGGATGAATCGCCGATCAGGGCCGGCGCAGCGCCGAATCGAGGGGAATCTCGTGGTGGGATGAGCGCCGGAACGGGGAGGGGAGGGGATTCGGCTAGGGTTTATAGGGTTCAAGGAGAAGACGTCGTGAGGGACTGGTTTGGGAACGATGGCCGAACTGCTGGAGGTGGATTTTCACTGACGGTGGGACCAGCAGAACGGACCCATCTGTCAGCAATGTATTTTTTTTCAGGCTAGCAATTGGTCGATTCTGATTTTGACGTAAGTAGAAAGATAAGCTATGAACCTTGTACTCAACTCTTCTTGGACTTATACAAAATAAAATAAACAAAATATCAGAATGTACGCACTATGGATTCAAAAGGGGTTTTCAAACATGTGATTTTGTTTAGTTCAGACTGCTTACGAAACATAAATTCGACGGTAATTAAGAAGGCGAGGAAGTGGGAGAGCTTGAGATCCATCATTGTTGCGGGATGCTCGGGGCGGATCCTTCCTAGTCGACTTGGTGTCGAGTGACGGACATAATCATTTGTTTGAGAATGTTTGGTCAGTTCTTCTTGTGTTACGTAGTTGACTCGTTGTACCGGATTGTGATAGTGTAAGCCCTAAACCGTTGAAGCCAAGACAAAGAGGTCATATCGATGACTAAGAAGTAACAACAACTAGGAAGAAACACATATAAAGTAAGGCATTTGTAATGACTTTGCCGGTCTTGAGTTTTAACGAGACCCACCTTCAGTAGACATTGTGCGAGTAAGTGTATTTATGTCGAGGATGTACTAGGTGTTTCTAGAAAAACTCCAACACTATTATCCTGGTTTAATTATGAAGTGCCCGCACATGAAACTATTTACGAGGAACTAAATATAAGTTAATGGGGGGAAATCTTTCATCTTCAAGCACCTAGTTCTCCTTGTGAATGCCACAATACGGCAACCTAATCAAAATCAAGCCTATGAGGAGTAATAATAAGAAGAATTATCTAAGTGGATAAAATGTAATGTGGCATAGATATGTAGAAGCGAGCATTGAACAAATCGATGGTAAGGAACCGAACAAGAAACAACAAAAAGAGATAAAAAATATTGCCATACCCACCCATGCCAGCAAGGCTACCGACTATTAACACACGGGTTGAGACATATATAGTGCCTTGTCATAGTGGGAGATTCACGGCCATAGAACAAAAATGTAATTAATGAGGATTCACCAACTTGGTCGAGAGGAATAGGGGAACAAAAGATTTGCCAATTACTCAATGAAATCACTAGAAATTAAACAAAAGGGAATTAAGAGGAAAAATAGAAAAAAAAATGGTTACGGTAATTAAAGAAATTTATCCACGATGTTTCCAAAAAAATAATATTCAAGGTCTTAGATACAATTTGAGGGTAGGGTGACATATAGGGGTTCTCACATTTGTTGGAGAACTCGTGCTTCGAGAAACATTTGGCATATTGGCTGGTGGTGGACCGGTGGGGATGGAAAATATGCCCTTTTGACAGTGAGACAAAGTAGCAAGATGACTGACGATGTGTAGGTCGATGTCTGAAAGCACGCGATAAGTATAACCCGGCGATGGTTGGCATGGCGGTGAGTGACAATGTTAGATGTCATGGATGGGAGGACAAGAGGAGGGAAGTAGCGGTAGATCGAGCCGATGAGAACATGTTACGACTAAGATATATAACAACTAATATAAGAGGAGAAAATGTGGAAAGTTTTGCTCATAGGAGGCGTTTCTTCATAAAATAATTACGTAAGAGACAACTTAACAATAGATAGTCCATATTATCACCCTAGCTAGTAGCCTAGTATTGACAGCTCTTAACAATAGACAGTCCATACTAGTATTTTTTTTTGAAACGGTCACCTGAATACCATTACTACTATATGTTGCTACTATCGAGCTGCACTGTTTATAACTTTTTAACACGCTGCAGATCCCCGGCCGGTCACCAATGCTTGTACACATTCAACGGCTCCTTAGTCTCGACATAGGCAAACATCCGGTAGATAGGCTCTAGAAGAGACGTCAGTTCCTCGCCACGGTCCTTGTCATTGATCTGCACCACGGCAACGCCGCCCTGTGACCTCGCCGCTCCGTTCATCTTGTGGCGATACAAGGTAGAGATTTCATTTTCACCCGAGCGTTGCGTGAGGATGTACTCACCGACAACGCAATGCGGAAACACGAGCTCTTGCTTCGGCAGCCTGTGCACCTCCAAGACGTACTGGCGGCTCCAGCTCTCTCCATCTAGAAGCCACACCGTCGTCGAGTCGTCCTTGGCACCGACGGCCACGCCCAGTCTCGCGTGCACCTTGGTTAGACGGCAGCTGGCCGGTTTGACAGGCATGGGCAGAGGCTCCGTGCGCGTGACGCGCTCGTCTTCCAGGTCGAACGCCACGACCCTCCCGGTGTTCGCCTCCTCCGTCATCCAGTAGACCGTGCCGTCCACGTCGACGAGGCTGCTGCGGCCGAGGCTGCACCTCGCGTCCGGAGCGGCTAGGCGCACGTCCCGCCACGACGCCTCCCCCAGCGTGAAGACGTGTACTACGCCCGGCTCCCAAAACGGATCGAAGCAGTACGGGACGTGCACCAACTTGTACCTCCCCGTCGTCGGGTGGCGCGCGAAGCAGTACGTCTGCCACCAGCTCCTGCTGCTGGTCCGGTACAGCCGAACGCAGGCGCTCGGCATAGGTAGTTCCGGGAGGCGGAGCTCCTCACGTGTCGCTGGGTTCGAGATCGTGATGGCGCCGCCGGACACCTGGTCGTCGCACACGCAGACGAGGCCGTTGCAGGTGCCGACCACGCTCATGGTCATGGGACGAAGGATCGCTTCCACTAGCCGCTGACTTTGCCACATGCCTTCCACCGGGCTCCCCGGCGAGAGGACGTCGATGACGTGCGTGGTGCCTTCGGTGGTAACGGCGAGTACCTTGGAGCGGCTCTGCATGTCCAGGGCGGCTTGCTCGTCGACGAGGTCCCGCCAGAGCCGGCAGACGAGTCGGCAGCGGCGGAGGTCGTTGATCAGCTGCAGCCGCAGCAGGATGTTGGCCACGGCGTCGGGGAAGTCGTCCATATCGATAAAACGCAAGTGCAGCGACGCGCGGCCTCTCGATCGCCGCCCGAAAATCGGTGTGTTTAGGGTTTGGAACGACGTACGTGTATGCTTGTCGCGCCTGCGTCGGAGTTCCGTATATGAGCCCCCTTGTCGTGCTTGTCTAGAGTTCCGAAACTGTTTTAATTATGCAGCTGGTCAATTGTATTTCGAAACTGTTTTGCATGGAAATTAAGCCTACGGTTTTTACATCTGAACCTTGACAGGACCGTACCGTCGTCAGACATGATTGACTTCGCCATCCTATCCTCATCCTCTCATCCAACGGAGGGATCCTGCCCGCTGTTTGAGAATCACAAATCGGACGGTAACCCACTCCGAAACAATATCTTTTAATTAGGGTTTAGCACCTATATACTTTCCATATTACACTTGTACCGTCTATATATAGCTATATACCCTGCGCCGTCTTTGTCAATCTATCATCCACACATACGAATACGTACACATCACATTCGCAGCATGGGAGACCACGAGGAGGCGAGGCCAAGCAAGAAGCCACGCTCATCGGACGTCGGTTCCGGCGGCCTGACGGAGTTCGCGCTCCGCCTGGCCAAGAAGCTCGCCGAGGGCGACGGCAACGGCGGCAAGAACTTCGCCTTCTCGCCGCTCTCCATCTACACCACGCTCGGCCTGGTAGTCGCCGGTGCCCGCGGCAATACCCTCGACGAGCTCCTCGCCGTCCTCGGTGCCTCGTCGCCTGACGATGTCGCCGGGTTCGTGCGTGGCCTCGCGGCTGACCCGGCCGGCTCCGCCGGCCCGCTCATCACCTACGCATATGGCGTGTTCCACTAGGAAAACATGGAGCTCACCTCGGCATACCGCCACACTGCCGCCGAGTCCTACAACGCCGAGATACGCGCCGTCGACTTCGCCAATGTCAGCACAACGCCTTCCTTCTCTTCTCGCCGTTGACCGGCCATCGTTTTTATTTTGTCCCTGCCATCGATATATCGTGTGCGTGCGTGTGTAGGGTGATAGGAAGAAGATCCGGGAGGAGATCAACAACTGGGTGGCGGCGGCGACCAACAATCTGATCGCGGAGATCCTCCCGGAGGGGTGCCTGAAGGAGCTGTCGAGGTTCGTGCTTACCAATGCCATCTACTTCAAGGGCGTGTGGGAGAGCCGCTTCCCCACAGGCCTCACCGAGGACCGCAAGTTCCACCGCATCGGTGGTGCAGCCGCCGTGAACGTCCCATTCATGACATTTGGGGCCGGAGAACGCAAGCTCATCCTGTCTTGCCACGACGATTTCAAGGTGCTCAAGCTCCCCTACAAGACCAGCGACGCCTCTACCTCCGCCTACTCCATGTGCGTCTTCCTCCCTGACAAGCGCGATGGCCTGAGCGCCATGGTCGACGCTCTCGCCGCCGGAGGCTCCGTGCTGGACCACGTGCCGAAGCAGCGGAGCAACGTGAGGAGGGTCCTGCTGCCCAAGTTCAAGCTCTCCTTCTTTGCGAGCCTCGTCAAAGGCCTGAAAGGCCTGGGGCTGGTTGAGGCATTCACCAACCGTGCCGACCTGTCCGGCCTGGTGGCGCAGAGCGTATGCGACGTGTGCCTGGACGAGGTGTTCCACAAGGCGGTCGTCGAGGTGAACGAGGAGGGCACTGAGGCCGCTGCGTGCACCGCGGTCATTGGACGCAAGAAGCAGTGTGCGAGGAAGTCGACCGTGATCAAGGAGTTCATCGCCGACCACCCGTTCGCGTTTTACATAGTGGAGGAGGTCTCTGGGGCAGTGGTCTTCGCCGGCCACGTCCTCGACCCTTCTGCCTCACAGTAGCAGTAATACTTGAAGAAATTAGAGCTCATATACTATTTGATTAGCGTTCTGCAAAACTGGAGATTACTTTCTGCTACGTTGGAAGAGAGAGATATTTTGAACTGTCTGCGTTTACCTTATTTCTGCAAACATGGATGCTGCTAATTCTTCCCAGTGTGCTTTTCTTATTGTACCTTTTGGTTGCTTTGTGTTGGTCTATGCAAGCAGCTGGATGGTTTCAGAGTTCACTCGTGATCTAAATTTGTCAAGTGGCCTAGCAGAAAAATTCAGGGGACACAACCTGAAACCAAAAGCAACCGCAATATTTGCAAAGAAAAATGTCTGGCATAGTAATTTCTCGAGAGAAGAAACCACAATATGTACAGTTCTTACCCATATATCAGGGGATTTGAACCCAGGTATATCGATTGCAGTGGCGGAGCCTGTTGTAAACGATAGCAAAGAAACGACGAAGAGCGGAACGATCAAACCAAAGGGGACACGAGATTTAACGTGGAAAACCTCTCAAAACAAAGGAGAGGAAAAAACCACGGGCGCCAGCCAGCAATACTTCACTATATCGGGTGAGGTTACAAACGCCGTGGGTTTACAATGTGCGGCTTTCCCCAAAAAGGCGGCTTACAAGAGGAATAAATAGAAGCATCAAACCCTAGGTCGGCTGCAGTCCAACCCGGAATCAATCCCACCTTGGCGGTAGTACCGCTTAACCCAGCGGTACTACCGCTGGGGTGGGCTGGTTCGTCTCTTCCCATCTCAGCGGTACCGGCGGCGGTACCGCCAGCGGTACCAGTTGGTACCGGACAAGCGCTTCAGACGTCAATTCTGGCGGTAGCGGAGGCGGTAGCGGTGGCGGTAGCTCGAGCGGTAGTACCGCTTAACCCAGCTTGAGACAAATTCCATCTTGTATCATGAATGAGAACCTTCATCCTGAAAACAACAAAGAAAAACACCTTCGGCGCCAAATAGCCTCTTGGGCTAGACAGTGATACCAACTAAGCCCGAGCAAAGCTCGAACTTAGTAACAGGAACTGGCTTTGTCATCATATCAGCAGGATTATCATGAGTACTTATCTTGCATACCTTCAGCTTACCTTTTGCAACAACATCACGCACATAATGGTATTTGACGTCAATGTGCTTTGTTCTCTCATGGAACATCTGATCCTTGGTAAGGTAAATAGCACTCTGACTATCACAAAACAGGTTAATGCAAGTATCATCTCCACAAAGCTCAGCAAACAAACCTTTCAGCCAAACCGATTCTTTACATGCTTCAGCAATAGCCATGTATTCTGCTTCAGTGGTAGACTGGGCAACAACGGATTGCAACGTTGCCCTCCAACTCACGGCACAACCACCAAGCGTGAACACATAACCTGTGAGGGATCTCCTCTTATCCAAATCGGCAGCAAAATCTGAATCCACATAGCCTACGAGTCCCTCATCAGTCTTGCCGAACTTGAGGCAAGCATTGGATGTGCCACGAAGGTACCTGAAAATCCACTGAACAGCCTTCCAATGTTCTTTACCAGGATTAGCCATATATCTACTAACCAAACTCATAGCATATGATAAATCTGGACGTGAGCAAACCATGGCATACATTAAAGAACCAACAGCACTAGAATATGGAACTCTAGACATGTACTCAAAATCCTCATCCGTACTAGGACATTGTTCAGCTGACAATTTAAAGTGAGGAGCAATAGGAGTACTAACAGACTTTGCATCATGCATGTTAAAACGATGAAGAACTTTCTTAATGTAATTTTGCTGACTAAGAAACAACAAACCAGAATTTCTGTCACGGGTAATCTCCATACCTAGAATTTTCTTAGCAGCACCAAGATCCTTCATCTCAAACTCGCTACTCAACTGTGACTTGAGAGCAGCGATATCTTTCTTGCTCTTGGCAGCAATCAACATATCATCAACATATAATAACAGGTATATAGGTGATCCATTAACAAACTTAATGTACACACAGCTATCAAATTCAGACCTCTTAAAGCCATGTGACAACATAAAAGAATCAAACCTTTTATACCACTGACGAGGAGATTGTTTCAAACCGTATAAGGACCTTTTCAACTTACACACAAGATCCTCCTTACCAGGCACTATGAACCCTTCTGGCTGGTCCATGTATATCTCCTCCTCCAACTCTCCATGCAGAAACGCAGTCTTTACATCTAACTGCTCAAGCTCAAGATCACGCATAGCAACAATACCAAAGAATGTACGAATTGAACTATGCTTAACAACTGGAGAGAAAACATCATTATAATCAACACCTGGAATTTGACTGAAGCCTTTTGCAACTAACCTTGCCTTAAACCTCGGAGGCTCGCTAGGAGATAAACCCTCCTTTCTCTTGAAGATCCACTTACAGCGGACTGCCTTCTTTTTCTTAGGCAAGCGCACAACTTCCCATGTGCCATTCTTATCGAGTGACTGCATTTCTTCTTGCATAGCAGCAAGCCACTTCTCGCGGTCACCGGAACCAATAGCTTCAGTATAGGTGGACGGCTCATGTCCGTGCTCCACCTGTTCTGCACAACTCAGAGCATAATCAACAATGTTACACTCTTCAATTAAACGTGGTCGAGGACCACAATTCCTCCTGTTCCTACGAGCAGCAATAGACTGTTGTGGCTGCAAAACAGGGGGTGAGTTCTGAACATTATTATTATCAGAATCAGAAGAATCAGAATCATCAGAACCAGCAGAATCAGGATCAGAATCATCTGAAGTAGCAGCACCATCATTGTCAACAGTGACATTTTCCTTTTCAACAGAGTGCTCCACCTCGACACGAACCTGCTCCTCAGAAAAATCTGGCAAAACATCTGAGGACAACTTATCAAAGTACATAACAGATTCATTGAAAACAACACTCCTGCTCATAAAAGCCTTTAGTTTCGGGATTCCACAACTTGTATCCTTTTACACCCGAACCATAACCAATGAACACACACTTAATAGCTCTCGGCTCTAACTTTCCATTATCAACATGAGCATAAGCAGTGCAGCCGAAAACTTTAAGCTGTGAATAATCAGCAGGAGAATCTGACCATACCTCAATGGGAGTTTTCTTGTCGAGGGGAATAGATGGTGACCTGTTTATCAAGTAGCAGGCGGTGGCAGCCG
Organism: Poa pratensis; assembly: GCA_947311845.1. NCBI lineage: Eukaryota > Viridiplantae > Streptophyta > Magnoliopsida > Poales > Poaceae > Poa > Poa pratensis. The sequence goes on from CAMZMU010000090.1 coordinate 10,065,408, forward strand.
CCTCAGCCCAAAAACGCTTACTCATGCGAGCGTTGGAGATCATGCAGCGAGCCTTGGAGATGATGGTCCTGTTCATCCGCTCCGCTACACCATTCTGCTGAGGCGTGTACGGGATGGTGAGGTGCCTGACAATGCCTTCTTTCCTGCAATAATCATTAAAGGCATTCGAACAAAATTCGCCACCATTGTCAGTACGAAGTAATTTCACCTTCCTTTCTGTTTGCCTTTCAATCATAGCTTTCCACTCTTTAAAAGCAGCAAACGCATCATCCTTATTTTTCATGAAATAAGGCCAAACTCTTCTAGAGTAATCATCAATAATGGTAAGCATATAACGAGCACCACCATAAGAGGGCTTACGAGATGGCCCCCAAACATCAGCATGTACATAATCAAGTGTACCTTTGGTGGTGTGACAGAAGCATTAAACTTAACTCTTGTGTGCTTACCGAAAATGCAGTGTTCACAGAACTGCATCTTACCCAAACTGCATCCTTGCAGCAAGTCTCTCTTGATCAATTCTGCCATACCAAGTTCACTCATATGTCCAAGACGCTTATGCCAAAGGTTAGTTTTACTAGCGTCATCATGAGAAACAGCAGCAACAGTACCAGATAACGTGCTACCTCTAAGAACATATAACTTAGCAGAATTCATATCACCAACCATAACTATGAGAGAACCTTTTGATACCTTTAGGAGTTTATTTCCTCCTTTGTACTTGTACCCGTCACAGTCAAGGGTACTGAGCGAGATCAAATTTCTTGCCATGGTTGGTATGTGTTTCACTCCCGTCAGCGTGCGTGTCATACCGTCATGTGTCTTGACCTGAACGGAACCAACGCCAACAATGTTGCATTGCTGGTCGTTCCCCACACGCACGAAATCTCCAGTCTGCACTAACTCATAAGAACTGAACCAATCTTTGTTACAGCAAATATGAAAAGAACATGCAGTATCTAGAATCCATTCATCCTGACGAGAAACACATGCAGCTAAAACAGCTAGGCATTCGCCATCAGAACTACCATCAACAACAGAAGCCTCACCGGTATCTTTACCTTCATTATTTTTCGGTTGGTAAGTACCTTTTCTTTTCTCCTTGTTCTGCAACTTCCAACAATCATCAATGACATGATTAGATTTCTTACAATACCTGCAGAACTTGTCACGGCCTTTAGACTTTGAGCGACCTCTGTCACCCTTGCTCTTGTCTCTGTTGTTGTTGTGGTAGTGGTTATCTCGCTGCTCAGGCCTCCCTCGGACCTGCAAAGCATCGCCCTTGGAGGACGACGACTCCTCTTTCTGTACCATACCTTTCATCTTTTCCCTGGCAAGCAGGGCCTCATATACTTCCGCGGTGGTTAGTTCATCACGGCTTAACAGTATGGTATCACGAAAATTTGCAAAGGAATTTGGCAGCGAGCATAGAAGTAAAAGTGCTAGATCTTCATCATCGTACTTTACCTCCATCGACACTAGGTCAGAAACGATCTCCTTAAAGATCGATAAGTGATTCATTACCGAACCACCTTCTTGCAACTTGTGCGTGAACAACTTCATCTTCACATGCATCTTGCTGGTGAGATCTTTGGACATGCAGATCGACTCCAGCTTAGCCCACAGTGCCGCTGCGGTTTTCTCCTGGAGTACTTCTTGCAGAATATCATTAGATAGATGAAGTTGAATAAGCGATAAAGCCTTACGGTCTTTCCGCTTCTCATCGGCGGTCCATGCCGCCGCATCCTTGTCGCCGAATTTCTCCAGCGCCTCGTCAAGATCATTGGACTGTGCGAGGATCGCACGCATCTTGACCTGCCACAGCGAAAATCTCGTCTTGTAGTCCAGCGCCGGTAGATCGAACTTCATCGATGCCATCCAAAACCCTAATCTGAAAACAGATCTGAAACAGGGCTCTGATACCACTTGTTGTAAACGATAGCAAAGAAACGACGAAGAGCGGAACGATCAAACCAAAGGGGACACGAGATTTAACGTGGAAAACCTCTCCAAACAAAGGAGAGGAAAAAACCACGGGCGCCAGCCAGCAATACTTCACTATATCGGGTGAGGTTACAAACGCCGTGGGTTTACAATGTGTGGCTTACCCCAAAACGGCGGCTTACAAGAGGAATAAATAGAAATCAAACCCTAGGTCGGCTGCAGTCCAACCCGGAATCAATCCCACCTCGGCGGTAGTACCGCTTAACCCAGCGGTACTACCGCTGGGGTGGGCTGGTTCGTCTCTTCCCACCTCAGCGGTACCGGCGGCGGTACCGCCAGCGGTACCAGTCGGTACCGAACAAGCGCTTCAGACGTCAATTCTGGCGGTAGCGGTGGCGGTAGCTCGAGCGGTAGTACCGCTTAACCCAGCGGTACTACCGCTGCAATTTGGAACACCAGAAAATAACAGAGCCTGCATACCTGGGCTATGCGCTGGTTCACTTCCTTGCAATTGTGCAATACATTGAATGTTCCTATACCTCTCATGAATCATGATGAGTGCAATACAATGTCCTCCCATCAGTAGATAAACCTTCTCACCCATGATGGTTTCTAGTGATGTTCTCGAACGTCACGAACATTGAGTATAATCATAGGTTAATATGTAAGGATGCAAATGGGCCATTAGGAGGGTACCCTCTGCCCTCTGTAGGTAAAAAAAATGAACTAACTTTTTCATAATGATGATGTCATCGCAAAAGTTAATTCAATTGTTTGAACTAAAGAAGGTAGAGGGTACCCTAAAAATGACCCACTTGCATCTAACAATATGTAAATTGTCGTGGTATGTTCCTCACTACGGGGGGGGGGGGGGGGGGGGGGGGGGGTTTGATGATGCGCTTAACACATAACTCGCTGGTAGTAATCCCTCCGTTTTTGTATACAAGACCACAAACTCAAATATTGAATACCAAGATAAAGCTTTCAACTGATTAATACCTACTTAAATTTTTGGCAACTAACGCTGCAAGTACCTCGATTCACGGGCTAATAATTGTTTTTGCTTTTCTCCACCAATGCACCGCAAGGTTTGTGGCAACTAACGCTGCATGCAAGGTTTGTTTGGATTTGGGCAATTAATAGCCATCCTTATAATAGTGTCAAGCATAGGAAAAGGTCGTTAATTTTGCCTCGATTAATGTTTGTGGCCTTGTATATAAGTAAATACATATTTTTGATAGTGACCTTTTTGACATGTTCGAGCTGAGAAAACAATGGTCCGGTAAGAATACTATTCATGTTTGTGGATTCTTTTTAATTACCTCTGTGTGGTTAGATGCGATCCCAAGAGGGGGTCTCGTTATGGTGGATATATGTTGGTCAGTTGGTTTACATAATGGTGAGGATCAAAGCTAATTTTTGTGTTCTTGTTATACCTAGCTACCATGGGTACGTTTCTACGGGGAAAACGACCGTGTTCGGCAGACAAGGCCAACAGCGAGACGACGTCGAGGCGTCTTAGGCGTCCAGCTCGTCGACCTCGAGTTTGCAGTACTAATTAACACGCGTTTCAGAGTGGAGAGGATGCGCTGACCAGTATGTCCACATGCGCTGAATAAGGCTGAACATGCAACTCGGTCTTTTGGGATCGTCCCGAGCTTTGTGCGGCTTGGTGCGAGTGTTGGGCTCGGCCCTCTATTCATTTTGACCAAGCCGAGCTTCCTTTCCTGACCGCGACGAGCTCGGGCGGAGTAAGGCTCGGCTCGGTCCAGCCCGTTAGTCGCATGTAATTATTATTTTTATACGAGTTTAGAGTGAGGTTGAGAGTACTAGGCTCAATGTCCTAGCCCATTGAGTTGTTCAATACGACAATTCAGTCACGAGCGAGGACACAAGAGTTGTTTCTACCGCATTGCTCAGCAGGAACAACACCGGCGCCGCCATGCCCGAGCATGACCGTCGCCATGCCCAATCCCCTTGATGACCCACAAGTATAGGGGGTGTATCGTAGTACTTTCAATAAAAAAGAGTGTCGAACCCAACGAGAAGCCGAAGGTGTTGACAAGCAGTTTTGATTAGGAATTCAGTGTAAATACTAGCAGACAAGTTTTTAGGGTTTTTTGATATAGCAGATAAATAAAGTACAAGTAAATAAAAAGACAGTAATAATAATTGCAGCAAGTGGCCCAATCCTTCCTACAGCAAAGGACAAGCCGGTAGGTTTACTTATGATGACCAAACGTTCTTGAGGACACACGGGGATTTCGACAAGTGCTTTCGCTTCATATAGTTGATTAATCTTCATTGTTTTGATAAGTGTTGTGATGGTGAACCTATGCTAATGCACCGCCCTTCCTAGGACTAGTACATACTTGTGATTATACCCTTGCAAGCATCCGCAAATACAAGAAAGTAATTAAGATAAATCTAACCACAACCTTAAACTCTGAGATCCTGGTATCTGATACCCGTAGAAGTGATAGCCTTCAGTAGCTACCTGCAATGAAAAGTATACGGGGTTAGGTTGAGACTCCAAGTGCAGAGTATGTAGTAAGTGGAAGACGTGTTTTCCCCACGAGGGTGACTCGAGGGTTTAATATCGAACTCTCAGAGAATCTGTAGTGAAAGATTTATCTTCCTATCCTTCTTTTTGGTTACCTACAAAACAAGGTTAAATATTTTGGTCCTCAACCTCACCTGTGTTTGTCAAGCACAAGGTGTAAGAATGATATCAAGATAGTTATGCAATGCAAACAAGAAATAAATATGCAATGGTGGTGAATAAATGTGCAAGGATGATGATAACAATGATAAATGATATTTTTGGGTTTTTTATGATGAATGCAAGCTGTAAAAGTGTTTTTGTATTTTCGAATTTAATAATGACAGAAAATGGAAAAGCGGTAAAAGTTGTTGGAAAGGTGTTTCTTATGATTAAAAATGGACCGGGGTTCATGGTTTCACAGATGCACTCTCTCTTTAATAAAGTGGTAGACAATGGAACACTAGAGTTGACATATGAGATTGCAAAACAAAGTTTGATAACAAGTTACTAATTATATGGGCATCACGTCCTAACATAGAGATCTTTTGGTTATTAATCTCACTTATACTCCACCAAGATGCGAACTAAATCATAACACCTCGGTAATTAAGATAACTCAGAGTATAGCTTTAAGTATCATGACATGAAGTTAAAATAAGAACATGCTAGATCTAGTCACGGAGAAGTGGCAAGTCACCCACAACCCTTGTAGCATGGTATTTTTGTTTACCCCTAGTGAGGCAACAAAGTAAGGTAAAACACCCAAGTGGATCGCGATATTTCAGTTGTCAACTTACCGCACTCACCACCCCCCGTTACTCCAACTAATGCACACATCACCCCCCACACGGTCTCATAAACATGCTTGATCATAACAAGTGAATAAGAACGGGGTACATAATATGCATCTAATTTCATAACTGAAACAAACATTGCAATCTCAAACATATATTAACTCATAAAAAGTTCCACCATGTCGTGGGGTTGTCACGGCATATGTTACCATAGGGTAACTTTGAGTTGAGGGCCAGGCGATTCTGGTGTCAGGGAGATTGTTTAGCGTGGAGGGGAAAAAGGATTTACCCTGGTTCAGCCTCTCCATTGGAGATAAAGACCTACTTCCAGCCATGCTCTTATTACTCTCGATCTCGATAACCCGGCTACGACAACAGAGCCGGATCTCGATTAGGGTTACAATGATTTCTCTCTCGTGGGACTTGTACGATCTGAAAATCTTGTCTAACTATGACCTAGGAGCCCGCTTATATAGGTGGCCGGGTCTCCTGGTCTCTTACATGGTAAGGCCGGGTTCTACCCGTACTAGGAGTTCTACTCTATCTCCACCTCTTTGTGATCTCCAAGTCTTGGACTCCGTGACGCGCACCGCCTCCGGGTCTTCTAGATCTTTCCTTAGTTAGGCCGGGTTACCGCAAAATGTTCCGGCCCATAGTTGAGTCCAGCTCATGATGAGGAAAGCAGGCCAAGCCCGGCCTCCTGCCTGGTGGGTCTTCTTTCTCCTCCATGGCTATACCGGGTTATCTTTCCCCCAACATTAGCCCCTAGATTAGCTTGGACAACAGGATGGTGAATTCTTGAGATGTCTTGTAATCTTGGTGTCTTTTTCTCAAGCATTGCCATCCGGGCTATTCAAGTTAATCCCCTGAAAACATAAACATATTTACATATATAAATCATTAGTTTTAATCAACTTTTTGTTTCAAGGCCGGCTCATCTTGGCGGCCATTCTATAACCCGGCCTTTCTTCCCGAGTCTTCTCGTCACAAACTTCACTTTCTAACACTTAGTGAAAATTTCACTTAGCAAGCATATGAATCATCAGTCAACTTTTTAGTCAAAGATACTGTCTTTCTCTCTCCAAATCTATCTCCAGATATCTCATCATGAATATCCTTTCTTTTGTCGTTATCTGTTTGTCGTTGACCTAGGTCAAATATCCTCATCGTACCACTCTTTTTACCATAATGCACTTAGGGCTTTTTCACCGTGCCTTATAAATAAAGGGCCAGGGTAAACGGGAGTCACTTTCCGCATTTCCCTAGCCGCTTCGTCTTCAACCTCGCACAGCCGCCATTTCTCAGATCCAAATCGCGCTCAAACCACAGATGCCCGCAGCGCCTCGATCATCCTCAACCATCCAGGAGCTCTGCGCACCCGATTTCCCACTCAATCGTATCCTCCAATCAAGCAACACATCCTCTCCACGATTCAATCTTCAAACTAGGGTTCGTCGAGTTCATCCCCGCCATTGGCCTTTATCAGAGCTCTACAGCAATGGGGAAGGAGAAGACCAAAGCTGGAGGCCCCAAAGCCGTGAAGAAGCTGGCGAAGAAGGGGTCAAGCTCCGCTGCGGCAGCCAGCGCCGCTCCTGTGAACTGGACCCGCTCCTCGGTCACGGAGCTGTCGTTGCAGACATTTGCGAATAGACGAGAGCTGCCCCCGAAGAAAGAGATCGAGTGGCGAGCTCCAGGAGAAGAAACGTGGCCGAATCCTCAAAAACGTGAAATCGTTGTTCTTCTCGATCATGTCACCCGCGGTCTTCGCCCCCCTGGTTCCTTGTTCTTCCGACGAGTCCTTAAGTACTATGGCTTGACTGCTTTTGATATTCCTCCCAATTCTGTTCTAAATATCAGCAACTATTTAGTTTTCTGCGAAGACTACCTGCAGATGGCTCCTAGTTTAGAGCTGTTCCTAGAAATATTTTACTGTAATCCTTCTCATAAGAAGCAGCCACTAGGCCCTTATTGTGGCGTTTCTATCCAGCGTCAGAAAACAAACAATTTCCCGGTCCTTGAGCTCGCCAGCCACCCAAAGGGGTGGCAAAATTCTTACTTTTATTGCAAAGGCACTTCCCCCGAGTCGGATGATGCTTGTTATCCGGCTTTCCGAAATTCTCCCTTGGTCTACGATGCCAAGATGCACAGCTTTGCCAGCGATGAAGACCGGGTCTTACTCGCTGACATCCAGACCTAGGCCAAAGCCTCCTCTCTCATGGCCTCCGAGGCACTGACTTGGTCAAGTGCTGGATCGGCTGGTTCATCCAGCCACAAAGCATCAGGACCCGGTTGTTTCACCAATACACCGGGTCTACGACAGATGATATGCGTTACTCTGAGGTAACGCTTCTTGATGACCAGATTGTAAAGAACGCCAAGACTCTTCTTGGCGAAAAGAAGACCACCATAGCAGAAACCGGGCTTGCCCCGTTTTATGCTAATAACCCGACTCCCACGGTATGATTCCACTTTACCTCCTTTTCACTTTCTTTTGCACCTTGATTCATAAATGTTCTTTCTAACCTTGCATCCACTTCCCAGGACCCAGAATGGTGGAAAGAGGATTATGCACCCGTGACCACACCGGGTGATGAAGATTCTGACTCCAACAATGATGGAGAAGAAGAAGAAGGTGAGCTTGACTCCTTGGGCCGGCTCTTCCTCAACTTACTCGACAACGAAACTTCTTTCCAAGGTTAAACTGCTAACAACTCATCAGTTTGCTTTCTAGATACTGCTGGCCCGACTAACACTGTTTTGCCGGGTCCAGAGGACATTGAACCGCCCAGCAAGAAGAGAACCAGAGCCACAGTACTGAAGGTGCCATATTCTCGCATTTCTAGTTATATGACGAACACATCTCAACCTCAAGCTCAACCACAGGAAAAAGAATCTGCCAAGGAAACTGAAGCCAGCAAGCGCCGCCTGACCCGGTCCAGCGCTAGCCAAGATTCCTTGAACACAGGTATCCCTTCATGCTCCCTGTCTCGCTGGACCAAGTCAATACAAAAGACTCCTAGTACTTCTCATCCCTTGGCTGGAAAAGTCCGGGTCTCTAAGTCCCAATCTTTGTCAGTTTCTTCAGATGATAGCGTGAACCTGCCTGACGATTTTCGCGTCAATGTTGGGTATGTTTTCTTTCTTTTTAGGTTTTACCAACCCTTTTTATTTCTTTTTATCATATCGGAACCTTCTTTCTGCTATACACAGCGCCAAGGCTACACCTTTAGATGCAGCCGGGTCTTCCTCCTACGCTGTTATGACCGAGCCTGCTTGTACAGAGGCTCCTGTTCATGACACGATTGTGGAAGAGACCCCAGAGAAGGAGATGGAAGAAAAGCTGCCTTCACCTCAGGCCTCACCTCCTAGGGCAGACCCGGGCAAAACTCCTACCGGGTCTCCCCTAACCACTACCAAGCCAACTGAAAAGTCTCCTGAGAAATCTCCCGGGTCTGGCTCAGGCACCAATGATGAGGTTGAGTACTTAGGCACCCAGACCATAACTGCTGATGCTCCACCCACTATGGTGGCCAAGATTATGAAGCCAGAGGTGAAAGCCGAAACAAGTGCTCACGGGAAAGAGCCCATCATCTACTCCGAGCCACCGGCTCTGGAGAACATGGAACTGCCGGCTCTTATTTCTGAGTACTTCTCCCGGCTCTCCCAACACAAAGGCCTTGAAGCTGAATTCGTTACTGCTATTCATAAGCACCACCAGGTAAACTTACTCTCTCCTTTACTCCCTAACCCCAAGCTCCAAGTTTAATTTAACTTGTTTAATAAACTTGGTGCTTTGAAAGAAAACTTAAAAATAGATTAGCCCCCAAGTGCTAGTTTGTCTGTTTACATCATACTAGGACTCGTAGCTTTTACTTTCTGAGAACTTCAAATTTCCCAGCCCCCAAGTGCCGGGTTACATGCTTGCAGTAATCTGGAACTTGTCTTTCTAAATCAACCATACAATCCTGATAATGCAAAACTCTTACTTGCTTTAAGAAACTTTCAAATCTGGTAGACCCCAAGTGTCGGGTTGCATGCTTGCAGCAACCCGGGACTTATTACTACGAACTTCTTAGCAAATTTTTACTATCAAATTTTATACTCCACTGAATAAATCACTTTTTCAGCAACATGTGACCCAAGCCACTCAAGAGATCCAGCAGCTCAAGGAGCAATTATCATCTGAGACCCGGCTAAAAGCTGAGGCCCAAGAGAAGACCCGGAACCTCGAGACCTCCCTCGCTGATGTGAAAGAGGAAAACATGTCCTTGAAAAAGGACATGGAAGAACACGAGGAGGACTGGAAGACCCGACTTGAAACTACCGAAAAGAAATTAACCGAGGTGCAAAAAAGTTATGACTCTTTCAAACACCTGCTTAAGGAAATCGTTGCTGCTGTTTGGGGTAAACTTTCTCTCCCCTTTTTTTTATCCATATCCATCATTTCCATTGTCACAACATTCTACTGATTGAATTCTTCTTTACTAAAATCTTTTCAGACCCTCGCAATGCCATGAACTTGAAGAGTCCTGATGTCAAGCTCCAGGCCCTGCTTACATTAGTAAGGCAACTATACTATGGAGCCGGGCGTGCCATTGTAGCAGCTCGTGGTCTGGAGTCTCCACCAAGCCAGCTGAGGGAATTCCTCGAGCAGCTGTCCACGATTCCAGAGTGGATGACCCGGTGGAAATTATCTGGCTGCCGCAAGGGTGCCATGCATGTCCTGGCTTTGGCCAAGGCACACTATCCAGATATAGACCCGGCCAAGCTTGCTGGCGGGTTTCCCCAGTTCAACTTGGATAACACTGAGTTTGGTGGCAAAGATCTTGCCCAAGTGAGCAAGGTGACCCGGTATGCTGCGTCTGTGATTGCTGAAGGTTTGTCCTTGGACAAATTTCAGTATGGCTATGACAAGAAGAACCGGTGTATCGATACTCTAGATCCAATGCCTGCCATTCTAATTCCTCCCCAACAGCTGCGCGGCCAAGGGTAAACACCGGCCGTTACAGGCATAGGCACTCCTACAATCGCTCCACCACGCCGGCCTGTAACCACAGATGATGATCCCAAGAATCAAGGCCTTGCCTTGATTTGTTGGACAACCCCAGCTCAGGAGATAGGAGGACACCAGGAGACCCCAGAGTCCGAGCCTGCAGTAGGAGGAGAAGCCCCCAAGACCCAAGAGCAACCAAGCGAGACTCCTGCAGCAAATGACCCGGCCGAGCAGATTGACTCTTAATTTTACCTGAACACTACCCATTTGGCCTGAATAGGCTTTTGTAATAACTTTAATACTTTAAGTCCTCATATTTTGATCGTGCGCCTGTGCACGTATGCTACTCTGGTTTGTAACTCTGGTAAAACTTTTGGTTTGAATTTCAAGTCTTTAATGGTTTAGATGACCCTTTTGGTTTCTTTAACTATGAGCCGGCTTTCGCATGGATATCTCTGTCGCAACTTCTCTGAAAAAAACAGGGTCAAACCAAGTCCTTTTAGGCATCATGGGTACACTCTCTCCAACGGTTTGATGAGGGAGATATTCCCTACTCTAAACCTCCTGATCAATGCTTAGATGAATTTGATAATTATGTTGTTAAGCATGATAACTTTAATATGAGAGTGGAAAATCATTTAATGGAAAATTCTCAAGCTATTAGTAAATTGCATGATATTGTGGAGAGAACCTCCAATGATGTTAGGATGCTTATTAAACATTTTCATATGGTTCAAACTCAAATTGATCAACTCACAAAAGTGCAAAAAGATTTGTTAGTGAATGCCTCTAGGGATAAAGAGAAACATGTTTGTGAAGTAACAACTAGAGGAGGAATTTCTACTCAGGATCCTTTATATCCTGAGAGGCATCCTAAAAGAATTGAACAAGATTCTCAACGAGTTAATGAAACTAGTGCTCCTTCTAAGAAAAAGAAGAAGAAACATAAAATTGTTGTAGAATCCTCTGAACCTGCTAATGATCCTAATAGTATATCTATTTCTGATGCTGAAACTGAAAGTGGCAATGCACATAACAATGATAATGATAAAAATGATGCTTCTGATAAAGAAGAGATTGAGGAGGAACCTGAAAAGCATACTAAAAATAAAAACTACACTAGGAAGACTTTATTGATAAGAAACATGGTAATGAAAGAGAACCTTGGGTCCAAAAGCAAATGCCTTTTCCTGCTAAGAAACTCAAATCAAAGGAAGAAGAACACTATAATAAATTTTGTGATTGGATGAAACCTTTTTTCTTGCAAATTCCTTTGACTGAAGCTAATAAATTGCCTCCTTATTCAAAGTATATAAAAGATATTGTTTCTAACAAGAGGAAAATTCCTAATGAGGAAATTTCTACTATGTTTGCTAATTATTCTTTCAATGGCAAGGTTCCAAAGAAGCTTGGAGATCCAGGTATACCAACTATTCCTTGTTCCATCAAAAGTAATTATGTTAGAACTGCTCTATGTGACTTGGGAGCAAGAGTTAGTGTTATGCCTTTCTCTCTTTATAAGAGACTTTTTCTTGATAAACTGATACCTACTGATATATCTTTGCAAATGGCTGATAAATCTACTGCTGTTCCTGTTGGCATTTGTGAGGATGTCCCTGTTCAAATGGCTAATAATTGTTTGATTTTAACCGATTTTGTTGTGCTCGAAATGCCTGAAGATGATAATATGTCTATTATTCTTGGGAGACCTTTTCTAAATACTGCAGGTGCTGTTATTGATTGCAATAAAGAAAAGTAACTTTCAATGTGAATGACAAAGAGCATACTGTTTATTTCCCCAAGAAAGTTGACAAAGTTTATGGAGTTAATACAATTTCTAATTTTAGAACTATCAAAGTGGGAAGTATTGATTGCCCTATATATGATCATCAAGAGGATATCAAAACATTATGATTGGATCCATATCAATACAATTCAAGGTAACATGATTGTCTCATGATGTTTAATTCATTTGTGTCATATAAAATTTATTTGGTGGCAAGACTTGATAAACCTTGCTAACAAATACACTTTATGTACATGAAGGTGCTAAACAACATTTTATTCCTCATCCTTGTTTTACCTACTGTAATGCTGCTTGGTTTGCAAAAGCTAGTTGATTTAGATTTTGAAAATCATTTTTCTGCCCTGAATTTATTATCTTAAGTACCCAGAAATTGTCCAAATTGAAAGTTTTCAAAAATTTATAAAAATTATACCACTGGTCCTATTTTTGAAAGATCAACTTGGGAGTACCTGGAGCTGACCAGGGGAACCCACCATGCCACCTCACCACATGGTGGCGCGGCAGGCATCTGGCCGCGCCGTGGCATGGTGAGGGCCCCACCTGGCCCTCCACTCACTCAGCCACCTACCACCTCTTTCTCTTTCACGACCAAACACATTTCCCTGCTCAAACCCGTGTTCTTGCTGTTCTTGCTCACGATTTTCGATCTCCTTGCTCAGCCATCTTTGCTGCTGAGATTTGGGGCATTTGCTCTCCGGTATGTGACTCCTCCGAATATCCAAGTAGAATTTTGTTTAGTGGAGTATTTCTTGAGTATTTTGCTGCTGTAGGTGACATGTTAAGTGAGTTTGCGTGCTTGTTCTATGTTAGAATAATTAGTTTTGATGCATGTTTAATCCTCTAGCAAGTCCCTTAGTAGTTTCCTTCATTTAGATGTCTCAAAATCAATTTTTATAGTGTTTGCCAAAAATTTCAGAAATGGAGATGAATGTACATCAACTCAACCAGCATGAATTGGTGGTGCCTGAAGTCATGAGAGTCCATCATGAAGAGGGTGTGTTCCCCTCCATTATCCATGCTCAAAGTTCATGAGGAGTGCAGGGATTCTGCAAGATTTTCAAACTCTAATCTCTAATGCAGGATTGAATGATTTTGTTGTTGGTGAACCTTACCAATATGCAAAGATAACTGCGTCTGTGGTGCAGGATTTCAGTTTCGATTGGTCTTCACCTAACCCCATGGTTGGCTACAAAATTTACAATAAAACTGTCAACTTGCCCTTTGATGATTTTTGTGCAGCCATTAGGGTACCCCAATGGGGATCGCGAGTGAAGATAAGAGGGCAGCCCAAGCCATTGACGGACTTGTACAAGGTATCTGCCAAGGAAGAAGTTTCTCAGATGAGAATGGTAAAATTCGAAGTATTCAACTCCCATCTATTCGATATTTTGCTATTTCATTTCAAAGTGCGTTCTTGCTAGGAAAGCTGCAGGTAAACTATCTATTCATGACTTGGCTTTCCTAGCAGCGGCTTTGCAACGAGATAGGAACTATAATTTGGGTGCTTTGATAGCCTTCCGTCTTGCTACTAACCGCGAGAAAGGGGATTTTGTGGGGGTCTCATTGCTTCTCGTTTATTAGCTATGCATGGTGTGGTACCTCACCATCTAGATGTTCAGCTCCCCATAGAGAAACTTGATATTAATTCCATGATAAAACACAACTTTGTTTCTAATTGGGCTGATTTGAATAGCCTATCTTATGAGATAACCTTTTTCAAGAAAGTAGGTTGGAAAGTAGTTAAATCTGACCGAATAGTCGGTTTGCCTGCGCCTCTTTTGTTTAACCTTGATTCCAGGACTAGTTGGTCACTCTTGGAGGATGAATTCAATGCATACATGGAGCAACATGAGAGGATGATGGAGAGTGGGCTGAAGATGACTTCCCCAGTCCTCTGACACAGCTGGTTACCACACCCACATCCTGGGTACGCTGGGCCTTCTTCCTCTTCTTCCTCAGTGGAGCCAGATTATGAGCACGCCAGGTATGATCCACCAGCCTGGAGTTCTTACCCACGTTATGATTGATCTCCACTTAGGCCAAAAGCCTAAGCTTGGGGGGAGGTATACCGACATCTCACTCATTTATATATCATGTTCTGTCGGTACTTTGTATATCCATGTTTCGATTTTCTTTCTTTCTTTCTTTTGTTGTTTGTTGTTTTTTTTGCTTTCCAAAACACAAAAAGACCAAAAATATTTATGTTGTTTCTTTTTATTTGTTTCTTTAAGTCTTAGTATTAGTTTGCTTAGTTATTTAAATTCGGTTTGTTAATCAAAAATCCAAAAATATTTTGCTTTATTGCTTGCTTCTTTTTGCTCTTGTTTTAAATTCGAAAAACCCAAAAATATTTGTTGTTCTTTTTCGGTTTTGTATAGTTTGTTGCAGAGCTCGACAGCCTTCCGTGACTCCAGTGGAGCTTGGTTATCATTTCATATCATTCAAGCCACACAAGTGAAAAGCAATAATGACGATTTACGACAATTCGAGTTGGGGTGAGAGGCTGGTATGAACTCTATTTGTTTTCATTTTTGTACATATACTCATCCATGTGAGCATGCTTAGTTGGTTCATGTGAGGTATATGTCATTTAGTGGATGCTTAGTAGTTCATGTTCTCTTATGATCAGTTCCAATTTATTAATAGTGGGTAGCATGTTATATTGATGTTTGCTTGCATTGTTCTGTTCATAAAAGGGTATGACATTGTGGTATCCTCCTCTGAATGATTCATTTGAATTGACTTGGCACATGCTCACGCATGCATATGACTGAAAAACAAAAAGTCAATTAAGCCTTGATGATTTATTTTGCCTCAGAGTTCTTGTATCACTTTTATGCCTCCGTTAATTTTGTTTTGTCGCAAGCATGATTATGACGGTTATTGCTCTCTTGATTGTCGCTTCCCAGTCTATTGCTAGCCTCCACTTGTACTGAGAGGGAATGCTGCTCGTGCTTCCAAATCCCTGAAAACCAAGTATTCCAAAGAGTCCACTATAAATTCCTATGCATGGCATTTCAAACCATTCAAGTAAATTTTCATGTGCTACCTTTAAAACCTTCAAATTACTTCTCATTTTGTGACACTGTTTTTAGCTCATGAGGAAGTAGTAGTTGGGTTTGTTATCTTCCATACTAAATTAAGTACCCCGACTTGCATGCTTCATCTGCTTGTCACTAATTTTGCAAAGAGCTGGTTAGACCATTATAACATCAAAAAGCTAAAAACAAATAAAATAGGCACTCCTCCATGGTATGTGATTGTTGGAAGGCACCCGAGGATTCGGTTAGCCATGGCTTGTGTAAGCAAAGGTTGGGAGGAGTGTCAAACTATATATAAAGTGCATGCTATAAATGCTTAATATCAACATCTCGGAACCGCTCTCAACTTGTTTAGTATGGAAGATAACAGAAACTCTATTGCCATTCGTTGACAGGAACAACCACCTCCCAAAACAATTTTACTTCTGTTTTAAAAATAAAAAGCTCTAGCACATGTTAATCCCTGCTTCCCTCTGCGAAGGGCCAATCTTTTACTTTTATGCCGAGTCACCATCCTTTCTTTGAGCACCTTCTCGAGAGCATAGTTGTCATTCTTAGTGTAATGTGCTTGTTCCAGAATGCGGTTAACTGTGGTATAACTTTGATGCTTTTATCTTTGATATCTTTACTTCTAGTCTTCCCTTGAACTTCAGAGGTGCCTGGGCATTTATGTTTTGCTGTACAAATACGGGCAAGCGAGATACCACCTTATCATATCCTATTATGAGCATTGCAATCTTGCAGATAGATATGTTTCATGTTGTTTGTTATTAGTATGTTGGCATCTTTTCATGGTTTACATAACTATTAGGTGACATCATTTGCATACATCTTATTATGAATTGCCTAAGCACTTGTCCATATAGTGAGAATATATACATCATATGAAGCAAATGTGTTCGTGAAAGTTTCTTTTATCGCACTCAGTTGTTAACTGAATTGCTTGAGGACAAGCAATAAGCTAAGCTTGGGGGGAGTTGATACGTCCAAAACGTATCTACTTTCCCGAACACTTTTGCTGTTGTTTTGCCTCTAATTTGTGTGTTTTGAATATAACTAACACGGACTAACGCTGTTTTCAGCAGAATTGCCCTGGTGTCTTATTTTTTTGCAGAAAGTCAACTTTCGGGAAAACCCGTGGAAATTATCGCAAGGCCCCTATTTTACCAGAAGACCCACGGAGCCAGAAGACGAGACGGAGGGGGCAACGAGCTGCCCTCACCACGTGGCGGCGCGGTGGGCCCTGGGTCGCGCCACCACCTGGTGAGGCCGACTCGGTCATGACCTTGGCTCCCCCTCTCGACTACTTAACACCCTTGACCTAAAAACGCCAAGGGGATCGACCACTTTTATAGAAACACTTCAGAGCGCCGCTGCCACCGAAAACCCTATTTCGGGGACCAGAAACTCCGTTCTGGCACTCCGCCGGGACAGGGAATTGGAGAAGATCATCGCCATCATCATCACCGACGCCTCTCCATCAACCATCCATGTTTCCCCCATCCATGTGTGAGTAAATCCCTGCTGTAGGCTGAAGGGGATGGTAGGGATTGGATGAGATCGTTCATGTAATAGATATAAGATCACTAGGGCATGGTGCCTAGTATCCGTTGTTAGTACTTTATGACATTGTTGCAACTTGTTATTCTTAATGCTTGTCACTTAGGGCCCGAGTGCCATGATTTCAGATCTGAACATGTTATTGTATCATGTGGATAATCATTGTTTTGGATCATATCTGCAAGTTGTTTACACACATAATTGTCCGGAACCCTAGGCCCCAAAGTGACAGCAATTGGGACAACCGGAGGGGATGTCTGTAATGTGAGGATCACATGTGTTCACGGAGTGTTAATGCTTTGCTCCGGTACTTTATTAAAAGGAGTACCTTAATTACCAGTAGTTTCCCTTGAGGCCCCGCTGCAAACGGGCTGGTAGGACAAAAGATGTTTTGCAAGTTTCTCATTGCGAGCACGTACGACTATATATGGATGACATGCCTATGGTTACTTAGTACTTGGATGCTTTATCATTATTTATCCGCAAATGCCTATGTCTTGATTATTATATGAACTATCTTATCCATGCAACGCCCGTTCATCCGTCCCTATGCCTACAGTATTTTAATCCAGCTGTTTACTGCAATCATTACTATTGTCTCTGTTAGGTTGATCTCCTGGTCGTACGAGCCCAACAGCTCGCGATCCCCTTGATTGCGCCCTGATCGGGGGCGCTCGTTTCTGTTATGGACGGTGGGCCCCTGTGACCTGCGCTATATAAAGAGGTGGGGGGTCGGGCACGCAATACGAGGTTCACCGCGTTGCGAGTCACCCCACCGACATCCCCTTCCGATTAGGGTTAGCGCAGTGCTCACGGGAAGCACCACCGCCGCACACACGCCCACGCCGTCAACCACCATGGCCTCCGACTCGAGCTCCTCGAGCCAGACCCAAGGTTTGCCTCTCCGATCTCTCTCCCTCTCTCTGTTCTCTCTCACAACCGAGTTCCACTCGATGCACAGATGATCCTACCGTGTAGATCTATACCTAGTTGATCCTAGCGATCTAACAATGGTGTCAGAGCAGTTCTAGGTTTTAGATCTTTGCACCGGTAGCAAAAAGAAAAGCAAAAAGAAAAAGAATCACTCCCGTGGAACCCCAATGCAAAAAGAAAAGGGGCAAAGGAAAACTCACCGGAGACGCCCTCGGGCTCACCGGCAAAGTGCGCCGCCACGAGGCCGCGCTGCTCCTCTCGATCCATGTCCGCATCGGCAAGCCGAGGGACTAAACGAAGAGCACGGGCAGAGGACAGGCAGTGCCTCCCCACTGCCGAAAGAAAAACAGAGGAGCCCCTAACCTTAACCCTAACATGCAAAGGAGAAAATCCCGCAAGGGGCAAAGGGCACCGCCACAGTGCCGCTTGACGGCGGCGCGCTCTCCTTCGGGAGCTCACACACACCGGCAAGGGGGACA
Organism: Poa pratensis; assembly: GCA_947311845.1. Taxonomy (NCBI): domain Eukaryota; kingdom Viridiplantae; phylum Streptophyta; class Magnoliopsida; order Poales; family Poaceae; genus Poa; species Poa pratensis. The sequence continues at coordinate 10,083,504 of CAMZMU010000090.1, forward strand.
GCAGGGGTGCCGACACCGCAGCTCCATCGCACGCAGGAGGGCAGAGGGGCGCAGCCGCGTCCTTCTCTCTCTTGCCAGAGGGCGGCGGTAGAAAGAAAGAAGAAGAAAGGGGAAGGGGGTCGCGTGGCGCCGGGGCGCCGTCTCCGGCGGCCCGCGCGTTTCTTTCGCCGCCGGTGCGTGGGAGCCAGAGACACAGAGCTGCGGAGAGAGTGTCGATTGGGGCTAGGGGCCGAGGCGGGTTTTGATCCGGCGACTAACGCGGACAGCCGTCCGATCGCGAGGGACGGCCAGGATCAACCGCGCCTAACCCTAGCCGGCCGACGGGGCTTTTGGGCCGAAAGTAAGCGGGCCGTGGGCCAAAACCGGGCCGTGGGCCGAAGTTTTGCATCGCACGATGCGGCAGATAACCCACAGCCGTGGGCCGCGACTACGTCGCAGCGCGCGACAGATAGCCGTGGGCCAGACAGTTTACAGTTTTTTCTTTTAGCACAGTTTTGGCAATTTTTTGTTCAATTTTGTGCTGAATTTTTCATAGTTTTTCCTATTCAAATTATTCCAACGAAAATTTGTTTAGGAAATATAAAAGTATACAGAAATGTTTCTGAAAAGTATAAAGTTTATGAATTTTATTTAAAGTTTCTGCTGCAAATAGTTGAAAAGTGTTTTTGAATTCTAAATAGAATGAAAGTGAGAATTAAAAGCATGATTAAAGTGATATAATAGATGATTATGATTCTGTTATTATATGACCAACGTTGTTAATAGCATTATCATGATTTATTTATTATGTGTCAAAAGGTGCATTTATTTCTTTTATTGCCCAACGGTGATATAGTTTTAGTTGCACAAACGGTTATATGCTTTGATTTATACCAACGTTGGATTAATGCATGCAATTGTTTTTTGTGATCTCATATCCTTGTGGTTTCAGGAAGTTTCCACCTGATGAGTTGCCTCAAGGACATTCCGACGCTCAGGGGTGACAACTACGCTGAGTGGTGGAAGAAAGTTGAACTGGCTTTCATCTGCGCTGAGGTTGACTGGGTTGTGAATGCTCCATAGCCAGTCAGGCCAGCAGAGCCGGTAAAAGAGACAACGGATGATGAATCTGCTTGGCAAAAAAATTTGAGGGACCATGCTCCAGTGGAGATGGGATACACCCTAGAGAACCAAAAGTGGGTGAACACCAACAAAAAGTGCATGGCATTTATAAAGAACACAGTTGAGAACGCCATTGTGGGCTCAATTGAAGAGTGTATCTCCGTGGGAGAGTATCTCCAAAAGTTAAAGAGCCAGTTTACTGGTTCTTCAAAGACATATGCTACCCAGCTACTAAAACAGCTGGTGACAGAAAAGTATCATGGACGTGCACATGGCATAAGGGAGCACATTCTCAGAATGAGCAACATGGCTGCTAAGCTTAAGTCCATGGAGGCTGATCTAGAGCTCAAGCCTGCACTCATAGTTCACTTGGTGATGGCTTCACTGCCACAATAGTTTGACAACTTTGTTGTCAATTACAATGTGTCACTTGAAAAATGGGACATTGAAAAGACCATTGCCATGTTGTCGCAAGAAGAGGAAAGGCAGAAGTCCCAGAATGGGGGCTCCTTGAACTACGTGAAGGACAACAAGAACAGGAACTACAACGGTTCCTCTTCAAAGCAATATGGCAAAGGTCCCCACCAGTATAAGCCATATGGCAAAGGTCCCCAGCAGTATGAGCAACAACTTCCAGTGGATAAAGACACATGCCTCCACTGCAAGAAGAAATGGCATTACAAGAAAGACTGCCCAGATTGGCTCAAGAGCATAATGACAAAGAAAGGTATAGACACAGTTTCTTTTGTAAATGAATCCCTGTATACATAGTTTTCAAAATCTACTTGGTGGATTGACTCAGGTGCAACTGTTCATGTTGCAAATTCTTTACAGGGATTCCATTCGACAAGGACTTTGCAAAGAAGCGAAAGGCACATTGAAGTCGCAAATGGAGTTCAAGCAGAAGTTGAAGCTGTTCGTGACATCTCCTTGGAGCTAGCTGATGGTTTCAATATTATGCTTAAAGATGTTTTATTTGTTCCTTCGATTCATAGAAACTTAATAAGTGTATCGCGTTTGGATAAAGACAGTTATGAATGTTATTTCGGTCATGGCAAGTGTGCCATATGGTTTAAAGATGCTTGTGTGGGTATTGCTTTACTTCATGATAAGCTTTATTTGTTATCCTTGCGTGAAAAGGTGCATTCTGTGTGCAATATGAATGAACAAATTCCCTTGTCTAACAAAGAACAAAAGAAAAGAAAGCGAACTCATGACTCGTCGAAGTTATGGCACTGTCGATTAGGCCATATTTCGAGGGGAAGAATAGAAAGACTCGTTAAAAATGATATTCTTCCTCCGTTAGAGTTCTCAGACATCGAACAATGCATAGATTGCATAAAAGGAAAGTATGTAAAGCAAATAAAAAAGGGTGCAAACCGAAGCACAGCGACACTAGAAATCATTCACACTGATATTTGTGGACCATTCCTGGTGAAAAGTGTGGATGGTTATGACTCGTTCATAACGTTCACAGATGATTACTCCTGATATTTATCCAATTAAAGAAAGATCTGAAGCATTGGATAAATTTAAGATATTCAAAGATGAAGTAGAAAATCAACATGATAAAAGAATTAAAATAGTTAGGTCCGACCGTGGTGGGGAGTACTACGGTCGGCACACTCCATATGGTCAAGTACCTGGACCTTTTGCAAGGTTTTACAGGAAAATGGAATAGTCGCCCAGTATTCTATGCCAGGCGAACCTCAGCAAAATGGAGTAGCTGAAAGGCGTAATCGTACTCTTATGGATATGGTGCGCAGTATGATGAGTTATTCCACACTGCCATTGGGATTATGGATGGAGGCGTTAAAAACCGCCATTCACATTCTCAACAGAGTACCAAGTAAGTCGGTGCCCAACACACCGTATGAGTTGTGGACAGGGAGAGTTCCTTCTCTACGCCACTTGAAAGTCTGGGGGAGCCCAGCTGAGGCAAAAGTTTTTAATCCACACATTGCAAAGTTAGACCCCAAAACAGTAACTTGCCATTTCATTGGCTATCCTGATAGATCAAAAGGTTATCGTTTCTACTTTCTAGACATGCACACAAAGTTTGTAGAAACGAGACACGCGGTCTTCTTGGTGGACGAAATGATGAGGGGGAGCATGGTAGGCCGGAAAATTGATCTTGAGTAGAAGAGGGTGTGTGCACCTTTTCCGATGATCCATGAGCCATTTTCCGCCCTACCTGTTCTACCTGCACCGATAATCCCAGAGATTGTGGTGCAAGCACTTGTTGTAACTCCACCCGTTACCACAACGAGGCAAGATTCGGAACCTGTCCGTCAGGAGCCGACTCAACCCGTTGTTGAGCATGAAAGGGAGACGACAGCCACATTTAGAAGAAGAGTCGCACATTGAGACACATGATGTGCCAGAGAATGAGACTCTCAGAAGGTCTAAAAGATCTAGGAAATCAGCTATTTTTAGTGATTATAAAGTTTATAATACAGAAACAGTTCATATGGAAGAAGATCCCACTTCATATGAAGAAGCCATGAGAAGCGTTCACTCTTCAAAGTGGCTGGAAGCCATGGAAGACGAGATGAAATCGATGAGTTCTAACAATGTTTGGGACTTAGAGGAAATTCCTAAAGGAGCCAAAACAGTAGGCTGCAAATGGGTCTACAAAACTAAGTATGACTCCAATGGAAATGTTGAAAAGTATAAAGCGCGACTTGTGGCAAAAGGCTTTACACAAAGAGAAGGGGTAGATTACAATGAGACGTTTTCTCCGGTCTCATGTAAGGATTCCTTCAGAATCATCATGGCACTAGTTGCGCATTTTGATTTAGAGTTGCATCAAATGGATGTAAATACGGCATTTCTAAATGGAGATTTAGAAGAGAATGTTTACATGAGACAACCCAAGGGTTTTTTCATGGAGGGGAAGGAACATATGGGATGCCGCCTAAAGAAATCCATTTATGGGTTAAAGCAAGCCTTGATAACCCACAAGTATAGGAGATCGCGTGTAGCCTTTTCGATAAGTAAGAGTGTCGAACCCAACGAGGAGCTAAAGGTAGGATAAGTATTCTCTCAAGTTCTATCAACCACTGATACAACTCTACGCACACTAAATGTTTGCATTATCTAGAAAATAAAACTACGGTAGCAATACGGGTATGAGAGGTAGTTTTGCAAGATAATAAATACAAGAAAGTAAATGTTAGTGCTGCAGCAATAAAATATACTAAGTAACCTTAAAATAACAGTACCATGAGTGTGGAAAAGTGGTGGTAATTGTGGTGGCTTTGTCCAAGATTAATTAGTGAAGGTACTTGGTTCATTGTCTTCGATGCAGTTTTCTATGTGGGAGAGGCTAAATATACATGCACTCCACTACTTTGGATTACAAGTACTATATGATTGGATTGTTAGAAAGCATCCGCAAATACTAACAATGCATTAAGGTTTCCCCAACCATAGCCTTAAGTTCAAGGTCCTCTTACTCCCATACGTGCAACTAATCGGTTCGCGTTCTCAGGTTTCTGTCACTCCGGCAGAACTTCCCCCGCTTCGTTACAAATATTACCAACCCTAGGGTGTTTGATCCATGCGCGCACAAGTATAATGGACACCAAAGGACAGCACCATATAGACATACAACTCTAATGAACCTCATGCATTCAATTAAGCAATCAAAAGACAAATAAACTACGGAAACATGATGTAAATCATAGGATAAATATTATAGCATCAAACACCATGTTTACATAGGACGGTACAGAGGTTTGTGGGAGGATGAACCACTGAATACAAGGAGGATATGGTGATGGAGATGGCGGTGAAGACGGCGGAGAGGGGCAGCACGGCGGCGCAGGGCGGCGGCGGTGCCGGCGGTGCGGGGAACTCCTTTCCCCGCCGCCGGCAAGCTTGGGGAGCGCCGCCCCTTAGCCTCCCTCCTTCATGGCTTCTTGGGAGCCCTCCCCCATGGAGATGGGATCCATGGGGGAGGCAAAAACGTGGCTTTTGGTGGCTGAAATTCGTGGGTGGAGGAGTCCTCCACGAATTAGGTTTCCTCCCTTTATATATATTCTCGGATTTCCGTCACCCCCTTTTAGGGTTCCACCAAAACAGGCCTACAGGCCGCGTACGAACTCCGATTGGGCTGATCTTGGGCTTAAAATCTTCGTATGGAAAATTGTGACAACTTTCGTAACTGCCAGGTCTCCATATATGTAACATCCTGAGTTTTTCAAGAATTTGAAAAATCAGAAAAATTTAAAACTTTTGAAAACTATTATGTATTTTCTTTGAAAAGAAAAATCATGCATGCATTCATCATCATATAGCATTGCTTGCATTTGAAGATTTCAAAAGTGGGGAATTATTTCCACTTGAAAACATATTTAAGAAAATATATTAAAAGGGCAAGTGATGCCCTATATATTGTTTTTGATTATTATGGTTTTATTTGTAATGTCTAATGTTTGGTTGTGAATTGTTTGTATGAATGGGAAGTTATTCTATTACTTACCTATTCTCTATTTTTAAGTTTAATAATTTTGTTTTGAAAGAAAATATTTATTTGGATTTTAATTTGAGTTTTGAATTCATTTTGAATTATCGAATTCTTTTAAAAACAAAATGACTTTGTGAAAATTATCTTGGAGGGATATGGAATCTTATTAATCATATTTTGTTTTGGTTTTTAAATATCAAGTTCGAAAGGAATTTATAAAATCCTACTTATAAAATTTAGCATAAAGGTCTAATTAAACCTTTATACATTATTTGAAATTCGAATTTTGAAATGATTTGGAAAAGTGTATTTGAAAGTTCTAACAGACAGGTTTTGTTTTTACAAATTTTTAGAAATTGGTTTGAGATCATTTCGACTTTTAAAACAAAAGTTATGAAGAAAACAGTAAAAAGAATAAGGAAAAATGTTTTAGCCAAAAACAAATTAGTCGACCGAGGTAGTTGGGCCGAAACCCAGCCCAACTCGCGCACGCAGCCCAGCTTTAGCCTGCAATCGCTCTGCCCTTTTTTTTTCCTTCCTTTTTCCTTTTTCTTTTTCTTCTGAGCTGAATCTTGGCCCAATAAGCCGAGTCCATCTCAGGTTCGAACCAACCCGCTGAAAACTCCAGGAAAGTTTAGGTTTTCTAAATCCCTTGCACTTAAACACAAATATCTTGACAAATATAACTCCAAATCCGGATCCGCTTGATCCTACGAGTTCATAACTTCGAGACCAATCTTTTCCACCGACCCTTGGCCTATATAAACCCCTGTAGCCACCGGCATCTCTGTTCCCCTTTTCGTTTCACCGAAACACTAATCAGCAAAATCGTATTTTGTTCGTTTGACGACCAAGATCATCTCGAATCGCGACGGAACCTGAAGCATTGTTGTAAATCTCCTCAATACCTTTCCATCCCGGGAAGGATCAACTCTTTTCATCAACCGTGGAGAGAGAATTTCGACTCGCAATCCTTTAGATCTGAAGTCGTATTTTTAGATCTCTTCGCGCTCGGTTCTTCAAATCGAAATTCCTTTGGTGAGAAGTCAGATCTAACCCTTACCTACAACTTTGCTATTGCACTCTTTTGGTTTTGACATACGGAATTCTCTGTACAAATCAGATTGCTTTTGACGATTTTCGGAGGAGAAAACAATCTCAAATCTTCGGGCCGTAGTTACGAAAGTTGTTCCCCTGATCAAGACCTTTCTTTTGCCCCAAACCTCACCTCTTTTGGTCAAGCGAGCTATCAGATATTCGAGTTTGAAGTTACAGATCAGAAAGGTAATTTGCGTTTTGTGACCAATCTATTAATCCACCTATGTTATTATTGTGATAGTTAGAAAAAACACGTAATTCTCTACAACTTTCGTTAAGATTGTTTTTCCATCCGAGCAACTTTATTTTTGGCCAAAATTCGTAGTCAACCGTAAAGTCAGCGCCCAGTCAGCGCTTCGTCATTGCCACGTCAGCGGTCAGAGTCAACAGTCAACCGAAGACCGGCAGTTTTGCAGAAAAACCCTAGATCTTAGATCTATCACTACTTTTTATTGGTTTGGCCAAATTTTACAAATAAAATATTTTTGGAAAGCTTATGACACGTAGAAACTTTTGGCATAGTTAAATCTATGTTTTGACAAATTCAAATTGGTTCAAATTTTAAATTTGTTTGTTTAAGTAAATTTGACTTAACTTGAGTTTTAAAAATATTTTTGGGAAAATCCAATTGCTTTAACTTTGTTTAATTAATACTTGGCCGTAGGAATATTCTACTAATTTTGTAAAAGTATTTTCTATGATTTTTGTAATTAATATTGATTAATTGCTTTTTAGGTGTTATTTTAATAATTAAAATTGATTAAAATTATTTTCTTCATCTATTCGGCTAATAAAATGACTTAGTCATATTTTGATCACTTTAGTTACAAAAAGTACTTAGAAATATTTTGCCTCTCCAAACAAAGTATTTTTCTTTCTTAGAAAATATTTGATAATTATTTTGACAACATTATTTCCTTAGAAAAATTTCAACATCTTAATAGTGCTAAATCTTCTCCTTAGAAAAATTTAGCACTTGAAAACTTAGTTGTTTTATAATATTTTTCTAAGTGATATTGTTTAAGTGTTTGTCCTTAGAAATTTTATCAACTATTGTTTTAAAGTATTTTCCTTAGAAAATTTAGCAACTATGTTTTGTTTACTTTTCCTTAGAAATTATTTGGACTCATTGTTTGACCTTTGGTCCTTAGTCATTTTTGGACCATCTTACTTGTCTTGCATTAACTTAGAATAATTTCATGGCATGGCATGCATCTCTAGTCCTTAGAAATATTTTGCACTTCTTACATGACATTCCTCCTTAGAAAAATTGGGGATGTATGTTAGCCCTTTTGACCCTCCTAGTCGAAAACCACTAAGTTAGAATTAGTGGAAACCAATGAAGGACTTAGCCAAGAAAACAAGACTCCAGAAGCATCTCCAAGAAGTAAAAGTACTTAGAAGAAAATCAAGAAGAAGTTCATGAAGACCAACCACCTACAATTTTCTAAGTCTTTCTTTCCTTTCTCCCTTTTCTTCCTACTTCATGGTGGCTAAGTTATATTCAAGACCAACCTTGGTGCTGCCAACATCATCAAGTCTGCAGAACCATCAAGTCCACAAATTTCAAAGAAGTCAACACACCAAGGAGAAAGCTACAAGGAAGTCTGGAGAAAATTCTTGGAAGACCAACTACTTTCTTTCTATCTTCTCTTTCTTTCTATTTTTGTCTCACTGTGGACATAAACCAAGTCATTGGTGTTTAAGACTAAGTTTCTAGAGTGCTAATTGAAGACCATTGAAGACCAATGAAACTACAAAGGAGTTGAAGATGTTTTGAAGATCAAACATGTGAAGACTTGAAGTAGCCTTACAACTTTTCAAGTTGTCGTTTTATCAAGTTAATTTTGCTCAACCTTGACCTTGCCTTAACCAATTGGATTAGGTTATTTTATGTCTTTTTCCTTAGTTTGTTCTGTATGTCATTCACATCATAATTGATTGTATCATTCTGCATCTCATGCATGTCATATTTTCTTAAGTATTGTTTGGCTGCATATTTATTGAGAATTGTTTGATGTGTTAGAAATTTCGGAGAGAGACGAAGGTTGTTGCAACTGCTACTACTGCACTCCCTATTGCCAAGGCAAGTGGCACACCCCACAAATTTCCTAAGTATTTTTCTATGCATGACTTAGTGTATTTCTTTATATGCATGTGTAGGATAGTATTGCTATGCTGAAACTACTATCTCCTTTACACTAGTTGTGTCTAGAATCCTGTTGATAACTTAGTAGAATTATTGATGCTATGCAAAAGTGTTTTATTGAAAGCTTAAATTCCACTAAGTTAATTTATCACCTGGGTGGATTTGGGCTTGATTGGCTGTCAGAGTTGAGTGTTTATTCACTTGTGGATTGCCACCCAGGAATAAAGGGACCAATGTTTCTCTAAGTGAAGTTGCTTACCGTGCAGCCATTAGTCATATGGGCTCTGGCTAGATGGATTAAGTTGCGTGGACTCGTCCCGACTTGACAGGTGGTGGTAGAATGGTTAGAATGGGAGCGCGTCAAGTCAGTATGGGATGGGAAAATGCTTCTGAAAAGTCTCGTCTCAACTCTCTCCTTTTCCTTAGCACAATTTGAGTGCTTGAGGATAGTTTGGGTTTGTTGGGTCTAATGGTGAAAGTGCACAACCTCTGCAGAGTTAAAACTAAGTACTTAGCCGTGTCCCCGGTTACGGACAATTCAAGCAGCTGATCAAGGATGTCAACGGAGGCTCCCAACATCTCAATTTCATTAAGTAAAATTTTGATGGGTGAATAAGGGTAGAAGAGACTATGGATTTTATGCCATATTGTCTCCAACATTTGAAGAAAATGTTTTACAAAGTGTTAGGCAAAAATTGGCTTTATGCAAAATAGCCTTGAACTCCACCAGCCAAATATGCATATAAGTTATTAGAGTTATTCCACTAAGTGTCCACATAGTGTCACTTGCCAGATCCATTTTTAATGGTATCTGACCCACTCTGTTGCAAATTTTTATTTGTTGCAGATTGTTCTGACGACGAGTGAGTTTCGTTAAGGGTTTCGAGTCTGCAACCAACATGTTTTCGCCTGTGGCACATGCAAAGGATGAGGACTCCATGAAGATTATTATTTTCGCTGCTTTACTCTTTCAAAGCTAGCTTCGTGCTATGCAATTTGTAAAGGATATTTTCCTAAGTACTGGATCCACGTGTAATAATTGATACAATGTTGTGATATTTCATCTTAGACTGTGTGTGCAAATGAATCGATCCAGGGGTTTGCACTATACACAGGTACCTTGCCAATTTCTAAGTGCAGGTACGCTACAGATGGTATCAGAGCACTGTGTTGCCTATAGGTTCGAAACCCTAAGTCTGGTTAGAGATAAGAAAGCCCATAGGACAAAAATTTATTTGTTCTTCGTCTAAAACCTTTTGATATCATTCTTGTAACTGCTTAACTATTCGCGTTCTAAATGCCTTCTCTTATTTATAGATGTCCCGCCTCCTGGAATCACTCAAGAAAGGTCCAGCAATGACCATGACCTTGGAATGTGAGACTGAGTTTCCAAATGCTTTGAAGGACCTCATGTTGAGCATGGGACTTGATGGAGCAGCAGTCTACAAAGGTTTTCCTTTCATGGGTGAAGGTAAGAGTACTGGTGGATGCAACTCCATCTATACAAGAACAAAGACGATGACCACAAGACCGAAGGTTGCTGCATGTTCACAAACCCACTAATTCGAACATTATTCTTTGATTCCGCAAGAAGTGCAGCATGGGAGGCCATCGAGAACCTTGGAAGAAGACTTCGATTTAGACTCCACAACACTCAGAAATATCTTGATGAACTCAAGGAAATAGAGGAGGAACTCGATGCACTCAAGAAGGAGATATAATAGACCCCCCTTATGTATTAGAATAAAGAAACCATGCTGATGTATTGACCTATCAAATTGTGATATGGCAGTACTATCATATTGTTTCCCCGTATCCTAGGTGTACTTCGATCCAAAGACGACTAATTGTTTTTCTAAAAAATTTGTGAGTTTTTATCATGTGTGGTTGTTTGTGTCAAATTGCTTGTATGGGTAGAAATATTTCTCTTAGATCTTTCTATCTTATACTCATCTATTCTAAAACCCACAGATGTCTCCCCATAGTGCACCTGAGAACAACAACAACATTGAAACAATGTTGCAGCAGATGATGGCAGCACAAACCCAGCTGATGACCATGATGGCTCAGATCAAGGCAACTCAAAGTGAACCACCGCCACCCCTAACCAGGGAGGATAGACTTGTCAAATTTCTAAGTCTTAAACCTAACACGTTCCGCCCTACTAATGATCCAATTGTGGCAATCGACTCGCTACGAGTAGTAGACAAAGATCTGGTAACTTGTGAGTGCACCGACACGGAGAAAGTAAGTTTTGCATCTTATCTCTTGGAAGGGCCTGCTGCTCGATGGTGGAGAACTTATCATAGCACTCACCCATTTGATACTTTAACCTAGAAAGAGTTCAAGGAAGGATTTTGTAATGCTCACATTTCCTCTGACATTTTGAACCTGAAGAAAGAAGAGTTCCTAAACCTGAGGCAAGGGGACAGGACGCTCAAGGAGTATAGAGATGACTTCTATGCATTGTCTCGTTATGCCCCTGAAGACATAGATACCGAGGAGAAGAGGAAGGAAAATTTTCTCAAGAGACTGTGCGACGAGATGAAAATCCCTTTCACAGCCACATACGCTTTGGAGTATCAGGCCTTATTGGACCAAGCAATCATACTGGAGGATAATATCAAGAAGACTGGAAATAGGAAGGGAAAGCTGAGTATCAACAAACATCATTCTGAGCCTTCATTCAAAAGGCACTCTACATCTGATGTGAACCATGGTCACAAACATGGGAATCACCATGGTGGAGGAAGTCACCACAAGCATCTTGATCACAATGGTGGATTCAAGGGAAGCAATGGAAACCACAAGGGAAATGGACATGCTGGCCATAACCATAACAATGGACAACATCGCCCAAATCCCGAGCTCAAGAGAGATATCGGCCAAGTGCTTTGCTACAAGTTCAATAACAAGGGCCATTATGCCAATGAATGCCTAGAAAAGAAAAGGACAAAAGAAACAGCCAAGCCAAATCCTTTCGATAAAAGATACCTGAACCATATCCATATGGAAGGAAACTATAATGAGCCCAGTATGGTGAGCGGTACGTTCTCAATCAAGTATCCACTTCGAAGTTTTCACTACCAACAAAAATCCTTTTAAGGGTGGTAGCCATACAGTCACAACCTCTTGCTAGCCTTTCTGAATCTCGGGGACGAGATTCCTTTTAGTAACATCCTGAGTTTTTCAAGAATTTGAAAAATCAGAAAAATTTAAAACTTTTGAAAACTATTATGTATTTTGCTTTGAAAAGAAAAATTATGCATGCATTCATCATCATATAGCATTGCTTGCATTTGAAGATTTCAAAAGTGGGGAATTATTTCCACTTGAAAACATATTTAAGAAAATATATTAAAAGGGCAGGTGATGCCCTATATATTGTTTTTGATTATTATGGTTTTATTTGTAATGTCTAATGTTTGGTTGTGAATTGTTTGTATGAATGGGAAGTTATTCTATTACTTACCTATTCTCTATTTTTAAGTTTAATAGTTTTGTTTTGAAACAAAATATTTATTTAGATTTTAATTTGAGTTTTGAATTCATTTTGAATTATCGAATTCTTTTAAAAATAAAATGAATTTGTGAAAATTATCTTGGAGGGATATGGAATCTTATTACTCATATTTTGTTTTGGTTTTTAAATATAAAGTTCGAAAGGAATTTATAAAATCCTACTTATAAAATTTAGCATAAATGTCTAATTAAACCTTTATACATTATTTGAAATTCGAATTTTGAAATGTTTTGGAAAAGTGTATTTGAAAGTTCTAACAGTCAGGTTTTGTTTTTACAAAATTTAGAAATTGGTTTGAGGTCATTTGGACTTTTAAAACAAAAGTTATGAAGAAAACAGTAAAAAGAATAAGGAAAAATGTTTTAGCCAAAAACAAATTAGTCGGCCGAGGTAGTTGGGCCGAAACCCAGCCCAACTCGCGCACGCAGCCCAGCTTTGGCCTGCAATCGGTCTGCCTTTTTTTCCTTCCTTTTTCCTTTTTCTTTTTCTTCTGGGCCGAATCTTGGCCCAATAAGCCGAGTCCATCTCAGGTTCGAACCAACCCGCTGAAAATTCTAGGAAAGTTTAGGTTTTCTAAATCCCTTGCACTTAAACACAAATATCTTGACAAATATAACTCCAAATCTGGATCCGCTTGATCCTACGCGTTCATAACTTCGAGACCAATCTTTTCCACCGACCCTTGGCCTATATAAACCCCTGTAGCCGCCGGCATCTCTGTTCCCCTTTTCGTTTCACCGAAACCCTAATCAGCGAAATCGTATTTCGTTCGTTTGATGACCAAGATCATCTCGAATCGCGACGGAACCTGAAGCAATGTTGTAAATCTCCTCAATACCTTTCCATCCCGGGAAGGATCAACTCTTTTCATCAACCGTGGAGAGAGAATTTCGACTCGCAATCCTTTAGATCTGAAGTCGTATTTCTTAGATCTCTTCGCGCTCGGTTCTTCAAATCGAAATTCCTTTGGTGAGAAGTCAGATCTAACCCTTACCTACAACTTTGCTATTGCACTCTTTTGGTTTTGACGTACGGAATTCTCTGTACAAATCAGATTGCTTTTGACGATTTTCGGAGAAGAAAACAATCTCAAATCTTCGGGCCGTAGTTACGAAAGTTGTTCCCCTGATCAAGACCTTTCTTTTGCCCCAAACCTCACCTCTTTTGGTCAAGCGAGCTATCAGATATTCGAGTTTGAAGTTACAGATCAGAAAGGTAATTTGCGTTTTGTGACCAATCTATTAATCCACCTATGTTATTATTGTGATAGTTAGAAAAAACACGTAATTCTCTACAACTTTCGTTAAGATTGTTTTTCCATCCGAGCAACTTTATTTTTGGCCAAAATTCGTAGTCAACCGTAAAGTCAGCGCCCAGTCAGCGCTTCGTCATTGCCACGTCAGTGGTCAGAGTCAACAGTCAACCGAAGACCGGCAGTTTTGCAGAAAAACCCTAGATCTTAGATCTATCACTACTTTTTATTGGTTTGGCCAAATTTTACAAATAAAATATTTTTGGAAAGCTTATGACACGTAGAAACTTTTGGCATAGTTAAATCTATGTTTTGACAAATTCAAATTGGTTCAAATTTTAAATTTGTTTGTTTAAGTAAATTTGACTTAACTTGAGTTTTAAAAATATTTTTGGGAAAATCCAATTGCTTTAACTTTGTTTAATTAATACTTGGCCGTAGGAATATTCTACTAATTTTGTAAAAGTATTTTCTATGATTTTTGTAATTAATATTGATTAATTGCTTTTTAGGTGTTATTTTAATAATTAAAATTGATTAAAATTATTTTCTTCATCTATTCGGCTAATAAAATGACTTAGTCATATTTTGATCACTTTAGTTACAAAAAGTACTTAGAAATATTTTGCCTCTCCAAACAAAGTATTTTTCTTTCTTAGAAAATATTTGATAATTATTTTGACAACATTATTTCCTTAGAAAAATTTCAACATCTTAATAGTGCTAAATCTTCTTAGAAAACTTTAGCCACTTGAAAACTTAGTTGTTTTATAATATTTTTCTAAGTGATATTGTTTAAGTGTTTGTCCTTAGAAATTTTATCAACTATTGTTTTAAAGTATTTTCCTTAGAAAATTTAGCAACTATGTTTTGTTTACTTTTCCTTAGAAATTACTTGGACTCATTGTTTGACCTTTGGTCCTTAGTCATTTATGGACCATCTTACTTGTCTTGCATTAACTTAGAATAATTTCATGGCATGGCATGCATCTCTAGTCCTTAGAAATATTTTGCACTTCTTACATGACATTCCTCCTTAGAAAAATTGGGGATGTATGTTAGCCCTTTTGACCCTCCTAGTCGAAAACCACTAAGTTAGAATTAGTGGAAACCAATGAAGGACTTAGCCAAGAAAACAAGACTCCAGAAGCATCTCCAAGAAGTAAAAGTACTTAGAAGAAAATCAAGAAGAAGTTCATGAAGACCAACCACCTACAATTTTCTAAGTCTTTCTTTCCTTTCTCCCTTTTCTTCCTACTTCATGGTGGCTAAGTTATATTCAAGACCAACCTTGGTGCTGCCAACATCATCAAGTCTGCAGAACCATCATGTCCACAAATTTCAAAGAAGTCAACACACCAAGGAGAAAGCTACAAGGAAGTCTGGAGAAAATTCTTGGAAGACCAACTACTTTCTTTCTATCTTCTCTTTCTTTCTATTTTTGTCTCACTGTGGACATAAACCAAGTCATTGGTGTTTAAGACTAAGTTTCTAGAGTGCTAATTGAAGACCATTGAAGACCAATGAAACTACAAAGGAGTTGAAGATGTTTTGAAGATCAAACATGTGAAGACTTGAAGTAGCCTTACAACTTTTCAAGTTGTCGTTTTATCAAGTTAATTTTGCCCAACCTTGACCTTGCCTTAACCAATTGGATTAGGTTATTTTATGTCTTTTTCCTTAGTTTGTTCTGTATGTCATTCACATCATAATTGATTGTATCATTCTACATCTCATGCATGTCATATTTTCTTAAGTATTGTTTGGCTGCATATTTATTGAGAATTGTTTGATGTGTTAGAAATTTCGGAGAGAGACGAAGGTTGTTGCAACTGCTACTACTGCACTCCCTATTGCCAAGGCAAGTGGCACACCCCACAAATTTCCTAAGTATTTTTCTATGCATGACTTAGTGTATTTCTTTATATGCATGTGTAGGATAGTATTGCTATGCTGAAACTACTATCTCCTTTACACTAGTTGTGTCTAGAATCCTGTTGATAACTTAGTAGAATTATTGATGCTATGCAAAAGTGTTTTATTGAAAGCTTAAATTCCACTAAGTTAATTTATCACCTGGGTGGATTTGGGCTTGATTGGCTGTCAGAGTTGAGTGTTTATTCACTTGTGGACTGCCACCCAGGAATAAAGGGACCAATGTTTCTCTAAGTGAAGTTGCTTACCGTGCAGCCATTAGTCATATGGGCTCTGGCTAGATGGATTAAGTTGCGTGGACTCGTCCCGACTTGACAGGTGGTGGTAGAATGGTTAGAATGGGAGCGCGTCAAGTCAGTATGGGATGGGAAAATGCTTCTGAAAAGTCTCGTCTCAACTCTCTCCTTTTCCTTAGCACAATTTGAGTGCTTGAGGATAGTTTGTGTTTGTTGGGTCTAATGGTGAAAGTGCACAACCTCTGCAGAGTTAAAAACTAAGTACTTAGCCGTGTCCCCGGTTACGGACAATTCAAGCAGCTGATCAAGGATGTCAACGGAGGCTCCCAACATCTCAATTTCATTAAGTAAAATTTTGATGGGTGAATAAGGGTAGAAGAGACTATGGATTTTATGACATATTGTCTCCAACATTTGAAGAAAATGTTTTACAAAGTGTTAGGCAAAAATTGGCTTTATGCAAAATAGCCTTTAACTCCACCAGCCAAATATGCATATAAGTTATTAGAGTTATTCCACTAAGTGTCCGCATAGTGTCACTTGCTAGATCCATTTTTAATGGTATCTGACCCACTCTGTTACAAATTTTTATTTGTTGCAGATTGTTCTGACGACGAGTGAGTTTCGTTAAGGGTTTCGAGTCTGCAACCAACATGTTTTCGCCTGTGGCACATGCAAAGGATGAGGACTCCATGAAGATTATTATTTTCGCTGCTTTACTCTTTCAAAGCTAGCTTCGTGCTATGCAATTTGTAAAGGATATTTTCCTAAGTACTGGATCCACGTGTAATAATTGATACAATGTTGTGATATTTCATCTTAGACTGCGTGTGCAAACGAATCGATCCAGGGGTTTGCACTATACACAGGTACCTTGCCAATTTCTAAGTGCAGGTACGCTACAGATGGTATCAGAGCACTGTGTTGCCTATAGGTTCGAAACCCTAAGTCTGGTTAGAGATAAGAAAGCCCATAGGACAAAAATTTATTTGTTCTTCGTCTAAAACCTTTTGATATCATTCTTGTAACTGCTTAACTATTCACGTTCTAAATGCCTTCTCTTATTTATAGATGTCCCGCCTCCTGGAATCACTCAAGAAAGGTCCAGCAATGACCATGACCTTGGAATGTGAGACTGAGTTTCCAAATGCTTTGAAGGACCTCATGTTGAGCATGGGACTTGATGGAGCAGCAGTCTACAAAGGTTTTCCTTTCATGGGTGAAGGTAAGAGTACTGGTGGATGCAACTCCATCTATACAAGAACAAAGACGATGACCACAAGACCGAAGGTTGCTGCATGTTCACAAACCCACTAATTCAAACATTATTCTTTGATTCTGCAAGAAGTGCAGCATGGGAGGCCATCGAGAACCTTGGAAGAAGACTTCGATTTAGACTCCACAACACTCAGAAATATCTTGATGAACTCAAGGAAATAGAGGAGGAACTCGATGCACTCAAGAAGGAGATATAATAGACCCCCCTTATGTATTAGAATAAAGAAACCATGCTGATGTATTGACCTATCAAATTGTGATATGGCAGTACTATCATATTGTTTCCCCGTATCCTAGGTGTACTTCGATCCAAAGACGACTAATTGTTTTTCTAAAAAATTTGTGAGTTTTTATCATGTGTGGTTGTTTGTGTCAAATTGCTTGTATGGGTAGAAATATTTCTCTTAGATCTTTCTATCTTATACTCATCTATTCTAAAACCCACAGATGTCTCCCCATAGTGCACCTGAGAACAACAACAACAACATTGAAACAATGTTGCAGCAGATGATGGCAGCACAAACCCAGCTGATGACCATGATGGCTCAGATCAAGGCAACTCAAAGTGAACCACCGCCACCCCTAACCAGGGAGGATAGACTTGTCAAATTTCTAAGTCTTAAACCTAACACGTTCCACCCTACAAATGATCCAATTGTGGCAATCGACTCGCTACGAGTAGTAGACAAAGATCTGGTAACTTGTGAGTGCACCGACACAGAGAAAGTAAGTTTTGCATCTTATCTCTTGGAAGGGCCTGCTGCTCGATGGTGGAGAACTTATCATAGCACTCACCCATTTGATACTTTAACCTAGAAAGAGTTCAAGGAAGGATTTTGTAATGCTCACATTTCCTCTGACATTTTGAACCTGAAGAAAGAAGAGTTCCTAAACCTGAGGCAAGGGGACAGGACGCTCAAGGAGTATAGAGATGACTTCTATGCATTGTCTCGTTATGCCCCTGAAGACATAGATACCGAGGAGAAGAGGAAGGAAAATTTTCTCAAGAGACTGTGCGACGAGATGAAAATCCCTTTCACAACCACATACGCTTTGGAGTATCAGGCCTTATTGGACCAAGCAATCATACTGGAGGATAATATCAAGAAGACTGGAAATAGGAAGGGAAAGCTGAGTATCAACAAACATCATTCTGAGCCTTCATTCAAAAGGCACTCTACATCTGATGTGAACCATGGTCACAAACATGGAATCACCATGGTGGAGGAAGTCACCACAAGCATCTTGATCACAATGGTGGATTCAAGGGAAGCAATGGAAACCACAAGGGAAATGGACATGCTGGCCATAACCATAACAATGGACAACATCGCCCAAATCCCGAGCTTAAGAGAGATATCAGCCAAGTGCTTTGCTACAAGTGCAATAACAAGGGCCATTATGCCAATGAATGCCCAGAAAAGAAAAGGACAAAAGAAACAGCCAAGCCAAATCCTTTCGATAAAAGATACCTGAACCATATCCATATGGAAGGAAACTATAATGAGCCCAGTATGGTGAGCGGTACGTTCTCAATCAAGTATCCACTTCGAAGTTTTCACTACCAACAAAAATCCTTTTAAGGGTGGTAGCCATACAGTCACAACCTCTTGCTAGCCTTTCTGAATCTCGGGGACGAGATTCCTTTTAAGGGTGGTAGTCTGTAACATCCTGAGTTTTTCAAGAATTTGAAAAATCAGAAAAATTTAAAACTTTTGAAAACTATTATGTATTTTGCTTTGAAAAGAAAAATTATGCATGCATTCATCATCATATAGCATTGCTTGCATTTGAAGATTTCAAAAGTGGGGAATTATTTCCACTTGAAAACATATTTAAGAAAATATATTAAAAGGGCAGGTGATGCCCTATATATTGTTTTTGATTATTATGGTTTTATTTGTAATGTCTAATGTTTGGTTGTGAATTGTTTGTATGAATGCGAAGTTATTCTATTACTTACCTATTCTCTATTTTTAAGTTTAATAGTTTTGTTTTGAAAGAAAATATTTATTTGGATTTTAATTTGAGTTTTGAATTCATTTTGAATTATCGAATTCTTTTAAAAATAAAATGAATTTGTGGAAATTATCTTGGAGGGATATGGAATCTTATTACTCATATTTTGTTTTGGTTTTTAAATATAAAGTTCGAAAGGAATTTATAAAATCCTACTTATAAAATTTAGCATAAAGGTCTAATTAAACCTTTATACATTATTTGAAATTCGAATTTTGAAATGTTTTGGAAAAGTGTATTTGAAAGTTCTAACAGACAGGTTTTGTTTTTACAAATTTTTAGAAATTGGTTTGAGGTCATTTGGACTTTTAAAACAAAAGTTATGAAGAAAACAGTACAAAGAATAAGGAAAAATGTTTTAGCCAAAAACAAATTATTCGAGCGAGGTAGTTGGGCCGAAACCCAGCCCAACTCGCGCACGCAGCCCAGCTTTGGCCTGTAATCGGTCTGCCTTTTTTTTCCTTCCTTTTTCCTTTTTCTTTTTCTTCTGGGCCGAATCTTGGCCCAATAAGCCGAGTCCATCTCAGGTTCGAACCAACCCGCTGAAAATTCTAGGAAAGTTTAGGTTTTCTAAATCCCTTGCACTTAAACACAAATATCTTGACAAATATAACTCCAAATCCGGATCCGCTTAATCCTACGCGTTCATAACTTCGAGACCAATCTTTTCCACCGACCCTTGGCCTATATAAACCCCTGTAGCCGCCGGCATCTCTGTTCCCCTTTTCGTTTCACCGAAACCCTAATCAGCGAAATCGTATTTCGTTCGTTTGATGACCAAGATCATCTCGAATCGCGACGGAACCTGAAGCATTGTTGTAAATCTCCTCAATACCTTTCCATCCCGGGAAGGATCAACTCTTTTCATCAACCGTGGAGAGAGAATTTCGACTCGCAATCCTTTAGATCTGAAGTCGTATTTCTTAGATCTCTTCGCGCTCGGTTCTTCAAATCGAAATTCCTTTGGTGAGAAGTCAGATCTAACCCTTACCTACAACTTTGCTATTGCACTCTTTTGGTTTTGACGTACGGAATTCTCTCTACAAATCAGATTGCTTTTGACGATTTTCGGAGGAGAAAACAATCTCAAATCTTCGAGCCGTAGTTACGAAAGTTGTTCCCCTGATCAAGACCTTTCTTTTGCACCAAACCTCACCTCTTTTGGTCAAGCGAGCTAGGAGATATTTGAGTTTGAAGTTTCGGATCAGAAAGGTAATTTGCGTTTTGTGACCAATCTATTAATCCACTTATGTTATAATTGTGATAGTTAGAAAAAGCACGTAATTCTCTACAACTTTCGTTAAGATTGTTTTTCCATCCGAGCAACTTTATTTTTGGTCAAAATTCGTAGTCAACCCTAAAGTCAGCGCCCAGTCAGCGCTTCGTCATCGCCATGTCAGCGGTCAGAGTCAACAGTCAACCGAAGACCGGCAGTTTTGCAGAAAAACCCTAGATCTTAGATCTATCACTACTTTTTATTGGTTTGGCCAAATTTTACAAATAAAATATTTTTGGAAAGCTTATGACACGTAGAAACTTTTGGCATAGTTAAATCTATGTTTTGACAAATTCAAATTGGTTCAAATTTTAAATTTGTTTGTTTAAGTAAATTTGACTTAACTTGAGTTTTAAAAATATTTTTTGGAAAATCCAATTGCTTTAACTTTGTTTAATTAATACTTGGCCGTAGGAATATTCTACTAATTTTGTAAAAGTATTTTCTATGATTTTTGTAATTAATATTGATTAATTGCTTTTTAGGTGTTATTTTAATAATTAAAATTGATTAAAATTATTTTCTTCATCTATTCGGCTAATAAAATACCTTAGTCATATTTTGATCACTTTAGTTACAAAAAGTACTTAGAAATATTTTGCCTCTCCAAACAAAGTATTTTTCTTTCTTAGAAAATATTTGATAATTATTTTGACAACATTATTTCCTTAGAAAAATTTCAACATCTTAATAGTGCTAAATCTTCTCCTTAGAAAAATTTAGCCTCTTGAAAACTTAGTTGTTTTATAATATTTTTCTAAGTGATATTGTTTAAGTGTTTGTCCTTAGAAATTTTATCAACTATTGTTTTAAAGTATTTTCCTTAGAAAATTTAGCAACTATGTTTTGTTTACTTTTCCTTAGAAATTACTTGGACTCATTGTTTGACCTTTGGTCCTTAGTCATTTTGGACCATCTTACTTGTCTTGCATTAACTTAGAATAATTTCATGGCATGGCATGCATCTCTAGTCCTTAGAAATATTTTGCACTTCTTACATGACATTCCTCCTTAGAAAAATTGGGGATGCATGTTAGCCCTTTTGACCCTCCTAGTCGAAAACCACTAAGTTAGAATTAGTGGAAACCAATGAAGGACTTAGCCAAGAAAACAAGACTCCAGAAGCATCTCCAAGAAGTAAAAGTACTTAGAAGAAAATCAAGAAGAAGTTCATGAAGACCAACCACCTACAATTTTCTAAGTCTTTCTTTCCTTTCTCCCTTTTCTTCCTACTTCATGGTGGCTAAGTTATATTCAAGACCAACCTTGGTGCTGCCAACATCATCAAGTCTGCAGAACCATCAAGTCCACAAATTTCAAAGAAGTCAACACACCAAGGAGAAAGCTACAAGGAAGTCTGGAGAAGATTCTTGGAAGACCAACTACTTTCTTTCTATTTTTGTCTCACTGTGGACATAGACCAAGTCCTTGGTGTTTAAGACTAAGTTTCTAGAGTGCTAATTGAAGACCATTGAAGACCAATGAAACTACAAAGGAGTTGAAGATGTTTTGAAGATCAAACATGTGAAGACTTGAAGTAGCCTTACAACTTTTCAAGTTGTCGTTTTATCAAGTTAATTTTGCTCAACCTTGACCTTGCCTTAACCAATTGGATTAGGTTATTTTATGTCTTTTTCCTTAGTTTGTTCTGTATGTCATTCACATCATAATTCATTGTATCATTCTGCATCTCATGCATGTCATATTTTCTTAAGTATTGTTTGGCTGCATATTTATTGAGAATTGTTTGATGTGTTAGAAATTTCGGAGAGAGACGAAGGTTGTTGCAATTGCTACTACTGCACTCCCTATTGCCAAGGCAAGTGGCACACCCCATAAATTTCCTAAGTATTTTTCTATGCATGACTTAGTGTGTTTATTTATATGCACGTGTAGGATAGTATTGCTATGCTGAAACTACAATCTCCTTTACACTAGTTGTGTCTAGAATCCTGTTGATAACTTAGTAGAATTATTGATGCTATGCAAATGTGTTTTATTGAAAGCTTAAATTCCACTAAGTTAATTTATCACCTGGGTGGATTTGGGCTTGATTGGCTGTCAGAGTTGAGTGTTTATTCACTTGTGGACTGCCACCCAGGAATAAAGGGACCAATGTTTCTCTAAGTGAAGTTGCTTACCGTGCAGCCATTAGTCATATGGGCTCTGGCTAGATGGATTAAGTTGCGTGGACTCGTCCCGACTTGATAGGTGGTGGTAGAATGGTTAGAATGGGAGCGCGTCAAGTCAGTATGGGATGGGAAAATGCTTCTGAAAAGTCTCGTCTCAACTCTCTCCTTTTCCTTAGCACAATTTGAGTGCTTGAGGATAGTTTGGGTTTGTTGGGTCTAATGGTGAAAGTGCACAACCTCTGCAGAGTTAAAAACTAAGTACTTAGCCATGTCCCCGGTTACGGACAATTCAAGCAGCTGATCAAGGATGTCAACGGAGGCTCCCGACATCTCAATTTCTTTAAGTAAAATTTTGATGGGTGAATAAGGGTAGAAGAGACTATGGATTTTATGACATATTGTCTCCAACATTTGAAGAAAATGTTTTACAAAGTGTTAGGCAAAAATTGGCTTTATGCAAAATAGCCTTTAACTCCACCAGCCAAATATGCATATAAGTTATTAGAGTAATTCCACTAAGTGTCCACATAGTGTCACTTGCCAGATCCATTTTTAATGGTATCTGACCCACTCTGTTGCAAATTTTTATTTGTTGCAGATTGTTCTGACGACGAGTGAGTTTCGTTAAGGGTTTCGAGTCTGCAACCAACATGTTTTCGCCTGTGGCACATGCAAAGGATGAGGACTCCATGAAGATTATTATTTCCGCTGCTTTACTCTTTCAAAGCTAGCTTCGTGCTATGCAATTTGTAAAAGATATTTTCCTAAGTACCGGATCCACGTGTAATAATTGATACAATGTTGTGATATTTCATCTTACACTGCGTGTGCAAATGAATCGATCCAGGGGTTTGCACTATACACAGGTACCTTGGCAATTTCTAAGTGCAGGTACGCTACAATACAACGTCATCTTCGAGGGTCAAACTGGCAATCTTCGTAAAAAGTTCTCAGACAGATTTCAGGAAAGTCCCAATTCGACTCCAACAAGGTTTCCTCTTGTATTCTTGATAATTTCTACACATCAAAGAGTAAAACAAGAACATTGTGCACTTTTGCAACTATTAGTAGGTTAGTCCAAATAAATAATAAACTTAATATAAAACAAGTGCTAAAAGCATAAAAATGGCATGAAACAATCAAAAATTATAGATACGTTTTGGACGTATCAACATCCCCAAGCTTAATTCCTGCTCGTCCTCGAGTAGGTAAATGATAACAAAATAATTTTTGATTGTAAATGCTATGATCAGGTCTTTAACAATTGCATGATGTATGGATAATAAAACTTAGCAATCATGTTTCCTAATGAAAAGTATCAACGAACTAAGAGCTTATAACATGAAATTTATAAACATCAACAAGATTGTAATGACCATAATAAAGCATGATAGAGTGGTATCTCGCTTGCCCTTAATTGTGGAGCAAAACATAAATGCCAAGGCACCTCTGAAGTTCAAGTGAAGACTAGATATAGAGATATCAAAGATAAAAGCATCATGGTTATACCTCAATTAATCGTATTCTGGGACAAGCACATTACACTAAGAACGACAGCTATGCTCTCGAAGAAGTGCTCAAAGAAAGGATGGTGACTCAACATAAAAATAAAAGATTGGCCCTTCGCAGAGGGAAGCAGGGATTAACACGTGCTAGAGCTTTTTGTTTTAAAAACAGAGGTAAAAATGTTTTGAGAGGTGTTTGTTAATTGTCAACGAATGGTAGCGGGTGAGAACAGTATTCTACCTGTCAAACGGACTTTTAAGAGCGGCTCCCATGAAGGACGTTATTTCTACCAGCAAGGCAGATCATCCCTCTTTCTCTTTGGTTTACACACATTCAGGTATTTCACTGTTTGTCATTGCTTACTGATGAATCAGGGCAAAAGTGTGAAGAGAATTAATTGGTTAAAGTTGTAATTAATTGGGACTGGGCACCCCGTTGCCAGCTCTTTTTGCAAGTTATTGGATAAGCGGATGTATATGCCACTAGTCCAGGTGTAAAAGTCCATTTGACAAATAGAATAAAGAATAACCACACTAATTCCTCATGAGCTAGTAAACATTGACACAAAAAGAGAAATATTTTGAAGGTTTTAAAGGTAGCACATGCAAATTTACTTGGAATGGCTTGAAATACCATGCATAGGAATTTTTTGGTGGACTCTTTGGGATAACTTGGTTTTAAGGATTTGGATGCACGAGCAGCATTCCCGCTCAGTACAAGTGAAGGCTAGCAATAGACTGGGAAGCGACAACCACGAGAGCGATAACGGTCATAATCATGCTTGCGACAAAATAAAATTAACGGAGGCATAAAAACGATACTAAAACTCTGAGGCAAAATAGATCATCAAGGCTTAATTGACTTTTATTTTTCAGTCATAACATGTGTGAGCATGTGCCAAGTCGATTCAAGTGAATTATTCAGAGGAGGATACCACAATACCATACCATCTTATGAACAGGACAATGCATGTTGATATCAAAATAACATAATATGCACTATTAGCTAGTTGAGACTAACCATAAGAAAACATAAACTACTAAACAGTATTATTCACACATCATTTTTAAGTTTCAACAAGTAATCCATTAACCAAGTAAACATTGAAAACAGAGGATAAATAAAATATGTGATGATCCACTTATTAATGTAACTGGTGTTTGATGCTAAGATAAATAGATAATAAAATACAGCCGCTTCAAGTTTAGTTAAGTTCCTATGTTGCTCAAAAAACAAAGTTTAAAGGTTTGCAAACCGTGGGGTTATTGATGAAGAGGGATGCGGGGACATCCCCAAGCTTATGACTTTGGTAATTCTTCAATATTCCATAGTTTGGTGTTCCTTCATTCTCTGTGAAAAAACTTCAACACAAAAACTTTCCCATTCTTTTCTGCGGTTAGACATTAGTACAATAGATAATATTTCCCAAGTGCTACTATTAAACCAAATAAAATTTTGTTTTTAAGTTACAGAAAGGTTGCTTAAATGGCCAACTTATAAATGAAAGGTAAGAACCATTAAAAATCAAATGAAAACGAAAAGAGGCCACTCTTGCAACAAAAGTCAGAATCTGTCCAGAAAAACAGCAGCTGGAAAACGCAATTTTTAGGTGCACTTAAACATGCCCGAAATTTTAGCCAATTTTTGTACATGCAGAGGATTAGGTGCTACAACATCAGTAATTTTTTCGTGATTTTTAGAGCTTCCAGTAAAATATGAAAAATCGCGCAATAAGCAGTAGATACCGAAAACAGAAAATCACTTTTTACATATGTATCAACTAAGCTAAATGGATAAAACTTGGTACTTTATTTTTGATAAACTAAGAAACCAGAGGCTAAGCAAGACCTAAACATGCTAGCTACAGCAAGGAAAACTCTAAATAAAAATCAAAAGTAAAACCCAAATAAAATTAAAATAAAGAACCAAACAAAGAAGCAAAACAAAAGAAAATATTTTTGTTATTTTGAATTTATAAGTGAAAGTAAAGAAGCAATCGAAACCAAATAAGGAGCCTAATAAAACTAAAGAAGGTAAAACCAAGACATATAAAAGCAATTATAATACAAGTTAAGACAATACATATCATGTGGACGGGTAATATAGAGTATGAACGAGACAACCTCATGTTAGTTGATGAATAGGGGGATGACTCGGGCATCCCCAAGCTTAGATGATTGTATCTTCTTGAATATGTTCTTGGGATGCACCTACACATCCCCAAGCTTGAGCTCTTGCGTCTTCTTATTCATCTCATATCACCATATTGATTAGATCTTATAAGCTACATCCACATAAAACTTCACAAAACTCATTAGTAGGGTTAGTACTCATTAAATAAAATCCACTCATGTTCAAGCATTGACAAGTTTTATAATTTTTACTCAACATTAGCCACTGTATATACTAAGGTGTTCATGATTTCCGTTGTCCGTCGAAAAACTAATGAAACTAACAACACCAAGTACAATATTGAATAAACAAAGAAATCTGTCAAAACTGAACAGTCCGTAAAGATGGCATTCAACGAGATAGTTAAGTAGCTCAAATCGAAAAACTTTAGTCTAATGAAAGAAAGATAATAATCTCAGGTTTATGCACAAAAATTTTCAAGTCAAAATACTATTCTGAGATTTATCACGATTTTATTTACAGAGAAGCACAAAATCTGTCTAAACAGAACAGTCAGTAAAGATCGAATTTTTCGACCTATCTACGTACCTTAAATCAGAAAAAGTTAGTCTAATGAAAGAAAGCTAATAAGCATCACTTTGCACTCAAGAAATTTCAGATCAAGATCACGTTCTGGTGATTTTAAACATTTAATACGGTGGAGCACAGAAAATCTGTTTCTGGACAGCAAAGTAAAACTATCAACTTTCAATTAACTAAAGACTATAATTAGCATTTTATTTTTATGTACAGAGGTATATACACAATATTTACAATATTTACATGTTTTTAATGAAAAGCTTCCATGGAAAGATTTGTTTTGGTTTCATAGGCATGAACACAAGTGTTCAAGGTCGACCCCCATTTAACCATTACTCATCTTTCCAATCACTTTTCTTTTTGAAAACGTTTTTTGTAATTCGCATTCCCTATCCATAGTAAGATAAAGAACAACTTAATACTGAAAATAAAAACTACTTAGAGATAAAGCAAACAAGTGCACACAAGAACATTAACCTACGCTATGGCTCCCCGGCAACGGCGCCAGAAAAGGTCTTGATAACCCACAAGTATAGGGGATCGCGTGTAGCCTTTTCGATAAGTAAGAGTGTCGAACCCAACGAGGAGCTAAAGGTAGGATAAGTATTCTCTCAAGTTCTATCAACCACTGATACAACTCTACGCACACTAAACGTTTGCATTATCTAGAAAATAAAACTACGGTAGCAATACGGGTATGAGAGGTAGTGCTGCAGCAATAAAATATACTAAGTAACCTTAAAATAACAGTACCATGAGTGTGGAAAAGTGGTGGTAATTGTGGTGGCTTTGTCCAAGATTAATTAGTGAAGGTACTTGGTTCATTGTCTTCGATGCAGTTTTCTATGTGGGAGAGGCTAAATATACATGCACTCCACTACTTGGGATTACAAGTACTATATGATTGGATTGTTAGAAAGCATCCGCAAATACTAACAATGCATTAAGGTTTCCCCAACCATAGCCTTAAGTTCAAGGTCCTCTTACTCCCATACGTGCAACTAATCGGTTCGCGTTCTCAGGTTTCTGTCACTCCGGCAGAACTTCCCCCGCTTCGTTACAAATACTACCAACCCTAGGGTGTTTGATCCATGCGCGCACAAATATAATGGACACCAAAGGACAGCACCATATAGACATACAACTCTAATGAACCTCATGCATTCAATTAAGCAATCAAAAGACAAATAAACTACGGAAACATGATGTAAATCATAGGATAAATATTATAGCATCAAACACCATGTTTACATAGGACGGTACAGAGGTTTGTGGGAGGATGAACCACTGAATACAAGGAGGAGATGGTGATGGAGATGGCGGTGAAGACGGCGGAGAGGGGCAGCACGGCGGCGCAGGGCGGCGGCGGCGCCGGCGGTGCGGGGAACTCCTTTCCCCGCCGCCGGCAAGCTTGGGGAGCGCCGCCCCTTAGCCTCCCTCCTTCATGGCTTCTTGGGAGCCCTCCCCCATGGAGATGGGATCCATGGGGGAGGCAAAAACGTGGCTTTTGGTGGCTGAAATTCGTGGGTGGAGGAGTCCTCCACGAATTAGGTTTCCTCCCTTTATATATCTTCTCGGATTTCCGTCACCCCCTTTTAGGGTTCCACCAAAACGGGCCTACAGGCCGCGTCCGAACTCCGATTGGGCTGATCTCGGGCTTAAAATCTTCGTATGGAAAATTGTGACAACTTTTGTAACAGCCAGGTCTCCATATAACGTCATCTTCGAGGGTCAAACTGGCAATCTCGTAAAAAGTTCTCAGACAGATTTCAGGAAAGTCCCAATTCGACTCCAACAAGGTTTCCTCTTGTATTCTTGATAATTTCTACACATCAAAGAGTAAAACAAGAACATTGTGCACTTTTGCAACTATTAGTAGTTTAGTCCAAATAAATAATAAACTTAATATAAAACAAGTGCTAAAAGCATAAAAATGGCATGAAACAATCAAAAATTATTGATACGTTTTGGACATATCAAGCCTCTAGACAGTGGTATTTAAAAGTTTAAAAGTGGGAAATATATTTTCCTAATTCTGTATGTGGATGATATTCTGCTTGCGAGCAATGATGTCAGTCTACTACTAGAAACAAAGAAGTTCTTGTCCTCAAATTTTGATATGAAAGATTTTGGTGAACCTTCATATGTTTTGGGCATAGAAATTCACCGGGATAGAAAGAATGGAGTGTTAGGACTATCACAAAAGGCATATTTAGAAAATGTTCTAAAGAAGTATAATATGCATAAAAGTAGTACCTCACCTGCTACTATAGTCAAGGGCGACAGTTTTGAGAAATTTCAATGTCCCAAGAACAAATATGAGATCGATCGAATGAAAGCAGTACCATATGCTTCGGCTGTTGGAAGCTTACAATATGCACAGTGTGCCCTCGACAATTCCCATGGTTGCTATACCTAGGGTTGATTGTGTGGTAGAGAACGCGTAGTATCGGTGGAATCGACGGCTGACAAGCTGGATTTACCCAGGTTTAGGGCCCTCGAGTGAGGTAAAAACCCTACTTCCTGCTTGTCTGTGTTTATGGTATGAATATGAGGGTTACAAGAGCTCGACGAGCTGCTGATCTCGCGGGTTTGGGTGGCTATGGATTCCTTGCCCTGATCGATCACCCTCCCAGCCTTTATATAGGAGGCTGGGTCTCGGGAAACATAACCGACCAAGGTTACATGTATGGAAAGTCTTAACCGACTATAATTTGATCTAACTTGGAAAACACTCTTCGT
This sequence comes from Poa pratensis, assembly GCA_947311845.1. Classification (NCBI taxonomy): domain Eukaryota; kingdom Viridiplantae; phylum Streptophyta; class Magnoliopsida; order Poales; family Poaceae; genus Poa; species Poa pratensis. Next base: position 10,112,934 of record CAMZMU010000090.1, read on the forward strand.
CTTAGGCCTTCCTTCATGGGCTTCAATTAATCTTTGGGCTTCTTTGATCATTACGTGCACCAGGTACCCTTAAGTTGGGGTACCCGTAGAGTATAACCTTGTCATTAGCCCCCGAGTACTTGCTTGACTCGAAGAATCGAGCATGTGCTCCCTTCATCGTGCACGTCATAGTCTTTGCTTTTATACTCCTGATCCGACGTAATCCTTCTTAATTTGTTTCGATTGTATGCGTATGTGAACCAAGGGATATTAACATAGTAGGCCTGACTCACTCGAGTACCGAGCTCAGCTAACTGCTTACTTGAGCAAAAAACCTTACTAGTCTTCAGTCAGACTCGAGTCCCTGGATTCGAGCCTGGAACGCAATCGAAAGATTTTGCCTAGGAATATTGACATAGTAGCCTGACTCACTCGAAAATCGAGCTCAGTTAACCGCACATTTGGGCGAAACCATACTAGCCTTCAATCAGGTTCGAGTCCCCGGACTCGAAGCTGGAACACTTTTGCAATTTTTGCCTAGGGATATTGACATAGTAGGCCTGATTTACCGAAAATCGAGCTCAGTTAACCGCACATTTGGGCGAAACCATACTAGCCTTCAATCAGGTTCGAGTCCCCGGACTCGAAGCTGGAACACTTTTGCAATTTTTGCCTAGGGATATTGACATAGTAGGCCTGATTTACCCGAAAATCGAGCTCAGTTAACCGCACATTTGGGCGAAACCATACTAGCCTTCAATCAGGTTCGAGTCCCCGGACTCGAAGCTGGAACATACTGGACAACTCGACTCAGGCCGTTGTAGGTCTTACTGATTCGTTCTGCAGTTTAACTTTTGATACCTAACGCGTCCGTCAGGATTTTCATCATGTCTGTTGACACGGAAAATTTCAAGGGAAAACACTGTTGGAGCGTCCCTCGGCCCATCTCGATTGCTCGGCGGGTCTTACCTTTGCATTTGCGTATGCAGCATCCGAAACATCTGCGATTGGCATAGTTCGGGAATTTATGAAGTTTGATTCTTTGATTTGTGAAGTACTTAATGCATTTTAATCGAGTCTGTAGTTGAGTGAATTTTCTTACCTTGTTTTGAAATCTATGGGAGCGCGACAGCGCTCCCATGGGAGTAGCCCCCGAGATTGTGGTTTATTGTCTTGCAATAGAGGACAATCTCAAATCATCCTTCTATACTGCTTTTTGTCAATCGAAATATTTTGTCTTTGAAATCAGGAGCGCGTCAGCGCTCCCATGGGAGTAGCCCCCGAGATTATGCTTTATTTGTTTGAAGTAGAGGATAATCTCAATAATTTTGCTCCTTTTTGATCAATCGCAAGAAATTTTTGATATGCTCCCATGGGAGTACCTTTGCTAGTCGAATCCTTCGTCGATTGCAATTTCGAATCCTCCAATCGAATGTGAATGCTATCTTTACACCTGACGTCAATCGTGACGTCTTAGGCGTGCACTCGCTGCTTTGACAAGACATGTCTGTGTGGGCCCAATGTTCAGATTTTTGACCGCAGAAGACGCATTTTTATTTTGGACCCGACTTATCATGGTATAATCAGGGCAGTCCTCGGGTAACACATCTGTGTTTTTGATTTGTGCCAGGTCCCGAGTTTTTCGAGTGGGTTTGTGTTTCCTGTTTGACTCAGCCCCGAGCATGTTTTTGGGTTTTCTGTTTGACCCAGCCCCCGAGCATGTCGAGTGGGGTTTGGGTTTTCTGTTTGACCCAGCCCCCGAGTATGTCGAGTGGGCTGTAAGTCTTTGTGTTCACTGATTTTTGAGCTAGAATTTTGATGCTTATGTTTTTATGATCGAGTCCCCGATTGTTTGAGTAGGTAAAAGCATATATGAGAAATATGGAGGAACATGTATCTTTATTCGAAATATGTGTTCGATCAGCAAGCCGCCTCATTAAAACCTTCCAGTCCCCTTAGTACCCTGGTAAGGGAAAAGAGTGCGTCTGAAACTTGCTGATTCTTTGGCCTTATGTGCTATTACATATGAGGTTAAGAGATCTATGCATAGAACCGACGCAGGTGCGCCACGTTCCATGGGTTTGATGCTACTTCGCCCGTCTTTGCGTTCTTCAATCGATAGGCTCCTCCTTCGATGACTTCTGTGACAATGTAAGGTCCTTCCCAAGGTGATGCAAGTTTATGGACTTTCTTCTGTTTCTCCCGCAGCACCAAGTCTCCCACCATGAAGGACCGTGTGCGTAATCGACGACTATGGTAGTTGCGGAGGTCTTGTTGATAAACGGCTGTTCGTGCCAAAGCCGTATTGCGTGCTTCTTCCAGCAAATCGGCTGCGTCTTCGAGTGCCTTGTTCGCGTCGTTTTCTTCATATGCTTCCACTCGTGGTGCATTAAACTTGACGTCGGATGGTAACACTGCCTTGCACCATAGACCATGAAGAACGGTGTATACTGTGTGGAGGCGTTTGGGGTGGTCCGTAAGCTCCATAATACTGATGGAAGTTCATCTACCCATGCACCCGCGGCCCTTTTGAGTGGTACTAAGAGTCTCTTTTTGATGCCACTGCATACGAGTCCATTGGCCTTTTCGACCTGCCCATTGGATTGTGGATGTGCCACAGAAGCGTAGTTTAGTTTGATGTTTTGTTCCTTGCAAAAGGATTTGAACTCTTCCGCCGTGAAGTTTGTACCATTATCAGTTATGATGCTATCCATTACTCCAAATCGATACATGATCGATTGTATGAAACGAACTGCCGTAGAAGCTGTTGAGCTTGTGATGGGGATAGCTTCGATCCATTTGGTGAATTTGTCGACTGCCACTAGTAAGTGAGTATGACCTCCTTTTGATGATTTCTTCAGTGGTCCCACCATGTCAAGTCCCCATTGGGCAAAAGGCCATGCTAATGGTATGGTTTTTAGCGCTGATGCGGGTGCATGTGGCTTGGAAGCGAACTTCTGGCAACCAATACATCTTTTGACTATGTCCTCTGCGTCCCTTAGCGCTGTAGGCCAGTAAAACCCTGCTCGGAAGGCTTTGGCTACGAGTGATCGACTGCCCGCGTGGTGCCCGCAAGTACCGGCATGAATGTCCCGAAGGAGATCCTTGCCATCTTCGAGTGCAATGCATCTTTGGAACATACCTGAGGTGCTGCGTTTGTACAACTCACCGTTTATGATGGTGTATGCTTTTGCTCGTCGAGTGACGTCTGGCCTCGTTTGTATCTTCTGGTAGTTCATTGCGAAGTATGTATGCGAGAAAAGGTTGAGTCCATATTGGCTCAATGAGAAGTACCTCAATCGGAGGATCCTCTGTGCTTGGCGCTTTGCTCTTGTCTGTAGCTGCTGTCGTAGTCGATGGTCGTTTGTCGATTGACCTACGTTCTATTCGTTCAAAGAAAACACCCGGCGGGACTGGTGCTTTTGTGGAAGCAATGTTGGCTAATTTGTCAGCCTCTTCATTGCTTTCTCTCCCTATGTGTCGTAGTTCGCAGCCATCGAAGCTGCCCTCCATTATGTTGTACAAATCCCGATAAGCGATCATGTTGTCTGCGATTGCATCACAGGCCTTCATTGTTTGCTGCACAACTAAGTTAGAGTCGCCATAAATCATTAGTCGAGTGCATCCCATGGCTTTTGCCATGCGCATGCCATGGATTAGACCTTCGTATTCGGCCTCGTTATTTGATGGGAACTCGAAACCCATTTGCAAGATATAGCGCAGTTTGTCGCCTTTTGGTGATATGAGTATGACGCCCGCTCCTGCTCCTTCATTCTTTTTGGACCCATCGAAATACATGGTCCAGGAATTTGATACGTCAGGTACCCCTGGCAATTGAGCTTCTACCCACTCGGTGTGAAAATCGGGTAGGACTTGTGATTTGATGGCTTTCGGGTGTTCGTACTTGATTCCTAGTGGTCCCAGCTCGATGAGCCATTTTGCTACGCGCCCCGTTGCGTTGGGGTTTGTGAGGACGTCTCCAATCGCTGATTTATTGACCACCGTTATCGGGTGTTCTGTGAAGTAGTGCGCCAGCTTTCTTGAGGTCATAAATACGGCGTACGCCAATTTCTGATATTGTGGGTACCGCTGTTTGGACGGGGAAAGAACTTCACTTACGTAATATACTGGCCTCTGTATGCTTTGACTATGTCCTTCTTCCATGCGGTCAACCACCAGCACGGTGCTGACCACTCGATTGGTGGCTGAGATGTATAGGTAGAGTGGCTCATTTTCCTTAGGTGCTACGAGGATTGGCGGGCTTGTGAGCATCTTTTTGAGTTCGAGAAAAGCGGCTTCAGCTTCATCCGTCCACTCGAACTTGTCTGCTTTCTTCATCAATTTGTAAAATGGAAGTGCTTTTTCGCCTAGTTTGCTGATGAATCGACTGAGTGCTGCTACTCGACCAGCTAGCTGCTGTACCTCATGGAGTTTGGTAGGTCTATTCATTGTGAGTATAGCTTGTATCTTTTCTGGGTCTGCTTCGATTCCACGTGCAGATATCAAATAACCCAAGAGTTGTCCAGCTGGGACACCGAAGGTGCATTTCTTTGGGTTAAGCTTGATGTTGTATCGATTGAGATTCTTGAATGTCTCCTGTAGATCACTGATTAATGTGTCCTCCTTTTCAGTCTTGATGACGATGTCGTCGACGTAGACCTGAACATTGCGTCCTATCTGTTCTTGTAGACAGTTTTGCATCATGCGCTGGTAAGTTGCGCCTGCGTTTTTGAGCCCGAAAGGCATGGTTGTGTAGCAGTAGACCCCGAGTGGGGTTATGAATGCTGTTTTGTCTTCGTCTTCTTCTTTCATCCGAATTTGATGGTATCCTGAATATGCATCCAAAAATGATAACCGAGCGCATCCTGCTGTTGAGTCGATGATCTGATCGATTCGTGGTAATGGAAAGTGATCTTTTGGACAGCATTTGTTTAGGGCTGTAAAATCTACACACATCCGCAGGGTGTCTGAGTGCTTCTTTTCGACCAGTACAGGGTTAGCAACCCAGTCTGCCTTTTTGATTTCTCGAATGAACTTTGCAGCAAGTAACCTATCAACTTCTGCCTCGATTGCACCTCTTTTGGGATCGGAAACACGGCGCATAGTTTGCTTGACTGGTCTAGACCCTGGCTTGAGTTGTAGAGAATGCTCGGCGAACTCTCTGGGGACACCTGGCATATCAGCTGGGCACCATGCGAATATTTCCCAGTTTTTACGGAGAAATTCGACGAGCGCATTTTCCTGTTCGCTGGTAAGACTCGATGATATGTTGACTGTTTTTGAGGGATCAGTTGGGTGCACTTGATGCTTTTTGTGTCGTTGGTTGCATTGAATTGTCTGTCGGATGCTAACCTCTTGTGTTCCGGCAGAAGTGTGCGGTCGTTAGAAACCTCGAGTTTGGCGAATGATTGCTCCATCCCATACATCTCTGAGATTTTGCTGAAGTCACGGTCACATGAATCTGACCTTTGAAAGTTCCCGTTGATCGTGATGACTCCTTTTGGTCCTGGCATTTTGAGCTTGAGGTAGGCGTAGTGTGGGACGGCCATGAATCGAGCGAAAGTGGGGCGCCCAAGTATTGCATGGTATTGTGACTTCCAATCGACCACTTCGAACTCAATCGACTCGGTTCTGAAGTGAGTAGGATCTCCAAACGTAACATCGAGTTGTATGGTGCCTTCTGGGAGCACTGCTTTGCCTGGAACGATACCGTGGAAGGTACTTGCGGACTTTGGCAGATTTTCGACTGATTTGTTCATTCTGCGTAGCGTATCTGCAAAGATTATGTTGAGGCCGCTACCTCCGTCCATGAAGACCTTGGTCATGGCGTAGCCTCCGATTTGGGCGTCGAGTACCAAGGCTGCATGCCCTGGTCGATATACTGCGGGTGGGTGGTCCTCTCGATTGAAGACAATCGGAGTTTCTGATCCTTTCAAAAAATTGTGATAGCTGGGGGTGCCATGACCGCCATATTGACGTGTCGAGTGTGTAATTTTTGCTCTCTATTGGAGGGACGTCCTCGCTGGATCATGTTCATCTGCCCGCGAGTTACGGGATATTTTTGTTCATCTCCTTGCTGCATCTGGTGCACGGCTGCTGCCATTTGTGTTCCCGTAACGGGTTGTGCTGGCACCATGTACACTGGCGTCGGTTGCGCTGGTGTTGGTGCAGTATACACCTGAGTAGGCTGTGTTTGCGGTGGTATGGAATATACTGTGCTTGTTGTACTTGTTGCGGTGCTGGATATGCCTGAACAGGCTGTGCTTGTGATGTAGTCGATGGAGTGTGCGTCAGTTGAGGAGGTGCACGTCCATCTCTTTGCAGTCGTATATATGTTCAATCGCGAGTTGATCGAATTCCCTGCAATTTCTCAGCGAGTGGCTAGAGCGAAGCTTACCATCATCCCCTCTGTAAAGATGGAATCTGCAATAATCGTTCATCCTCTCTTCGACTGAGCGCTCAGGCTCTTTGTCTGCTCGCCTGCGCCATTCGGCCTCTTGTAGCTATCGCGGTCATCGCGTTTGTTATCTCCGCAGCGTCTCGACTGTCGCGTCGATCGTCTGTGCGATGATCTCGATTATCACGATGATCGTCGGGTCGTCTGTCAGTTTGGTCGCGGCTGTCCCTTGACTGGACAAAGCCTGCTGCGATGAAGTTTGGATGGTCATCGTCGTGATAACGATTCTTGCGTTTGCGCCTTCGATCATCTCTGTAGCTATCTCTGCGGTCTCGACTGCCACCCTCGTGATTTTCATGTGATGCTACGGGTCGAGTGCCTCGTACGGAGTCTTCTCCATCTGCCCACTTTGTTGCGAGTACCATGAGTGCGCCATTGTCTTTGGATCTTCTCGACCAAGTGTTTCTTTGAAGTCTTCCTCCAGAGTCCGTTTTTGAAGGCGTCGATTGCCCTATCTTCTGATACGTTGCCTACTGAGTTACGGATGGTGGTCCACCGCCGTATGTACGATCTCAGAGATTCATCTGACTTTTGCTTGCAGGTCCGGAGCTCCTCGAAGTTTTGGGGCGCTCACATAGAGGCTCGAAGTATTTGATGAAATCACCTTTGAAGTGCTCCCACGAATCGTAGTATGATTCGGGTAGCGATTTGAGCCAATCGCGAGCTGTTCCTTCCATCATAAGTTGTATGTACTGCATAGCTGTAGTTGTGGTGCCGCGCTGACATCCGACTGCCAGCCTGTAATCTTCTAGCCAGCCTGATGGCTCTTGTTTGCAGTTGAACTTAGGCGTGGTAGCTAGCGAAAACTTCTTGGGCATACGAGCCTCCCGGATCCGTCGAGTGAAGCATAGCGCTCCACATGGCCCGATTTCTGCTTCCGAGTCTGAGCTGTTGCTGTATGACCTCCTCGAGTGGCTCCTGCTGGAACGATGACGGCGTGAGCTTTTTCGACTGCTCCTTCCCCGAGGGCTTCGACTGCGACGGTCCCGATCTGTATCTCTCCTTGGAGTTGCTTGTGGATGCTGTATGGCTTGTGCTGCTATTGCCAGTTGTTTGTACAGTTGGAGGTGCTGATCCCTCTTTGGGTCTCCTGCAGGAGGTTCGATTGTTCTGAGGTAGGTGCCTAGCGTCATCAGCGCCCCGGCTGGCTCAGTAGGTATGGGGACTCCTTCCGCGTCGACTGCCATAAAGGCTGGGTTTAGGTTCCGAGTGACCGCTGCACGATCTGCGTCTCCGAGGTTTATGAATCGTGACCTATTCGCGGGGTCGTTTCTGCCGTTGAACTCGTAGACAATGCTCTTCGCCGAGCACTCGATATGCTGGCTTGCTTTTTGCGTTCTTCGAGTACTGCTCGGTAGTTCTTCAACCGTATCGATTCTTGCCACTGGAAGTATTGTAAGGTCAATACCTCTTCCGGAGTTGCGTTTGCTGGTAGCATTGTGCAGCTTTCGATTACTTTGCTCACTTTTTCCGCCATCTCTGCGGTGATGGTCAGCGTGGTTGTTCCGTCTGGCATGGTGACTGTGCAAGGGTATTCTGTAGGTCGACGGCATGTTGCGGCTGCTGATGTTTCTGCTGTACTCGCGGTGTACACCTGATACGGTACCACCCGATCTTCTCCCATGTGCTGCTAATGCGCATTATGGATTCGGCGTCGTCATCCAGGCTCATGTTGGAGTTGCTTTGCTTTTGGGGTTTCTGCCGCAATCGAGTTGATCTTCGAGTGCTTTGTCCAGGCTATCTGCGTCGCAGGTGAATATCTCGTGGCTGGCACGGATTTCTGGGCCGTTGAGATCGGCGAGGTATATGTTGTCATCTATGTTCTCCTTGTTCCCCCGACGTCGTTGCAGTCGACGATTGTCGAGTGACTCGATTGAGTTGTTTGGGCGGTACGCAGATTCGATCTCGCTTCTTCCAAATCTTTTTGCCACCTCGTCACGGAACTCTTGCGAGGTCATGGATGTTGCAGAGTCGCTTGGCGATTGGATCGGGACGATCTGTGACGATGTCGCGCCCAAGATGGATGGTGTTGCAGTCGAAGCGTTGTCGATTGTCTCCGTGTCGAGTGTCTCCATGTCGAGTGGTCTAACAGGTCCTGCACACCATCTTTATCGACAAAGAAGTTAAATTTTCCAACTGTAATATCCAAACCTGATTCGAGTCCGGCAAAGGCTTGTTGAGCTCCATCGAGTGCGGCATGAGCCTCCTTGGAGATTTTGGCGAGTGATCGCTTTTTGAATTGATGCTGGTGGATCTTGCCGGCGAGTTGCCGTTTGCAACGGTGGTCGGTGATTTGCTTTTTGATGATGTAGTAGGCGAGTTACCTTGTGCAGATGCGATCGGCGGGTGGCCGCTTGATGATGAAACCGGCGAAACCGTGAGCCCAATACTACCTTTTCCCACAGACGGCGCCAATTGTCGAGGTGTGCCCTCGGCAATTCCCATGGTTGCTATACCTAGGGTTGATTGTGTGGTAGAGAACGCGTAGTATCGGTGGAATCGACGGCTGACAAGCTGGATTTACCCAGGTTCAGGGCCCTCGAGTGAGGTAAAACCCCTACTTCCTGCTTGTCTGTGTTTATGGTATGAATATGAGGGTTACAAGGTTCGACGAGCTGCTGATCTCGTCGAGGTTTGGTGGCTATGGATTCCTTGCCCTGATCGATCACCCTCCCTGCCTTTATATAGGAGGCTGGGTCTCGGGAAACATAACCGACCAAGGTTACATGTATGGAAAGTCTTAACCGACTATAACTTGGTCTAACTTGGAAAACACTCTTCGTCTTAGGCCTTCCTTCATGGGCTTCGATTAATCTTTGGGCTTCTTTGATCATTACGTGCACCAGGTACCCGTAAGTTGGGGTACCCGCAGAGTATAACCTTGTCACTCGCCCTGACTTAGCTTTTATCACCGGGGTACTCGTAGATATCAAGAAAATCCAGGCCAAGTGCACTGGAATATGGTAAAGAAAGCATTGCGTTATGTGCAAGGCGCAAAAGACCTCATGCTAACATATAGAAGATCTGATTCCCTAGAGATAAGAGGGTATTCAGACGCAGATTTTGCGGGAGACAAAGATGATAGAAAGTCCACGTCAGGATACGTGTTCACTCTCGCAGGAGGGGCTATTTCGTGGAAAAGCTCCAAACAGTCATTAGTTGCATCGTCCACGATGTATGCAGAGTTTATAGCATGTTATGAGCCACGGGGCAGGCGGTATGGTTAAAGAAATTTATACCCAACTTGAAAGTGGTAGATTGTATTGACAAACCACTAAAGATGTACCGTGACAACCAGCCCGCAGTATTCTATGCTCACAACAACAAGTCGAGTAATGCTACAAAGGCCATAGATATAAAAATTATTATGTTGTGAAAGATAAAATCCAGGATCAAACTATAAGTCTCGAGCATATAAGGACAAATGATATGCTTGCGGATCCGCTAACGAAAGGCTTACCACCCAGTGTGTTCCAGGAACACATAGCTGGCATGGGTTTAATGGAAAGCCTATACTTCCTGGATCACAGAGGCCCAAAAGTAACATGATTTGTTTCAAAACAGAAAAGTATATAGTGGCTGTTTGATTCTATCGGCAATTAAGCTGTGACGATGAAACATGCTCTATCTACTAATCGGTGATGAAACGAGTAAAGTAAAAGGTAAAAAGTTAAAAGTAAAAGTTGAGATCAAGGGGGAGAATGTTAGGTTGATCTCCTGGTCGTACGAGCCCAACGGCTCGCGATCCCCTTGATTGCGCCCTGATCGGGGGCGCCCGTTTCCGTTATGGATGGTGGGCCCCTGTGACCTGCGCTATATAAAGAGGTGGGGGTCGGGGCACACAGTATGAGGTTCACCGCATTGCCAGTCACCCCACCGACAGCCCCTTCTGATTAGGGTTAGCACAGTGCTCACGGGAAGCACCATCGCCGCACACACGCCCACGCCGTCGACCACCATGGCCTCCGACTCGAGCTCCTCGAGCCAGACCCAAGGTTTGCCTCTCCGATCCCTCTCCCTCTCTCTGTTCTCTCTCACAACCGAGTTCCACTCGATGCACAGATGATCCTACCGTGTAGATCTATACCTAGTTGATTTGAGCGATCTAACAGTCTCTACTTTACTGCTGCTATTATTTCACTACTGCTACTTCTATAAAACTGTTGCTACTGATAATCTGTGTCGAGCAAGTCTATTCACAGGTGCAGCTGAACTGACAATTCATCTGTTAAGGCTTACAAATATTCTTTGGCTCCCCTTGTGTCGAATCAATAAATTTGGGTTTTACTTCCCTCGAAGACTGTTGCGATCCCCTATACTTGTGGGTCATCACATCACTCTTCTCTTTTGTTTACACATGCATATTTATAAATTGGTATGACACTCCTCCCAACCTTTGCTTACACAAGCCATGGCTAACCGAATCCTCGGGTGCCTTCCAACAATCACATACCATGGAGGAGTGCCTATTTAAATAGTTTAATATTTGGATTTGCTTCTGATAAATCATGGCAAAACATGTGAAGAGAATTAACCAGTTATAGTTATAATTACTTGGGACTGGGCACCCCATTTGCCAGCTCTTTTTGCAAAATTATTGGATAAGCGGATGTATATGCCACTAGTCTAATGGTGAAAGTCTGTCTGACAAGTTAAATAGAAAACAACCCACATACTTCCTCATGAGCTAGTAAACAGTGACACAAATGAGAGGTGATAGTTTTTGAATAATTAAAGGTAGCACATGAAGTATTTACTTGGAGTGGCAGGAAATACCACATAATAGGTAGTTATGGTGGACACGAATGGCAATGGTTTGGCTCAAGGTTTGGATGTATGAGAAGCATTCCCTCTCAATACAGGTTTTTAGCTAGCAAGGTTGTGTAGCAAGCATAAGAGTTGAGGGATACAAACAGGTATACATGTAGTAAAAACAATCATGCAATCTTCCATGGAAGCACAAATAATTTTAACTTGAGAATAAGCTTATGAGCCAACAAGAAAGAAAGATGATGGAATAATATATCTACATGCACTTCCCTCTCCCTACTTAAGCCTCAAAGTATTGTAACTACTGACCAATGCTAAGTTTGCCAAAACCAAAAAAAGATCTACTTAATGCTCCCAAAGTGATACCAATACTAATAACAAGATCATCAATATGAAAGAATTTGCAAACTAAAATAAAGTATGCAGAAAGTAAATGATAAAACTTCTCATTAATATTCCATAACGGCAACTCACACCAAGGGATACATAGATAACCAACTAAAAGAGAGATACTTCCACACTGCAAACCATCTTATAAGATAACTTCCCTACTCACGATATGACTCTATTGAAAGGTAAAAGATAAAGATAATGGTGTGATACCGCGGCACTCCCCCAAGCTTGGAACAAACCAAGGGGATGCCAATACCAATGATGAATTACTCCTTCGGCGGTGGTGAGATATCCTCATCATCAAACTTCCAAGGTAGAGGCTCTCCATCAACAAATGACGACTTGGTCTCAGGTATCCTGAAACTGGCAGCAGAGTTTATGTGTTTAAACCTGGTTTCGTACTCACGGTTTTGATTCTAAACGTCGTAGAGTTGCGCCTGTAGTTTGTTGGTAGTCTCATGGAGTGAGAAGATGTCTTCCCAGAGCTTTGCGGTCTCCTTCTTGTGTTCAGCAACAAGCCCAGACACCATCTTGTGAAAGATGTCCACTTCACGTTCCGCCATTTTCTTGTATGTAAAGACCTCTTGCTCCAACTTCTCCATCATGTCTTCCAGGCTTCCTTCTCCCTTAGGACCTCGAACGTCTTCCACTTGCAGCTCCCCATCCTTGAGCAGCGACTCCTTCGGATGCATCTTCAACTCGTTCATGTACGGGTTGACGACGTTCGCGAAGAAGCTGTCCTTGGAGGGCTCAGACGAAGACATGGTGGCTCTAGATCTGAGGATGAAATCTGGCAGAAACAGCTCGAAACGAAAACACGACGAAAAGGGATATACGAACCTCGGGGGATCCGGGGAATTATATAGCAAAAAGTTTTACGACTAAAGGAAGGTACAGGAGGAAACCTGGTCGGAGATGGGCTCCGAGGCGCCCTCACCACGTGGCGGTGCGGCCAAGGGTGGGCCCGCGCCACGGCGTGGTGAGGTGCCCTCGGGCACCGTTTCCTACCCGGTTTAGTCTCTTATTTTTCCATATTTAAAATAAACGACAAAACTAACTCTTGGAAAGTTAAACGCGAACTTTTTCTTACCGAAACTGTTACCTATTCGAAAACAGACTCTGCAGTCCCCTGAATTGCTTTTCAATGAAAACTTCCGGAGTCACCACTTGAATAGTATCAACATCTTCATCATAAGAATCTCCAGAAATATAATGTTTGAGTCTTTGCCCATTCACCACTTGTGTAGAGTTATCTTTGATGAAGCAATCTTTATTGCACCTGAACGATACACCTCCACAATAACAAAAGGTCCTTCCCATTTTGAGAGTAATTTTCCTGCAAAAAATCTGAGACGAGACCTATACAATAGAACTCTTTTAAGAATTCTCCTATCATGCCATTTCTTAACTTTCTCTTTAAAAAGTCTAGCATTTTCATAAGCTCACTTCTCCATTCATCTAAAGAACTCAAATGAAGCAACCTCTTTTCACCAGCAAGTTTAAAGTCTCTATTAAGTTCCCTCACTGCCCAATAAGCTTTGTGTTCTAATTCTAAAGGCAAGTGACAAGCTTTACCATAAACCATTTTATAAGGAGACATACCCATGGGTTTTTATAAGCAGTTCTATAAGCCCATAAAGCATCATTTAACTTACTAGCCCAATTTTTTCTAGATTTATTAACAGTCTTTTGCAAGATAGATTTAATCTCTCTATTTGATAATTCTACTTGCCCACTAGTTTGGGGATGATAAGCTGAAGCAATTCTATGATTAACACCATATTTAGCAAGGGTCTTTCTAAAACCACCATGAATAAAATGAGAACCTCCATCAGTCATAAGATATCTAGGCACACCAAACCTAGGAAAAATAACATCTTGAAGCATTTTTAAAGAGGTCTCACCATCAGCACTTTTTGTAGGTATAGCTTCTACCCATTTAGTAACATAATCAACAGCAACAAGTATATGAGTATTACCTTCTGAAGGAGGAAAAGGACCCATGAAGTCGAATCCCCAACAGTCAAATGGTTCAATAACAAGAGAATAATTCATAGGCATTTCATTGTCTAGAGATATTACCAACTCTTTGACATTCATCACAAGATAAAATAAACTTTCTTGCATCTTTAAAGAGGGTAGGCCAATAAAAACCTGATTGTAGAACCTTTTGTGCAGTTCTATCTCCAGCATGATGTCCTCCATAAGCACTACCATGGCATTTCTCATATCTCTCGTTGTTCATGTTCTGGAACACATCTTCGCATAATGCCATCACTCCTTCTTTATATAAGTGTGGGTCATCCCAAAAATAATGCTCAAGTCATAAAAGAATTTCCTTCTTTGCTGAGCTGAAAAGGTTGGAGGCAAGTACTTGGAAACAATAAAGTTAGCATAATCAGCATACCAAGGACTATCTCGCGAACTTACCCTTATTGCAGCCAACTGTTCATTTGGAAAACTATCATTAACAGGAATAGGATCATAAGCAATGTTTTCCAATCTAGACAAATTATCAGCAACAGGATTTTCAGCACCTTTCCTATCTACAATATGCAAATCAAACTCTTGCAAAAGAAGTACCCATCTAATAAGCCTAGGCTTAGCATCTTTCTTTTCCATAAGGTACCTAATAGCAGCATGATCAGTATGAATAGTGACTTTCGAATCAACAATATAAGGTCTAAATTTGTCACAAGCAAATACTACAGCTAGGAACTCTTTTTCAGTAGTTGCATAATTCTTTTGAGCAGAATCAAGAGTCTTACTAGCATAATGAATAACATTCAACTTCTTATCTATCCGCTGTCCAAGAACAGCACCAAAGCAAAATCACTAGCATCACACATAATTTCAAAAGGTAACGTCCAATCAGGTGGTTGAACAACAGGAGCAGTAATTAAAGCCTTCTTTAGAGTTTCAAAAGCTTCCTTACAATCATCATCAAAAACAAAAGGTACATCTTTTTGGAGAAGATTAGTAAGAGGCTTTGAAATTTTAGAGAAATCTTTAATAAACCTCCTATAGAAACCAGCATGACCAAGAATACTACGAATACCTTTGACATCTTTGGGACAAGGCATTTTCTCAATTGCCTCAACTTTAGCTCGATCAACTTCAATGCCTCTTTCAGAAATTTTATGTCCAAGAACAATTCCTTCATTGACCATAAAGTGGCATTTCTCCCAATTAAGAACAAGATTAGTTTCTCACATCTCTGCAAAACTTTATCAAGATTGTGCAAGCAATTATCAAAAGAAGTTCCATAGACGGAGAAATCGTCCATGAAGACTTCCACAATTTCCTCACAAAAACCATGAAAAATAGCAGACATGCATCTTTGAAAAGTAGCAGGAGCATTACACAAACCAAAAGGCATACGTCTATAAGCATAAGTTCCATAAGGACAAGTAAAAGTGGTTTTCTCTTGATCTTGCTTTTCACACAATTTGAGAAAACCCAGAATAACCATCAAGGAAACAAAAATGAGTCTTCTTAGACAATCTCTCTAACATTTGATCAATAAAAGGTAAAGGATAATGATCTTTCTTAGTTACTTTGTTAACCTTTCTAAAATCAATGCACATTCTATAACCAACTACTACTCTTTGAGGAATAAGTTCATCATTTTCATTAGGCACAACAGTAATTCCTCCTTTCTTAGGAACACAATGCACAGGACTTACCCATCTACTATCAGCAATAGGATAAATAATACCAGCTTCAAGAAGTTTCAATACCTCATTTCTTACCACTTCCTTCATCTTGGGTATTAAACGACGTTGATGTTCAACAACTGGCTTTGCATCAGGTTCCATATTAATAGCATGTTGACAAATAGCAGGGGAGATCCCTTTTAAATCATCAAGAGTGTAGCCATAGCTCCACGGTGTTTCTTCAACACTTCCAATAACCTTTCCTCTTCTCTACCTGAAAGTTTAGAACTAATAATAACATGATATGTTTTCTTATCATCAATATGAGCATATTTAAGATTATCAGGTAAAGGTTTAAATCGAAAACAGGATCCTCTTTGGTGGTAGTGGTACCCAAATCTTCCACCGGTAAATTATGTTTAAGTATTGGTTGACGAAGGAATATTTCGTCAAGCTCATTCCTTTCTTCCATAAAGACCTCACTTTCGTGGTCCTCCATATGTTGCTGCAAAGCATTGTTAGGAGCAAGAGCAATAGAGGCAAGTTGAGCAACTTTAAAATCTACTTTAGGCAATTCAGTTTCATAAGGAGCTTTAGCAAATTTAGAGAAATTGAACTCATAAGATTCACCAGCAAATTTAGTAAAGATTTTCTCTTTCTTACAATCTATAACAGCACCACAAGTATTCAGAAAAGGTCTACCAAAAATGATAGGACAAGTCTTACTAGCAGCTGAACCAAGTACTAGAAAATCAGCAGGATATTTAGTCTTACCACATAACTTCCACATCTCTAACAATACCAATTGGAGAGATAGTTTCTCTATTAGCAAGCTGAATAACCACATCAATTTCTTCAAGTTCACAAGAACCAATTTCATGCATGATTTCCCTATAAAGCTCATAAGGAATAGCACTTCAACTTGCACCAATATCACATAAACCATAATAGGAATCATCACCTATCCTAACAGAAAGCACAGAACACTAGTTTTCCTAGAGCTTAGGATGTGAAACAATGTTAGAAGCATCTTCACAAAAGATAATGTGCCCATCTTCTACATTTTCAGTGACAAGGTCTTTACCATTGCTACAGCAGGTTCAACAGTTATTTGTTCATCAGGTTCTATAGCTTTCTTTGTACTTTTGTTAACAACACTAGCTATATAGAATGTTCCTTTATTTTGCAGGAAAAGGAACTTTTTCAATATAAGGTTCAGGAATAATGCGATCAATAGTATTAACCTCAATACTTCTAATCATAGGAGAGACAGTTTTATCTTTATAAGGTTCATGATAATTCTTAAAACCCTCCTTTGGCATACCGAAATAAGAGGCAAATGCTTTATAGAAATTTACAACAACTTGAGAGTCAAGGCCATAAGCAGTGCTAATATTACGAAAATCATCAGTATTCATGAAAGTTTTAACACATTTGAAATCATACTTTATACCTGACTCTCTACCTTTGTCCTTCAGTGTTCTCCTGAATCCGATCAAGAAGGTCCCATTTAAATTCTTCTTTATTACGAGTGAATGATCCAGAACAAGCAGTATCCAATAGAGTTTTATCCTGAAAGGAAAGCCTTGCATAGAAGTTATCAATAACAACATTACCAGGAAGCTCATGAATGGGGCATTTGAGCATTAATGACTTCAATCTCCCCCACGCTTGGGCAATACTCTCTCCATCATGAGGCCAAAATTATATATGAGGTTCCGGTCTTTGTGAATCTCACTTGGAGGATAAAATTTAGAATAAAAGGAGGTACAATTTCCTCCCAACCAAGAGAACGCCACGTCTTCAGCAATTTATACCAATGTGCAGCTCTACCAGACAGCGATATAGATAATAATTTCTTCTTAACTTTATCCATTGAAATACCTGCACACTTGAATAACTCACATAATTCATGTAAGAATAATAAATGATCACCAGGATGGACAGTTCCATCCCCTTCATAGCGGTTATTCGTAACACGTTCAACAATTTTCATAGGTATTTTGAATGGGATTACCTACACAGGTGGCACCTCCTCTACTACCTTAGCAGTGGTAGTGGTTGATGTCTACGCACGCTTCTATTCTTGTAGACAGTGTTGGGCCTCCAAGTGCAGAGGTTTGTAGAACAGCAGCAAGTTTCCCTTAAGTGAATCACCCAAGGTTTATCGAACTCAGAGAGGTAGAGGTCAAAGATATCCCTCTCAAGCAACCCTGCAATTAAGATACAAGAAGTCTCTTGTGTCCCCAACACACCTAATACACTTGTCAGATGTATAGGCGCACTAGTTCGGCGAAGAGATAGTGAAATACAAGTAACTAGCTGGGTGGCCCGCGCAATTGCGCGGCTAGATGAAACACTTTTCACATGTTATAATGCAGCACATTGTACTTAGTCTTGAAAGTTTTATTATGATGGAGTAGACTTACTCTTATATTTGTATATTTTCCCTCAAGTTGCAGCAATTGCCCGTGACTCGCTTTTGGACTGTTTTTGCGATCACAAAGAAGAGCTACTGGATACATTAGCAGCATCCACTACCTAATATGCTCCTTCTTGATCAATCATTCGAACAATAAATACCTCTAATGGATTCATGTCATTTATATTGTTAATGTAATAGCCTGGACACATGAAGCAATATATAAGAGATTGAATTTCTTACTCAGAGTAAATTGACGACTCTATTATTAATTGTATAGAAACATGCTAGGGGCAGAGGCTATTCAGGATGAGGTTGTGTTATGACGTATCTACTATTCTGAGAAATAAAAGCTACATGACATCAAGCTGAATTAACAAAAATTTATTGTCATGTATTTAACAACCATTCATTATCATAAAAGGATTAGACACCTATCAAAATCACTAGTGGGAAAAGGGTTAACAGTGGCGCACCAAAATCTAATTCTGTGGCGCATCCGTAGAATTCATGGATGCGCCACAGAATCCTCGCCACTAAAATATTTATTTCTGTGGCGCACCACGTGCATGCGCAACAGAAACCAAATTTCTGTGGCGCACCAGAAGCGTGCGCCACAGAAATATCTGGGTAGGCCACATGCAGACAAATTCTGTGGCGCACCTTTTGCTGGTGCGCCACAGAAAAAAAAATAAATGATGCGCCACAAAAGTTTTTTTCCAGAAATACAGAAATTCTTATTTTCCTGTACAAATACAGGTATATTACAGGAAATAAGGAATAATAGAAACAATAATATATTTTGACACGGTATATGAAAACAAACACATTACTATGTCATGACAAACACTTAGAGCCCAAGATACATACATGCATATAGTGACAAGTGCCAAACACAAGTCTACAAAAGTTCCATCTCGATCATGTCACACAAGTCTTAATTGGTACAAAGGTTCATCTCATGTCACACACAAGTCTTAGTACAAATGAAGTTGTCACCGCCGCGATGATGGAGCATGATCATGGCTTCCTCTTCTTGAGCGGCGCCGGGAACGGTAGAATGCCCCCTTTCGTCCTCCACTCCCTGGTGTCACTCTGCGCCGCTAGTCGTTCTTCCATCTCCCTCTGAGACAACGCTGAAGATGGATGGGATATATATTGGTTAGTGATATACATAGAGTATAATTTGTTCATCTAAGTATAGAGGCAAGACGATCAATCAATGTTGTCATGGTTGGAAATCATATGGCTATCCTATTTGGGTTTCATAGCATAGCATATATATAATATATAACCCTACACATGCACTTCTACAAAAAAGTACACACTAGCTAGTAATGCTTAGCAAGGCTATCTTTTATAATACATCCTACGTACCGAAGCGGAAGTGGAAGGACCCTGAGGCGTGCATGACATCGTCGAGGATGATATTTGTTAACTGCAGCCGGATGCGATGGAAGTCTTGTCTATAATCAGCATCGGTGAGACTTTCCGCCATTTTGGTGTATTCTGCGAGATTAGATGCAATCTTCGTTTTCTCGCAATCCCGGACAATCGTTTTAAGGTGACGGAGGGCATAGTAGGCCTCCATCACACTGCCATCCAGTTGCTTGACGCAATGGAATCCGGTCCCATGCAAGAACTTGTGTGTGTTGTCGTCCTCCGTGAAAAATTCCGACTTCTTATGGAAGGGGCCGCCCTTTTTGGCATAGGCCTCGAGAGCGTCATCGAGAACACCCTTTATTCTGTTGTATGATCTCGGCTGGGATTTATTCCCCGAGTCCAAATAAGTGGCAACGGACCACCTCGGGGATACGTGGATGAGTGCGCAGTATTTGTCCCTGCTCAACACAATTGAAGCAGAATGTTGGACAAAGGATCAGCGATGGAAGAAATGTACAAGAAGACATAAGATAGGACGGTGGCGAGCAGATGTGTACTTACTCGAAAAAGTAAGGCAGAAGAAGGGCGGTCTTCTCCTTGTTGGCCAGGAAGACCCTAACGAGGTACTCCTTGGCCGTTTCCCGTGTTGTTGATCCTTCCACCAGATGGCTGTCGCGCATGTAGTAGGGATCCACTATCGCGATGTACGGGGTATCATCTCTCCTGATCTTCATCGCCGCATCGAGAGCATATAGGCGGACCATGTTATAGTCCAGCCGTTTGGAGTGATACAGGTTGAAGATGTCCTCGTACGCTATGAAGAACACATCTGCGGGGTCTTCCTGGACGAAGTCCACCAACTCTTTTGGCACCTTGACTGAGAACGCCGGGTAACCTGGGTTCTTCTCTTTAAGAAGGGTCTCCTCTAGATACAAGATATTATTCTGCAAAGTAATCATGGGTCCTTCTGCAAGGCGGAGCATGTCCCCGGACAAGATAGATTTACCAGCTTCATGAACTCTGGAGTAGCCTTGTGGATTCGTGTCTTCAGGACCCCGGATCTTAGGATCTTGCTGGCTCGCAGAGTATGCTTTTCTCTTCCTTTGATGACTCTTCTTTTTCTTCTTCTCTAGGGATTGTGGGGGTGGGGGTGCAGTGAACCCCGCTTTAACTGTTTCTTTCAGTGTGGTAGGGGTGAAAATGGTACCCGGTTGAGCTTGATGATCGCCGGCATCCGGAGGCATGTCGGTGAAGGCCAGGCGCTGTGTGCATGAAGTGGGACGAGCAGGTTGAATGTGGTGGTCGCGGAAGGGTTCTTCATCCATAAGAGGCATGAACATATCATCCGCGGCGGCGCCAGTGTTGATGTAGTCATCGACGTTTACATCATTATCATCATCCTCCTCAACATTGTCGTCGTTGCCACCAAGTTGAGGTGCAACGGCTTTGTCCTAAAACATAAACAATAGCACATCCGTTAGTCGGGAAAGTCGGAAAGTCGGGGAATTCGGAAAGTCAGAACTAACCTTGGACGGTTGCGGGGAAGACGTTCCCAACAACTGTTTGTGGCGGTTGGTGGCGGCGATGACCGGCGGCGGTAGCTTCCGGCCGGCGGTGGGGGCGACCGGCGGTAGCTTCCGGCCGGCGGTGGCGGCGACCGGCGGTTCCGTCTGGGTGGTGGTGACGGCTGCTTGTGGCGCCGGTTCATCCGCAGCATCTTTTTTTGTCCGCCTCGGCGGGGGCCGAACGATCGGGGCTCGGGGCCTCGAGGTGGCGCCGCCGGTGCGCCTGGCCCCTTGAAGAACATCCCCAAGACGAATTTGGGTCTTCGGCCATTCCAGCATCCACTTCCCGCATTCGCCAAGCTTCATGTGTTTCTCGGCTCCCTGAGGTTGCTTAGGGGGGTCGATGTCACAGAACTCAGGCAGTACCTCCTTCACATTTACTTTCATCACGAGCTCGCTCATTTGGACGTTGTGGATATCGCGGGTCAAAGGTTGTACGGTCGAGGCCCTTGCGACTTCCTTCAACTCGCCGTCGGTACCCACCCTATGCAGGAGTATGCAAGGCATGTCCTGGGAGTCAACACATAGCGGGCACCATGAGATAAGGCATATATAGTCTCACACACAATGTATCATACATATTCATGATCATACATATATATGTTTCCATTGCCTCACACACACATACTAATTAGTTACCTTGGTGACGGCGTTGAGCTCGGCTAATGTCGAGACAAGGGCGCCGGTGCCGGCGGCCGGCCTATCAATCTCCGGCCGCTCGTGTGCATTATCATTATTCTCCGGCGTTGGTGTATGTTGCTCCACGGCAGGGGGCACCGGTGGGGTCGGCAGGACCGGCGACACGTTATTGCTGGAGGTGCTGCCGGCGAAGCTGGGCACGTGTATCGGCCCCTGCTGACCTCCCGCATGCCAAGCAGTTATCCCCTGCACCAATGCATCGGGTAACAAAGCCCGGAGCTTCTCTTCCACCTTCTCGGCCACTAGCTTGTCCACCACGCTGGAGTCCACCTTCTCGGCCTCTAGTGCGTCCAGCTTCTTCCTTAGCTCGAGAACCTCGGCTCTATCTTTAGCCGGCTTCCTCCTCTCCTTTTTATTCTCGGTGTCCGTGCTGTAGTACTCGGTGAACTTCATCGCCGTACCAAAGCCGGTCACACGGCCAGCTGACGTCGGCGGCTTTGACTTGTCCCTCCCCTTGTAAACGTTCATCACCCGGTTGAAAGTCGTGTCCCACGGGCCGGCCGGAGGCTCCTGGGACGACGGGCCGGCCTCAGCCTCAATCTCCAACTCAGCCGCCTGCGGACAAAGGAAATAAACGTGAACCCATGTAGAAATCAACGCAAATGGACTTTGAGATATCCGCGGTAATTAAGTTTCTTACCAGCTTTTTCTCGAATTCCAACACATCTTCATAGTCGGTAACGAATTCCCCCGTCCCCGGCTTCAGATAGTAGCGGGACCGAACAAAGTTCCTAACTTGCTCGTCCGTGAATTTATGCCACGGGTTCTCTTTCCCAAGTCTCGCAACCTCGGCATCCTCCTTGTCCCAAACGGGCTTTTTTCCTGCGTAACCGCCGCTTCCCAAATGGTGGTTACCTAAGTTCAGTGCCCGCATGTTCTTCCCCCACTCGGTCCATTTTTCAGCCTCCGGAGATGACAAGGATGCCTTGAATATATCGAACTCGTCTTTCTCGAGGTACGGCTCTTTGGCACTGATCTCCTCCCAGCTAAGACCCTTTTCAAGAATCTTCGCCTTCACCCGGCCTCTCCAGCTTGTCAAGGCGGTGTTCATCTTCGTGATGGCGAAGTTGTCCACCTTTTTTTTCCATCAGCCGGGAAAATATATCGTTGGTGAAGCTTCTTGAGGAGGTCATTGCGCAAAGCCTCATTCTCCGGATTCCTGAGGTCATACGTGTTGATCGATGCGATTTCCCGGAGGATGCACCCTAGTTGCATGCTGTACCCTTTTGCGATGTCCCTAGGCTCCAGTGGTTGGCCACTTAAGGAGACCTTAGTGAACGTGTCTGTGATGTTGCCGACCGCTTGCGGTGTCCGGTCCTTCCTCGGCTTCTTAAGCCTCTTAGCAGGCCTCTTAGCAGGCGGGTTACTACCACCACCGCCATCCGTGTGGTCGCCACCCCCGACATCCGTGCTGGTGGGTTCTCCATCGGTGGTGGTGGCTTCGGCAGACTCTAACTGAAAGTCACCATCGCCGTCACGAGCCAATTCGGCGGCCTCCGCATCCTCCATCTGCGGGTTCAATTCCCAGAACGATACGTTCTTTTGTCTAGCTTGTTCTTCGACGCTCATGTGCTTCTCAGAAGGGCCGGCCTCGGATGACATGTTTGCACTACATTAAAAAGAGGCAAAATGTTAGTACAACAAATAAAACAAAAGCATCACTTAATTTAGTACTAAGATACCCCGGCCCATGCATTAGCCGCAATACCCCATATGTCCTATTTTTAGCAAAGTCATGCTAAATTTCACGAAATTTTTTGGCATGACCTTTGCTAAAAATAGGACATATGGAGTACCCGAATTTGCCGGAACGGAAGTTAATCGACGTTCCGGCAATCTCAAGGGCCTCACGGGGTACCTGCACAAGCATTTCACAAAATAATGGCCGGCATAGCTGGCCGGCAACAGCATCACAAACAACACATTTCCCGCCGGCCGGCATCTCCGGCCGGCATCTCCACGACACGATGGTCGGAGCACAAACAACCACGTACGACACGATGGTCGTGGACACATATCCATAATTTCTCACCACTTGTCGACGAGCTCCAGAACAGTAGCGTCGATGTCTCCTCTTCAAACTGCATAGTACATAAACATGTCAAAACTTGTGAACAAATATTGCTTGCTCCCGCATATTTAGTTTGTACATGTATCACATTTTGAAATGTGCATATGAGTTGTTTTGCAAATTTCCTAGCAGCAAACAATTTTGTTTCTTCCATATATAACTATGATGTGGCCGAAACTAAACCAGAAAAAAAGGAAAATACATATATAACTCGGGCTGCACTTTTCTCGGCAAGCTAGTTGCACTTTCTAAAAACATTTAACTAGGTGCGATGAAATGTGCAACATACAAATAATACAAGGCAAAAATAAGGAAAAAAAATATGGAATCGAGGTTTTTGCACATTTTACAAAAGAAAATGATGGTATATATAAAATAAGAATAACAAGAACGAATACAAAACAGAAAACAAAAGTTTTCTATTTTGACTTTACTAACATATAAAGTCTTGTTTAGTTGCTTAAGAAGAAAGGGCTTCTAATTTTCCTTTTGTAACATGCAAAGTCTTCTTGCTTAGTCGCGTAAGAAAATAATTGACCAACCATTCTATAATAATTTCTTGTGTTAGTTGTCAAACGCAAAAGTAGTATGGTCTTGCTGATTTTATACTGTCGATGGAGTCATGGATAGTTGCAGTGCCCATAAGGGAATGGAAATCAAATGCTTCGAACATGTAGCTGGTCATCAATATCTGCCTGCCGTTTACCAAAGAAAATGCACAAGAACAACCCACCAAAGCAACTCCAACACCATGCATACAAGTCGCCATCACAAAAGAAAATGAAGTTGGCTGCTAGCTCTGCCGCAGTGAGACAGCAACTAACCTAGCAATTAGCAAGCAACTAACCTAGTTTCGGTTTGTAATTTCTCCAAACACCTTGTAGGCAGGATTTCGGAAGGGGAGGGAGGAAGGGTGAAGAGGAAGCACCTGGCGCAAGGAAGGGGAGGGAGAGGGTGGCGACGTCGTGGAGGTGCAGCCGGTGTCGGCGTCGTGGAGGGCGGCGCCAATGTCGGCGTCGGCGTCGGCGAGGGCACGGGCGCACGGGCAGGGGCACGGGCGCACGGCAAGGGCACGGGAGCACGACAAGGGCACGGGCGTCGGCAAGGGCTCGGGAGCACGAGCGTCGGCGAGGTGCTCGGGCGCGTGGTGGGCTCCGTCGGAGCACGGGCGCGTGGTGGACGTCGACGGCGAGGAGCACGGGCGCGTGGTGGACGTCGACGGCGGTTTGTGACTTGGGGAAATTTGGAACGAAGAGGTAGGCGCGGCGGCGGGCCCACATGTAAGTGGGAGTAAACAAATTCTGTGGCGCACCGTCGGTGGGGATTCTGTGGCGCATCGTCCAAAGGGTGCGCCACAGAATAAGTTGGCCTGGAACTGGGGCAGGGAGGGGCGGGCCCACATGTAAGTGGGCGCAGCTTATTTCTGTGGCGCACCGTGGAAGGATGCGCCACAGAATTGTCAGGATTCTATGGCGCATCTTTTGGAGTGGTGCGCCACAGAATAAGTTGGCCTGGAACTTAATTTTTTTTCTTTAAAATATTTTTGGTTCAAAAAATACACACAATGTTTTTGGTACATATTCAATTCATTGAATACATATATATGGTATTGCATTGTCCCACATACAATGTCTCATACATATTCATGATCATACATATAAATTCATCCATTGTCTCTCACACACACATACAAATTAAAATACACCAAAAAAGTCTCTTCTTCGTCTCGGTTCCGCGAGCTAGTTTCTCTTCTTTCCCTTCTTCGCGGTTGAAAACTTTAGGCCGGTGACCTTGAGATTTCTTCGCGTGAACGGACAACCTTTAGGTAGGGAGGTCTTCCTTCTTTGTGTACTAGTAGTAGGCATGTCGAAGAACTTGTCGAATTCCTCCTCGATCTTTGGCTCGTTGTCCAAGTCTTGCTCGGTGGCGCCTCCTTCCATTCCGATGATGCTCCTCTTGCCCCTCCTCACGACAACACGGCTAGGCTTTGACGGGTCGGTAATGAAGAAGCATTGCTCAACTTGGCTAGCGAGTACCCATGGCTCATTTTTCGCGGAGGCGTTCTTCGATTTGGCATCGGGTATTACCATGGTGGTGAAATACCGGCCTTCTTTGACGACGTCCTTGGCCCATCTTACACGGAACATTGGCACCACCTCTCCACAGTAGTTGAGCTCCCATATGTCCTCAATCCTTCCAAAGTATCTTTCCTTGACAGTAGCCTCCTCATCGCCGTATGATAGCATAGTTACTCCTGAGTTTTGATATTCCGACATCTTGTCCTTTTCCTCGGTGTAGAATCTGTAGCCGTTGCTGTCGTACGCCTGATAGGTCTTTACGTTATGCGAGGGACCCCGTGATAAGGAGAATATGAGTTTTTCATCTTCCGTAGATGGCGGTTTCCTCTTTGCTAGCTCCATTTGCTTTTGCTTGAACCAACGCGTGAAGCTGGCGTTGTGCTCTCTGGTTACGTCTCCCTTCTTCCTCGGCCGGCCCAGTTTGATGTAATATTGCTCGAGTAAGCATTTGTGCTGTTCCACCCAAGTTTCGATCAACTGTAAGTGTTGTAGCGCGACCCGGTGAGCCCTGTCGTAGTCGTCCTTTCGACCCTGCATGCTGACAAAGATTGAGCTGGCGCCCTCTCGGTGACCATATCCATTGAGCCTGTCGAAGTGTTTCCTCGTGGGCAGACCTGCATCCTGGTTCTCGTTGCTTAGATAATTCTGGCAGAAGGAGATGCACTCGTAGGTTAGAAAGCCCTTGGTCATGCTTGCGTCTGGACGGGCCCTGTTGCGAACGTATCCTTTCATGACACCGTTCATCCTTTCGAACGGCATCATGTAGTGCATGAACGTTGGCCCTAGCTGCCTGATGTCATCAACGACATGGAGAAGGAGATGCACGCATATATCAAAGAATGCTGGCGGGAAGTAAATCTCGAGCTCGCATAGTACCAGCTCGATCTCTTCTTGTAGCCTGTTGAGCTGCTTCACCCCGATCGACTTCCTGTTGATGACGTCGACAAAGTTGCAAAGGGCAAGCAGCGTATCACGGACGTGCTCGTCCATTATCCCTCGAATCGCAACGGGAAGTATCTGCGTCAACAACAAGTGACAGTCGTGAGACTTCATCCCGCTAAACCTCTTCTTCTTTCCGTCCAGATATCTGCTTATCTGTCCCGCGTAACCATTCGGAAATTTGACTCCTAGAAGACACCTGTAGAATTGCTCGAGCTCCTCCGGACTCATAGTGAAGCACGTAGCGGGAAGCACCACAGTGTTCTTCTTTACCCTTTTGCCGCGACCTTGAGTCCCTTCCGTCTGATCATCATCATCATCGTCATCGCTATCGGGGGCCTGAAGATCTTTCCTGACACCAAGCCATTTCAGATCGTATCTTGCTTTCGTCCCATCCTTGGTCTTTTCCGGCATGTTGGAAAGAGTGCCAAGCAGACTCTCGGTGACATTCTTCGTAATGTGCATCATATCGAGGCTATGTGGCGTCTTGAGGAACTTCCAGTAGGGCAAGTTGTGGAAAACAGCCCTCGCTTTCCATACACCCAGCAGCGGATCTACCTTCGGTCATTTCTTTCCCGGCGCAGGGCACTCCTCCCAATTATTCAACAGCTCGTCGATTTCTGTGCCGCTCCTCGGGATCGGGGGTCCTTCGGGCTTGTCCTTACCATTAAACAGGTCACCGCGTTTCCTCCACGGGTGATCCATGCGAAGCCACCTTCGAGCCCCTGGGTACACGGTTTTCGAAGACCCGGATTCCTTGGTAGCTGGAGATGCGGGGTCTTATCCATGCACCTGACACATGCGCAGAATCCGTGGCCTACCTGGGCCGATACATATGAGCAACCAGGATAGTCCTGCACCGTCGTGAGCAGCGCGGCTCTCATTGGGAAATAATCTCCAGTGTAGGCATCCCACGTACGGGCTGGGGTCGCCCACAACGTGGCTAACTCCTCTTCCAACAGCGCGAGATACGTATGTATGTGGACACCTGCTTGTTTCGGCCCCTGAATGAGAAGACTCATGTGAATATACCTTTGCTTCGTGCACAACCACGGGGGAAGGTTGTAAGGCCATACAAACACGGGCCATGTGCTATGCGTGCTACTCTGGTTGCCGAACGGATTGAGTCCATCGGTGCTCATACCGAGCCTGACGTTCCTTGCGTCGCCTCCGAAATTTCCGACGGCGTCCAACTCTTGCCACTGGCCAACGTCTGAAGGGTGTGTAAGGATCCTGCCCTTCTCCAGATCTTCAGGCTTCTCCCTTTCCGCGTGCCATTGCATCAGCTTTGCTTCCTTAGGGTCCACGAAGTACCGCTGCAGACGGGGAGTGATAGGAAAGTACCATACCACTTTGTGAGGACCTTTCTTCCCATGGCTCTTGTATCGTCCTTGGCCGCACACCGGACATGTGGTTCTGTCCTCGTACTCGCCCCGATAAATTGCGCAATCATTGATGCAGGCGTGGTATTTAACGTGCGGTAGGTCAAGAGGGCAGACGACTTTCTTGGCCTCCTCGATACTAGTTGGCAATGTGTTCCCCTCGGGAAGACGCTCGTGGAAGAATTTCATGTTCTTGTTGAAGCTCACGTCGGTCCATTTGTTTCCCGACTTCATCTCCAGAGCATCAAGCGTTACTTGCAAGCGCGTATCCTGTGGCCGGCACCCTGGATACAACGGAGTCTTCCCGTCTATCTCCATTTGCGCCAACTTGGCTTTCTCTCTAACGGTCCTCACCTCCTTGAGGAGCAGTTCTTGAACATGAGACTCCATCAAGGCCGACATTAGCGAGCTCTGCGGCGTGTTCGCGTCTTCTCCACCACCATCTACCCTTCATCATGACCATGTCCGTCGGCATCTCCTTCGTCACGATCATCTTGCCCGCCCTCGTCTTCAAGCGCAACATTTGTTGTCGGCGCAACATTTGCTGTCGGCGCTTCATTGAAGCCTTCCATGAAACCGCGCCTGAGCAGGTGTTCCTCCAAGTGTCCGGAATCAGGGTCGATCCATCTCACAAATTTGCAACTTCTACATGGACATCGTATGTGGCGCTTGTTGCACCGAATCATTTCCGCCTTCGCTTCTTCCTTGTAGTTGTTGATTCGACTGGAGCTCATCTTCATGACCATGGTCGCCTACGCGGTATACATATAGAGTATGTGTTATTAAGTCAGAAATGTTCGACGAAAAAATTCGGCATGACTTCCCCTAGAAGTAGGACATATGTGGTGCAAAAATTTACCGAAATGGAAATGAATCAACATTTCGGCAAACATCCATGCACCACGCCGGCGCAACACAACAACAAAAGGCAACAACATGCACAACACACACAAGCTCCATGTACACACATATTCATCCAACAATACTCACCTAGTAGATCTAGATCCGTTGCCGAGACGTGACCGTGATCGATGAGAGAGAGTGTGTGGTGATGGAGAGAAAATAGTGGACAAAAAGAGAGGAGGAGAATATATATGGAGGCTCTCCCCAAGCCCTCACCAATTATATGTCAAACAAATTAGGTTTAACAACAAATAATGGATAATAGGATGGTCAAAATGCCATGGGAGAGAGGAGGAGCTCGAGCTAGATGCATGGGGGGGGGGAGAATGAAGAAGGTCACATGGGGAAAGTGGGTGTTGCCACCTTTTTGTGGATCTGGCCGACATTCTGTGGCGCACCACCCACCGTGCGCCACAGAATGTTCACTTTCTGTGGCGCATGGATTTTGGTGCGCCACAGAAAGATAACATTCTGTGGCGCATGGATACGGGTGCGCCACAGAATGTTAGTTTTCTGTGGCGCACCAGCCACGCTGCGCCACAGAAATTGCCCAGATGGACCTAGCTCTAATGATTGCGCGTGGGACCCACAGGATATCTGTGGCGCATGGGAACACATGCGCCACAGAAGTCTGACTTTCTGTGGCGCATGGCCACCATATGCGCCACAGAAAGGCCAAATATTTTGTGGCGCACTACCTTCCATGCGCCACAGAAATATTTCTGTGGCGCACCAATTAAGGGTGCGCCACAGAATGTCAACCTACCTATAACCCTTTTCCTACTAGTGAATGAAGAAACAATGAAATATATTAAGAAAAGTTTCTGTTGTTTTAGATGACCCGAGGAAGTAAGATTTAGTTCTTGTTTGGAGCATGAATAGCGGGTAGAAGTACCAGCAATTATATGTTCCAGTCAGCCATCGGCAAGTAGGGATTTTTTCGAAGCATACCAAGCACACTATAACTGTTCAGAAATTTATAGACTCGCACAAATTCCACACCTGGGAAACCAGCAATGTAGAAAACGACATAGATAAATATTAATAATTTTCTTTATTTATAAATACAGTTGCATAAGGAGATAAGTAAAAAATAATATGACATTTCTAACAAAATGGAAACAATAATATCCATCTTTGCAATAAAATAGTGTTTCCAAATCTTCTGACCAACTGGCCGGGGATCATAATAATGACAGGTTACTGGGCTCTAATTTGGCATTGAAACTGATATATAGTACCACTTACATCGGAGCTGAAAAGCTATGTAAACACCCATGTTTTAGAGACCAGTTAATCATTCCATTTCACCTAGGCTTCACTTTGTTATCTCCTCCAAGATTTCACCTCCAGCTACCAGATTGTTTCACCTACACAAAGAGTTACTATACATCGTGTCCTATATGCTTTAGTGCATGCTCATCTTAATCTAATTTCGTATTACGCTTTTCCTTGGAAGGAATTTTATTTATAACTATATATCCATTAGTTGTCAAAACACTATCTCTTAATGTAATATATTATTCTTTCTTATCATAGCGATGTTATTTTTCACTCACGTATAATTCTTTTTTATGAATGAAACGGATTGTTAAGTGCATGGCATGATTTTATGCCTCCTAACATTTCGCATTGTAGACAACATAGTTATGCTTTCACAGTTCGCACAACACATTTGTCTTGGACATATACATCACCATCCATATCCCCCCTATGTTATTAATACATAGCGCCATTCATGGGTCGCACATGATTTTTATATATGCATAACATACGACCCTGTGTTACTTCCGATTTCCATCACTATGCAAGTGAACATTAATTCATGCATGCCTTCCTCGTGTGTATGCTCTATTTGTGTCGACCTTGTGTTTATATTCCTGACCCCATGTATGTTACTGCTTCTAAGTAACATATGCACCATGTCACTTTGACATTGGTCCTCCCTATATTTTTATATATTAATAAATGAAAAACAATGCAAATGATATTGGTATAATTATTTATTATTTTCACCACATTTGAGGTTAACGGTAAATTTATTATATAAAGCAACTTTGATTCTCTATGTGAATTCAGTCTGAAACTGCTAATAACTTTGCCAGGGAACAAATTTGAGTAATGCAGGTTGGTCTTTAATCCGTCAAGAGGACATATTATAGGGAGTGAGCCTAGATCACTTTGTTCGGGAACATGATGTCCAATATCATTCTTTTGGTTTTTGTAGGTCATCGCCACCATATATATTAGCATTGATACATCAAAATTAAGTAAGTAATAGGTCCCGACAACCAAGAAAGAAAAATATGCTACAAAATAATACAAAAACATCAGACCATTTATCCAATGAACCCTTTTATCAAATAATCGGTTAACCGATCTTCATAGCTTTAGTCAACATATTTGAGACATTGATGCAGGGAACTCTTACTGTAATAGATCATTAACTGAGATCTATGAACAACCGGCCTACTATTTGTGGAAATAGAAAGGAAAGGCAATAAGTAAAACTACCTGTCCACCAAAACGAATTTACCGAGAATCTCTTCATGTACTCCACGAATTATTAACCAATAGGATCTGACACCTGCAAAAATGAAACATAGATGAGATTACATACACAAAAAAGAATGTGTTCATGATCTTAGGCCACAAGCATGTTTCGAGCATAGACCGCAAGCTGAAGTGGCGGCAAAAATTATATGCTCTCGGTTGGTATAGTAGTTGTATTTCAACCATATTTAATGGATTTTCCTGTACAGCATAGAGCATACACAATTATTTATAAGTTCAATGGCATCATTAGGGGTGTGATTTAAATAGCTAAGAACATGCTCAATTTACACTTTCCAAATGTACGGACCATAATGCTTACATTGCACCCCAAGAGAAATAAATAATAGGTATTTGCATCAATTTATAAATTCAGTTGTGTAAGGATGCATCTTCATCCTGCAAGAAAACTGTACCAGAATATGTTTTTTGCCTATTACCTTTGAACCCGATAGATTCTAGCAGATCCAATGTAAACATCCTTGAGTAAGAAATAGCTGATCATTCTATTTCACCTAGGCTCCGGTCTATCATTCGTAAAGTCTGAAGCTTCAGCTACCAGATTTGTTGCCCCGATCCAAGTGCAATTAATGGTGAAAAATTGCTACCTTCCACACACTTTGCAAAAGGGGAAATCTTTTATTAATCGTTGTGCTCTCTCTCTCTATCTCTCTGATCCTTGTAGCATGATGTCACCACTTAGCTCGAATCCATCCTGGAATCATGCATGCGAAAATAATTCAGTTCATCCGCAACACATATGTCTCTAGCTGCTTTCATTTTGCATGATCAAAATTTCTATATACTTTAAAAAAACATTGTGCATATTAGATAATTACATACCTCAACATCTACATGCACGTATCCTGATTTCCTGGCCGGACAGTAAAAGTGGACTGATGCAGATCGTGTCCTCGCCGAGGTCGCAGCATGGCATGAGGAATTATGCGTTCGGCAACCCAACATCGATCAGGTCCCTGTCTTTGAACCTGTAGCACTACACGATGCCTTGACGGCCATGGAGTCGAGAACGCCGGTGGTATTGCTTGGTGCGGCCAAAGGCTTCGTCTCGCGGCGACCGGCCGCCATCTTTGAACGTGTAGAACATGATGCCTCGACGGTCATGGAGTCGTATCGTCAGTTATCTGTGGACAGAGCTAACAGCCGGATTTGGAGAACAAATCTGGAGCAATGATAGCACAAATTCATAGCGATTAATCCAAGGTCAGTCGCGTGGGCGATGGTGCACACGCCCAGGTGAATCATCGCAGACCAGTCGTGCCGGCGGTCATGCACACGCGTAGGCTGCAACGAATAATCAAGACTGCCGGATGGGATGCACATGCGCCGGCGGAACGGCCGCGTCCTTGGCTCCATCTCGTCGCCGTGGCGTGCCTCTGATCAGCTGTCGTGCCTTCGATTCGCCGACATCTCGTGTTGATTTCGATTTGCTGGGAGTCCAGGCGTGCAAATCTACATTAATTGGGCTATGGATCTGTATTTTCAGATTGGATGTGCGTGGTCACGATGGATTCCTTTCAGATTGCATATGTCTCTTCCGCTTGTGGAGTTGGATCGGTCTCCGTTTTCTTTTCTTGCCTTGATAAATCTGCACCGTTTACTCATCTTAGTTTTACTGTGGTAAATCTACACCGTTGATTGTTTGTTGTTTTAATAATACTAGTTGACGTGCACGTGCAATGCACGCACGTAATCAACCATTGCAAACCATATAGGCAATAGAACAAATGTTAGAAATTCAGTTAATCGGACAAATGTTAGAAATTCAGTTAATCGTACTGCAGGCAAGAAAAGGTAGCTGAAAATGCACGTCTCTAAAGTGATGCTTCTGTCTATAAACTGCAACATATTTCTTTTGAATGGTAAAATTTGATCATAATACAATTTATGCAATGCAGATGATTGCATCATTCATTATTGTCCTTAGCTTATATATATATATATATATATATATATATATATATATATATATATATATATATATATATATATATATATATATCAGTTTTAAGAGAGCATCGTAAGAGTTGCAACATGATTGGACCAACATAAGCTGCAAGAAAGTATTTAGCAAGCAGGTTCCATGCATGTTACATAGTTCAGGTTCCATATAGTAATGGTTGACACTTTTATCAACCTAAATGATCTCAAAGATGATTCATCGCCATCAACATGGGCATTTGCAACATTTTTCTGAGTATGTGCCTTACGACATCTCTTTAATATTTAATCTATATTTTTGCATACCGGCATATCACTCATTGTCCCTCTGTCTCTTTAGCCCTTTAGGGTGCATATTTGTGTGCATCTATGACACAATTCATTATTTCCACAATATTATTGAGATTTAGGCAGGTGGAATATGTCATACCAATGTGCAATATTTTAAGTTCTGAACAACTGTCATACATACCCAAAGATTTATTGTCTACACGTCCATCCATGGTGCAATAACATGCTCCAAAATAAAATCCATGATAGCTTAACCTGTTGCTGCTAAATTGCAGCGAAATTTGATAAGATCTTCACTTCTGGAACCGATGTTCCAAAATTTTACATGACACATATGGGTCCTCTTCGTCATGTAAAAGGTATCCATTGTGTATCCAGCATTATCTACCTGGAGTCGTTGTGTTGCAGCTTCATGCAAACAGGCAACTCCTACCCAGTGACATTTGTTGCCTTCGTTGCCGCGTCATCCAGTATCAAGGCGACAAATAGATGTTGTCCTTAGCCCCGGGCCGACCAACTGTGAAGACATATGCCGAGCGCACGTGCTCTGGAAGAAAAGCCAAAAGCCAGTGATTATACATGGTCAATGCATTGGAATTTTGATTACTGAAAAAAGGTTAAATTATAAATGAAAAAATTAAGCCTTAACAGTCCGGTTGAGAGTTGGTCATGTGAGCCACACTAACATTCTTGTCTAAATCTGTAGGACAAGAAACCTCTCTAGATGATTGATCTAACTTAACATCTTTTTTATCCAAGTAAGCAAGCCCGTCGTATTCAGTGAGTTCCTATCTCAGGTAAAGAGACGGGTGAATTGACCAAAAACTTCCATTTCCATATTCACCACCAGCAGCTAGACGTATGCTTATTCCATTTGAGATTACAACAGGGATGATCTTCACAATCATGTTTCCACGAGAGAAGAGATTCCTAAGGAAAAATGAAGAATAAATAAGAATATTCAGCTAGAAAGCAATGCATTAGAATTGCAATCAATTGATAGCAGCATGCCTACAGGCTAAAGTTTGGATGCTGCTCCATTTCAGAATCTAATAATTTCAAGGGAAACAATCATTTCTGTATCACTCTTTCCCTCACTTAGATTTCAGTCCATTTTGTTGTCTGAATTCTCTGAAACCTTATGTTATTCAATGATAAACATTTTTTTGCACAACTACTTTCCTTCGAAATAACTATAATATCCTGCATGTGTTAATTCTTACAACAAGGTACAGTGCCGGCCGGATGCATTCCTAATATTTCTCATCTGGGACGAATTGTAGGAGGAATACAAACAATGTTAATAATAACAGTTAGGACCAATATTGATAACAAACGACGCTAAGAATTGGTAATGACATTATGAAACAAAAAAATACCAACGAAAATCCACCAAAATAAAAAGGCAATTTTCCAATATCTACAAACAGTAAATAAAGAACTATATTTTCAAAATGCTGCTATCAGATAAGGCAACTAACAGCTGAACTCACTGAAATTCCATGCATACTTAGTCCACAATTTTATATAATGTCGTTTCTCAAATATAGTGTTAATATTTACTTACAACAACTTTCCGTATGATTCAGATTGAAAGATCAATGTCTTATGACTATTAGCAAACAACCGCAGAAAAAATGATTTTCATCTGTCTTCTGACTACTGCTTGTTACCTCAGACTAACAAGGAAAAGCTCATATGAAACACTTGAACAAAATACGTGACAGCATATGATATCCAAGAATCTGAAATTATTCACTCATGCGATGTAATATGCACACCAAATCCAATAAATCGTTTCACTATTCTAAGAATATTAATTTAGGATTTCGTAGCTAGCAGCTAGCCTAGCTAAATACAATATATCAGCCTTCAGACCTTTTACATGTTTATATCACAACACATCTCACTGCTTATTAAGAAGGACAATGCCCCGAATCTAATAGCTAATGTCAATTAACCAGATTATTTGAAGTGGATATATATGTTGTCTAATGTATTTATAACCTTTGAAGCAAACCAAGATTTGCGGTAGTACTAATAACCTGAAGGCGGGAGTGAGGCCGTTTGGGTTGCCGAGTTGTTGAACTTGATGAAGAAACCGTCGCCGACCGTGGCAAGCAACAGCTCATTTGGTTGTGGTCAAGAGCCTGCAAAAATAGCAAAACAACGGTCCGTCAATTGTCATTTAGCAACACAACAACAGTCAATATTTTTAATAGAACAACCAAGCACAGGAGAAGCACATACAAGCATTAGTAGCATCTTCCCCAATGCATCCTCTGAGACCAAGCAGTGGCAGCAGTCCAACACGCACAAGAAGCATCATCATCTCTCTCTCTCTCTCTCTCTCTGAATATCCAGTTCCTCCCATACTCTCTCAATATCTCAGCTCGCTCTGAACAACGACAAGAAACAACAACACATCCTTCTCTCCAGCGTCACTCTATTTCTCTCATATGTCTATTCTTTCCATTGTGCCGCTCCTCCTCCCCAGAAGCGGCACATCCGCACGGGACCAAGAGGTGGCAGGGCGGCTAACCCTTGCGGAAAAGACGATGCAGCCCGGGCAGCGACGAGGATGTGCAACGGCGGCGGCGGCACTGCAGATCTAACCCAAAATATACAGTCATCACCCAAACCGTGAAAAAAAGGTAACAGCCGTTGGCGTAGGGGAAGGCCTGAGCGGAGAAACTGCTGACCTGGAGGACGATCCAGACCGTTTTGAGCTCCTGGCAACGGCGCAAGGTCGTTGCGGAAATCTCCTGGCAGCGGAAGGTCCTGGCGACACAGCAAATTGAAGCGGAGGAGGCGGCGAGTGGTATCGGAGTCGGGATTCCTTGAATCGGCCGCGGGAACAGCCAGCTGATCCCTCGACCTTGTTGGAGAGGTTGAGCACCCGCGCATCCCTCGCCGGCGAGAAGGCGACTGCTCGGCGCCGAGAACCTATCCGCCTAGCAGGTTGCCTGCATCCGGGCGCCGCTCGGCCAGCGAGGACGCCGCCGCTCGTTGCCGAGCTCCTATCCGCCGAGCGCGGCTCACGCGGGGCGGTGTCCGGCGGGTGCATCGCCGCCACCGGATGATTTGGGGCTGGCGTGCGCGTGCTGGGGCTGCATCCACCTCCGTGGCGTCCGCGGGCGGGCTGCCGCCGGAGGAATTGGGGCCGGCGCGCTGTCTGCGCAGCCTCCCCGTCGGGGAAGAATTTTTTTTTTTTTCAAATGTACATACTTGTAATCAAACGAAAACGAGTACAGCATCCAGACAAGCATTCACACGAGGAGGAAACAGAGAAAACAGAGGACAACACAGCTCACACTCTCCTTCTTCAACCTCTTGATCGACCACCAACCGAACCCTGCGACGCCGGAGACGACAAAGGACACCGCCCAGAAGATCGACCACCCGTGGAGCAGAAGAACTCCTAGCCCTGGGGCGTTGTTGAGCCGCAATAATCGCCGTCTCCGAGGAGCTGGACTTGGAGGCGAAGAACGAACATCGGCTGGGGAAGAATTGGGGATTCTTATTTGGTAGTTTTGAGAAGAATAAAAGGAACGAAACGGTACGATGGTATTTTACTCGTAATATGTAATTTGGTGGGAGGGTAAAACGGTAAAAAGTGGACGCGGAACGATCTGGATCGTTGATCAATATTAAACGGTTCAAATTTAATGTATCAACGCAGCACAACAAAAATTTGCTCTTTTAATAGTACTAGTTGGCATGTACGTGCAACGCACGTTTTCAGAATTAAATGGGACGATTTACCAGACGTTAACTGTATGTAAAAAAAATGCATCATTCCTTATCAAATCACACAAAACATTTGGTTTCTACCATCTTCTCCAATCACCACTTATTGGATATAAAAAAGAAGAAATCTACATATATATATTTTGGATCATACAGAGCAAAAATAGTAAAATTATAGAGCTTTGAACAGACATGAATAAGAAATTACCTGAGGTAACCAAAAAGATGCAGGTCGTTAATTCAATGCGGCAACAATGTGCTCAGGAATTAAGCTATGTACTCCGTACCTATTAAAAATCCGTGCACTAACTGAAGCTTTTGCTATGCATACATCCTGTAAGAAAGCTACTAATCAAATTGGCACGAATATGATTGGCTGACTGGCCGTGTTGTGGTTATCAAATCATTCATGGATGTCCCCGTATAAAATACTGTCATGGGCGGAATACATACCCTAGCTAGCTCGTCTTACCCGCAGCATGGCAATTGACCACAGGAATCAAACTATGTACTCCGTCCGTACCTATTAAAAATCCGTGCACTAACTGAAGCTTTTGCTATGCATACATCCTGTAAGAAAGCTACTAATCAAATTGGCACGAATATGATTGGCTGACTGGCCGTGTTGTGGCTATCAAATCATTCATGGATGTCCCCGTATAAAATACTGTCATGGGCGGAATACATACCCTAGCTAGCTCGTCTTACCCGCAGCATGGCAATTGACCTACAGACATGATGGTGGATGGATGTAGCATACGACGGCTCCTTATCTTGACCGGCGGCGCGTCGTCTTCTCTGAGCTCAAAGACCCCATTGGCCGGCTCGGATCTCGCTGGACGATCCTTCGCGTCCGGATTTCTGCCGCCGTTACTGCTCGAACAAGCAAAAGGCTCTGAGAGCCTGAGATCCTAGTCTCGATTCCAACGGACCCAACCACCGCCGCCTGCCCTGGACTGCCGCCGGCCTGAAAACTTCTGGCGCCGCCGCTCCTGCTCCGGACTGCCGCCGCCCCGACAGCTTCCGGCGCCGCCGTTCCTGCCCTGGACTGCCGCCGCCCTTGAGTAGACCCTCCACCGCCCCGCTCCATCTCTCGGCAATCAATCGGAGCCAAAAATCAATTCAGAGCGCGACGGCAGTTGTGCTGCTGCCTGCTGGTGATGTGCCTCTGCGCCATCGGCGTCTTCTAGGGCGAGGTTCAGCGGGCCGTGCTGGAGCGGGAGCGGCAACGTGGCCGTAGACATCACGGGCACGGTGCTCGTGGCCACGTGGTACGCCGGCGTGCAGCTCTGGGGCTAGGAGGTACTCGACAGAGAACGTTTTGTTTTTAGCGGTGGCAAATCATGTAATTATCACGAAACGAAAAGATAAATTAAAACGAACCGGTACGATGGCATTAGTAGTATTATGTGATTTGGTGGGAGGATAAAACGGGCAAAAGTGGATTTGTGTTGAGTTGTCAAACATTGGAACGATCTGAACCGTTGGCCAAATATTGAAGGGCTCAGATTCAATGTATCAACACAAGTTTGCTCTTTTAATAGTATAGTATAGATTATAGACTAGCAAAGTACCCGTGCGTTGCAACGGGGTAGAATAAAAATCTGGGTTATGGAGGTTCTGGGTTTGACAATGGTTGGTACAAATGATGAATTTCTGCTGTGCTAGAGCCTGGTAACTAACTCACATATTTCACACTATAACGTGTACTTATTATGATAAATCTTGGCGATATAACCCAATACTCGTACTAACATATCTAACAGTTTGCAATAATGTTTTGTCAGTTTCCTAATTGTGACTGCCCAGCAAGCTGTATTGCATGTATTGACCTACTAAAGCAGGCTACTGAAGTTTAGTATAGATTAAGCAACACGAAACAACATTATGGCACTGTGTGTCAGACATTAACACACTAACTACTACCCATACTACCCATAAAAAGAAGGAAATCTAGGAAGGAAGAGAACGCCCGAGAAACTTGAAGCATGTCAGACTCATATGGGCATATTGCTCACCTGCAACTGCTTGATCAAATTTCCGACTGGGTTCTGCCCACTTCTGTCGAGCACTGGCCAGCAGCTCGATGCATTTGTCGCCAAAGGCGTACCTGAAGACGGAACCATTCTGCAACTCTGGCTCGACGTTGTGGAATCCCATATAGTGGGCGAGATGCACCTCCACCCAGATCGAGTACGCGCCTTGGAAAATTATATTTGCCATTTGGTCACGTTGTCGTTAGCCGACGTCCTCCTCTACAATCAGTAGCGTGTCCACGACGTCCTTTGTGCCTGTCATCCGTGGGCGTTAGCACAGGTGTCACCGTTGGAGCTAGGAACGACACAAGACGCGTCGCGCCGTCGGCAGCGGATCTGCGAATGCCACTACGGGCCTCACTCATAGGAGGTGCAGCGGGGTGCCTGTCCTGGTCGCCGCCGCTGATTGTACGAGCCGGCCTGGAGCGCCCCGTCGAGTAGCGCTGCGATGCCGGTGTCTCCAATTTGGAGGCAGGGACGCTCGGCTGGGCTGAGGTGGACAAGCGTGTGGCGGTGCGACGCGCGGTGCCCCAGAGGTACCACGGCTCGCCATTGATCACACTCAATAGTTAACTTGAAGCACGATCACCTTCGGCCGTGACATACTGGGCGTCTGGGCCGGGCCTTCCAGTCACGCCTAAGATAACTAAAGGAAGATCGGGAGGTACGAACACGACATAGCGCGCCGGCCTCAGGCTATCGCTGCCGCCACTGTGGAGGCTCGTCGCAGACTCGCAGGCGGATTCGAAGCAAGCTGCAGCGCTCATGTTCGCGTTGCTCGGGCGGAGGCGAGGCGAACGAGTCATAGAGGCTCGAGAAGGACATAAACATTAGCCCACATCAACACGGACGGCCGAACGAACCCGTCTGATTATTTCACCGATCTGGGCGACCTACCGATATGCACGACATACCACGGACGGACAAAATTTTTGGAGGAAGAAACTTTACTGATATTATATAGTAGAGATAATTGTTAGACTTTGTATTAGATACGTTTACGTATAGCTTCTGTGTATACCATACCTGTACTTGTATATGCCTATAAATATATGAGAGAGGCCGAACCCTAGAGGTATCGAGCCAGCCCCACAAACCCTGTTGCGTAACATGGTATCAGACTAGATTATCGATCGAACATGTCTTCCGCCGCCACCTCTACCTCCACGTCCTCCGGGGCGATCGCCGCCTCCGCTTCCGCCGCCGTCGCCTCCTCTGGCTCGCTCCCGGCGGCTATGGCTACACAGGGCCCTGCGCCTGGCTATACTCCATCATATTCGGTTGATCACACCTGGGTCATGGACACGGGTGCTACGGATCATCTGACGCCTGAGCTTGGTAGGCTTACCACACATGAGCCCTACCGCGGCAATGACCAGGTTCACACTCCAAACGGGTCAGGTATGCACATCTCCCATATTGGTCAGTCTTCACTTCTTACACATACACCTCGCAAACTGCACCTTCGTAATGTTCTTCATGTTCTTTCGGTCACTCGTAACTTGTTATCTGTTCCTAAACTTACACTTCACAATAATGTTTTGGTTGAATTTCATCCGTCTCATTTTTTTGTCAAGGACCGAGCAACCAGGGGCGTACTCCTTAGAGGTCGATACTGTCGGGGGCTGTATGCATTGGATGCAGTTTCCTAGGCCTTCACGGGTGTTCGCACGTCGTCTTCTCATTGGCATGCGCGTCTTGGTCATCCAGCGTCTCCGATAGTGGGTCATGTTCTTCAACGGCATGATCTTCCCACCTTATCTAGCAATAAAAATTTAGCAGTTTGTGATGCTTGTCAGCAAGGAAAGAGTCATCAACTTCCTTTTGTTTCTTCAAACCGAGTAGTTAATAATCCTCTAGAACTTGTGTTTTCGGATGTATGGGGTCCCGCCCAAACCTCTGTGAGAGGTCATAATTATTATGTCAGTTTCATTGATGCTTACAGCCGCTTTACTTGGATGTATCTCCTTAAGCGTAAATCTGATGTGTTTGATATATTTGTTAAATTTCAATTACATGTCGAACGTCTTCTCAAGCACAAAATTGTTCATGTTCAATCTGACTGGGGTGGCGAGTATCGCAACCTCAATACTTTCTTTGATAAGCTTGGGATTTCACATCGTGTGTCATGTCCACATACACATCAGCAGAACGGTGCAGCTGAACGCAAACACCGTCACTTAGTCGAAACTGGCCTAACTCTCCTTGCTCATGCGTCCGTACCTTTTCGGTTCTGGAGTGATGCATTCTCTACAGCCTGTTTCTTGATTAATAGGCTTCCTACTCGTGTTCTTAATATGAAAACTCCACTCGAGCTTCTTTTTTAGGAGATTCCAGATTACACATTTCTTAAAGTTTTTGGTTGTGCATGTTGGCCTCATCTTCGCCCCTACAACAGCCGTAAGCTTGAGTTTCGTTCCAAACAGTGTGTCTTTCTTGGTTATAGTTCGATGCACAAAGGTTACAAGTGTCTCCATGTTTCCACCAATAGAGTTTACATATCTCGTGATGTCGTGTTTGATGAAAACTTGTTCCCCTTTGCTGCTCCTCCACTACACACCCCAACACCCACACAGTCACATTCATCTCCTGTTTCTCCTGACCAATCATTACAGCTCTGGGGTCTGATTTTGCTGTTAAGGACTTAGGCAAACTTCACTATTTTCTTGGTCTGGAGGTTACTTATCCTGATGGTGGTCCTGCTCTGTCTCAGAAGAAGTACTCCATGGATCTTCTTCGTCGTGCGGGTCTGCTCAAGGTCAAGACTGCCACCACTCCTATGTCTGCCACTGATCCGCTTACTGCTGTTGATGGATCTCTCCTGCCTGCCGATGATGCCACCAAGTACCGCAGTATTGTTGGTGGTCTTCAGTATCTCACTATCACTCGCCCTGATCTTTCCTTTGCAGTGAATCATGTGTGCCAGTATCTGCATGCACCACGGGATACTCACTGGACTGCTGTCAAGCGCATCTTGCGCTATGTCTGTCACACTGCAGCCTATGGACTACATCTACGGCCTGCACCGTCTGCTCAGCTCTCTGCGTTTTTGACGCTGATTGGGCTGGCAATCCTGATGATCGGCGATCCACGGGGGGATATGCAGTCTTCTTTGGTACCAACTTGATCGCATGGAGTGCCCGCAAACAAGCGACAGTGTCCCGCAGTAGCACTGAAGCTGAATATAAGGCCGAACCCTAGAGGTATCGAGCCAGCCCCACAAACCCTGTTGCATAGCAATAATAGATATGGATGATTATAAGTAGTAATTGCAATCTGAAATAAAAATATCAGCAAGCAAACATGTAACAGAACTTGTTGTAAACGGTGTTTCAATGCTTAGAAACAAGGCCTAGGGATCATACTTTCACTAGTGGTATCTCTCAACATTTTAGCACAACTGAACGCAAGTAAGTGCTACTCGGGATTATTCTCCTTCTTGGTGAAACAAGAGTACTATGCGTAGGGCTACAAAAGCACACCTCAAAGTCTGAGTAAACAAACACGTCAATTCCACAAAGAATAAGCCATGATAATATCTAAATTATTTATAGAGCCACACACAAGTACCCACACTGTCACCTTGATACCGTGTTGTCACAATGACTCCGGAAACTAGATAAAATCACTTGAGCATAAACATTACATATGAATTCAGCAATACTAGCAATGCTCATGATCACATAAAGATCACACCATGGGAGAGAGAGGTAAACCACATAGCTACCGGTAGAGCCCTCAGCCTCGGGGGAGAACTACTCCCTCCTCATCATGGGAGGCAGCAGCAGCGATGAAGATGTCGGTGGATTCGATGGAGATGGCTCCGGGGCAATTCCCAGTCCCGGCAAGGTACCGGAACAGAGACTTCTGTCCCCCGAAACTTGTCTTCGATGGCGGCGGCGCTGCGGAACTCTTCGTGGAATATAACTGATGTTTTTAGGGTTTTCGTATCGGAGGGTATAAATATGCGAAAGTACGATGGTCAGAGCCACCCGAGGTGGGCTCACCATGCCACGGCGCGGCCCAAGAGGGGGGCGCGCCACCACCTGGTGAG
This sequence comes from Poa pratensis, assembly GCA_947311845.1. Lineage (NCBI taxonomy): Eukaryota > Viridiplantae > Streptophyta > Magnoliopsida > Poales > Poaceae > Poa > Poa pratensis. The sequence goes on from CAMZMU010000090.1 coordinate 10,156,277, forward strand.
ATTGGCCCATGGGTCTCCTCCTTCTCCCCTTTGGACTCCTTGTACGAGTCGGGAAAATAGGAATCTGGGCTTTTGTTTCGTCAAATTCCGAGAATATTTCCAGAACAGCTTTTCTGGAATACAAAAACAGCAGAAAACAGGAACTGGCACTGTTGCATCTTGTTAATAGGTTAGTCCCAGAAAATGCATAAAAATGCTATGAAGTGTAAATAAAACATGTAGCAATTGGTATAATATAAGCATGGAACATCAGAAATTATGGATACGTTGGAGACGTATCAAGCATCCCCAAGCTTAGTTCTACTCGTCCTCGAGTAGGTAAAATGATAACAACAAAATAATTTCTGAGGCGACATGCTTTCACACAATCTTGATCAAATAATATTGCAAGGCTCATGTCATGAATGAAGTGACTCAAAGCAATGGTCTATAGTTTGCTAACAAATAGATAAAGAGTAAACAACTGAATCATATAAGCAAAAACTTTTCATGAATAGTACTTTCAAGACAAGCATCAAAAAGCTTTGCATAAGAGTTAACTCATAAAGCAATAGATTCTAAGTAAAAGGAATTGAAGCAACACATAGGAGATTTAAGTTTCAGCAATTGCTTTCAACTTTCAACATGTATATCTCATGGATAATTGTCAACACAAAGTAATATAACAAGTGCAATAAGTAAGCATATAAGAAATTATGCACACAAAGTTGACACAAGTGTTTGCTTCTGAGACGGAAAGAAGTAGGTAAACCGACTCAACATAAAGTAAAAGAAAGGCCCTTCGCAGAGGGAAGAGAGATTAAATCATGTGCTAGAGCTTTTTAAGTTTTTGAAATCATAAAGAGAGCATAAAGTAAGTTTTTGAGAGGTGTTTGTTGTTGTCAACGAATGGCAGTGGGCACTCTATCCCCCTTGTCACCCAGACTTTCAAGAGCGGCTCCCATGAAGGACGTTATTTCTACCCAAGGGTAGATCATCCCTCTTCTTTTTGTTTATACATGCATATTTATAAATTGGTATGACACTCCTCCCAACCTTTGCTTACACAAGCCATGGCTAACCGAATCCTCGGGTGCCTTCCAACAATCACATACCATGGAGGAGTGCCTATTTGATATTGTTTAACATTTTGAAATTGCTTCTGTTAAATCATTGGCAAACATGTGAAGAGAATCAAGCGGTTAAAATTGTAATTAATTGGGACTGGGCACCCCATTTGCCAGCTCTTTTTGCAAAGTTATTGGATAAGCGGATGTATATGCCACTAGTCCATTGGTGAAAGTCTGTCATGAGTAAATGACAAGGTGATAGAGAAAACGCCACATAACTTCCTCATGAGCTATAAAACATTGACACAAATAAGGAGTAATAAAGTTTTGAATAGTTTAAAGGTAGCACATGAAGTATTTACTTGGAATGGCAAGAAATACCACATAATAGGTAGTTATGGTGGACACAGATGGCATGGGTTTTGGCTCAAGGTTTGGATGCACGAGAAGCATTTCCTCTCAGTACAGAGTTTAGGCTAGCAAGGTTGTTTGAAGCAAACACAGGATATCAACCGGTACAGCAAGACTTATATGAAAACATATTGCAAGCATTATAAGACTCTACACTGTCTTCTTGTTGCTCAAACACTTTACCAGAAAATATCTAGACCTTAGAGATACAAACATGCAAACCAAATTTCAACAAGCTCTACGGTAGTTCTCCACTAATAGGTTTTAACTACATGATGCAAGAGCTTAAACATGATCTACTTGAGAGCTCAAAACAATTGCAAAGCATCAAATTATCCAAGACAATGATCTACAAGAATGAATATGTCTTTTCCAATACCATCTACCACATGTAGCATTTTCTGTTTCCAACCAAACACCAATCAATTTATTTCAACATAAAACTCTCCAAATAATACATCAATGAAACAAGAGAGTACTCTATAAGAACTAACAGCTCTAAACAAGAAATGCATGAAAAACAGGAGCTAAAAGCATTGCAGTAGCTAGTCAAGAATACTCAACAAATATAAGTGAAGAATACGAGTATTCACATGAAAAAGCGGAGCGTGTCTCTCTCCCACACAAGAATGCTAGGATCCAATTTATTCTGAAAATGAAAAATAACAAAGCAAAAATAAAAGCACACAGACGCTCCAAGTAAAGCACATAAGATGTGAAAGAATTAAAATATAGTTTCACTAGAGATGACCTGATAAGTTGTTGATGAAGAAGGGGATGCCTTGGGCATCCCAAGCTTAGACGCTTGAGTCTTCTTGAAATATGCTTGGATGCACCACGGGGGCATCCCAAGCTTAGGCTTTTCACTCTTCTTGATCATATCATATCATCCTTCTCTCTTGATCCTTGAAAACTTTCTTCACACCAAACTCAAGTAATTCTCATTAGAGGGTTAGTGCATAATCAAAAATTCACATGTTCTATAATGACACAATCATCACCAATGCTTCTGGACATTAGCTACAGCCACTGATGTTTTGTGGAGCAAAGAAATCCACTCAAACACAGTAAAAGAGAGAATGCAAATAAAAGGCAGAATCTGTCAAAAACAGAACAGTCTGTAAAGACGAATTTTTCGAGGCACTTAAGTTGCTCAGATTCGAAAACTTAAAACTAATGAAAGTTGCGTACATATATAAGGATCATGCGTGAATTGTTTCAGAATTTTTAATTTTTCTGGAGTGAATACAGCTCAAAACCGTGGACAGCAAAAATCTGTCCCTGCGCAGAAATCCAAATCTAGCATCAACTTTCAACTAGAGACTTTACTTGGCACAACAATGCAATAAAATAAAGATACAAAGGAGTTGTTACAGAAGTAAGCAAGCTCCTTGACTCAAATAAAAAGAAAAATACAGAAATAAAAACCATGGGTTGTCTCCCATAAGCGCTTTTCTTTAACGCCTTTCAGCTAGGCGCAGAAAGTGAAAATCAAGTGTTTCCAAGTGAAGAAGCATCCAAATCATAACTTGTTCTAATAATAGAATCAAAAGGTAGCTTCATTCTTTTCTAGGGAAGTGTTCCATACCTTTCTTGAGTGGGAATTGGTACCTAATTTCCTTCTTTCATATCAATGATGGCACCAACAGTTCTAAGAAAAGGTCTTCCCAAAACAATAGGACAAGATGCATTGCATTCATATCCATAACAACAAAATCAACGGGGACAAGGTTATTGTTAACCATAATATGAACATCATCAATTCTCCCCAAAGGTTTCTTCATAGCATTATCAGCAAGATAAACATCCAAATAACAATGTTCCAAAGGTGGCAAATCAAGCATATCATAGAGTTTCTTGGGCATAAAAAGATACTAGCACCAAGATCACATAAAGCATTACAATCAAAATCATTCACCTTCATCTTAATGATGGGCTCCCAAACATCTTCTAACTTCCTAGGGATAGAAGCTTCATGTTTTAATTTCTTTCCCTAGCTTGTATGACAGCATTTGTAATATGTTTTGTGAAAGCATATTAATAGCACTAGCATTAGGACTTCTAGCTAGCTTTTGCAAGAACATAATTACTTCAAAAATATTACAATCATCAAAATCAAAATCAAAATCATTATGGTCAATGGTAATGGAACCATTTTCTCCCATATTTTGAAAAAAATCAGCACTCTTATCAGGAACAGTTTCAGTGGTTTTGGGCAATTTTAAACGCTTTGCAGAGGTAGTAGAAACATTGCCAACACCAACTATGTTACATTGATAGTAGGAGGCTTACTAGCATGTGAAACATTAGCATTACTAGTGGTGGTAATAGTACAAACTCTAGCTATACTATTCTCTTATCAATTTTATCCTCTCTTTCCCACCTAGCATGCAATTCAGCCAACATCCTAATATTGTTGTCAATTTTAACTTGGATAGCATTGGCAGTAGCAAAAGTATTGCTATCAAGAATTTCAGGTTTAGCTGCCATTTTATTGATTAAAGAAGATTGTGCTTCAGACATGGATGAAATACGGTTTTCAGCAGTGGAAATCTTAGTTTGCAGCCCAGAAACCTCCCTATTCAAATTTTCGAGTTGGTGTCCTATATTTTTCAACATAGCAGATTGTTCATTCATAGTTTTAGTAAACAATTGATTTTGCTCATATTGTGATTGCATAAAGTTGTTAGTAGCCCTTTCAATTTCTAGCATCCTTTCCTCACTAGGCAATCCAGATCTACCATGAGAATTAAATAACCATTGCCACTATTAGAAGATAAGGCTTGTAATTGTTGTTACCAAAATTATTCCTATAAGCATTGTTGTTGAAGTTGTTGTTTTTAATGAAGTTCACATCAACATGCTCTTCTTGAGCAACCAATGAAGCTAAAGGAACATTATTTGGATCAACATGAGATTTACCATTCACAAGCATAGACATAATAACATCAATCTTATCACTCAAAGAAGAGGTTTCTTCAACAGAATTTACCTTCTTACCTTGAGGAGTCCTTTCGGTGTACCACTCAGAATAGTTAATCATCATATCATCAAGAAGCTTTGTTGCAGCACCCAAAGTGATGGACAAAGGTCCCTCCAGCAGCCGAATCCAATAGGTTTCTTGAAGAAAAATTCAGTCCTGCATAAAAGGTTTGGATGATCATCCAAGCAGTCAGTCCATGGGTGGGACAATTCTTTACCAAGATTTCATCCTTCCCATGCTTGGGCAACATGTTCATTATCAAATTGCTTGAAATTCATAATGCTACTTCTCAAGGATATAATCTTAGCAGAGGATAATATTTTCCTATGAAAGCATCTTTGCATTTGTCCATGAATCAATACTATTTCTAGGCAAAGATAGCAACCATTCTTTAGCTCTTCCTCTCAAAGAGAAAGGAAATAATTTCAGTTTTATAATATCTCCATCTATATCCTTATACTTTTGCATATCACAAAGTTCAACAAAATTATTAAGATGGGAGCAGTATCATCAGTACTAACACCAGAAAATTGCTCTTTCATAACAAGATTTAATAGAGCAGGTTTAATTTCATAAAAGTCTGCTTTAGAAGCAGGTGGAGCAATAGGAGTGCATATGAAATCATTATTATTTGTGCTAGTGAAGTCACACAACTTGGTGTTCTCAGGAGTACTCATTTTAGCAAAATTACAACTAGGCCGAAATAACAAAATAAAAACAAGTAACTAATTTTTTTTTTGATAAAGAGAGCAAATAAGACAAATAAAAATAAACTAAGCAAGACAAATAACAAAGTAAAGAGATTGGAAGTGAGAGACTCCTCTTGCAGAAGGATTGACCTCCCCGGAAACGGCGCCAGAAAAAGTGCTTGATGACGTGAAAGACACACGTTCGTTGGGAACCCCAAGAGGAAGGTATCATGAGTACAGCAGCAAGTTTTCGCTCAGTAAGAAACCAAGGTTTAATCGGACCAGTAGGAGATCGAAGTCACTTCTGAAGGTTGTTGGTGAAGGAGTGTAGTGCGGCGCAACACCAGGGATTCCGGTGCCAACATGGAACCTGCACAACACAATCAAACTAATTTGCCCCAACTTAACAGTGAGGTTGTCAATCTCACTGGCTTGCTGAAAACAAATGATTAGACGTATAGTGTGGAAAATGATGTTTGTTTGCAGAGAATGAAAGAGAACAATGATTGTAGTAGGTTGTATTTCAGATGTAAAAGAATGTACCGGGGTCCACAGTTCACTAGTGGTGTCTCCATAATAAATAACTAACATGCTGGGTAAACAAATTACAGCTGGACAATTGACAATATTGAAAAGTGCATAATATGCATGTGCAAGTTGTAGTGTCTACTATGAGATTCATTTGGGCATTACGACAAAGTACACAGACCGCTATCCAGCATGCATCTGTGCCTAAATAGTCCACCTTCAGGTTAACATCCGTACTCCTTCCAGTATTAAGTTGCAAGCAACAGACAATTGCATTAAGTAAAGTGCATAATGTAAACAACACATTCATCCTTAGACAAAGCATTGTTGTTTTACCCCTAGTGGCAACAACACATCCACAACCTCAGGGGTTGCTGTCACTCCCCAGATTCAATGGAGACTGAACCCACTATCTAGCATAAATACTCCCTCTTGGAGTCACAAGCATCCACTTGGCCAGAGTATCAACAAGTAACGGAGAGCATGCAAGATCATAAATGACATAGACATGATAATTCAATATTCAACTTGACATAGTATCAATATTCATCGGATCCCAGCAAACACAACATGTAGCATTACAATAAGATGATCTTGATCATGATAGGCAGCTCACAAGATCTAAACATGATGGCACAAGAGGAGAAGACAACCATATAGATACTGCTATGGACCCATAGTCCAAGGATGAACTACTCACACATCACTCCGGAGGCAGGCATGGTGATGTAGAGCCCTCCGGTGATGATTCCTCTCCGGCAGGGTGCCGGGAAGAGCTTCAGAACCCTCCCGAGTTAGGGTTGACGTCGGCGGCGGCTCTGGAACTTTTCGTGGTTTTTGACTCCGGTATCTAGGATTTTCCCAAAAAGATGAATATATAGGCGAAGGGGCAGCGTCGGTGGAGACCCGTGGCGTCCTCACCACGTGGCGGCGCGGCAGGAGGTGGGACCGCGCCACCATATGGTGAGGACAGACCACGGCCCCCCTTCATCTCTCCTTCGGACTCCGTGTACCTGTCAGAAAAATAGGGACTTTGGCTTTTGTTTCGTCCAATTCCGAGAATATTTCTAGAACAACTTTTCTGAAACCAAAAACAGCAGAAAACAGGAACTGACACTGTGGCATCTTGTTAATAGGTTAGTCACAGAAAATGCATAAAAATGATATAAAGTGTAAATAAAACATGTAGCACTTGGTATAATATGAGCATGGAACATCAGAAATTATAGATACGTTGGAGATGTATCAGGCTCCGGGGGCAATTCCCTGTCCCGGCAAGGTACCGGAACAGAGACTTCTGTCCCCTGAAACTTGTCTTCGATGGTGGCGGCGCTGCGGAACTCTTCGTGGAATATGACTGATGTTTTTAGGGTTTTCGCATCGGAGGGTATAAATAGGCGAAAGTACGATGGTCAGAGCCACCCGAGGTGGGCTCACCATGCCACGGCGCGGCCCAAGAGGGGGGCGCGCCACCACCTGGTGAGGTTGGCCCATGGGTCTCCTCCTTCTCCCCTTTGGACTCCGTGTACGTGTCGGGAAAATAGGAATCCGGGCTTTTGTTTCGTCTAATTCCGAGAATATTTTCAGAACAGCTTTTCTGGAATACAAAAACAGCAGAAAACAGGAACCGGCACTGTGGCATCTTGTTAATAGGTTAGTCCCAGAAAATGGATAAAAATGCTATAAAGTGTAAATAAAACATGTAGCAATTGGTATAATATAAGCATGGAACATCAGAAATTATGGATACGTTGGAGACGTATCAGTGGTTTTCCCAAATAGGAATTCAAGAGATGATCTCTTCATAATAAAATATAGCAGCAGGCAAAAATAAAAACAGAACGTACAGTAAGAGTTTCCCTTACCAATTCCACTTACCAATAGCGCTTCACTCCCGCAACGGCGCCAGAAAATAGTCTTGATAACCCACAAGTATGGGGTGTATCGTAATACTTTCGATAAATAAGAGTGTCAAACCCAACGAGGAGCAAAAGGTGTTGACAAGCAGTTTTGATTAGGAATTCACTGTAAATACTAGCAGACAAGTTTTTAGGGGTTTTTGATATAGTAGATAAATAAAGTACAAGTAAATAAAAGACAGTAATAATAATTGCAGCAAGTGGCCCAATCCTTTCTACAGCAAACGACAAGCCGGTAGTTTACTTATGATGACCAAACGTTCTTGAGGACACACGGGAATTTTGTCAAGTGCTTTCGCTTCATATAGTTGATTAATCTTCATTGTTTTGATAAGTGTTGTATGGGTGAACCTATGCTAATGCACCGCCCTTCCTAGGACTAATACATACTTGTGATTATACCCCTTACAAGCATCCGCAAATACAAGAAAGTAATTAAGATAAATCTAACCATAGCCTTAAACTCTGAGATCCTGCTATCCCTCATGCATCGATATACCAATGGGCGTTTAGGTTTCTGTCACTCCGGCAACCCCACAATTGGCAACCGAATACACAATGCATTCCCCTAGGCCCATAAAGGTGAAGTGTCATGTAGTCGACGTTCACATGACACCACTAGAAGAATAACACCACAATTTAAGCATCAAACCATTAAATATTACTAAACATAATTCACTACTAACATCAAGACTTCTCCCATGTCCTCAAGAACTAAACGAACTACTCACAAGACATCATATGGAACATGATCAGAGGTGATATAATGATGAATAACAATCTGGACATAAACCTTAATTCAACGGTTTCACTCAATAGCATCAACCACACGGAGTAATTAACACCGGGAAAGCTTCCCCTATGAACTAGACAAGATTCAACCCTAGATGTTACAGCGGAACGGAGTGAGCGGTTGAGATGATGGTGTCGGCGGTGGAGATGATGATGATGATCCCAATGAAGTCTGCTCGATGACGGTGACGATGGCGACGATTTCCCCCTCCGGGAAGGAATTTCCCCGGCAGATTTCTCCCTGCCGGAGAGCTTTTCTCTCTCTGCTGTTTTCCGCCTCGTGGAGGCGGCGGAATATTTCCTCGACGTGTCCCCCGTGTGTTAGGATTTCCTGGGGATGAAGTGCGCGAAGGGGCACCGGCAGAGGTGGGCCTGGGCCTCCTCACCACGTGGCGGCGCACCAGCCAGGGGGGCCGCGCCATGGCATGGTGAGGGCCCATGGTGGCCCACCTTGGCCTCCCCTTTTGGCTGCCTCCGCCATCTGATAAAATAGGAACTTCGGGATATTTTCCTCGAATTATTGATCTTCAGAAATATGGTGTCTTGATGGTCCTTTTTCCAGCAGAACTCTGACTCCGGTGTTTAATTCTCCAATAATCATCAAACATGCAAAATAGATAAAATAACATAAGTATCATCTCTAAATATGAAATATATAAATGAATAACAGTAAATTATGATATAAAATAGTGATGCAAAATGGACGTATCACCCCTCCACGCTCGCACCCGCACAAACCCACGTTGCTGATCACGCCCGCACGTGCTCGTCGTCCCCATTGTTGAGGGCATTGTCAAGACCATGCTTCGTCCCCATTGTTGAGGGCATTGTCGACATTCAGAAGAAGGACGGCTAGGATGGCTTCATGCCGCTTCACTGCAATCCAATGGCTTAGATTCAATTGTCACTTCAATTTGTAATTTGAGGCAAACTTGGCAATTTGTATTTCTGATACTAATCCGCGGCTACTCTGGGACTCTATATAACTGGGAGAGTGGGTGGCTAGACGGCACGATAATGTTGAACCCTAATTTCCTTTACCTTTACTTTCCCTGATCTTCTTTTCCTGCACTTCTATTCTGGGAAGCAGAAGACCTACCCAGCAGACTGACAAAAAAAGAATTATTAGCCCTTCTATTCCGTGAAAAGATATTATCCAGTCAAGTGCCTTGCTGAGGTGGGTTCCTAGATTGCCCCCACCGAGCATCCACACTGACACGTGATAGATGACCCTCGATGTTGTTTCATTTACGCTGGCGAACAGCCGGTAACTGCAGGGGGTTAAGCGCGGGTGTTAGAAGTGTTTCGTGAGTGGACGGTGATACAATGCATAGACCGGTACCCAAAGAACATGATAAGCAAGACCCATATGGTTGGCAAGGCGCGTGGGACAAGGGGACAATGGTAGCCTAGAGCAGGGCGGTAGCACCACCATAAGAGGAAGAGGGATTTCGGTATCAGACTTGAGAGATACGGAGTATCTATAAGAAGCATATAATGCCTTAAATAATATCGAATCAGCTTTTGGCGGATGCTGTGTCAGAATCAGCTTGTACCAAATAAGGTGCAATGAGAGCATCCAATTACAACCCAGAGTGCAACTGCTGAGTGTTGATATTGTTTGTGACATCATTTGGAAGTACATTAATGTCATCCAGATATAAACGAAAGCTTACTGTTTAGGAAATTTGGTATAACATCCTCATCAATTGCCCCAAAATATCAACAGAACCTACAGGGAAGAAACATGCATGGCAAAACAACAAGGAGTAAATAATGTATAAATTAAGTTGAAACTGAATGACAGATATCATATTACGATTTATCTCCAAAAGAAAACTATTTGGAAAGCAGCACCATAACGAGATGAAGATTGGTTAGGTTTTCAGAGATATCAAGGAAACATGAGAAACTCTTAGACAAGTAAATATGTGAATATGTAATTGCTTTCAAAAGTATAGAAGAACAGGGATAATTATATTATTAATAATGTATGATCCATACCATCATCGTACCTCAGTAATAATTAACATCTCTCTAAGACCCAAAAAGGCATTATTGAAAATACAAACGCTTGACAGACCCTCAAGATCACGTGTCAGTTATGCACCAACACAACCTACATTATAAACCCTCAACGGCTCGTTGGTCTCGACATAGGGAAACATTTGGTAGATAGAGTGCGGGAGACGGATCACTGCCTCGCCTAGATCCTTGTGTTTCTTTTGCATCACAACATCTTGCGACTTCATCACTTTTATCATCTTATGCCGATACAAGACTTCACCTGAGTATCCAAGTGTTAGGAAGTACTCTCCGTAAACGAAGTGCGGCACCGCAATCACACGTGTCCTCAACATATTATAAGAATGAAGCATATTGTTCGCGTCCAAGAAGTATTTACGGATCCAGCTCTCCCCATCCAGGACCCACACTGTCACCGAGAAGTCGTCACCGACGGCAAGGCCCAGACTTCCGTGCACCTTCGTCAGGCGACATGTGCTCGATTTTTCCTGTACGGGTGGAGGCTCTGTGCGTGTGAAGCGGTCGTGTTGGAGGTCGAACGCCATGATATTCCTAGCATCCTCCGTGAGCCAATAGACCATGCCGTCCACGTCGACGAGGCTACTGCCGAAGCTGCACCTTGCATCGGTCCCCACGTGCACCTCTCGCCATGATTCCTCCCCTAGCGTGAACACGTGCACCTTATCCCACACCTCGCTGAAGTGCCTGCACGGGACGTTCACAACCTTGTACCGCCTTGTCATTGGGTGGTACGCGAAACAGTACGTCTGGTGCCACCCCCAAAAGTTGTGTCGGTGAAGGAGAATATTGGTGATTCCCGACATTGGCATCGGCAGCCGCGGGAGACGCAGAACCTCGCCCGTCGACGGATTGGCCACGGTGCCGCCAGCCCTGAAGTCATCCCATAGGCAGACGAGGCCGTTGCAGGTTCCCACAATATTGCATGTCTTCGTCTGCTCTTGCGGCCATAGACTTATGTTGCTCCCCGGTGTAAGGAGGTCAACGACGCACGCATAACCCTTTCCGTTGACGGCGATGATCTTGGTGCGTTTCTGCATATCCGTCGCCGTGCGCTTGTCGATGAGTTTTCGCCAGAGCCGGCTGACGAAGTGGAGCCGGCGCCGAGCGTTGGGCGGAAGCCGCACCAGGATCTCGACGAGGGCATCCGGGGACAAGTCCCGACTGCTGTTGTTCTTATCCATCGGTTAAACCCAACGGCGCTTGTGCGCTTACCATGGGACGTCGCCGGCTCACCGTGGATCGCCCTAGTTTGAGACTCGAACCCTGGTCTCGATGGGTCTCTCGTACATATCGCGGCCGTTGTGTTGTATAAGAAGCTGGAACCCGTTCGTACGTGTTCGTCTCTGGGATTTGCTTCCGCTTCGGATTTGGCAAGACGCAATCACTGGACGGGCCCATTCAATGTTGAATCGCATACCAAAAGGCCCAGCGTAGGCGCGTTAGCTGAGTACACTATACAAAGTGAAGAATGAGCTCTTAAAAGAAGAGAATAGCTGCAAATGTTTTGATAATCTCAACAGCAAAAAAACTGCAAATGCGTTGCTCATACTTTTCGTAAAGTAATGGTATCTGACTATTTTCCTCTGAGTTTTCTCGTGGTTATAATAAAATTATCCGACAAAATTCAAGGGCAGAATCAGAGACCAACAAACAGCTATGCACACGGCAAGAAAAAAACAATAGCAGACAAGCTGTACAATGAACAGGTGGACCATTTCATCCACGAGATGAGGTGGACAATTCGATCAACACATTCTGAAAGGAACTTTTCCATTTGTTCACGTTACTGGATTTTGAATGGAATGAAACAGAGAGTTTAAGGAGAAGAAGACCAAGGTGGACAATGTGCTTGTGCTGTGGACAGCCAACACTGAACGTTTTAGTGATATTGTCGTCGGGCTCAATGATACCATGGATACCCTCCTGGCTTCGACAAGAATGAGTGTACTTGTAACAGATAGAACAAAGTAGCCCATTGGTGACGCCATGATCTCCAGGAAGCACGTACAAGACCTACCCACCAAACTGACAAAAAATATCATGTATAGCCCTTCTATTCCAATAGTTGGTATTATGAAGTCAAGCGCCTCGCTGACCACTACAAGTACAAACAGAAATATACAGAGCTGAAGCGATGATTATTAACAAACAGTATCCTGCGTCTACATTATTGTACACACGGCACGTCGGCACGGTTCTCCGTCAAACACGGGAACATATGATGTTTTTCCAGATGCCATCCAATCCTACATATCACAGATGCCATCCAGTCCTCGCCTTCTAGGATCCACACCGTGAAAGATTCATTGTCATCGCCGACGTCAAGGCCCGGCCTTCCGTGCACCTTCGTCAGCCGGCAGCTCTGTGCGCGAGGCGCGATATAGCAGAAACCGTTTTGTTTTAAGTTTCTGCTTTACGGTTTACGGTTTCTGGTATGTTGCGCCTATTCCTGAACCTTAAACCACACAGTTATTCAGCATTTTAACAAAGATGAGCTATTTGGCATCAAAATTGAATAAAGAATAAATAAAAACAAATAAATATTGTAAGTTGCATAGATCAAACAATAATCCATATTATTACAATAATAGTTGCCACTACGCTTGGTGTATCTATTGAGCTCAAATAATAATTAGTGCACCAAGCTGATGGATTCTGCACACGCTTGTTCGGCTAGGCCTCCTCCAAGTCTTCCCAAGTGGCCAACAACATCTAGGTTAATTCCACTGGAAAAGACCTTAAGAAAGCGACGTGGCGACAGACGGAACGCAAAATTAAATTGAGCATCACGTGGAGGTAGTCGAGATCCAGACTGAACTTGAAATTTGATACTCCCTTCGTCCACAAAAGGATGTCTCGACATATCTCAAATGTGTGGACAGAGGGAGTATGAGGGATCTCTTCAATTGAGGAACATAGAAAACGCAGAGCGGAGGGGAGGCTCGCCTGTAGCAATGCACAATGCAGTGACAGTTGTCTATTTTTTCTGATATGTTAGATTTGACATTGAAATCATTTTTAAAGTCTTACATAAAAATAAAACATCAATATGCTTATGTAATCGACAAGTCATCAGAACATAAAAATTAATATGTGGTAGTGTAAAATAACCTTGACGTTTGCAGTGCCTTCAGACCGTGCATATGCGTACGTATATTGTGTCCAAGCATAGACTTTTTTCCGCTGCTTCTGGTGTTTTTTTAAAGAAAGCATACGCTTTATTACTGATTACCTCCACTCGAAAAAACTTCACCGTCAATAAGAGAATCACGGACGAGTTTTGGATCACCAACATAAACATGGCTGAGGGCATCACCGTCCATCATATCACTGAGTTCGTCAATTTTTGGACGACGGTAAGTGAGTTTCACCTCGTGGAGGGCACGACCGACGACATTACTTGGAAGTTCACCAACTCCGGTGACGAGGTGTAACCTCATCAAATCCCATGGTTGAGGACCTAGGGTTGAGATTATGGGGAGAGAACATGGTAGTACTGATAGTTTCGTCGGCTGACAAGCAGAGGCAAAGATTTACCCAGGTTCAGACCCCTTGGGTGGAGGTAAAGACCCTACTTCCTGCTTGTCTGATATTGATTGTGGATTATGCGATTACAGGGGAGCTCCGGCGAGATGACGATCTCGCAAGAGATTTGGTGGTTCGAGTATGGCTTGGTCCTAGATCGGTACCCCTCCCAGCCTTTAAATAGGCTGGGTCTCGGGAGTTTGTAACCGACCTAGTTTACACGTAAGGAAAGACTAAACCGACTATGCCTATGTCTAGTCTTGGAGGGTACTCCATCTTATTGGGCCTCTTGTCTTGGGCTTCGAGTAGGTTCTTCGATATTGGGCCTTAGTCGTTACGTGCACCAGGTACCCTCATGATAGGGTACCCGATATGTATACCCATGTCAGTAGCCCCCGAGTACTTGGCTGACTCGAAGAATCGGGCATGGACTCTTTATAAGTGCACGTTGTATGCTTTGTATTCTGTACATATAATTTGGAATTCCTGTATGAATAGCACACGTTTGGCTATGTCGAGTATCTCATCGACTGTGTTTTATGATGATCAATGGATAATAGCTTAGCAGGCCCAGTACACTCGACGGATCGGGACTGGTTAACTACTCATTCGGGTAAAACCTTACTAGCTTTCAATCAAACTCGAGTCCCCGGACTCGAATCTGGAACAAACTGGTCAGATTCGACTAGGCCGCTGAGGTCTTACTGAGTCGATCTGCAGTATAACTTTGAATTTTACCCAACGCGTCCGTCGGGATTTTTCATCATGTCTGCTGACACGGAAAGTATAAGGATTGACGTTGCTGGAACGGTCCTTAGCCCAGCTCGAAAGTTCGGCGGGTCTTACCTTTGCACTATGCGTGCAGCATCCGAGGTATTTGCGACGGACGCAACTCGGGAATGTTTCGAGTATGATTTCTGAACTTTGTTGGACGAGTCATGCCCTTTGTCGACTGATATTTGCTGTTATGCTATCGGGTGCGCGACAGCGCTCCCGATGGGAGTAGCCCCCGAGATTGTGCTTTATTGCTTTGCAATGGAGGATAATCTCAAAATCCCCTTACTCTGCATATGTTAATCGAAGAAATTTGTGCCATAATTCTATCGGGTGCACGACAGTGCTCCCGATGGGAGTAGCCCCCGAGATTATGCTGTATTACTTGTAAATGGAGGATAATCTCAATCATTGTTTTAAGCATCTTCAGTCGAAGAATTTTTTGAATACGCTCCCGATGGGAGTAATATGACTTAGTCGAAGGAACGGTCGAGTGACCAATTTTCCTTAAGAAGGTTTTGTCACACCCGAACTAATCAAGGCAATCGAGTGACCAATATGCGTTGGGCATACTCGAACGTATTTTCTGAACAGATGCTTCAATGACGTCAGGGATGACGTTTATTTCGACTGCGATTTCTGACACGCGTGGCGTGCGTTATGCTGCGATTGATGGGACGTGACACGTAGGTGGGCCCATTTGTGCAGAGCTGACCGAAGACGGTGCCGTTTGGACTTGATTTGACTATACGGGCCCACTTTTTCCGCAAGCGTGATGATGGCTCCTCTTTTTACGTGCGTAGTGGGCGGAGTGGCCGGCGACGGTTGCCCTCCGCGTTTGCCACGTGTACGGTCAGATTGCGTGCGTAACGCACGATTTGGATCTGAATGGCTGTGATTGCTTTTGACTTGTGGTAAATAGGGGAACGCGCTGGCATTTGTTTTTTACCTGCCATTTGCTCTGCGCGCCGCCCCTGTTCCATCGTCTTCCTTGCGCTCTGCCTCCATTGCTCCTGTGCTAAAGCTTTGCGCGCTCCCCACCTGCTCGTTGACAATGAAGAAAGCGGCGGGCAACAAGCGCTCTGCCTCGACTGCTGCCGCCGCGCCCGATGCGGCGGCGATGAAGGGGAAGAAGACTGCGGCTAGCGCATCTGCGGCCGCCGTCGACCTCAAGAAGACCAATGGCGATTGGATGAAATCCACCATGAAGGAGGCACAGCTGGACAAGCTGCGCGAGGAGGGATTGCTGCCACCTTCGACCAGCTCTTCGTCCGCGCACCTTCACCCAAGGAGGTACTTCCCGAGCCTCGCGCTAACGAGCGCGTCTGTTTCGCGGAGTTTTTGCCTAGGGGTTTCTCGCTCCCCCTCCATGATTTTGTGCGAGGTTTGCTTTTTGCCTACGGGGTGCAGATCCATGATCTCACCCCGAACGGTATTCTGCACATTGCGTGTTTCATCACGCTGTGCGAGTGTTTTTTGGGAGTTGCTCCGAGTTGGGCATTATGGAAGTCTATCTTCATGGTCCGGCCCAACAACCGAGGCGGCCGAACCTATCCAGTCGGAGGCCTGCAGATCCAAGTGCGCAGCGACACCCGGTACTTCGCCCTGAAGCCAGTCGACTCGGCGCAGGGGTGGAGGAAGAGGTGGTTCTATGTGCGAGTCGACCAGGATGGGCCCCAGCATTTTCGACTGCTGGTATAGCCGCTAGGACGAAAGCCTGGGACCATGAGCTTTCGACTGAAGAAGTGGCGGAAGCAGCGCCTATGCTGGAGACAATTGGGGGCTCCTTAACAGCGTCACGGGTGTGCATCTGATTGCCACCTTTGTGAAGATGCGGGTATGGCCGCTCCGCGCTCGTGCCCACCCAATGTGGGAGTACGAAGGTCCCCTCGACTCCACTCGAATGAGCAAGGAGGAGCTGTCTAGGAGCGAACTGGTGGCACATGTGCGATCCATCACCAGTACAAAACAAAGCGAGCCCTGCAATGTCGACTGCCCAGTCGATCCTTATGGGGCTGAAAAGCCTTTGCCAGAGGTTAGTGAATCTTTCGAGTCTATGATCTCCTGTTTTTGTTATCCTTCTGTGCATCTTTTTGACTTTCGACTGCTATATTGTATGCAGGGCCACTCGACTACCTCAACTCTTCCTCCTCTTCCCGAAGATGGCCCAACTTATGAAACAGAGGTGACAGTAGAAGCGAAGGGAGGGGATGAATCGCCTTACCTTCGGCTACCACTTCACCCACAGAAGAGGTTGAAGAGGAAGGGGTAGAGGAAGCACAGGGCAAGGAGCCTGCCGCGACTGAGGATGTTAGCGAGGTTCCTGCTCGCAAGCGCCGTCGGGCAGCCCAAGTTATGTCTTCTTCCACGAGCTCACCCGCGAGGAATCGGATGTGAGGGATGATGGAAACTCAGGTTCGTCTCCTACGACCACAGCTGCTCCCTTGGACGTGAGTCCTTTGAGCTCGGCTCCTCCTCCTCCTCAGTCGGGTGGGCAGCTACCTTTTGGAGGCCCAAACTTTGACGAGCTCGACACTGAGGATGAAGAAGAGCACAGGTTTGCTCCTTTTTGTACTAATTTTTTTTTATGAGTTGAGTACTGTTTCTTTATGTTGCATGTCTTTCGGTCACTTGCAGTGCTGAGACTGTGCGACCTCCAACTCCTCCAACCGAGAGAGCTCCGACTCCAGACCAGCCAGAAGCTTCCCCTGTTGCGGCTGAGGTTGTGAGAACAGTAGCCACGGCTACTACCTTTGAAGCCGCCAAGATCGCGAGTTCGTCAACTCCGCAAGTTGGGACTTCTGCTGCCAAGCCTGCGCCTTGGGTTGAACACGTAAGTGTCTTTTGTCGAGTCTTCATTCTAGGATTTATTTGTGTATAGCTTATGCTGGTTCCATTGTGCATGCAGCCCTTCTACCTCAACCTGGTTGAATCAGGCAAGGCTTTTGTCCAGGTTGAACAAGAGAGGGACAACCTACGCTGCCATGGAGCAACTCAGCCGTAAGTGTTTTGACTTCTTATGCCCTTGCTTTGTCGATTGTGAATGACATCTGTCCATCTATCTCAGGTGACAAGGCAACCGCTGAGTCTCGGGTTAAAGAGCTAGAAGAGGCACTCGCCAAGGAGCGCGCGGAGTCGAAGAAGGCCTTGGATGATGCCAAGGACTCCGCCGCTTTGCGCGAGAAGAATTATGCTGAGCGCCTGGCGAGCCTCACCCGAGACGTAGGCGGTGAGTTGAATCTTTCACTTTTTGCCTACTTCTTTTTGCCACTGAATAGTATGTAACATTTTGTTACTTCTGCTTTTTTGAAGGAGCTGTTGGCGCACCGGCACCTGTAGACCAATCGAGTGTCGATTTGTCCCTTGACCGCGCAATCGGCGACCTGGATGTCGTCTCCACCCAAGCCAAGGACGCACTCGCCAAATCTACGAGCACGCTCGGCGCCGTGTTCAAGGATGTGTTCCCATCCAGCCAACCTCCTTCGACTGTGGATGGCTTCGCAGACGTCCTGGGCCCGGGAACTTCGACTATGGCGAACTTTGCTCGCACTTTGACGGTACGCGGCTCAGAGACCACCCTCAAACTCCTTTTAGGTCATGGGATAGAGGGTGACTTCGAAGCCGCTCTGTCTGCTTTCCCTCGTAAGCCTGGCGGGAAACTGGTGTCCCTAAAGCATTTGAACGAGCCAGCCGCAAAGTTGGCTGAAACTTTTATGGCCACCATGGAACGCCGGGCAGCAGAGGTCGCCGCTCGTGCGAGTAGGGCTAGGTCAGAGTCGATGTCTGAGAAGTAGGGCAGTCGTGCCTTTATCTTTGTAATTAAACTTATGACCATGCGAGTATGCATGTGCTTTTGCTACCTTTGTATGAATATTTCCTTTTATGATCCTGTGTAAGCTGTATGTTGTTGCTCGTCTGAGCTTTGTGACTAGTTTCTCATGAAACTTTTATGATGCTTGGAACAGAAACGGCCAGCCGCCACTTCATCCAGTTCGTCGCGGCATCATGCCCCTACTCGATCTCGAGCTCAGGCGGCAAATGATGCCGCAGTAATACGTTATATGAAGGCTCGACTCGCGAAACAGGAGCAAGAGCTGGCGAGTGCCCGAAGCGAGCTGGAAAGGATGAGGGCAAGGCCTGCTTTACCCACCCAACGGGAGGAGTATGTGCTTGGCGAGATGGAGATCGTGAACAGACAGCTCGAGTGTAAGCATGACTGCCTTGATCTTATGAGTTCACTGCCTGTTTTTTTTGTTCACCCAACTTGTGTTGTTGCAGGTTTTGTTCAAGATTTCCAGGCGGAGCAGGCTCGCGTGGATGAGCAGTTGAGCATGGCAACTGACGAACCCACGACTGGCCGCCAGCACTTTCGATTGGACAAGCACCGAGCACGCATACTCGCGACTCTGCAGGATCGGGTGTGGCGGAGCACTATGCTGCTTGAGTTATGCAGGTCGGCCTTCAGTCGAATCAACCAGACTTTTTCCAGCTGGGCCGCAACCTCAAGGAATCCATGCGTTACTCGAGCTCTTCCGGTCAACAGGTTCCATTCGAGGCTTTATCACCCAGAAGCTTGTGGATGGCGCCAACGCAACCATGGCATATCTCCGAAGTCAACGTCCAAATTTGCAGCTACGTCCACCCGCGCCTGGATCGTCCTTGTCCCAGTCGAATCTTGACGATACATTCGATCATGCGAGGACATTGGTTGATTGCTATCAAGCGCAACTTATGGGCCCTGTTCTTCCAGCAAAGGATGAACCGGAAGATTAGGTATTTATGTATAGGGAACAGCCCCCGAGTGTAAATTTGCCACTTTACGTAGTGCTTATTTGTTTATGTATATGTATGCAGCCCCCGAGTGTATTGAGTGGGGTTTATGAGAAATTACTTAATATACATGAATTGCACAGCCCCCGAGTGCTCGAGTGGGCTATGAATTTTATGAGAGTTGAAGCTTCAACTTATGCCTGCAGGCTCAGCCCCCGAGTGATTGATTGGGGTTGAGCAACTTTTTCCTTTGTGTATTTGTTTATGATCCAGCCCCCGAGTATTCGAGTGTGGCTGGAGTATTATGTTTGAAGGAGCGAAAGCTTTTATGTTATGAGGTAGCTCAGCCCCCGAGCATACGGGTGAGGCTAATTTTGTGCTGATAAGTTATGCGAGTAGTAAGCAGGAAAAGTATGAGGAATTTATTGACTATATTCCATTTATGAATGTTAGGCTGCAGGCCGCCTCATTAAAAACCTTCCAGTCCCCTTAGGTACCCTGGTAAGGAAAAGAGCGCGTCTGAAACCTGCAGCCATCCGACATATGAGCCTATTACATTATGCGACTGAGCAATCTAAGCATAGAAACGGCGCAGCTGCGCAACGTTCCAAGGATTGTGGGAGAGTTCGCCGGTCTTCGCATGCTTCAGTCTGTATGCTCCACCACCAATGACCTCAGTGATGATGAAGGGTCCTTCCCATGGAGAAGCAAGTTTATGCACCTTCTTTTGCTTCAGTCGAAGTACCAAGTCACCCACCTCGAAGGACCTGGTACGCAGTCGACGGTGTGATAGTTGCGTAGATCTTGCTGGTAGACAGCTGTGCGTGCTAGCGCTGTGTTGCGTGCTTCTTCGAGCAAGTCGACTGCATCTTCGAGTGCTTCATCTGCATCTTCTTCATTGTATGCTTCGACCCTTGGTGCGTTGAACCTTACGTCTGATGGCAGGATTGCCTCTGCGCCGTAGACCATGAAGAATGGAGTGAATTGCGTTGAGGCGTTGGGTGTTGTGCGTAGGCTCCATAGCACAGACGGGAGCTCTTCTACCCAAGCACCCGCAGCCCTTTTGAGTGGCACCAGGAGGCGCTTCTTGATTCCACTCGTCACAAGCCCATTGGCCTTTTCGACTTGGCCGTTTGATTGCGGGTGCGCCACAGATGCATAATTGAGCGTGATATCTTGCTCTTTGCAGAAGGATTTGAATTCCTCAGCCGTGAAGTTTGTACCGTTGTCAGTGATGATGCTATTTGGCACACCAAAGCGGTATATGATAGATTTTATGAAATTGACTGTTGTAGTGGCAGTCAAACTTGTGATGGGTACTGATTCCACTAGTACAGAACGACACATCGGATACCCCTCTATGGAAACGGCAGGCGTTAGGCGACGGAGAATCGCGGTTTCCGCGCGGCCAGTGCGTACAAACCTGACCTGGGCCGCGGCTGGCCCGTCAACATAGGTAACGGAGAAAGTATTAACTCCGTTACCTGTAGTATTGGCAACGGTCTTATTTCTGCCTCCGTTTCCGATATGTGCCTCTATAGCAACGGAGACTTTTGGGTGTCCGTTTCCAATGTGGACACGTTCCATCTTGGAATTCGAAGCGAGGCGAGTAAATGCCATGGCGTAGTGGCACCGCCCACTACTCCTTGAAAACCCCAATCCTTGCTAGCTCAAGACGCCACCGAATCTGCTCTCTCTCTCTCGCTCGCTCGCTCCCTCCTACTAATTAGCGAAGATGCCTCGCAGCAACGACACACAGGAGCACACTGAGTCGCCGCAGGACAGTCCCCCCGTCAACGGCAAGTCCGTTGAAGGACCGACGCCAGAGACGAGCGACGACGAATACGCCAACTTCCATGATCCCACCTTGATGCTGGGTCCGCCGAAGGTTGATTCTGATGACGAGTCAACCGAAGAGGAGAAGGAGGAGGAGGAGGAGGACGATGAGGAGGACGAGGCGGAGGCGCCGGTCCCGAAGAAGGGAGCCCCGCGACGGAGAAGAAAGCTGCCGCCACCCGCCTCTGATATGCGCCGCTGCCGCCGCCGCCACCACCACCTCCAATGGCCCCCAATAAGCGAGGCCGTGAGAAGGACGAGGATTGCGCGGAAGCAGGGCGCAAGAAAAATAAGAAGTAGCTAGTAGTAGTTCTATAAGTTCTCCAACTGTAATCTCTACTATATAATATCGTTAACTGTGTCCGTGGTACGTCGTCTATGTGACCTACGATCTAAAGAAACCAATCGCTAATCACAGTACGATCCGATCCGGACTACAACTAATAATCCATAAAAGAAAGAAAAACGAAGGTGGCCAATCACGAAGGTGGCCCATCAGCTCTAACCGGCCCAGTACGTACAGAATAAGGACTCAGTCCTGAACTCCTGATCGGCCACAGATGCTTTCATGGGCAGCTGCCCTGAAAATAAAAAAGATTAGAAAGACGCACGCCGTGGTTCTTCTTTCGAAAAAAAATGCACGCGGTTCTACTCGAATAAAAAGGAGCACAACATTTTCAGAAGGAAGGATAAGAATCCTCAATCTCTTCCCCGCTGCCGATCGGGAGGCTCCGCAGTCTGCCCACCTCTGCATCCCCACCGCAGCCGTGACCCGACCTCCCCGTCGGCGGTCATGCCCGACCACCCACCGGCTACCGAGCGGCTTTTCATCCACCGGTGGACGACTCGATACCCCGACGGCCTCCGCGACCCGATCCCCACGCTGACGGCCCCGTCCTCTTTCGAGCGCTGGCAGCCGCACCTTGTTCCCTCCAGCGGCAGCCGCGACCCGGTCCCCTCCCCGCCGGCCACGTCTCGTTCCCCACGACGGCGGCCGCGCCCTGTTCCCACCGCCAGCGGCCGTAGGACACCACCAACGGCTCCAATCCAATGAGCCGCGCATGCGAGGAGGTCCGCGCTCCCCTCGGCTTTCCACCGCAACCACGGTGTCATTTCCGCCGCCACTCAGCCTCTTCCCTCTCGCTGCCTCTTTTCCGACGCACTTGGCACCATCGACTGTGTCTCTAGCAGCTCCCCACGAGGATAGGCCGTCGCTCCCATCCAGCTCCGCTTGCGCTGCGCCACATGCCCGCTGCCTCCGGCTTGAATCCCATCAAAGCTAGCTTGCTTTTGGATGCGGAAGCCTGCTCACTAATCGATGCATTGTACCCACTACAAATCTGCTCACTAATAGAATTTCAGAGATTTCTTGCCCTCGCTCGAACTTTGTGTAGACTGTTTACTGCATTTTTTTCTCCGGTAACTATTTTTAGGCAATATGTGCTAACTTGATATACAAACAATATTGCGTTGGATAAAATAAAACTATATTGTGGTATGGCAGAGCTAGAAGCCTGCAAAACACCAGGCTGCGGCCTAGCGCAGCTAGAGGATTTCACCTGAAGTTCTGGACGAGAAATGTGTGAACGACCACCGTTGAGGTCTAGCCAGTGGACAACAACGAGTGTATGGTCTGGGAGATGAATATTAACGTAACACAGTAGCCACCAACACATTATTTAAGTTGCGACACCAAATTCACAAATAATGAGTTGGCCAGCCAACAACGGTGATTGATGGAGCCTCGCAAAAATTATGATTAACAGAAAAGCAAGATACACCATGAGGTATATATGTTTTTTCTTTTTGATAGCCCATGAGGTATAGATGTTAGTAATTTCGTAGCAATGCACGGTATTTACCAATTTGTGATATACACATCAGTTTTATAAGGATATGATATATTGTCAATGATTTTAAACAACGAGAATGGGTATTTATCATTATTGGCGTATGAAAATTAATCATTAAATTATCTTATCAGCCTGTAGCGACGCACGGCATTTTGCTAGTTTACTTTATTATTATTAATATGTACTGCGTATGTAATGTAGTAATCACTAATATTAATATAAGTATCCTATAAGTGGTTTTCTCCATATAGTAGAGATTAGGAAAATATTATTCCAGAGAGTAGAAGAAATTCCACAGATTGGGCGCGTAGGTCCCACACCTCAGTGGAAGAAACACAAAGGAAACGGTCCTTCTAAAGAACCGTTCCTATGTTTTACCTATATATGGGCGTACAGAGCAAAACCTAACACTCATTTCCTCACTTTGTCCTAGTATGCTACATCTGTTCGTGGCGGCGCCTCCTGGCGTTGCGGCCATCGACGGCGCCGTGGCGGCGCCGTCTCCGCCCAGACGATGGCTATCACGGCGAGGTCTTCGCCATCTCCCCCGACACGGAGATGGCGAAGCGGCGCCGTCTCCGCCCAGACGACGGCTATCACGGCGAGGTCTTCGCCATCTCCCCCGACATGGCGAGGTGTTCGCCATGTCCCCCGACACGGCGAGGTCTTCGCCATCTCGCCCGACACGGCGAGGTCGTCGCTCTGTCCGCTTCCTCTGCCTCCACCACTTCCGGATCTGCTAGATCGATCCAACGGCGACGTGAAGAAGGTATCAGATCCACATCCGGTAGTTCTATCTAGATCATTTCTTGATGTAGTTAACTTGCCTATTGTGCACTTGCAACTAGTTGTAGTTTAGCTTACTTGTTGATAGTTGTTCAGTTCACATCCGGTAGTTCTATCTAGATCATTTCTTGATGTAGTTAACTTGCCTATTGTGCACTTGCAACTAGTTGTAGTTTAGCTAACTTGTTGAAATTAGTTCAGTTCACATCCGGTAGTTCTATCTAGATCATTTCTTGATGTAGTTAACTTGCCTATTGTGCACTTATAACTAGTTGTAGTTTAGTTAACTTGCCTATTGTGCACTTACAACTAGTTATAGTTTAGCTAACTTGTTGAAAATAGTTCAGTTCACATCCGGTAGTTCTATCTAGATCATTTCTTGATGTAGTTAACTTGCCTATTGTGCACTTGCAACTAGTTGTAGTTTAGCTAACTTGTTGAAAGTAGTTCAGTTCACATCCGGTAGTTCTATCTATATCATTTCTTGATGTAGTTAACTTGCCTATTGTGCACTTGCAACCGATTGTAGTTTAGCTAACTAGTCCATGTGAAAACAGGAGTCTATTTCGGTGACACTGCATAAAAAAGTCGGAGACACAGAACAAACAACGAACATTACTCAAGAGAGTAGTGTTTATTGACTTTCCCATAATGGCCTCCAATTATATACACAGGTCAGTACACACTATATACTACTGTATACTTCATATTATTGTGTTAAATTGTTTGTTCTATCTAGTAGTGTCAGAACTAACATAAATCCTTATTTACATTTAGGGATATCAAGTTGTTCCCTTTCAAACTCCACCATATATATCCACGGTCGCTATTGTGACGTTTTGGTACACTGCATAAAATACTTTTTTAAGTAAGAGTGTTTTTATACAGTGTCGCCGAAATGTCACATCGGTGACGTATTAGATTAGATTTCGGTGACACTGCATAAAAAATCTAGAGCCGGTGGTGGCCTCCATGGAAAGGATGATCGTTGTCAGGCATCCTATGAAGCTACTGACATCGCAATATCTTGTTGACAAGCCGTGTGTTGGCTGCTCCGGTTCATCAATAAGAGCCACCTCAAGACATAGGTAAGATATCGTTTTAGTTTGCTTAAATTCATAATGTATTTGTTTTAGCATATGTATTTAACAATTGTAACTCTATTTACTAATGTATAGGTCCAAAGATTCAACATCCTTCTCTCAAGAAGTTGAGATAAGAAGAGATAGCTAGAGTGACACCTGCGAGGATTGTGGAAAAGGATGTAGGGAAGAAATCATATATTCTTTCCGTCCTTTGACATGATAGGCTTAGTATAGATGAAATCTGTTATCGTTTTACCTCTTATGTTTGTCACATCTTGTGATGCAATTGTAAAGGTGAAATTGTGATGGAAATGTAAAGTTACATTGTGATATGAATGAAATCTGTTACCGTTTTATTATTTGAGCTTGTGCTGTGAGATTTTAAGTATCCGAAATATGAGAAATGCTCAATGCAAACGGGTGGATGGCAAACTCCGTATCTGATGAAGGAAAACTAAGTAAATGGAGGTCTGCGCACAACCGTTGCCAAATGGAGACCTCATCGGAAACGTTTTTTGGCCTCCGTTACCGATGAAGGACTTCACATCAGTGACAGAGGCGGGGACACAGACTCTTTCTCCGTTTCCGAAGGGGTTTTTGGCCCGTTTCCGATGTGTCGTTCTGTACTAGTGTTCAATCCACTTGGTGAACTTGTCGACCGCCACCAGAAGGTGAGTATGCCCTCCATGGAGGATTTTTTGAGTGGCCCAACCATATCGAGCCCCCACTGGGCGAAGGGCCAGGCCAATGGTATTGTCTTCAACGCCGATGCGGGTGCGTGCGGCTTTGTGGTGAATTTTTGGCAGCCGATGCACCTTTTGACTATGTCCTCCGCGTCTTTAGTGCTGTGGGCCAGTAGAAGCCTGCGCGAAAGGCTTTGGCTACGAGTGATCGACTGCTGGTGATGCCCGCAAGTACCTGCATGAATATCACGAAGGATGGCTTGGCCATCTTCAAATGCTATGCAACGCTGGAACATACCTGATATGCTGCGTTTGTAAAGTTCACCGTTGATGACAGTGTATGCTTTAGATCGTCGAGTGACGCGTCTTGACTCTGTGAAGTCTTCGGGTACCTCGCCGCGGAGTATGTATGCGAGGAAGGGTTGAGTCCAAGTTGGCTCGATGAGGAGTACCTCGACTGGTGGGTCCTCTGTGCTAGGTGTTTTGCTCTTGGCTGGTGCGGCTGATGCAGGAGTTGCCCGCTTCTTTTTGATTGATCTGTGCTCGATGCGCTCGAAGAAGACACCAGGTGGCACTGGTGCTTTGGTCGCACCAATGTTGGCTAACTTATCTGCTTCTTCATTGCTCTCACGCCCTATGTGCCGCAACTCGCAGCCTTCGAAGCTGCCCTCCATGATGTTGTACAGTCACGGTAGGCGATCATGTTATCTGCGATTGCGTCACAAGCCTTCATTGTTTGCTGCACCACCAATTCGAGTCGCCGTAGATCATCAGTCGAGTGCACCCGAGGCTTTGCCATCCTCATGCCATGGATCAGGCCTCATATTCTGCTTCGTTATTGGATGGGAACTCGAATCCCATTTGCAGGATATAGCGGAGCTTGTCGCCTTTTGGTGATATGAGGATGACACCTGCGCCTGCGCCTTCGTTTTTTCTTCGAGCCATCAAAGTACATAGTCCAGGAATTGGACACATCTGGTGCTCCTGGGAGCTGAGCTTCAATCCACTCGGTGTGGAAGTCGGTAAAACTTGTGCTTTGATGGCCTTCGGGTAATCATACTTGATGTCTCTTGGTGCTAGCTCGATGAGCCATTTTGCTACTCGCCCAGTTGCGTTGGGGTTTGTGAGGATGTCCCCGATCCCTGAAGTGCTGATTACAGTGATCGGGTGCTCGGAGAAGTAATGCGTCAGCTTCCTTGAGGACATGAACACGGCGTAGCCAGCTTCTGATAGTGCGGGTACCGCTGCTTTGATGTGGAGAGCACTTCACTCAAGTAATAGACTGGACGTTGTATGCTTTGGGCGTGTCCCTCCTCTCTGCGTTCGACCACTAGAACAGTGCTCACCACCCTGTTAGTTGCAGAGACATATAGGTATAGTGGCTCGCGTTCCCTTGGTGCTACGAGGATTGGAGGGCTTGTGAGGACTCGCTTGAGGTCCGTGAAGGCTGCTTCGGCTTCTGGCGTCCACTCGAATTTATCTGCTTCTTCATCAGTCGATAGAACGGGAGTGCTTTTTCGCCTAGCTTGCTGATGAATCGACTGAGTGCTGCTACTCTACCCGCCAACTTTTGCACGTCGTGGAGCTTTGAAGGCCTTTGCATCGTCAAGATGGCCTGTATTTTCTCCGGGTCCGCCTCGATTCCTCGAGCTGAGACTAGATACCCGAGGAGTTGCCCGGCTGGCACGCCGAACGTGCACTTCTTCGGGTTGAGCTTGATGTGGAAGCGTTTGAGGTTTGCGAATGTCTCTCGCAAGTCATCGAGTAGTGTGTTTTCCTCTCTTGTGGTGATGACGATGTCATCTACATAGACCTGGACGTTTCGCCCAATCTGCTTCTTGAGGCAATCTTGCATCATGCGCTGATAGGTTGCGCCTGCGTTCTTGAGCCCGAAAGGCATTGTGGTGTAGCAGTAGACCCCGAGTGGGGTTATGAACGCCGTTTTCTCTTCATCTCTTCCTTCATCCTTATCTGGTGGTAACCCGAGTAAGCATCCAGGAAGGACAAGCGAGCGCACCCGGCGGTGGAGTCGACGATCTGGTCGATTCGAGGTAGTGGAAAGTGATCCTTTGGACAACACTTATTGAGTGCTGTAAAATCTACGCACATCCGAAGGATATCTGTGTGCTTCTTCTCTACGAGTACGGGGTTGGCCACCCATTGTGATTTCTTGATCTCTCTGATGAATCCTGCTGCGAGTAGCCTGTCGACTTCGGCTTCGACTGCAGTTCTTTTTGGGCCGGATATGCGGCGCATTGTTTGCTTGACTGGTTTAGCACTGGAAGTAGCTGGAGAGAGTGCTCGGCGAATTCCCTGGGAATACCTGGCATGTCTGCTGGACACCATGCAAATATATCCCAGTTCTCACGGAGGAATTCGACGAGCGCGCTTTCCTATGCGATAGGCAGACTCGACGAGACATTGACTGTCTTGGTCGGGTCAGTCGGGTGCACCTGATGCGATCTTGTGTCATTGGTGGCATTGAATGCTCTGTCGACTGCCACCTTTTTGTGCTCTGGCATAAGTGTTCGATCGTTGGAGACCGCTAGATCAGCGAGTGTTGCTTCCATGCCAAACATCTCAGAGATTTTGCTGAATTCTCGGTCGCAAGAGTCAGACTTTTGGAAGTTCCCCTTGACTGTGATTACTCCTTTTGGTCCAGGCATCTTCAGCTGGAGGTATGCGTAATGTGGCACCGCCATGAATCGAGCGAACGTCGGGCGTCCAAGTATAGCATGGTATTGTGACTTCCAGTCGACCACTTCGAACTCAATCGACTCTGTCCTGAAGTGGTGCTTGTCCCCAACGTTACGTCGAGTTGTATGGTGCCTTCTGGGCTTATTGCTTTCCCTGGAACGATACCGTGGAAGGTATTTGAGATCTTGGCAGGTTTTCGACTGACCTGTTCATTTTGCGGAGCGTATCTGCGAAGATGATGTTTATGCCGCTCCCACCATCCATGAAGACCTTGGACATGGCGTAGCCTCCAATTTGCGCGTCGAGTACCAGAGCGAGTGCCCTGGCGAACAACCGATGGAGGGTGGTCCTCTTTGCTGAAGCTTATTGTAGTTTCGGCTCCTTCAAGTATTCTGTTACCGCAGGAGGTGACATGACCGCCATGTTTACTTGTCGAGTGCGAAGTTTTTGCTCCCTGTTGGAAGGTCGACCTTTCTGTATCATGTACATCTGCCCTTGGGGCGGAGGGTACTGTGGTCGTCCACCCGAGGTATGCTGTATGGCACCCGCGAGGTTTCCGCCTGCAGCAGGCTGTGGTGGTGGAGGTGGTGCCATCAGAACAGGCACGTTGTTTGGCTGAGGCACGGGTGCAGGTGCTTGTGCGGCTGCTGCCTTTCTGCGATTTACGTAATCAGTCGCCATTTGGTCGAACTCCCTGCAGTTTCTCATCGAGTGATTGGATCGCAGTTTTCCGTCGTCCCCCTTGTACAGGTGGAATCTGCAATCAGCGTCCATCTTTTCTTCGAATGATCGCTCAGATTGTGCCCGTGACTTGCGCCAGTCCTTCTCTTGTAGCTATCACTGCGTTGGCCGCGATCTCGGCTGTCTCGACGATCACTCGACTGTCCCGCGATCTTCGACTGTCCCGTCGATCTTCTCGACTGTCCCGTCGATCTTCTGATCGCTGGTCGCTTCTGTCATTGCGTGGTGTAGAATCCAGCCGCCATGAATTCGGGTCTATCGTCGTCGTAATGACGTTTTGAACGCTTGCGCCTTCGATCGTCCTGTATGAGTCTCTGCGGCTTCGACTGCCGCTTTCATGATTGTCACGGGTGAGGACCCGCGTGTTGTGGCGCCATATCTTCTCCATCTGCCCACTCAGTCGCGGTCATCAAGAGGTTAGCCACAGAGGTTGGCTTTTTGCGACCGAGTGCTTCTTTGAGGTCATGCCTGGCGAGTCCCATTATGAAGGCATCCATGGCCATGTCTTCTGAAATTACTCCGACTGAGTTGCGTATCTCAGTCCATCGTCTGATGTATGACCTCAGCCTTTCGTCTGAACGTTGCACGCAGGCCCGCAGCTCCTCGAACGTTTTTGGGCGCTCACAGAGGCTCAAGTTTTTGATGAAGTCATCGCGGAAGTGATCCCACGAGTCGTATTTGATGGAGGTAGGGCCTTGAGCCAGTCGCGGGCTGTGCCTTCGAGCATGAGTCGTATGTATTGCATGGCTGTGGTGTTTGTGCCTCGCTGGCACGCGACAGCCAGCCTGTAATCTTCCAGCCACCCGAAGGTTCCTGTCGACCCGTGTACTTGGGCTGTTCAGATGTGAGTTTGAACCCTTTGGGCATCCGTGTCTCGCGGACGCGTCGAGTGAAGCACAGAGCTCCATGTGGCTCAGGCTCTCGATCAGAGTATGAGTCGCTACTGTAAGATCTGCGTGACCTGCTCCTGGACCTGCGCCTTCCCAAGCCGCTTCTTTCTTTCGAGTGGAAGGGACGACCACTGTGATTATGCTCTTCCCGAGGCGCGTCGACTAGGGCACGGTCTCGACTCCCACCTGGAGTTCTTGGAACTTGGCGTATGGCCTTTGCAGCTAAGACGAGTGATTTGATCTGTTGGCGGTGTAGTTTTGCATTGGGGTCATCCGCTGGGGCTTGATTGCCTCCAGGTATGCTGCAGCGGTGTAGAGAGCACCTGCTGCTGTTTTGGGCACCGGCAGTCCTTGCTCGTCGTATGTCATGAAGGAGTTGCCTAAGTTGCGGGTGAGTGCCGCCTTCTCGCTTGGCGAGAGGTGTGACAACCTTGATCTAGGTCTTGTGTCTGCTCGCCCGGTTCTAGCTTGCTTTTTGCGTTCTTTGAGTGTTGCTCTTATCTGCTTCAGTCGAAGTGACTCCTGCCAGTTGAAGTACTGGAAAGTCAACATCTCTTCTTGTGTTTGTCTGCTGGCATCATTGTGCACTCCTTGATGACTTTATCTGCTTTTCCTATCATCTCAGCAGTGATTGTGAGGGTTGTGGCTCCGTCCGGCATAGTGACTGTGCACGGGAATTCTGTAGGCCTGCGGCTGGCCGCAGTGTCTGATATTTCTGTGGCGATGGCGACGTAGACCTGCTGTGGCATCACCCGAGGATATGTATGTGTGTCTTCGAGTCCTGTCATGGACTCGACATCATCATCAAGGCTCATGTCTGAATCGATATGCCCGTCGAGTGGTCCGTCTGAACGGATCTCACAGTTGATGTCTTCATCGCCTATGCTCATCTCGTGTCGGAGTTGTTATGAATCTCCGAGTCGAGGTTGTTGTTGTTGGTGCAGATCTCGGAGTCGACGTGGTTGTCGATATGAGTTTCGAGGTCGTCAAAGTCGCTGAGGGAGATCCCACAGTCGAAAGTCGAAACTATCCTCGAGTGGAAGATCCAGCTCGGGATTGTTTGTGCGATATGCTGATTCGGCCTCCTCGCCCTGGAGTTCTTCAATGAGCTCGCGCATCTCTCATGTGGACATGGTTGTTGCAGACGAACAAGCTTGGAGGGTCGACGATGGTATGGACACAGTTGAGGGATCCGTAGTTGAAGGAGCCGCAACCAATGGAGCCTCGGGTGTGGTAGTCGTGAGTTGGCGTGGATCCGTCAAGTCCTGCACACCAATCTTGTTGACGAAAAAATTGAACGAACCAACGGTTAAACCCAAAACTGAATCGAGATCGGAGAAGGCCTCCTAGAATCCTGGCGAGTGTGGCTCGAAATCCATCAGAGGATCCGATGCGCTTTTTGCGGGTGAAGCCGGCGTGTTGCCGTTTGTCGAGTGAGCCGGCGAGTCGCCGTGTGCCGCCTGAGTCGGCGAGTTCTGGTTTGTCGATGTAGTCGGCGAGATGCCGTTTGTAGATCTGATCGGCGAGTCGCCGTGTTCTGACGGAACCGAAGAAACCGCGAGTCCAGCACTATTCTTTCCCACAGACGGCGCCAATTGACGAGGTGTACCCTCATCAAATCCCATGGTTAAGGATCTAGGGCTGAGATTATGGGGAGAGAATGTGGTAGTACTGGTAGTTTCGTCGGTTGACAAGCAGAGGCAAAGATTTACCCAGGTTCAGCCCCCTCTGGTGGAGTTAAAGACCCTACTTCCTGCTTGTCTGATATTGATTATGGATTATGCGATTACAGGGGAGGTCTGGCGAGATGATGATCTCGCAAGAGATTTGGTGGTTCGAGTATGGCTTGGTCCTAGATCGGTACCCCTCTCAGCCTTTAAATAGGCTGGGTCTCGGGAGTTTGTAACCGACCTAATTTACACGTAAGGAAAGCCTAAACCGACTATGCCTATGTCTAGTCTTGGAGGTACTCCATCTTCTTGGGCCTCTTGTCTTGGTTTCGAGTAGGCTCTTCGATATTGGGCCTTAGTCGTTGCGTGCACCAGGTACCCCCATGATAGGGTGCCCGATATGTATACCCATGTCATCCGCCTTATACACGGCGGCCTCCGCCTACAAGGACTAATTCGAAGGCCTTACGAGATCCACTATGACGGAGTTGGTTTGAAAGAACTGGGCGCCTCCCAAGTGCAAGCTTTTCACTTGGCTTGTTCTCCAAAACTGGTGTGGACGGCCGACCGGTTGCACCGTCGTGGCTGGCCAAACTGCGGTCTCTGTCGACTTTGCAAAAGGGAGCATGAAACCACCACACACACCTTTTTTTCAAATGCCGCTACACCATCCACATTTGGAACATGGTGATCACTTGGCTCGGGCTTTCGACGTGCAGCACTAGCCAGTGGCACTCCCTCGGCTCCATGCGCACTTGGTGGGAGTCCGTCATCTACACTAACGGCATCCGACGTAAATCATTGGCTTCTCTCATCATGCTCGTTTGTTGGGAGGTTTGGAACGAGAGGAATGTGCGCGTCTTCCGCCACGTTTCTACCATGCCGACGGTGATCTTTGAGTGGATCAGAACGGCGGCGTTATGGAGCACCGCGGGAGCTAAACACTTGGGTTCCATCATTCCCGAAGAGTATTTTGTTCTTGTGTGCGCGGCGAGAGTGTTTTCCTCGCTGCGCTAGGTTTGTGGTTCGAGCGTCTCTTGCTCGTTCAACTGGGGTTGTATCGGGGGTTACCCCCGGGTAGGGTAATGATGAGGTAAAGACATGTAAGGTTAAGGCAGTAAGCTGTCCGAGGAACGATTGAGCAAGGACGCAGGAGGCGTCATCCGACGTAAGGTGTACGTCCGAGGTATACTTTCCGAGGTATATCCTCCGAGGTATCAACCTCGGGGCAGTCAGCTAGCTACCACAGGAATAAGATATTCTCTACCGAGGTATAGATCAGGAGTGTTATCCGAGGTTGGCAGCAAGGATCGAGGCATGTCAGAGAGGTCACGGGTGCCGCAGAGCTCGTAGCCCGAGGCTTCAGAGGACGGCGAGGTCCGTCCACGGGTTTCCCGGAAGCTCGGGGGCCTAGGAGCTGACTCGGCTATTTCGGGAAAGGTCTACAGGCTAGACCTCGGCAGGCTACTGAAGTATGACCGGAAGAGGAAAGCTAGGCCTGGCTGGCCTGACAGTCCGGCCGTTGAGCTGGCAGGAGGCAGAGGCTTGTCTTCTACCTTTTGGCCATGCCATTGTCAGTTGTAGGCAGGGGTAAAAATGTACTTCGGCCTGTGTATATATGCGGCATCTCTACCTCCAGGGAGGAGGACGGCAAAACCCTAGCTCATTTCCCCCTTCATAGTTTCATCTTCTATCTAGAGCTCTCACTTTGGTAGCATCATACAGCTCGAGGAGCACCTTGTACCTGAGAACACACTGATATATTGAGAGAGGCAAGGCAGGAGTAGGGGTTTTACTTCCTCACGAAGGCCCCGAACCTGGGTACATCGTGGTGTCTTTTGTGTTCTTGGCTTTCTTGGTTTCTTGTTCATGTTCTTGTGGTTTCTTGCATGTTCTTGCTTGTGCACGTCTTGAGTGCATAAACCCTCCCCGGATTCCCCCAACGACCATTCGGCCCCAACTAAGCCATACCCATGGCATCTGCCGTGATCCCACCACGACAGTTGGCGCCCACCGTGGGGCAGATTGAGGCGTTGGGTGGAGTTTCCATCCGGACGGGCTCCTCTGAGTGTGTTCTTTCTGGCCTTGTTGCCAAGATCGGCGAGTTCGCCTTTGTGAGCGACAATGCGGGGTGCTTCGCCGGCAAGCCTTTCCCCACCGATGGTTCCTCATGATGCTCGGCAGCTTCCCCACATACGTTGCTGTCGAGGTGGTTCGCGAGTACCCGGAGCAGGTGCTCGTGGACGACGAAACTCCTCTCCTGGCGGCTTTGGGCGGCGTGTCACTCGCCCTCCGAGGTGTGTGGAGGTGATGATGGCTGGTACCAGCCTGCAGCTAGCAAGGCAGATGCTGGCAAGGTCGCGCTAGCCGAGGTGGAGGCGACGCCAACCGCGCTGCCTGAGAAATCAGGTCGGACGGCGAAGTTTCCGTACGAGAAACCTAGTCAGAATGAGCAGTTGGGCATGCCAAGGGAAGAAGTTCCCTTAGAAGCTATCGTTGATAGGTTAGCTCGGCCACTCGCAGTAGAGGCAAGTGTGGAGCATACGGTGGCCGGGTTAGAGGCAGAGCGCCAGAGAGTGCTGAGAGAAGCTCGGTTGCTGGCCGAGGCTAAGCAGCAGTTCGATATGGAGCAGAAGGAGTACAATGCTGCACATGGTATAGAGGATGGTTTTACTCCGGTTGTGCGGCGTAAGAAAGCTGCTCTGCTCAACCGAGGCAAGGACCTCTATGGGAGATGGCTAGGGCTGCAGTCTCGGGCTCGAGTAAGGCAACAAGTAGCAGGTCGGCTACTGGTAGGCCGGTGTATAGTTCACCAGCTAAGAACCTTAGAGCAGCCGAAGCAGTAAGGGCCGGGCTATCGGAGTTGACCGGAGATGCATGGCGTGAGCAGCAGAAGCGGCTCAATGAGTTAGTGCATGTGGCCAGCAAGCAAAATGAAGCCCTCCGCAAGGCCGGGCTTGGCGGTTCGCAGGCGGTCCATTCGATTAGGCCAGTTAGCCAGGGGTCCAAGGGGCAAGCCTCGTCTCCACACGTCGGAGGAGCCGATCGTGCCCGGAGTGTCACTTCAGGTCGGAACAAGGAGATGCAGCTGCAAGTGTACGATCCGGTGTTAGCTGGGAAGCAAAAGGTCGGCAACGCTAGCCGAGCCAATGGAGACCCCGGCCCAGGTGATGCAAGCCGAGCTAAAGGCCGTTCAGCTCAGGGAAATCAGAACGGTGGGCAAGCAGCGTCGGCTGGCCGAGGTAAACCACCTCAGCCCCCGAGGCATCAGCAGCAACCCCGGCCGCAGGAGCAGTATCAGCAAGAGCCGGAGTATGTTCCGCAGCCGAAGAACGTCGGTCGAGGTGGCGACCGATATGATGATGGAAATTCAGCCATGGAGCGGGCTGGATTCTATAGAGTGGATGGTGCATTGGGAGAGCGTATCGGAGCTCGGACGTTGCCTACAGGTGATGCGCGCTACAAGCTAGATCGGATTTACATGTCCGAGAGTTGGAGGAGGAAGGCCCTCCTGGTCCGGCGTGTTTTGGACCTCGGATCATGAAGGAACCACCTCCACCAGTGTCTCAGTTTCAGTTGGGTCGGAGTACCAGGCCGTACAATGGGAGCACCAAGCCGCAAGATTGGCTAGCTGATTATGTTTCAGCAGTATACATTGCGGGGGGCAATCGCCGATGGGCGGTCCGGTATCTCCCGCACATGTTGGAAGGTCCTGCTCGGATCTGGCTGAACAATCTGCCGGAGAATAGCATCGATTGCTGGCTGGATTTAGAGGAGGCATTCAATAGCAACTTCGCCAGCACTTACAGGAGGCCAAACCGACCTCAGCTTTTGCAGGCGTGCAAGCAGGAGGACAATGAGACTGACCGAGAATTCTTGACTCGGTGGAGCAATGTTCGGAACTCCTGTGAGGGAGTTATCGAAGCACAGGCTATAGCGTGGTTTGCTGATGGATGTCGGTATGGTAGCATGTTGTGGCAGAGGCTCCAGAGAGATATGCCAAAGACTCTGGCCGAGACGATTCGGATAGCTGATTCCTATGCCCTTGGCGATCCGATGCAGCCTCTGCTGGATGGGAATGCCCGGAACAGGAGGAATCCGATGAACAACCGCAACAACGGACCGAGGTTTGATAACCGTCAAGAGTTCGGGCAGAAGAGGAGAGAACCAGATTTCCAAGTCAATGCTGTAAACCCAAGTCAGTCCGGACCTGGAGGCGCCCAGAAACCGAAGACTGAGGGTCAGGCGTGGACTCCGAACCAGAACCAGAATCAGGGAGGTGGTGCGAAGCAGTGGCAGGAGGCCGGACCACCTGTGACTTACGAGTCATTGGTGAATGGACCATGTATCTATCATGGCAGGAATGGCAGAACACCCAACCATACCACTCTGCAGTGTAGTTTTCATCACCGAACCGCTGCAGAAGGGGCGAAAGCTGGGGCAAACCGGAGTGGGCCACCGAACCAATGGCGTAGACCTCAATATCCGAACGCGCAGCAGCAGCATAAGCCGACCATAGCGGCGCAGAATCAGAGCTTAACCGGAGCAAATTCAACCCCGGTGCATGCGGCCCAAAACCAGAAGACGGTGCAGGCGAAACCGGTGAATGCAGTGAGTGCCCAGGGCAACAACAACAACGGTGGTGCCGGCCAAAGCCAAACGTGGTCCTTTGAGAATCAGAGGTATGAGAACCCCGGTAATGATTATAGGGAAGTACATCAGAGCTACGTGGTGTTTGTGACTGAGTCAACTGATAAGAAGAGTATGCTGAGGCGTGCCAAGGAGGTGAATGCAGTATCTCCGGCGGTGGTGAAATACATGAACTGGTCCGAGCAAGAGATCACTTGGAGCAGGCAAGATACACCTCGGATCATGCCGAGCCCTGGAAACTATGCACTGGTGGTGGATCCGACGTTTTGTGGGCCGACCAACAATGTGAGATTCACCCGAGTCTTGGTGGACAATGGGAGTGCCATAAATATCATGTACCGAGACACAATGGTCAAGCTGGGATACTCACCGAACCAGTTGCAGCCTAGCAGCTGTACATTTCACGGTATTGTGCCCGGGGTCTCTTGTGCACCTATGGGAAAGATTTGGGTCGACGTGGGTTTTGGTACCCGAGATAACAGCCGAGTTGAAAGTCTTGAGTTCGAGGTTGTGGACTTGCAGAGCCCTTACCATGCCTTGCTGGGAAGGCCAGCCTTGGCCAAGTTCATGATCTCCACTCATGTGGCTTACCTAAAGATGAAAATGCCGGGGCCCAAGGGAATAATAACCATTTCTGGTGACTACAAGAAGGCTATGCAATGTGCCTCGGCGGGATCCAGTTTAGCCGAGTCCTTGGTGATCGCGGCGGAGAAGAAGCAACTTCAGAAGGTGGTGGCAATGGCGCAGTCTACTCAGCTCGGCATGTCCGGACTAATTACTCCGGACATGAGCGCTTCATTCGAGGTGCCCAAGGAGACCAAGAAAATCCCGCTGGACTCGGAGAACCCGGAGCGTTTCGCCATCATTGGTACTGGCATGGACGAGAAATAGGAAAGCGCGCTCTGTCACTTCCTCCGTGAGAATCGGGACATTTTTGCATGGTCGGCTAAAGACCTGCCAGGTGTTCCGAGGGAGTTGGCAGAGCACTCTTTGTTTGTTCGGCCAGAGGTGAAACCAGTGCGTCAACCGACGCGGCGGCTCTCAGATGACCGAAGAAAGGTGGTACTCGAAGAACTGGCGAAGTTACTGGCTGCAGGCTTCATCATGGAAGTGCTGCATCCGGACTGGATATCTAATCCAGTCCTCGTGGAGAAAAAGAAGGACGAACCGGCGGTAGTCAAGGTGTGGCGCATGTGCATTGACTTCACCAACCTGAACAAGGCGTGCCCGAAGGATCCCTTTCCTTTACCTCGGATTGATCAAGTGATCGATTCTACGGCTGGATGTGAGCTGTTGTCTTTTATTGATGCATATTCTGGTTTTCACCAGATCCCACTGAACACTGATGATCAAATAAAGACTGCCTTTATTACCCCGTACGGGGCGTATTGCTATCGTGTCATGTGTTTCGGTTTGAGAAATGCCGGGGCAACTTATCAAAGGTGTATGCAGAAGTGCTTACATTCTCAAATGGGCAAGAATGTGCAAGTGTATGTCGATGACATTGTTATCAAAACTAAAAAGAAGCATACTCTCATCGAAGACCTCGAAGAGACATTTGCAAATTTAAGAAAGTATCGGTTGAAACTTAACCCGGACAAGTGCACCTTTGGTGTCCCGGCTGGAAAATTGCTCGGTTTCCTCGTATCGAGCCGAGGTATAGAAGTTAACCCGGCTAAGATCCGAGCTATCGAAAGAATGAAGTTGCCGAACTGTTTAAAAGATGTGCAGAAGTTCACGGGATGCCTTGCATCTTTAAGTCGGTTTGTAAGTCGGCTAGGAGAAAAAGCCTTACCATTGTATCAACTTATGAAGAAAAGTACCAGTTTCACTTGGACCCCGCAGGCGGACGCGGCGTTCAATGAGCTGAAGAAGATGTTGTCCACTGCTCCGGTGTTGGCATCCCCTTTGCAGAATGAACCGATGTTGATATACATTGCGGCTACAAACCGGGTCGTAAGTGTTGCAGTGGTGGTGGAGCGAGACGAAGGAGGCAAATCGGTGCAGAGACCAATCTACTACCTGAGCGAGGTGATATCCACGTCGAAGCAAAACTACCCCCACTACCAGAAGATGACGTACGGAGTATACCTGGCGGTTAAGAAACTGAAGCATTACTTCCAAGAGCATCCCATGACGGTGGTATGTGATGCTCCAATCTCGGAGATCATCGGATGCAAGGACGCAACTGGGCGAGTTGCCAAATGGGCGATCGAGGTATCTCCATACACTCCGCATTATGAAAGGCGAGATGCAATCAAGTCGCAGGCGCTGCCGGACTTTTTATGCGATTGGGCCGAGATGCAATATGAGCCGCCCTTGCCGGACTATAATTATTGGAAGATGCACTTTGATGGGTCCAAGACCAAGGTCGGATTAGGTGCCGGCGTAGTCCTAACCTCGCCGAAGCAAGACCAGTTGAAGTATGTGCTGCAAATCCATTTCTCGGCGTCGAACAACGTGGCGGAGTATGAGGCCCTGATCCATGGGCTCAAGGTGGCAAAGGAGATAGGTGTCCGGCGTATAGAATGCTTCGGCGATTCAGCTTTGGTGGTGCATCAATCCACCGGCACTTGGGATGTTGGATGCGAACATGGAGTTGTATCGGTTTCATGTGCAAAAGGTGTCTGGGTTCTTCGAAGGATGTGAGTACAAGCACATACCTCGGGGGGAGAATGAAGCCGCCGACGTATTGTCCAAGCTCGGTTCATCCAAAGAACCGGTGCCACCGGGGATAGCGCTGAACCATTTGAGAACTCCTTCAATCAAGCCCTCGCCTGACTCCGAGTCAATTTTCTTACCGCCAAGTTCGGAGTCTGAGCCTATTCCTATGGAGGTAGACGTCGGATGCGTTTGGCCGGACTCGGGGACTGCTTCGCAGTATCCGAGGACTGATGGAGCTTTTCCTATGGAGATAGATGATGGGAACTTCGGGTCTGACCCGGGGACTTCGCACCAACACTCGGGGACTGGCCGAGCAATGGTGGAGGAAATCATGAAGGAGATCATGGCGACCGAACCAATGGAGATAGATGAGAGGCTTTTTCCTCTGCATCCAGTGCCGGAATGGGCGGAGCAGATCATGAACTTCATAGCCGATGGAAGTTTGCCAAGTGATACAACCGAGGCAAGGAGAATCCAGAGGAGAGCTAAGGGATACACCATCATCAACAAGGAGCTATACAAGAGAAGTGTGACCGAGGTGTTGCAGAGGTGTGTCGAACCAGCTGAAGGCAAGGAGATGCTTTTAGAAATCCACCAAGGAGAATGTGGACATCATTGCAGCACAAGAGCTCTGGTGGCCAAGGTGTTCCGGCACGGGTTCTATTGGCCCACCGCCAATGCCGATGCAGAAGATATAGTTCGGAAATGTGAAGGGTGCCAAAGGTTCGCCAAGCAGCAGCACATGCCAGCTTCGGCGCTCAAGACCATTCCTATCACGTGGCCCTTTGCAGTTTGGTGTCTGGACATGGTGGGAGAATTCAAGCCAGCCCGAGGCAATATGACTCACATACTGGTGATGGTGGACAAATTCACTAAGTGGATCGAGGTGAAGCCAATCCGAAAAGTGGATGGTCATACGGCGGTGACCTTTTTGAAGGAAATAATCCTGAGATATGGATATCCTCATAGTATCATTACAGACAACGGCACGAACTTTGCTGTCGGAGAGTTTGCTCGGTTCTGCATGAGTAAGGGAATTCGACTTGATGTAGCCTCGGTGGCTCACCCACAGGCTAATGGGCAAGTAGAGAGGTCAAATGCATTGGTATTGGCCGGAATCAAAGCTCGGTTGGTAGAACCACTGTTGAAAACACCGGGGTGTTGGATCGATGAGATACCAGCAGTTCTGTGGGGTCTAAGGACCACACCGAACAGATCAACTGGCTATACGCCATTTTTCATGGTCTATGGGGCCGAGGCAATGCTGCCAACCGACATTGAATATGATGCGCCCAGAGTGGCAATGTACACAGAAGCCGAGGCTAAAGAAGCTCGGGAAGATGCTGTAGATCTGCTCGAGGAAGCAAGAGAATTGGCCTTATCTCGGTCAGCAATATATCAGCAGGGTCTCCGACGCTATCAAAGCCGGCATGTAAAACCCCGAAAGTTTA
The DNA here is from genome assembly GCA_947311845.1 of Poa pratensis. Taxonomy (NCBI): domain Eukaryota; kingdom Viridiplantae; phylum Streptophyta; class Magnoliopsida; order Poales; family Poaceae; genus Poa; species Poa pratensis. Next base: position 10,196,769 of record CAMZMU010000090.1, read on the forward strand.
ATGAAGGAGATCTAGTGCTGAGGCTTGTTCAGCGCAGCAAAGGTCGGCACAAGTTGTCACCTCCATGGGAGGGACCATACATTGTGAGCCGAGCTTGCACAATGATTCATACTATCTTATAGATGCACAGGAGCCAAGGGGAGATGGGCTGGACAGACCCGATTTGGAGCTTCAGCGTCCATGGAATGTAGCTCTACTCCGACCCTTCTACTGTTGAAGGAAGTAATGTATGTACCTCGGCTGATCTTTAAATAAAAACTTCGGCACCTCGAGAGTGAGCTCGGGGACTGCCTCGCTCTTATGATTGCATGTTTCTTTTTGTTTGTACTCTTTCTTCGTTCGTATGCCGAACTATTTTGAACCTCGTCTCAAACTTCAAGTACTGTATGCTATGTAACTAATCTTGTGACTCGACTGACGAACGCCAGCATGGCAGTCAAGAGCAAAGACGAAAGAACATGGGAAACATGAAAATGAACTCGGGGACTCGGTCCAAAAAGACAGTTCGGCATATGTCGTTTACTAACCCCTGTTTTTACTTCTTTTTTATGTCGGATGACTTTGAAACATACCTCGGAATTTACCAAGTACTGTATGCTATGAACAACAATCTTGTGACTCGACTGTCGAACGCCAGAATGGCAGACAAGAGCAAAGAATGCCAAATATAGTAAACACGAAAGTAAACTCGAGCAATCATTCAAAAGGATTCGACATAAAGCTTAGAAAAGCATGGTTCGAATGAGCATGATAGTAATAGAGGTAGCAAAGGAACTACTTAAGTTTGATTACATCTGCGTCCCGGCATACCGGGGATTTAATGAAGTTTTTTGGCCAAGCATAAGTTCAGGTCGAGGCATCAGGAATTACGTCGGCAGCAGCCGATGTAGCAGGGATTTCGTCCGGAGCCGAGGTAGCCTGGGAAGTGCTGGCAACGTCGGCAGTAACCTCGGCATCAGGTTGTGGAGAAGCCTCGGTTTCTGCTTCGCGGGTTTCACCGCCGTCACCTTGCTCGGCCTCGACGTCGGATTCTGTTTCGTATTCCTCGTCTTCTGGCTCGTAATCCTCGGCGTCGGAGTAGGTGTCTCCTTCGCTCAAGTTCTTCGTGTTGGCATATCCAGCAAAGAAGGCAGCCATCTTTTCGCGGCGCGATGAGATGGGTCGGACCAGGGCGAGCCTCGCGAGAGTGTCATCTTTCGAGGTCGATCTTCTCGCACCAAGTCATGATAATTTGAGAGCGGCATCAGCTCCAGCGCGAGCTGAAGATGAACGCCACTCTCGAGTCTTTGTTCGGCTTCACGAAGCTTGGCGGCGAGCTCGGGCGTAGATTTGGGAGCGTCGGCAAGAGGCCATAAGGCTCGGAAAGCAGACAGACCTGCATCGAGAGTTCGACCCAATGGTTTTCAAGGGATGGATCCGAGCCTTGATGGCCACGATGTGGTCCTCAACGGTCCAGACGGGGTTCGTCTCGTTACGCCTCTCCCTGTGCCGAGCAGTGATATTGCGGGCCGAGACTTGGGTGTAGGTGAATGCTCTGCAGAAGGATAGCCTGTTAATAATGAAAGAAAGTTCGGCAAAGAGCCAGTATGTTGAGGACAAAGCAAGCTAAGGGGGGCAAGAAGCTTACTGTCCATTTCTTGGTTGATGTGTTGCAGCGTCGGGAGGAGCTGGTTAACCGAAGCTTGAAGGGCTTCATAAGCCTCGGTGGCCGAGGTGGCGCGGGCTCGGCTAACTGGAGCGCTTCTGTGATCCTTGGCGGCATCCTCCCGAAGTTTCTTCTCTGTTTCGACAACACTGGCCTTTTCCGCCTGCAGCTGCTCTTTTTCAGACGTCCGCAGCTCAGTGATGCGCTTGAGCTCCTTTACCAGACGAGCTACTTCGGCTTTCTCTTGTTGTAGCTTCTCGTCCAAAGAGTTCTTTTCTGCAAGGACGGCCTTGTGCTCGTCGTGGAGTTTCTTGTGGTCAAACAAGAGGGTATGAAAGATATCCGTGCGGACGTTCATAGTATTCTGCAAGGAAGAAAAACATAGCTCGGTTAGAAAGGCTATACCTCGACAAGAGTCTCGGGGACTCGGAGTCAAATCATTGGGAAAATGTTGCCGGGGTATGCCTCGACAGGAGTCTCGGGGACTCGTACCCGAGGTGCATGCTAAAGTAAGATAAAATGGTTTGGATACGTCGGATGAAAATGGAAAGTTGAGATTCAAGCCAAACAATTTTAACTCCGGCGGAGCGTCAATAGTTTACCTCGAATCTCGGGGACTGGGAATGGTGGATATTAGATGAGATACTGCATGAAAGTAAAGAGAATAGGACTTACGTCGATGTTTTGAGCAGCACGCAGGGCAGCAGTTTGTAGATCATATACGCTTCGGCCGCAGGCGCTGTTTCCCGCAGGATGCTCAGCCACCGGAGCAGCTAGGGAGGCCGAGGAGACCTCGTCTGCAGAATTCCAGTCTGCATTGTAGTGTTCCAAGGAGCCGAGGCTCTGGTCACTGTCAGTGCGCAGAGGAGGAAATCCCCACGGTCCGCCCTGCTCGATGCCCCTAACCGAGGCCTCCAAGGCCAAAGCAGCCTCGGAGCTTGAAGCAGGCCGGTTATCCAATATAAGAGATGCCCTCCGAGCATATTCTTCGGCCGGAGGGGCAGTCTCATCAACGGGTGCGGCGAATGGAGGAATTCGGCGTGTCACCGGGGGAGGAGACCTCGGTTGCATCCTTGAAGGAGAAGAGATAGTCAGGGTGCCAGACCCAGATGTTGGTTTGGGGGTGACCTTAGACTTCACTTTCTCTTTCTCCTTGCCCTTCTCCAACGGCAAGGTAGTCTGGCGAACTGGTTTTTGGGGCTGCTGCTTGGGCTGTTGCTTCTGCTGATGCTTCTGCTGTTGCTGCTGTTGGTTGCGGGCAGTCTGGCTGCGGGGGGAGAGTCGAGGCTCCGGCAAGGCGGTAGCCGGAGTTCTGGCGCGATTGGTCCCCGCATCCGTTTGAGGACGCGGAGAAGTCTGACCTCGGGTGGGGGCAGATTTCCCCAAGGCCGGGCCAGACCTCGGTGGAGGAGATCCGGGGCGAGAGTTCGTCGGGGTGGTCGTGGCTTCAGAGGCACCAACGGGTGCAGTCATGGAGGATACCTCCTGATCCACGTCTATGGGGCACTGCAACGAAAAGAAGATGGTCAAGTGTTAATACCGAGATAATATGTTTAAGCAACAAACATTGTTGGCTATAGAAGCAAAGCATTACCCATCCGAGGTAGGAAACCTCTTGCCCCCCGGGCATGAGGAGGAAGTCCGGACTTCTTCAGCCGCGTCTCTTGACCGGAGCCTCAGTGGGTCCGGAGGCTCCAGTGGCGGATGGTTCGGCGGCCGAAGTTGCGGCACCAGCGCGTTTCCGGCTGGTTGCTGGAGTAAAGTTCGGAAGGTGAGGAAGGCAGGAGAGAGGTACCGCGTTTATTGGTTCCATGACGAGAAACCCCTCCTCGTCATCCGAAATCTCTTGAACTGAAGCTTGTGCTTGAGGCTTACCCGCGGTGGTGATGCGGGCCGAGGCAATGGGCATATAATCCTCGTCGTCAGGGTCCACGTTGGATGGTGGGTCCTCGACAGGGAGATCCTTGCCGAAGTGGTCCGCAGGATGGACTCCATCCTCGGCGGTCTGGCGGGGAACAGCTGTATGGCAGACATATGAAAAGGAGTTAGGAAGAAAATTGTCAAGATGAACGTCGGTAGCAAGACCTCGGTGGTAAAGGAGTACGAAGAAAACGTCGGAATAGCGTACCTGTTTCGCTGGCTTGGTCCGGTAGTGGGGTTCCCTTCCCCATGTCCAAGCGTCAGAGATCTTGGACTTGGTGATAGCTCGGACTCGCCGAGCTACCGCGGCGTTGTCCAGTGCAACGTGCGTATGGGGTGGGGTCATAAAGACCGCTCATGTGGCAGATCTTGTGAGACCTCGCCTGGAGAGGGGAGACCCTGCGCTTCACGAATGTGCAGGCCAGGTCGTCAGCCGTCAGGACTTTCCCGTCGTTTCCGGGGTCCTCCGGGTCCTGCCATTTCGCAATGTACCCATGGATGGACTTGAGTTCGCCGGTGTGAGGGGGAGTGTAGTCCCAGTTGAGCTGTTCTGTAGGAGGGCTGAGGTTAAACGCCGGCAGGTTGAGGAGGTCCTCTTCGCCGGAGTTCTTCACGTAAAACCACGTCCGGAGCCACTTGCGAACGGTGTCCGGAGTAGTGATACGTGGGAAGATGGAGTTTCGGCGAGGAGCTATGGTGGCAGCTCCGCAGGCGGTTAATTGCTTGGGCAGATCCTTGTTCTTTGGATCCGGGATCACTTGCCGCTTGAGTTGGAAGTAGCGAGAAAAGAGGTCTACCGTGGCTTTGAGGCCGAGGTATCCCTCAGAGAAGGAAACGATGCAGGAGAGAGTGGTGATGGCGTTGGCGGGGAGGTGATGAACCTGGAGTCCGAACTTGTCGAGGAAGCTCCGGAAGAAATCACTAACGGGCAGTCCGAAGCCGCGCTGGAAGTGCGCGACGAAGACCACCCGTTCCCCTTGCTTGACTTGAGGCTCGAGTTCGCCCTCTGGCAGGCGACACTCTACCCCGGCGGGAATCCGCCGAGTCGCCCTGAGCCACTGGATTTCGTCCGGAGTTACATCCGAACCTTCCCAGCCGGCTCGTTCTCCGACCTCCAGTTCGAGGTCTGGAACCTCGGTTTGTTCCGAAGTCTCAGGAGGAGACATCTCGGCAGAATCAATCTGCAGAGAATGCACAGAAGTTTAGCAAAGGAAAAAGTAAATCTGGAATCTAAGGCTATATCTGGCTAACTCAGGAGGAGTTGGACGGCTATCTAATGTACATAGAGGCACATATATGCTAGGCGAACGTCTGTCCGAGGTATGAAACTCATTTCTACCCAAAAAAGTATGCGAGTAAGATCTACCGGAGGAGGTAAATAGAATTTTATTCAAGAACATATGAAGAACCAAAGCGCGAAGAGGAAGAAACCTAGAGCAATGCCTAGGGTATCAAGAAAGGGAGTACATACCGTGAAAACGAGGTGCTGAAGGGCGGCGCCGGTGACGCGGTCGCAGCGGCGACGAAGGAGCTGCTCGTCGGCGGCGGCGGGAACGCGTTTCTTCTCAACTGGAAGCGGCGGCACTGGTTGCGATGGAGGCGAGACGGCGAGTGAATGAGGAAGAAGAGGGAAGCACTGCCCTGGGCCCGTATTTATAACCGCGGGCGGTAACTGCGCACTACCGCGCGGTTATCGGAGCGGCGAGTGGGATCGTTTGTGCACAATGGCCCACGTGGCACGAAGATAGCGGTGGGCGAGCAGGCCACAGGATCGGTTGCAGGAGGCAAACCGTCGTGCGGCGCGGTTACTGGAGCGCGAAGCGGCGCAAGCGGGAAACCTCCGCTGACGTGGGCCGCGTGGTGGAAAGCACTCGAGTGCTTTGACTATCGTGGACCAGGAAGTGACGGATGGGACACGTGAACAGTGTTCTCTGACCGAAGTCAGTAAGGATGCAGAAATCGAGGGGTTGACGTCCGAGATCTCGGCGGATACTTCGGAAAAGCAGTGGCCCGAGGAACAGACCGATGGATTTCTCGGGTATTGGTTCGGTACCTGCAAAACATGTAGCGCATGTGGTTTCGGGTTGAACCTGATGCGGCCTTTCATCCGAGGCTGCGAGACCACATCAGCTTCGGGGACTACTGTCGGGGGGTTACCCCCGGGTAGGGTAATGATGAGGTAAAGACATGTAAGGTTAAGGCAGTAAGCTGTCCGAGGGAACGATTGAGCAAGGACGCAGGAGGCGTCATCCGACGTAAGGTGTACGTCCGAGGTATACTTTCCGAGGTATATCCTCCGAGGTATCAACCTCGGGGCAGTCAGCTAGCTACCACAGGAATAAGATATTCTCTACCGAGGTATATGATCAGGAGTGTTATCCGAGGTTGGCAGCAAGGATCGAGGCATGTCAGAGAGGTCACGGGTGCCGCAGAGCTCGTAGCCCGAGGCTTCAGAGGACGGCGAGGTCCGTCCACGGGTTTCCCGGAAGCTCGGGGGCCTAGGAGCTGACTCGGCTATTTCGGGAAAGGTCTACAGGCTAGACCTCGGCAGGCTACTGAAGTATGACCGAAGAGGAAAGCTAGGCCTGGCTGGCCTGACAGTCCGGCCGTTGGCTGGCAGGAGGCAGAGGCTTGTCTTCTACCTTTTGGCCATGCCATTGTCAGTTGTAGGCAGGGGTAAAAATGTACTTCGGCCTGTGTATATATGCGGCATCTCTACCTCCAGAGAGAGAGACGGCAAAACCCTAGCTCATTTCCCCCTTCGTAGTTTCATCTTCTATCTAGAGCTCTCACTTGGTAGCATCATACAGCTCGAGGAGCACCTTGTACCTGAGAACCACACTGATATATTGAGAGAGGCAAGGCAGGAGTAGGGGTTTTACTTCCTCACGAAGGCCCCGAACCTGGGTACATCGTGGTGTCTTTTGTGTTCTTGGCTTTCTTGGTTTCTTGTTCATGTTCTTGTGGTTTCTTGCATGTTCTTGCTTGTGCACGTCTTGAGTGCATAAACCCTCCCCGGATTCCCCCAACGACCGTTCGGCCCCAACTAAGCCATACCCATGGCATCTTATTTAATTAATAAGGCAAGTCTTTTGCCTTCAAATTTTTTTTTTACTGATTACCATGGGGCAAGTCACCCGACACATATCCAGCAATAGACACTGGAACTTCGTACTCCCAGAGCATAGCTCTGTTTACATCGCAGCAGAAGCCTAGTTTAGCCAGCTCATGCGCTGGATAGTTACATTCACGTTTACAAGCCAAAACATTGCATCGAGAGAATATAGTACGTATACCACGGAGAACAATGTAATAATCTGTTCCCCCAACTCTCTCTTCCCCTCGCGTCGGCCCCACCGGCGGCGCTAGGGGCTCCCCTCGAAAAGCGCCCGCCCGCCCTCAGCTGCCCATCCCTGCCGCTGCCGTCGCCGGCCCCGGCCGCGGCGGTGGCGGCGCCCCCACGCTGCCAAAAGGTGGCTGGGGGGAGGCTCTCTCGCGCGGCGCAGGTGGTTTGACCGGCCCGGGTGGGCGGCGGCAGTCGCGGGCGGTGGATGCCGAGCCGGCGGGCTCAGGCAGAGGCGCGCGCGGTCGGCGCGGGGGCGGCGGGTGGCGCTGGTGGCAGCGGCGCCGCCCCCTGCGGCCATGGTGATGGGCAAGTGGCAGATGGGCTTGGCGGGCCCGATGGCCCGCCGGGCCCGGATGGATGTTGGACGTGCTGAGCGCCCTCGTCGTCGTCTCTTCGTCGCCAGGATCTTCGTGTGTGGCGGTGGATGGTGCTGGCGGCTGGCAATCGTGCCGGCGAGGTTGGTCTTCTCCGCGTGGTTGTGGAGGCCGGGGGCTGCGTCGACTTTTGGGGCGCAAGGAGCAGAGGCGTGGAGGCTAGCCGGCCAGGGTCAGGTCCGGCAGTGGGCCGATGATGCGCGGCGTTGGCTCGGTCCGGGGGTGCGGGAGGCACGCTGAGCCGTGGCGGCGTGCGGCCAGGGTTCTTGCGGGAGGCATCTTTGCCTCCGCCGGTGTGCGGGTGGTCGATTTGGTGGTGGTGTTGCTTGGCTGATCTGGGTGAAAACTCGTCTCCGATTGTGGTCGGAGCCGGTGATGGCGGCCCCTTGCGCGTCGTCCCCTTCTTGAAGGCATCACCGAGGTGAAGCGTGCACCACGTCCGCTACCTTCGGGGGAAACCCTTGATCCGTGGATCGGATGGTGTCGGCGCTTCGGCGTCGTCTCCCCCTTGGGGGCATCATTCTTGGAGGTGCGCACCAGTCGAGGGACCAGTGGTTGGATGTGGGTGCTTTCGTGGCGTTGCGAGCTGTGTGGCAACGATGACAGTGGTGAGCGGAGCCGAGTCGCGGCATGTCCTTCGTCACCGACAGTCCGTGTTGCGTCCCGCTGTGAAGCTGTGAAGTCGGAGCTGCGTGCCGCGGGGTGGCAGGCTGGCAACGATGACACTTTTTGTACAGTGGCCTCGCGGATTCCGTCGATGCAAGGTGTGCAACTTTCTCCGGTGAAGCTCTCCGTCGAAGTCGGAGCTGCCTCCTCCTCGACGCTTTGGGTTGACTGTTTGGCATAGGCCGGCATGGTTTACGGCGTCGGCTGCGGCGAGGGTTTCGTCGGTGCTCGTCGATGGCGAAGTCGGAATCGCTTGCTCGGGGAGGAGTGACGACGATGACGCTCGGTGAAGACCTCGATGGTGTTTTTCTCCTCGGCGGCGTGTGTTTTCGTGTGGGTAGCCAGGTTGGCCGGGTCTGCCTAGTGTGGTGGTCCATGACCACATTGGTGCACTTGTAACGGTTTTCGGCCGGCTCCCCGTTAATGAACCGGTCAATTCCCCTCCTTCTTTTTTAATAAAATGAGGCAATGTTGCCCGTTTTGTTCAAAAAAGAATATAGTACGTATCTGAAACTTTAGATCATCCAATGCAACACCTTGAGGAGAGTAGTCTGCTTCTCGCCGGTCCAACGCAAGCATCAGCAGCTGCGAGTCCGTTTCGATGTCTATATGAATCACGCCCAGCTACTCTGCAAGGGCTACAGCTTGGACAGCAGCTATCAACTCAGCATGAAAGGGATCAGTCACATTTTCAGCTCTGCCCAACTTGGCAGCTATCACTTCTGGTGTTATCGGTGTCTTGTTATGCAGCTGGTTAGTTGAATTTCGGAAGTGTTTTGCATCGAAAGCCTGCAGTTTTTTCCTTTTCTGAAACCATCTAACCTCTGACTCTTGACAGTACCGTACCGTCAGAGATGATTGCCTTTGGCGTCCGATTGGATGAGATCCTCAACGAGGGATCCAGACACGCTGTTTGACAATCACAAATCGTACGGTAGCCCGCTCCCCAAACAATTTCTTTCAATTAGGGTTTAGCACCTGTATACTTACCATATTACATTTGTACCGTCTATATATACCCCTGCGCCGTCTTTGTCGATCGATCATCCACACACGTACGCATCACAATCGCAGCATGGGAGACCATGAGGATGCGAGGCCAAGCAAGAAGTCACGAGCGTCGGGCGTCGGCTCCGGCGGCCTGACGACGTTCGCACTTCGCTTGGCCAAGAAGCTGGCCGATGGCGACGAGACCAAGGACACCAACTTCGCCTTCTCGCCGCTGTCCATCTACACCACGCTCGGCCTGGTGGTGGCCGGAGCCCGCGGGAAAACCTTCGACGAGCTTCTCGCCCTCCTCGGGGTATCCTCGGCCGATGATGTCGCTGACTTCGTTCGCGGCCTCGCCCCGGACTCGTCCGGCGCAGACGGGCCGCTCGTCACCTACGCCTACGGCGTGTTCCACCAGAAAAACATGGAGCTCACCCCGGCATACTGCGACACCGCCGCCGAGTCCTACAAGGCCGAGATACGCGCCGTCGACTTCGTCCAGGTGAGCACACCACCTTCCTCTCTTCTCGCCATTAATTGGACATTGTTATGATTCCTATCGTGCGTGCGTGTAGGGTGACAGGGAGAAGATCCGGGCGGAGATCAACAACTGGGTGGCGGCGGCGACCAACAATCTGATCACGGAGATCCTCCCGGATGGGTACCTGACCCGACGCTCCAGGTTCGTGCTCACCAACGCCATCTACTTCAAGGGAGTGTGGGAGAGCCTCTTCCCCAAGAGCCTCACCGAGGACCGCGAGTTCTACCGTCTAGGCGATGCGGACGCCGTCGACGTCCCATTCATGACCTTCGGGGGCGGAGAACGCAACCTCTTCCTCTCCTACCACAAAGGTTTCAAGGTGCTCAAGCTCCCCTACAAGACCGGCGACGCCTCCACCTCCGCTTTTTCCATGTGCGTCTTCCTCCCAAACGAGCACGATGGGCTGAGCGCCATGGTCGACGCTCTCGCGGCCGGAGGCTCCTTGCTCAACCACGTGCCGAAGCACCCAAGCAAGGTGAGGAGGATCCTGCTGCCCAAGTTCAAGCTCTCCTTCTTCGCCAGCCTCGTCGGAGTGCTCAAGGACCTGGGTCTGCTGGAGGCGTTCACCGAGGAGGCCGACCTGTCCGGCCTGGTGGACCAGAAGGTATGTGACGTGCGCCTGGACGAGGTGTTCCACAAGGCCGTCGTCGAGGTGAACGAGGAGGGTACTGAGGCCGCTGCCTGTACCGCGGTCGGTGGACGCGTGAAGCAGTGCGCGAGGAAGGTGACCGTGAAGGAGTTCATCGCCGACCACCCGTTCGCGTTTTACATACTGGAGGAGGTCTCTGGGGCCGTGGTCTTCGCCGGCCACGTCCTCGACCCTTCTGCCTCATAATAGTAATAGTTAATGCAATTCGAGTGCAAAACTGGAGATTATTTTCTGATACGTTGGAGCTTGGAAGAGAGATGTTTTGAACTGTCCGCGTTTACCTTCTTGCTGCAAATTGGATTCTTGTAATTCCGCCGCAGTGTACTTTTTATTATTGTATCTATTGGTTGCTTTGTTTTGGTCTGCAAGCAGCTGCATGGTTTCAGAGTTCACTCGCAATATAATTTGTCAAGTGGCCTAGCAGCAAAATTCAGGGACACAACCTGAGACGAAAAGCAACCGCAATATATGCACGGAAACAAAGAACAATATCTACCATAGTAGCACTCAAAAAAAAATCTAGCATAGTAATTCCTCGAGAGAACAAACCACAATCTGTAGGTTTTTACCCATAAATTAAGTATTTGAACCTAGGTACGGTACACTATAATATCGATTGCACTGTCCTGTTTTAACTAGGGGTGTAAACGGATCGGATCGGATTGAATTTGTCTCTACCGTTTCCTTTACCACATTTTTTCTGGATTCGGATCGGATCGGATAATAAACGGTTGCGGATTCGGTGGAGGATATATATGATCACGGATTCAGAACGGAAATGGAGCGGATTCGGGGCGGAAAGAAAATAAATCAGATCAGCACGCGCAATTTACATCATGAACCCACATAACCAAAAATAATAGTTTAAGAACTTAATAACTTAACAAAGTTGTACTACATAGCCTGTAAAATGACCATACAAGTGAGTTGTTGTTCACTGGATAAACTCCCCAACTCACTAACTACAAATTATACTCTATAAGTTTAGATATTTCGGTAGAAAATCGGATTATTCAGATAATAAACATCAGATAATATTAATTGAGTTTTCGATAATCCATATTTGGATACTATTTTACATACCATGTCCTATACCGCATCCGGTTGTTCAGTTCGGAATCGAATATCCTTATCCAGTGGATTCTTTGAAACCGGATATGGATTTTTTTTTTTAATACGGATTTGGGGGCGGATTTGGAGTGGAAATTATCATGTCCCTTTACACCCCTAGGTTTAACTTCCTTTCAATTGCAACAGTATAGCATCAAGCTGCATTTAACTTCCTTACAATTGCAATATTATCACATTAAGCTGTCATGATTCAGGAAAGAATTTGTGTGGGGAAACACTGACCAATAGATGATCACTGATCGATTGTCTTCTCCTCGTGATTTTTTTTTTTTTTTTGAGAATCACTAGCTACACTTATACTAAACCACGGAGTCTACATGCAACAAAGAAAGAATATCAGGTGGCGCAGCACCAATCCAACTCCGACAGCTTCTAGTAACGCCGCTCATCTTGGCCAGCACATGGGCCACTTCATTTGCCGATCTTCGAACGACTCGGACCTTGAACTCTTCAAAGCTCCGCAGCAACGATCTGGTCTCTCCCACGAGAATGCCGTGCATAGACCGATCAATCCCATCCGTCAGCAACTTTGCTCCCGCCCTTGCACAATCAGTTTCCAGAACCAGTTTTTGCACCTGGAGTTCCTTCGCCATTTTGACAGCATGATAGCACGCCAACAGTTCAGCCCCCTCCGCATCGATGACAGTGTGGAAAAAACGGCTAGCTCCCGCATGGAAGTCACCATAGTGGTCGCGCAGGACAACACCAGCACCACCATCACGTCTGTCAGCTGAGAATGACCCATCAGCGTTCGCCTTAATCCACCCAGCCTCCGGTTTGGACCACCTCTCCTTCACCCGAGCTGGTTTAGAGATCGTCGGCACCTGCAGCTTATTCCATTCCTCAATGCTCACCAAAGACTTTACTGCTATACTCCTTGGATCCTCAATTTGTGGCGCCTCCCGAGCATCATTTCTTGCCGTCCAAATATTGTACAAAGTCATCCGTCTGCTGTGATTCGCGACTCAAGAAATCCAACATCCACCACCTCAACTCTCCATGATTCATCAAGGTATCAGGGGGCTTAGCCACAGGTCCATTCTTCACCATTATTTCCTGCCAGACTCCAGCCGAGTGTGGACAGCTCCAAAATCTGTGCACTAGATTTTCTTCTCTACGGCAAGCAATGCACCTAACCCCCGGTTTGATCTTCCTTCTCTGAAGTTCAGAACCCACAGCCAGGCCATTTTCAATCAACCTCCACGTGTGTATCTTGACCTTGTGCGGTACTGGCATGTCCCACAAGGCCAGCCAACCTTTGTGAGAATTACAGGTAGAAGAAGCCTCCACCATTCCCGTCTGCTGCTTCTTGAGCTGCATACCTAAGTGGTACGCTGAGCGAACCGTGAAGACACCATTTTTTGTGTAGTTCCATGCTTGGATGTCTTCCGCACCCGGGGACCCAATTGGGACGGAGAGGATGTCGGTGACGTCTAGATCAGCAAACTGCTGCCGGAGCTTCTGTTCATCCCAACACGAACCATCAGCAGAGAGAAGCTCACTCACCCGGTGGACAGGGTCATCCGATAAACGTCCCAGCGGACGCATAGGGCCAGCCCTCGGGATCCAGTTCTCCTGCCACACTGACACTCTCGCCCCATCACCAATCCGCCAAATCAACCAGCTTGCAGCAAGCTTCTACCGTGCAGAATACTCCTCCAGGTGAAAGACGCACGCTTTGGGCAACCAGCTTGCATGAAATCACAGTCCTTGAAGTACCTTGCTTTTAGTACTCGTGCACATAGGGAGTTCGGATTCGTGAGCAATCGCCAGGCTTGCTTCGCCAACAAAGCCTGGTTAAAAACTTCAAAGTCCTTAAATCCGAGTCCTCCATTGAGGTTGTTTGACGTGGTCTTGTCCCAAAGACCAATGCCAACGGAGTGTTTTTTCTGAATACCATGACAGCTACACGCCCTTATCCGTACCATCCTTGGTCTGGAGATCTATGCGTAATTTTATTTTCTCAAAGGAGATAAGTAAAGTTTGAACGTTTCCAAATCAACAATGTTTTGAAATTACGATAGATGAAGAATTATTTGGTTTTTTTGTGCACCGTAAATATAATAAAATGAGGATTTAGGATATTTTTTTAAAATAATTCTGACAAATATTTGAATTATTTTTCGCATATTGTAGTTTCAATCAATGTTGGCCCATAAAGTTTAAAATTTATTTTCTTTCATTTGAGAGACACAAAAAGGAGAAAGTTTGCGCACAGATCTATCTTAATTCAACTAGTTGAATGCCCGTGCGTTGCTACAGACTCTAAATTTCAGTGAAAGAGCGTGTCTTTTGGTTTATACAAACTATATATCTTCCTTTTGATCATTGATTTGGTCATCCCTTCCCTTCTCCTATCACCATTTTTCATCCATTGCGTCGCCACTGTGCTTCATTATCATCCCATTTCAAACTGTCGCCATTGTAGGTTGTAGTCTCGACGCTTCATAATCATCCCATTTCAATACTGTCGCCATTGTAGGTTGTAGTCTCGACGCCAACAACGTGTCACTCTTAATGATAAACATGGGCCACTGCACGCGAGGGCGAGGCTGCCTATGTAGCGCCACCTTATAGTCTATATCCAATTAAGAAATGTGAGAACCACTCGATAAATCGGGTATGATATGTTTTTGATACAAAAATCCAGATTTTTAGTGCGAGCTGCACTAAGCTAAGCCTAGTGAAAACTTTGATTTTCTGCTTGGACTGGAGTTACCTAGCCGGAGACAGCAATTACTTTCTGTTTGATGGGGTTTGTTTGGATGGCCCTTTTTTGAGTCGGTAACTTCTATCCCCTGTTCATAGGCCAGTTCGGCCCAAAAAATTGATAAGCAAGAAATGACTACGAAGTTCCAAAATGAGAAGCAGAATCTGCCCATGTCGGGTGGTTGTCGCCCTGCTCACAGTAGCCGGCAAGGGCATAAGAAAAGAACCCATCAGGAATGCAGAATTCAGGTTGACTGTTGCACACATACATACGGCATCATACCATTCATAGAGCGATAAGGAGATCGGCCAGCAAGCCTTCCTTAGAGCCTTGCTCATCTCAGGATAACACCGCAACAGCTTCAGGTCACCTTTGTGCTTGTACCGATCCTTGCCCACGAGGCGGAAGTTTTGTCATCTACTCCTTGTAGCCGAGAGATATAGGCTGAGCCTTCGCACAGGTCTTGGATCTGCACGAGAATGCACAGGTCACAGTAAATTATGTAACAACAAACCAATGCATAAATATTCCTCCAAGACATTCATGCAGTTAGGCCATATGAAACCAGGTGAGCAACAATAGCTTTCTTATTATACACAACAATATATAGATCTAGAAATGGAAGCCGATGTTATTAACCTTATGTCAAGTGAGAGTCGACCGATCTTGTAGCCATAACAATTTTTCCGGATGAAATGTATTTGTTTCTTAGCAGTTGTGTTTTATAGTCGGTGCCTCTCCTGCAGATTTCGTCAGCTAAAAATGATTATTATCCATGCAAAAAACTATTTGTTTCTCGGCTCTGTATTGTAACGAGCATTCAGATACTGAAACTTGAAAAGTAGTAGATTCTTGAAAAGAATGAGATGCTGAAACTAAAAGTCTGAAACACACATCTATTTTTCCAATTAGCTGGAAAATCACTGCACAGCAATTACATGTATACTACATTTTCATGGATTTCACAAAATCAACCAATGAGTTCATGAGTTTGGTTAAATAGTAAATACCGCTAGATATTGTCAAATGTGAAGTAGGATCCTCCATACAGCTAGTGTATGTCAACGTGAAGACCAAAAAAAATCTGACTTCTTCCTGGCTTACGAAGGCACAAGGTTCATTGATGACATTAACTTACCACAGCAACCGAACAATATAAGTTGGAGAGCTGGTAAATTACTGAATGTCTAATAAGCTAAATCGTACAGGAGATTACCTCATATGAAGAGCTCAGAACTGTAGTGTCTCCCTTATGGCTGGCACTCACCATTCCTGCGGCTAGGCTGCAGGGCCTCGCCCAGGGTAACATGGACGAACAGGAGAGCAACAAAGATTCACATGAGAGACCAGAGCGAAAATCAAACGTAACAAAAAAAACGCAGGGTTCTCACCAGCAAACCAAATCAACTCAGCATCCGGATTAGGCAGATCTCCGGTCCAAGCAGAGCCGATGCACACGGAATCAGGTCGGCCCTCCTCACTCGTCTCCTTGGATCAGAGCACCCCGCCAGATTCGAGCTGCATAGGCATGACGGCGACGTGGTGTGGGTGGCTGGATCATGGAGCAGAGGCGGCGAGAAACCCTAGGAGGAGCCGGATCAGGTTACTGAGAAGAGGCATAAGAGGGGCTCAGAAGAAGTGGAGCAGCGGGGGCGGCGGCGGGAGGACGGAGGGATGGAGAGAGCTTGGGTCGATTGGCCGCGGGATCGTGGGGCGCGCGCGTGCCCTAGGTCATCGTCACTCAGAAGAGAGAGAGAGGACAAAGGGGATCGTGGGGCGCGCTCGTGCCGTAGATCGTCGGAGGCCTTGAATCGCTGGCGGCCGGCGTGAATCGGAAGGCGGCGGGGTGGAGTCGGGGTTGGTGATAAACTTTTTTTTTTTGGAAACTTGGTCGGGAGAGGAGAGGAGAGGCCTGGAGATAGATGTTTGGTACCGCTTCGAGCTACTAAGCGGTGGCACTCCGGTGTAATTTTCTCACAAACGAAGATCGAACGGTGTTGATACGTTGAAGAGCCGATTGGGCGGCCACGGAGACAGATCGGGTGGCAGAAAATAGTGGCAGAAAATGGGAGGGACTACCAACGTACGTCCAACTCCCATTTAATAGTAAAGAAAATGGATGGTATGGATTGTTGTGTACCTTTCATGGCGCACGGATTTAAGGACATAAATCTACAAAGTAAGCTACTAATTTACAGGTTTCTTCCATAGAGTGTATCTGTTGTTCTAAAATATATGACTGATATTGATGGTTCTGTACTGATGATGTAACAGACAAATATGAGTAATCTAATATGTGCACCTAAGACTGATATGATGGCAAAACTGCTCCTAACCCTAATACAAGCTGGAAAATAAGCAAACTTTGACCATATGAACTCATTGTGGTTCTAAGATGAATAAAGATCTCAAGATTAAAGAAAAAATAAGCCAACTTTGACTATAGGAACTCATCAAACAGAAACACCAAACAAGCGATTAAACAAACATGTGCAGGAAACAAGCATCAAACAGACGAAAATAATTGTCTCATGATTGCGTTTGGGGTTTAGGGCCTTTTTCTTATTGCTTTTCATGGCGGGAACCTTTACTCGTGGCCTCAACGTGTGGGAGACATTGACGACGAAGTTGCCGCGAGATTAGTGAGGAGCTGGACGGCGAGGTGGCATCGTGACGGTGACCTGGAACGGCGAGGTTGTAGATCTTGACGACGACCTTGATGGCGTGGTGGCAGATCTTGGCGGCGACCTGGACGGCGCGGAGGAAGATCTTGGCGGTGACCTGAAAGACGCGGAGGAAGATCTTGGTGGCGACCTGGACGGCGAGGTGACAGATCTTACTACGACGAGGTGGCAAGTCTTGGTGGCGAACTGAGCGACGAGGAGGCGGATCTTGACGACGACCTGGAAGGCGAGGTGGAAGACCTGGACGGTGATGTGGAACGTCGGGACGGCGAGCTAGGGTTTGGGAGGAAATACGTGTAAATTTGGAAAAAAGATAGGAGAGTAAATGTCGATACGGGGAAGGGAAAATTTTGACGAGAAGGTGTAGGTAGGACAGTGACAGATTCAAATATTTCACCGCAAGAAGGACATCAACACCTCCTGGATGGTCATCCCAAATATTTGGTCACAGCATAAATGTGGAAGGCATCCGTCGACTTGGAACAATTAACCTAAAAGCCTTCAAACAAAGGCTTTTTTAATTGCCTTTGTAAAACATCAGACTACTGAAAGCTCAGAACAGTGTACAAATTTGAGAGGCTCAGATAGAGGTTCAGAGAGAACCATTAATTTTTTCGTACATGTTCAGTAGCCAGGCGTGCTGCAGTTCCTTGGGCGAGAGCGCAGAACTAACACGGTGAGGTTTGGGCGAGAGCGCAGAGTGGTTAGGTATGAGCGATATAAAAGATAGCATGAGAAAATCCTTATTGCACGAGTAAAGATGTGAATATGTAATGGTTTTAAACGTATAGAAAAACCGAGACACAATTTTAATAATAGATGCTCCATATCATCATCGTATCTCTAAGACACAGAAAGGCTTTTTCGTAAATACAAACATCTGACCGTCGGGATCAATCGTCAGTTATGCACCAACACTGCCTACATTGTAAATGCTCAACGGCTCCTTGGTCTCGACATACGAAAAGGTTTGATAAATAGAGTCCGAGAGATGTGTCACTTCCTCACCTCGGTCCCTGTGTTTATTCTTTTGCATCACACCATCTTGTGACCTCATTGCTTCGATCATCTTGTGTCGATACAATACTTCACGTGAGCATCGAAGTGTTAGGAAGTAGTCTCCATAAATGAAATGCGGTACCGCAAGCTCTCGCATTGTCCACGACATACGCTCTTGCGGACTGTTCGTTTCCAAGGAGTATCGGCGGTTCCAGCTCTCTCCTTCCAGGACCCACACTGTCACCGAGGAGTCGTCTTCACTGACGGCAAGGCTTAGGCTTCCATCCACCTTCGTGAGGCGGCAGGCGCATGGTTTGGCCGATACGGGGAGAGCCTCGGTATACTTGACCTGCTCGTGTTTGAGGTCGAAGGACATGATCTTCCCCATGTCCTCTGTAAGCCAGTACACTATGCCATCAACATCGACGAGGCTGCTTTCAAGGCTGCTCTCTGCGTTGGTTTCCACATGCACATCTTGCCATAACGCCTCCCCCAGCGTAAACACATGTACTATATCATGGTTCCAAGAAGGGTTGAAGTGTCGGCACGGGACTTGCACAACCTTGTACAGCCCCGTCGTTGCATGGTAGGCGAAGTTGTAGGTCTTGTACCACCACCACCAGCTCTTGTGGGTGTTCCGGATAATTGAGCCCGGCATCGGCCGCGGCGGAAGACGAAGAACCTCGCCGGTCGAAGGATTGGTCACAGTGATAGCCCCGCCAGGTGTGAAGTCATCACATAGGCATACGAGGCCGTTGCATGTTCCCACGATGTGTTCTGTGTTCGTCTGCTGATGCAGCTGTCGCCGCCACAGAATTCGTTCGCTCCCCGGCCTAAGGAGGTCGAAGACGCACGCATAACCCTTGGTGACGGCGATAATCTCGGTGCGTCTCCGCATGTCCGTCCCTGTGCGTTGGTCGATGAGTTTCCGCCAGCGCCGGCAGATGAGGCGGAGCCGGCGCCGAGCATTGGGCGGAATCCGCACTAGGACCTCGACGAGGGCGTCCGTGGACAAGTCTCGTCTGCTGTTTTTCTTGCCCATCGGTTAGACCCAACTGCGTCTGTGGCCTCGCCGTGGGACGTCTATGGTAGGATTCCGTCGCCGGCTCACCGTGGATCGCCCTAGTTTTGAGACTCGAACCCTGGTCTCGATGGGTCTCGTACATATCGCGGCCGTTGTGTAGTACTATAAGAAGTTCGAACCCGTTTGTACGTGTTCGTCTGGGATTTGCATCCACTTCGGTTTTGGCAAGACGCAATCACCTGGACGGGCCCATTCAACGTTGAATCGCAAACCAAAAGGCCCAGCTTAGGCCCGTTAGCTGAGTGCACTAGAAAAAGTGAAAAATGAGCTCTTAACAGAAGAGAATAGCTACCCCTAGAAAAACAGAAGAGAATAGCTGCAAATGTTCTGCTCATATTTTTCGTACAGTACTCGTATCTGACTATTTTCCTCCGAGTTTTCTAGTGGTTATAACATAATTATCTCACAAAATTAAAGGGCAGAATCAGAGACCAACAAACAGCTAGCCAGCTTGCCGTTCTAGCCAGCTTGCCGTAAAATTAAACCGGCATATTACATGGACCCATAAAATGTTTTGGTTGAGAGCCAAAAACTTGTTTGGTTCTCTGCATCCATTCTACCGAAGAAATGACATTAGTTGTGTAAGGCAGTACACCTTGATCCATTTGGGGTGGAAGAATAGTGAAAGCTAATACAAAATATGGGATGGTTCATGAGTATAGGTTGCTACTCAACTTGCTATTTTACTGCATCTTATTGAACGGGCAGCATCACAGCATAGAACCATATTTGAACGGGCATACATGATCCTCTGAGCGAAGAAAGACCTTTTAGGGAATGATTTGCATTCACACTATATAATCAAGGAGTAGTATATTCAGTTACGAAGTAATAAATTCAGTACTTGGATAAAATATTTGGTGGACAATATATAATCAGAAGTTTACATTTGTCAATTGAAAGTGAACTCTCGGTTTTAAGAGATTATTGAAGTGCTTCGCCTTAGAGATGATTGGTTACACATACAAGCTTGCAAACTGATCATAATTTTCTCTCGTAGCCACGCCTTACCAAGTCTTTAATTTTTTTAGGCCATACGTAGCGGGGAACTAAACTTTATTTTTTAAGAGAAATAGTTGCATTAATTCGGAGTATACAAAACTAACCTGTGAGAGAGAGAGGCATACTATTCCCCACTCAGCCAAGACAGCTCTCGCTCTCGCGCCCGCACAGAAGACGCCGCCGCTGGCGGCCGATCTACCACCTCAGTCCACCTCCAGCTTAGCCAAGCACAGATCCGGCACCCACCCAGCTTCCTCTTTACGCCGAAGCCCAGCGCCGTCCTCGCCGCGGTTCGCAACAGCGAGCCGTCCTCCGCGCAGGTTCCCCGACCTCGATCTCGTGCGGCTCCCGTGCCGCCTCCCTGGCGGCCTGGGGGCGACACCCCTAGGCCCGTCCGCGGCCCACTCCGTTCTTCTCTCCAGCGCCGCTGCCGTCGGCTCTGGCCGCGGTGGCGGCGGGCCTCGTCCCCAAAAATGGTGGGCAGGGAACGCGGCCCCGGAGAGGTGGCGACGGCGCGGCGTGCTCTGCCGTTCGCGGGGCGCGAGGTGGAGTGGCGACGGCAGCGTCGTTTCAGGCCCGTTCTCGGCCCGAGTGCCAGGTGGGCCGCGGCCGGCTAGTGCGGCTTCTCCAGCTTCGAGCTCATGGGACATGGCCTGCCGCCAGCGTCCACGCCACCGGCTTTTCGGTCGGATGGAAGCTCGCGGCGTCCCGCCACCAATCCCTCTCCTGTAGCGCCGCCTTGCTAGGCTCGCGCGGCAACAGGGCCACGGGGAGCTGGGCGCGTCGATCTGTGGTTCTGGCCGCCGCGAGGGGTTACAGGCGGATCCGGCGTGGCGTTGTGGATAGGATTCTGCTGCGGAGAAGAGTGGAGGCAGGGGCGATGCTGGAGTGGCCAAGACACGGCGGAGGTGGGCACCGGCGAAGGAGGACAGAGGCCGCCTCCGGGAGGCGGGGATCGAGCGGATGAGTTGGTGGTGGGTTGTGGACTACGGGTCAATTTCGGATTTCCTAGGGGGTTTTGTGTAAAAGTGTCGCATATCACTTGACGGTGGCACAAGATGTAATATTTGCCAATTCTGTCAAGCGACACAGGGGTAAGTTGGGAAACTAAAAAATGTACCAACCATCACCTCTAGCTATATTATATAGTAGAGATTGTTGTAATCACAGCAGATTAACCACAAATCACACGGGATTAGAAACTAGGTTTATGCGGGAGAGAGAAACCTGGGAGTGAAGAACAGAGGCATATCTTCTCCTCAGTTTTCCCTTTCTTTTATTTCTTCTACTTGTCTTTTACATCTCAGTCCTCCTAATACATACAAATTATTATAGAGTACAATCTATACATATACATGTGATACTTAAACTCCTACACTCCCCCTCAAGATGGGGCAAAAGCATCATAGAGCCCCATCTTGCTGCACATGCTACAAAAGGATTTTTCGGTTAATCCCTTAGTCAAGATATCTGCTAACTGACTTGAAGAGCTCACAAAGGGCATATATATTTCTCCCTGGTCCAATTTCTCCTTTATGAAGTGCCGATCAATTTCAATATGCTTCGTCCGACTATGTTGAACCGGATTGTGTGCAATGTCTAGTGCTGCCTTATTATCACAATATAGCATCATTGGACCGGTCTGAAATAAACCCAATTCTAGCAACATGATTTTCAACCATAGTATTTCACAAATCCCATGTGCCATTGCTCTAAATTCTGCCTCAGCAGTAGACCTAGCAACAACGCTTTGTTTCTTGCTACGCCAAGTAACTAAGTTGCCTCCTACAAATGTGCAATAGCCTGATGTAGATTTTCTATCGTCTAGGGAACCTCCCCAATCTGCATCAGTGTAACATTCCACCTTCAGGTTTTCACGTGGTCTGTACAATAATCCCCGACCTGGGCAACTTTTTAGATATCGAATTATGTGAAGTACCGCATTCATATGCTGAGTTTTGGGATCATGCATGAACTGGCTAACTACACTTACAGCAAATGCTATGTCAGGACGAGTATGTGATAAGTAAATTAACCGCCCAACTAACCGTTGATATTGTTCTCGATCTACTGGTTCACCCGAGTCATTTGCCAGTCTATGGTTTGGTTCAATTGGAGTGCATGCTAGACGACTACCCATCATACCAGTTTCTGACAATAAATCCAGTACATATTTTCTCTGAGACAAGTAAATTCCTTTAGAGCTTCGGGACACTTCAATTTCCAAAAAATATCTGAGTTGTCTTTCACTTCGAATTCCCTCTTTAGGTGCTGCTTCAAGTCCTCAATTCCTGCACCATCATCTCCTGTAATGACAATGTCATCCACGTAAACTATTAGAATGGTAAGCATATTCTCTCTCTTCTTGTAGAACAAGGTGTGATCTGCATTACTTTGTTTAAAGCTTAGCTTCAGTATAGCCTTTCTAAATCTATCAAACCAGGCATGTGGTGACTGCTTCAACCCATATAAGGATCTATTAAGTTTCAACATTTTTCCTTCAGTACTAGCTGTGGCAAACCCAGGTGGTATGTGCATATAAACCTCTTCATGTAGATCCCCGTGCAAGAAGGCGTTTTTCACATCTAATTGGTGCAGTTGCCAGTCAAGATTAACTACACATGATATTAAGGTTCTTATTGTGTTCATCTTTGCCACTGGAGCAAACATCTCCTCGTAGTCAACCCCGTATGTTTGTTTATACCCTTTAGCTACTAATCTTGATTTTTTCCCTATCAACTTTACCATCAGGATTATGTTTAATGGTATAAAACCCATTTACACCCGACCGGCTCTTTATCTTTTGGTAGCTCAACTAGTTCCCATGTGTTGTTCTTCTGCAATGCCTCCATCTCTTCCAACATAGCTATCTTCCATTTGGGATCCAATATAGCTTCTCTCCAGTCGGTAGGGGCTGACTGAGAGTCAAGAGAACCAATAAAACTCTTAAAGGATGGACTACACCTTTCATAAGAAACGAATTTTCCAATATCATGTTGGTATTCTACACAGTCCTTGAGCCGTGCTGGTATATCCCTCTTCCTTATAGACTTCCGTTGGACAATTGGATGACTACTAACTGGTACATTATTTGGGATTGTAGAATTTATGGTACCTCTGTCTTCGCTGCTGTGCCCAATTTCCTCATGTGTTACCTGATCACCGTCTCCATTGGTCATCTCTTCGTGTAGTTGCTCATCACTTGACACTCTAGAATCCAGAGTTAAAGTTTCACGGTTAGTATTAATTTGTTGACCACGAGTATCATCAAATACCTCATGAATATTATGAGTATTCACTTCCGCGTCTTGATTTTGCTCCCCCTCGGTTCCATTGTTTGATGGTACAGTGTCCATCATTGGCACCAACACCGAGCTACCTGATCCATGCATATTATTAGAACTCTCCCCCTTACTACTAGCTCCATTACCTGCATCTTTCAAGGGATAAAAGGGTTCCTTTTCATGAAAGGTAACATCCATACTCACAAAAAATTTCCTTTCTGTAGGACTCCAACATCGGTACCCCTTCTGTGTAGGTGAATATCCTACAAAGATACACTTGATGGCCCGGGGATCAAGTTTTCCAGCTGAATTCCTGTGATCATGAACAAAACAAGTACACCCAAATATTTTTGGTGGCACAATAAAATGGTTAGTACCGGTTAACATCTCCAATGGAGTTTTGTAGTCTTGAGGGCATGCGATTTATCAAATATGCAGCTGTTTTCACAGCTTCTCCCCATAGAAACTTTTGTACATTCATCAGGAACATAAGAGATCTGGCTACCTCTGGCAGGTGCCTGTTTTTCCTTTCAGCCACACCATTCTGCTCAACTGTATTTACACATGTAGTTTGGCGCATAATCCCATTAGCCGATAAGAAACTATCAAACTCCTTATTAATATACTCTGTGCCGTTATCAGAGCGGAGAACTTTCACATTGACATTGTACTGATTATGCACCATATTATAGAAATCCTTAAACGCAGATAATACTTCAGACTTATGTTTTAACAAGTACAGCCAGGTACATCTACTGAACCCATCGATGAAAATAACATACCAACGTTCCCCCGACAAAGAGGTTACAGCAGATGGTCCCCATACATCAGAATGTACTACTTCAAAAGGTGTCTTACTTCTCTCTCCAACACTTGGATAATTTGACCAAGTGTGCTTAGCTAACTCACACACTTCACAAACCAATTTTTCCTTACAACACACCTTAAACAGAGAGGGATATAAACGAATCATAGACTGAAATGATAGATGACCAAGCCTATAATGAAGCAAAAGCAACTCATTGGTTAACGAACCATACTTAGTTTTGAGAGCTTGCGGGGCTGAAGTAGAGTTAAGATAGTACAGCCCATCATTTTCACTCCCAGTCCCAAGTATTTTTCCTGATTCCAGCTCCTGAAATATACAACAATTAGGGTAGAAACATGCCATGCAGTTAAGTGTTGTTGTGATAGAACTAATTGAAAGAAGGTTCACAGGGAAATTTGGGACATGCAGCACTAGACTCAATGGTAACGAAGGGGTACAACTAATGGTTCCAGATCCCATTATAGGCGATGTAGATCCATCGGCTATACACACCCTATCTTTCCCTGAGCATGACATATAAGTAATAAAATTCTTGGAAGAGCCAGTCATATGATTAGTTGCTCCTGAATCAATGATCCAGGAGTTTATCGAGCAATTCGCACCTTGAGTATCACTAGAACTGGATGCCACTTCAGGATTTTGTGTTGTAGCCGTCATCATTTTTGCCTTGAACTCTTCCAGCGCTTGAATTCTAGGAGCCACCTCAGTCTCGCCAGTAGTAGCAGTAAGATGACTGTGGTTGAATCTCCTTTCATTATTATCCTCCCTAACTGGTCTATTTTGAGGCCTCTTCTACCAACCAGGTGGGTAACCAATTAGCTCAAAGCAATCCCTTTTCATATGTCCAGGTCTTTTACAATGATCACACATACTTCTGGTTTTCTTCTTATAGTCAGGTTTGATGGCGTTTGTCTGGCCATATCTCACTCCCCCAGTGGGTTGAACTTGACTGAGAGAAGACAATGCAGCTCTGGTGTCAACATTTATATTTGGCACAATTATTTGGTTTGACAGTCGGGTTTCCTCCTCTAGTATACTTGCTATGGTCTGATCCAAAGTGGGCCAGTCAGGTAATGCATGTATCAGTTGGGACCGCAGTTTGAATTCCTCATTCAATCCTTCAAGGAAGGCTTCTACCCCAGGTTCAAAAAAGCGCTGAGCGCTAAGCGAGCGGTGAGGCTCTGCCTAGAGGAACTATTGCTTAAGCGAGCTTAAGCGTCGCTTAAGCGTGCAGGGCAAAACAGGCATATGTAAGCCTGAAATAGGAAATATTGAATAACCTCACGTAGTTCTGTGTTGTTTCTGGCCCAACAAGGCACCTCTTGCTTCCCAGGTCGTAGCCAAACACATCGATCCCCTCCAAGAGGCTCAATAACCTCACGCACTACTTTCCAGCCAAATAAATCGATCTCCTCCTGCTTCCCAGCCTCCCAGGTCGTAGCTGCCTCTCTCACTTCGATCCCCTGGATCTGGACTGGAAGAGGACGAGGGGAACGAGCTGCTGGAGGAAGGGGTCCCTGTCCAGGCGGCCTTGAGGAAGATCTAGAGGGCGGCGCCCAAGAGGAGCTTGACCAGCGGCGCGGAGGAGCTCCAATGGTGTCGCCTCTTGCGTCAGCCTCGACACGGGAGTGGAATTGGACGAGTACGGGATTCCTAACCCTAACCCTCTTGCTTCTGCCCCGACACTGCGTCAGAGCCTGCCTCCACAGCTCCTCCTCGCTTTTCCTCTCGCTCAGGCCGAAAGCTGAGCGGAAGGGCTCCGCTTCGCTCTAATCTAAGCTTAAGCGTACGCTTAGTACCGCTTTTTTGAACGTGGCTTCTACCAATATTGGCTCAAACCATTCTCGGAGAAGTTGTACATCTTTGGGATCATGTGCCTTGAATGGTCTAAAATACTCTAAGTCTCGGAAGAGCTTTTTAATTTCGCCAGCATACTCGGTCACGGTTTTCTGTCCTTGTTTGACATGCCTTAATTCATGGAGTATTCTGGTAACCTGCATCTTGTTCGACTTCCCCGAAAATTGCTTTTCAATGCTTGTCCAGACCTCGGCGGCACTCTGAAAGCCTTTAACTTGTTCCCTCACAACTTTATCCATCGAACTAAGCAGCCACACCATGACCCGATTTTTACTTTGGTCCAATTGTCCCTGTGCAACTTCCAGTGGCTTATTTTCATCTTCCTTCAGAAATTTCTCCAAGCCATGTGATTCTAATATCAACAATGCATTACGAGACCAACTAAAAAAGTCACCAGGACCAGTCAACCTTACTGGATTAGCCTCCAAGTTTTTCTGAACATCAGAACTAGTGCTTGATCGTGATTGTGCCTGTTCTAGCAATTGGGACATCATACGCTGCATACTTTCAATAACTTTTTCCATACCAGAATCTTTCCCGGTTTCTCCCATGACCAGAGCAGCTATAATGAATCTTGAAAAAACTAAATAGCACTACAGCTCCACAATCGATTCAGCTAACCAGACTGAACGTATTTGTACCTGAGAAAGTCACGACCGAACTGCAGCTCGCGACGGTGGAACGACGACAGCGATGCCACACAAAGGCGACCTTGACGAAGATGGCAGCGGCGCACATAGGCGGCAGAGACGCTGCACGAAGGAACGACGCCGCACAAAGGCGACCTTGACGAAGACGGCAGCAGCACACACAGGCAGCCACAACCACGGCGACCACCAAATCCCAGGCAAGCTAGCAAAATCAGACCAAATCTGAGCCGAAAACACGCCCACGGATCGGCCGCTCTGATACCATATTGTAATCACAGCAGATTAACCACAAATCACACGGGATTAGAAACTAGGTTTATGCGGGAGAGAGAAACCTGGGAGTGAAGAACAGAGGCTTATCTTCTCCTCTGTTTTCCCTTTCTTTTATTTCTTCTACTTGTCTTTTACATCTCAGTCCTCCTAATACATACAAATTATTATATAGTACAATCTATACATATACATGTGATACTTAAACTCCTACAGATATTTGTCGTCGGGCTCAATGATACCATGGATAACCTCCTGGCTTCTTGTCGGAGACTAGTCCCAGGAACTAGGGGTGTCTCTCAGAAGCCAGGAAACGAGTAAGGGGCTGAACACAATGTCAAACAAATCCTCAACAACCTCGGCGACGGTGCTCGTCGAGCTCGGTGAGGAACATCACGGCAGAGATGGAACACGAGCCGCTACCCAGGTTCAGGCCCACCGTGAGGTGTAAAAGCCCTACGTCCTGCTAAGATGTATTGCACTGCTTGGAGAGTTTCACAGTACAAGGGTGCTTGCCGAGGGCACAGTTGTGGCTATGGTGGACTATGGTGGAATGAGCTCCGTCTTCTTCTTCAGACGTAGCTGGTTGATTGTGGAATGAGTTGGTGAATGCGGGATCCTCTTCCTAGGTCGTACACTGGCTCCTTATATACTGGTGAAAGGGCATGGCGCCCCCATGTGTGGTTTTGGTAATTAATGACAATCCCTATGGACTAATGGTTGCATTGAGTTTTACTTGTAGTGTTTGTCCATAGACAATGCTTGAACTCCATATGTTGGATTCAAGATTGATGCCATGAGTATATTGATATAATGAAGTATTTGGCATCAAGATCATAGAGTTGAGCATATTGCAAGTATGTCTTGAAGAAAAGAATTATGTGATCATTCATGGTTATCTTCAAGACATCATCTATTGAAAAGAGAAGAAAAGATACAAGGTTGATCAAGTATTGATCAACACACAAAGCTACAAGATGTACCAAGTGGGATCATGTATCTCCTGGTATGGTAAGATTGTCCATATAGCTTTGTGAACTAACCCATGATATGTGTGTAGCATTTCTATGTGTGGTTAGGTATCTTTCTATGGGCTTGCATCAAATGAAGATTTCATATGGCCCATGATCGATGACGTAAAGTGATGGTCGTCATCAATGTTGAAAAGCGCAAGTTCAAGAGGAGCATCTCAAAGAAATCCTAGGCTTGAAGCTTGCCACCCATTTAGAGATAATGTTCATGTGAAGATGTGCCTAAGAGAGGCTCTCCCATAGTGGAGTATGGGGGAGCAATGTTTGGGTCTTCACCAAGCGAAGCGCAATCAAGAAAGGTGGTCCACTTGAAGAGATCAAGATCGATGTCATCTAGCTCAAGTGGAATGCGCAAGGCAAAGGTATGATAGGGTTTCTATTTTACCGGTCTCATGGTACTAGTTGGGAGACTGGGTTATAGGATAGATACCGTACTATCAAGAGGGGCTCTCGATTGAGCTTTAGCGTATCAGTTGGAGAGAGCTCAAACCTTTGCATACTTGCCTTCATCATCTTTCTTGGTTCTTATTTGGTTTTCTCCTTGTTGGGTTTTGGTGCTTGTTGTGATCTTCATGACAAGCCCAAGTTCACCGAAAACGAATTTCGTATGGAAAACTTGTTGCGTTTTCGGTTTTGGAGGTTTGCCGGTTATCCCTTTTTAGAGAGGTTTTACCTTTCTCCATTTGGTGTTATATTCCATTGTTGGACTATGATGTTTCTCTGCATGATCTTGTAAAGCTATTCGTTGTGATTCCAACGAGCCCAAGATCATCGAAATCGGAGTCCGGATGAAAAAGTTGTGGATGTTTCATTTTTGTCAGCTGGGTGACCAGCCCCCAGACCAGCCTAGGCCGGCCCCCAGGCTGGCCGGACCAGCCCCCAGACCAGCCCCCAGACCAGCCTAGGCCGGCCCCCAGGCTGGTCGGCTCTGCTGGGTGACCAGCCCCCAGACCAGCCTTGGCCGGCCCCCAGGCTGGCCGGCTCTGCTGGGTGGCTAGCCCCCAGACCAGCCTAGGCCGGCCCCCAGGCTGGCCGGCTCTGCTGGGTGGCCAGCCCCCAGGCCAGCCTAGGCTGGCCCCCAGGCCGGGCTCCCGTACCCCTCCAACGGTCATTTTTTCAGGGACCTATTTAAGGGGGTTTCTTTCTCAATGGTTCCCCAACTCTTGAGCACGGTTTTGACCTCCATTGTTGACCCTTTGAAGCTTTGCTATCTCTCTATTCCTCCATGATTCTTGCTTTCAATTAGAGGAAAAAGAGAGAGGAGATCTAGATCTATCATTCCACCAATCAATCTCTCCTCTAAGTGAGGGGAAGCTTTTGATCTAGATCTTGGAGGATTTGGTGTTCCTCTTTGTTCTTCCTCTCTTCTCCCCCCAATAGCATTAGTTGCTTTGGTGGGATTTGAGAGTGAAGGATTTTGAGCACTTCTTGTGTTCTTGCCCATTGCATCGGTTGCATCGGTTTGAGTTCTCCACGGTGATACGTGGAAATCGAAGTTGAGAAGCTTGTTACTCTTGGGTACTTGGGGTGCCCTAGAGCTTGTCCTCTTGGGTACTTGGAGTGCCCTAGACGGTCCTTGTTGATCTCGGAGTTTTGGTGGCTCGCGGGATAGTTGGGAGCCTCCAATTAAGTTGTGGAGTCGCGCCCCAACCTTGTGATTCTTGTGGCTTTGGGAGCCGCGGGAATTCGGTGAGAGCCTCCAATTAAGTTGTGGAGTGTGCCTCATCCTTGTACGGGTTCGGTGACCACCCTCAAGTGTCCCATAGTGGTTCGTGGCACTCCACATTGGTGGAGGCACGAAGGAGATTACGGTGTGCCATTTGACGGCTATTCGGGGATCACTTTGTGACTCCGCACCGCTCCAACGGAGACGTAGCTTCCATTGGGAAGTGAACTTCGGGATAAATCATCGTCTCCAAGTGCCTCGGTATTTCTATACCCGAGCTTCTTACTTATGCAATTTACTTTGTGATAGCCATCGAGCTTGAAGTAATATATCTTGCTATCACATAGTTGTATATCTTGTTTAGCATAAGTTGTTGGTGCACATAGGTAAACCTAGCTTGTTTAGGTTTTGTGCTTGATAAATTAAACGCTAGTTTTATTCCGCATTTATTCAAGCCTAAACCGTAAAGAATTTTAAATCGCCTATTCACCCCCCCCCTCTAGGCGACATCCGTGTCCTTTCAATTGGTATCAGAGCGGGTTCTCTCCTTATTGGCTTCACCGCCTGGAGAGTAAAGATGTCGTCTAGTGAACTAGTGCACAATGCTTCTTTTATATTAGATGGCACAAATTATGATGTTTGGAAAATTCGCATTCTTATATTCTTCGGGTCATTGACCCATACATAGAGCGAATTCTAGATAGGGGTTATTCTCCTCCAAGGAATCCCAAAAGATTATCTTTATTGGATGAGAATAATTCCTATCTAAATGCTCAAGCTTCTAATGTGATTTTCAATGCTTTGAGCGATGTAGTTATTATGTCGGTCTCTCCTTTTCGGAATGCTCATGAGCTTTGGACCAAGCTTCAAGATAAATATGATGTGTCCAAGAATTGTGGAGATGATTGTTGTCCCTCCACTTCCGGCCGTGATGAGTTCTCAACTTCTTCTACTTCACCTACATGTGGCAAGCCACAAAGTAATGCAATGGTGAGTAGTGATAGATATTGCAATAATGATAGTAAGCTTATTGTTGATGATACTTCACCACTATCTTATTGCAATGATTTATCTTTGGACTTAAACGCATCTAGAACCAAAAATGATCTACATGCTTGTGTTGATAGTCCTTGCATATCATGTACAAATTGCTTGATTAATCCTTGTGATGATATGCTCTCTATATCTTGTTGCCATGATAAAAATGGTTCTATTCCTCTAGTATTTGTTTGGCTAACAATGTAGAGGAAACCGAACACTCCATGGAACAAGATATGGATTTAAATGGTGACTCAAGTAATTCTTCATCGTCATCATCATGTACTCACTTTTGCCTTATGGCTAAAGCTTCCGAGGTATCTCCTACTTTGGATCCCAATATATCTCATGATGATAGTATGAGGAAAATGAACAAAATGATAATGATGCTTCCATACTCGAGAAGGGTAAAATGGTTATTCTTTCTCTTTCAAAGAATAAAGATGCTCGTGCTAACTTCTTAGAAATCATGTCTACCCTTGTTGAGCGCAAACTTACCATTGAGGAGTTGGAAGCTCACATTGATGAAAGCTTAACCGCGAATACAAGTATGCGGAAGAGATCGCCGATCTCAAGGAAGCTCTTGAAGAAGAACAAACAAGCAAGACGTCTCTTGAGGAAACTTTTGCTCTCGAACTTTCTAGAGTAAAGGGATCCCTGATAGATCTCTTAAAGTGGCTAATGATTTCAAAATAACAAATGGTAAGCTTATAGATGCACATGCCAAACTCCTTGAGGATTTTGAGCACCTAGATAATGGCTCTAGGGTCACTAAGGGTGAGCTCATCAAACTCACCGAGTCTCATGCGCAACTTAAAGCTTCTCACTCTAAAGAGCTTGCCAAGTTACTTTCTCCTATTGTCATAAATAATGATGCTTGTGCTACTAACTCTATCTCTTGTGAAGCATCCATATTAACGGAGAATGTTGAGCTAAGGGCTCAACTTGCATTGCTATCTAGCAAATATGGGAAATTGGAAGAAAGCCATGAAAAGCTCTCGAGCTCTCATGAGGACTTCTAGTCTCCTATGATAAGCTAAAGTTAGCTCATGAGGCTATTATTACAAAGGTAACATCTTGTGAGCCTCATGTGGACAATGGCACAACTCTACTCAAAATGCTTTATTGCCATGTGCTAGTCCTAGTAATTCATCCACTCATAATATTGCTACATCTTGTGATGAATTACTTTCCATGCCTTGTTGCTCTAACAATGAAGCTTCAACTTCCTCTAGTGTTTTTGTTGATACTAACCATGTAGAGGAATTAAAAGAGCTCAAGGCCCAAGTCACTTCTTTGAAGAAAGACTTGGAAAAGCGTCATGATGGGAAGCCCACACTTGACAACATGTTGAGTGTGCAAAGACGCCCCAATGACAAGAGTGGACTTGGATTCAACTCCAATAACAAGAACAAGTCCAAGTATAACAAGAAAAAGAAGGGCCATGAACAAGTCAAGAATTTGGCCAAGATTGTTTGCTTCAAGTGCAAAGTTGAAGGGCACCATGTTAGATCTTGCCCTTTGAAGAAGAAATCTCTTAGTGAGAAGCAACAAGGGAAGTGCCTCAAGTTCAAACTAAAGTTCCCCAAGTCGAAGAACGGCCACTTCCCAAGAAGAATCAAGCTATTCCTTCTCAAGTTGAGACTTCAACAAAGAAGAAAGGAGGAAGCAAATGTTGCTACTTATGCCGTGAGAAGGGTCACTTTGCTTCTTCATGCACTAGTGGTACCTTATCCAACCCTATCATAATTGATAATGTTTATTCTCTTAGGAAGGATAAGGTTGGCAATGTGTTTGCCAAATATGTTGGTACTCAAAGTGGTGTCAAGAAAAGAACCATTTGGGTTGCCAAGCCTATTGTGACTAACCTCTTAGGACCCAACTTGGTTGGGGACCAACAAGCTAAAACTTGATCAATAGGTGTTGTGGAGGGCATTGGAGACTTGGCTACATCATGAAGAATTAAGGGATCTTCATCAATTATATTCTCTCAAGCCAAGTCATTTGGATTATATTGTTCTATAACATATCCAATGTTTCTCCTTGCGGTAACTTGTATTTAAATCATATATACATTGAAAGTTGCTTGCACCCTTGCATGTGTTTGGTTTTGTACCTTGCTAGTGTTTGTATATGTTGTGCTCTCTACTTACTTATCTTGAGCAATCAAGTATGTGTATGTTGGTTTGCACACCATGTATGTGTGAGTTTGTGTTGAGCCTTTTGTATCAACTTGCTTATATCTTAATTGGCTCTTTTTGAGAGATTAATGGACTATCCCATTTTGGGGGAGTGATATGCTTGCGCACTTCACAATCCTAAAAATGTATATACATGAGTACTACCACTTAGTGTTGATATATCAATTTTATCTAGTCTCTATATGGTATGTCCTTCTCATGAGAAATTCAAATTCTATAATGTTCATTAATCATCTCTAGTTGGGTTTTACTTGCCTCTTGTGGAGAATGAATGGATTATCACATTATGGGGGAGTAATAAGCTATGTGCATATTACAAACCTAGACAATGTGAACATGTGAGGTATTGCCACCTAGAATTGATATTGTTAATTATCTTATTCCTTGTGGCATGTTTCTCAAACAAGTTCCCATTTGCTTAAATGTTTTTACTTACTCACACTTTGGATCTTGTTTGTGATGAATGTTCTTGGTAAGGTTTTCCTCTAATATGTTCTCATATATCTCTTTGGAAAACCGATTGCTTCAAAGCACTCTTTGTAGTTGCTTTGCATTATCGCGTGAATATTTGAAGCTATCAAGAACATTTATCTACATAAGCATCGCGCTTAAATCTTATCCTTCACCATGTGCTTATTGGTTGCGAAGATGATCTTGAAATCAATCCAATACACCACTAAGAAATTTCTACATATACTCCTTTTCCATGACAATTGATGTCATAATTGTGGTGAAATTTGTAGATCATCTTCATATTGGCTCTTGATTTTATTGCCTTATTTCTTGCCCAAAATTAATTGTTTAACTCCATTGTCTTCCTTACCTCTTGTGGATCATTTTGCTTTACTCAAACTTTCCTAGTGTTTTATTTGGTATAGGAGAGGCATTGATCCCATCATTGTGCACCTTGCATTCAAAGGCTACTTATAGATAATGCACTATTCTTGGGTGAGCTATCCTATATTGAGTACAACTTATATTTTCATTAGTATTGGATCTTATTGCTTTTTCTTGATATATGACTAGTGTTTGAATAGATATTTGAGAGCGATGATTCCATGTGTGTGCATTGTGTATTCAAATACAAGATCATAAAATAATGCACTTTTGTTGGGAGAGCTATCATGTATTTTTTTTCTATTTATATTCTATTTGTATTTGATCCTTTCCATTGGTCTTTGATCCCGATGACATGTCTCATGGAAGACAAACCTTTTTGGCTTGGTACTTTGTACCATCATGAAAAGTGTAGAGGGTGTGGTTTATTTGTTGGAACCCCGCTCTTTCTTTTGAGAGTTTGTCCCAATTGGCATCTCTCTTTGGGAGTGGGTTATATCATTCGTTGATTAACATCTCTCTCTCTTTTGGTATCTCTTTTGGAAATTTGATATCTAGTCCTTTTATATATTGATTAATTGGTATCTTATTTTCTTTTTGATATCTTTATCCAATTGGTATCTTATCAATTATGTGTTGATTTGCTTTTAGTTTCAATTGGCTTCTCTAAATCAATTTTTGATTTGGATCTTTGATATAATTTGGACCCTCTTTGATCTCCTAATATTTGTCCAAATTGTATCTCCCTTTGGTTATTGAAGGTCATAGGCATGCATATCTACTACATGTTTATTTTATGGCATGCTTTCCTTCTTTGTGCCAATATATAGGGGAAACTCCACGGAATCCTAAATCGGCTAAGATGTGCATGAAATTCAATTTCATATCTATATGCACATATTTATGTGGAGTTCCTTCTATGTATTGTAGTTTGACTAACTACTTGGACCCAATTAGTTTGGGAACAATTTTACTTGAATGTGTTTTAGGTACATGGAGATGCATTGGATGCTTGTCTCATTTACAATGAAAGTATCTTCACCACATGCTTATTGGAGCCAAGCGAGGATGGTTGATGAAATTTTATCTACTACATCAACCCAATGTCATCTCGGTAACAAGTATTCACCCTCATGCATACTTTTCTAGCATCCAACCTTGTGTAGGTTGCATCATGGCATGAAAAGTATTTATTTGCTTTTGTTGTAGCTATTGCAAATTCAATGTAGCTCTTATGATACTTGTTGCTTTCCTCAACACGTCCCAACTATCTCCTTTCCCTTAGTGATATTTGTGATGCTTGTGTTGAGGTTGAATTTGAAGTTCATTATTATACAATATGAGAATATTGAGCTATGGGCTATGATCCTAAACAAACATCATATGTGTATATGTTATGACTTCCCTTTGGATATCGTGTTTCTTTTCCTTAGTAACTAATTTTATGTGTACATGTTTCTTTGTGGACACTTAGAAACTTATATACATGAGAGAAATTACATCTTTACTCGATATCCTAATTCTTCGGTGTCACCTCTTTTACCGTTTTTGATTCTTTGGCGTGACTCCGAAAAGAATTTGATTTATGAGTGCATATCCTATTTTGTCACATCTTGGTGCACTCATCTTGGTGAATATCCTTAACCTCATGCTTGTCTTTACAAGCCAATAATCTTCACCATGGGATATGTCACAAGCTTTGTTTTTCTTTTGCATCTTATTGAGCTTGTGAATTCATTTGATTTTGTGTTTTAGAGGATACTGAAGGAGTGAGGATTCCATGTTTGTACACCTTGTATTCAAATACAATAATTCTAAATTATGTACAAATATTGGGGAGCTCCTCTATTTCTTTTAAAACACTCTTTTGCTCAAATCATAATATCTTGTGTTTATTTGGTTAGTTGGATCTTTTTGATTGCTTACTTTTTATTTGGAAAATTGTAAAAAGTTTTCCATATCATTCTTTTGCAATCTTTGGATCCTCAATATAGTTTGTGCTCTCTCCAACTATTCGTCATTGGATATGTGTATTTGATTTCACTCATATTTTGAGAAATGCACACGTTATGGGGGAGCTCATACTATATTGACCTTCTAAGATTTTTCGCCCATTTTGGAAATGGATGCCAATGGGGGAGAAGTTTTATAGGGTTTAAGGGAATTTGGTGTTATGCTTTTGTTTTGGTCATAAGCATTTACCTTTCATGCTCATGCATCTATGCTTGTTGATTTGCATAGTTGCTTAATTCATTATATAAACCCTTGTAAAAGAGATTATCATCAATTACCAAAATGGGGGAGATTGAAAGGGCATGGCGCCCCCATGTGTGGTTTTGGTAATTAATGACAATCCCTATGGACTAATGGTTGCATTGAGTTTTACTTGTAGTGTTTGTCCATAGACCATGCTTGAACTCCATATGTTGGATTCAAGATTGATGCCATGAGTATATTGATATAATGAAGTATTTGGCATCAAGATCATAGAGTTGAGCATATTGCAAGTATGTCTTGAAGAAAAGAATTATGTGATCATTCATGGTTATCTTCAAGACATCATCTATTAAAAAAAGAAGAAAAGATACTAGGTTGATCAAGTATTGATCAACACACAAAGCTACAAGATGTACCAAGTGGGATCATGTATCTCCTGGTATGGTAAGATTGTCCATATAGCTTTGTGAACTAACCCATGATATGTGTGTAGCATTTCTAGGTGTGGTTAGGTATCTTTCTATGGGCTTGCATCAAATGAAGATTTCATATGGCCCATGATCGATGACGTAAAGTGATGGTCGTCATCAATGTTGAAAAGCGCAAGTTCAAGAGGAGCATCTCGAAGAAATCCTAGGCTTGAAGCTTGCCACCCATTTAGAGATAATGTTCATGTAAAGATGTTCCTAAGAGAGGCTCTCCCATAGTGGAGTATGGGGGAGCAATGTTTGGTCTTCACCAAGCGAAGCGCAATCAAGAAAGGTGGTCCACTTGAAGAGATCAAGATCGACGTCATCTAGCTCAAGTGGAATGCGCAAGGCAAAGGTATGATAGGGTTTCTATTTTACCGGTCTCATGGTACTAGTTGGGAGACCGGGTTATAGGATAGATATCGTACTATCAAGAGGGGCTCTCGATTGAGCTTTAGCGTATCAGTTGGAGAGAGCTCAAACCTTTGCATACTTGCCTTCATCATCTTTCTTGGTTCTTATTTGGTTTTCTCCTTGTTGGGTTTTGGTGCTTGTTGTGATCTTCACGACAAGCCCAAGTTCACCGAAAACGAATTTCGTATGGAAAACTTGTTGCGTTTTCGGTTTTGGAGGTTTGCCGGTTATCCCTTTTTAGAGAGGTTTTACCTTTCTCCATTTGGTGTTATCTTCCATTGTTGGACTATGATGTTTCTCTGCATGATCTTGTAAAGCTATTCGTTGCGATTCCAACGAGCCCAAGATAATCGAAATCGGAGTCCGGATGAAAAAGTTGTGGGTGTTTCATTTTTGGCAGCTGGGTGACCAGCCCCCAGACCAGCCTAGGCCGGCCCCCAGGCTGGTCGGCTCTGCTGGGTGACCAGCCCCCAGACCAGCCTTGGCCGGCCCCCAGGCTGGCCGGCTCTGCTGGGTGGCCAGCCCCCAGGCCAGCCTAGGCTGGCACCTAGGCCGGGCTCCCGTACCCCTCCAACGGTCATTTTTTCAGGGGACCTATTTAAGGGGGTTTCTTCCCCAATGGTTCCCCAACTCTTGAGCACGGTTTTGACCTCCATTGTTGACCCTTTGAAGCTTTGCTATCTCTCTATTCCTCCATGATTCTTGCTTTCAATTAGAGGAAAAAGAGAGAGGAGATCTAGATCTATCATTCCACCAATCAATCTCTCCTCTAAGTGAGGGGAAGCTTTATGATCTAGATCTTGGAGGGATTTGGTGTTCCTCTTTGTTCTTCCTCTCTTCTCCCCCCAATAGCATTAGTTGCTTTGGTGGGATTTGAGAGTGAAGGATTTTGAGCACTTCTTGTGTTCTTGCCCATTGCATCGGTTTGAGTTCTCCACGGTGATACGTGGAAATCGAAGTTGAGAAGCTTGTTACTCTTGGGTACTTGGGGTGCCCTAGAGCTTGTCCTCTTGGGTACTTGGAGTACCCTAGATGGTCCTTGTTGATCTCGGAGTTTTGGTGGCTCGCGGGATAGTTGGGAGCCTCCAATTAAGTTGTGGAGTCGCGCCCCAACCTTGTGATTCTTGTGGCTTTGGGGGCCGCGGGAATTCGGTGAGAGCCTCCAATTAAGTTGTGGAGTGTGCCTCATCCTTGTACGGGTTCGGTGACCACCCTCAAGTGTCCCATAGTGGTTCGTGGCACTCCACATTGGTGGAGGCACGAAGGAGATTACGGTGTGCCATTTGTCGGCTATTCGGGGATCACTTTGTGACTTCGCACCGCTCCAACGGAGACGTAGCTTCCATTGGGAAGTGAACTTCGGGATAAATCATCGTCTCCAAGTGCCTCGGTATTTCTATACCCGAGCTTCTTACTTATGCAATTTACTTTGTGATAGCCATCGAGCTTGAAGTAATATATCTTGCTATCACATAGTTGTATATCTTGTTTAGCATAAGTTGTTGGTGCACATAGGTAAACCTAGCTTGTTTAGGTTTTGTGCTTGATAAATTAAACGCTAGTTTTATTCCGCATTTATTCAAGCCTAAACCGTAAAGAATTTTAAATCGCCTATTCACCCCCCCCCCCTCTAGGCGACATCCGTGTCCTTTCAACTGGGCTTGGTCCTCTTCCCCGAAAATCTCCGGCGTGAAGGGATACCACAATACCACCGAGTTGGAGCACAGCGCACAGCGTCGGGGGCGTCCATGGACGCGGTCCATGGCAGAGAGCACGTCGTCTTGGCAGAAAAAGCCACCGTCCAACCAGGACGGTTGGTTGGGGCTGCAGAGCTTTGGGGGCGTGCCCCACGGTGACGTCGCAGTTGGAGCGTAGCGGCGGCCAGCCGCTTTATCACCAATTTGGCAAGTCTTGGAGTCTGCTTTGCTTGCCGCAGCTCCTTTGACCACTTTATACACGAGAATGGCAACTGCGGCGTCTTCGTCATTGCGCGCAGGCACGCGTGTCACTCTGCGGCGGGCGCAGAGCCCATGTGCGCTCTGCAGCGGCGCAGGAGCTTGCTTCCACTTGAAGGAACCCCGCGAGGGCCTGAAGCCTCGCCGAGGTTTTGTAGCCGTTGACTTCTCGCGAGGGAAAACCTCCCGAGGGTGGCGCGGAGACGCGCCAAGGCCTGAAGATCTTCTAGGAGAGGCCTTCCCGAGGCAGAGGTTCCTCTCGAGGCCTCCTAGGCCGATCGTCTGGTCCTTAGCAGAAATGCTCAGTCGAGCAAAGAAGCCCTCGCGAGGGAAGATGCTTTGCGAGGCTCGTCAGGCTGAAAGCCTGGTCCTTAGTAGAATTTCCTGCGGAGCGTTTAAGGGCTGTGGCAGGCCGGCCCATGATACCCTGGTTTTCACTAGGCCGACAGTAGCCCCCGGGCCCACGATGGGCACGCTGGAGCTCCTCAGGCGGAGGCGAATCATCGAGGGCCCAAAGAAGCCTGCGAAGCCCGAGACACGTGGAGCGTCACGGCCGGACACGATCCCACGATCTCCTCTGAAGTAACGGGCGTGGTGGTGGGTCCCACCACGTCCTGGTAACGGCTCGATGAGCCGATATAAGGCGAAGAGCTCGGTGCAGGCGGCCATTACTTCAATCGTTCCCCTTTCGTCTCCTTCTTCCCAGCGCTCAATCCCCAACTCCTCCTTCACGACCTTGCTGCAATGGCGCCCAAGAAGGCCACCGCTGCCACGAAGGGCAAGGCAGTGGTGCAGGGCGGCGAGCCTGCTGCGATGCAGCGGGACGGTGACTTCGAGTCGGCTCTGAGCGGCTCCCGCTTCGAGACGGAGGCGCAGCTGGACAAGGTGCGTCACATGGCGGCCTCGAAGACCAACGAGCACGGCGCCACGGTGCTCAAGCGAGCGGGCAACTCTCACGGCAGCTTCTACCCCATCTTCATGCACTCTCTCTTCGCCGGGCTCGTTCCTCCCTTCTCCGATTTCTTCCTGGCGGTTCTGGAGCGCTACCAGATCTAGGTTCTTCATCTCCACCCCAACTCCATCCTCGTCCTCGCCATCTTCGCCTACCTCTGTGAGGCGTACATCGGCATTCTGCCTTCGGTGGACCTCTTCCGCAGCTTCTACGCGCTCTGGTTCATGGCGAACAAGGAGTGGTCGGGGTGCGTGTCCTTCCGCATCACCGACGGCATGAAAGGCGTCTACATCCCCATCGCGCGGAAAGGCGAGAACATTGTGACCAGCGTGACGAAGAAGGTGGAGGACTTCCGCAAGCGTTGGTTCCTCATGCAGTTCGGGAGCCAGAGTGCCTTCTTCGATCTGCCTGAAGCGCCTCCGACGAAGAGGGCGAGCTGGTCCTCCAAGGGGCTCAACGGCGTGACGCTTGGCCCTGTGGTGAGGCGCTTGAGGGACCTCCGCGAGGCCGGCCTCACCGGGCAGATGGTGGCCAAGGACTTCGTGAGGCGCCGCATTGCTCCGCTCCAGAGGCACGCGGACGCGACTGTGCCGCTTCATCGGATCGATCTCGGGCGCCGTGTCTCGCACGTGCAGGCGATGCCGAAGTTCGACCATTGGGGCCTGGTGCCTAAGGGGCACGTTGGGCCTCGCGAGGACCCGTAGTCTGCGGCGCAGGGGGCACCAGTTGAGGGTGACGAGGAGACGACGGAGACACCCGCGGAGTCTGACGCGGGCGCAACCGGTGCCTCGGGAGGCGCCGCTTCCTCGGCGGAGAACTCGAGCGCCTTGAAGAGTGCGGCGCCTTAAGCTGAGATCCATGAGATCTCCTCGGGCAGCGGCGACAAGTTTGTGGTTGCCCCCTCGAAGCGTGTCGAGGGGGAGGAGGAGAGCGACGATGACGATGCTTCGTCGGGCCACTGCGAGCCCCGCTCCAAGGCGATCCACGACAGGAACGCCGGAGCCCAGGAGGAAACGGAGGCACGGACGAGCGCGGAGTCCAGTGCTCTGCCCGCGCGGTGGAAGAAGAGGAAGTGGGTTGACACCGCGGCGTAAGTTTTTACATTTTTGTTTTCTGTTTGATGCTGCCCTTGTGTAGACCTCTCAAGGGGTTTTTTGAGCCTTTTTCTCTCCAGGCGCCCTATTGAGCCAAAGAGGCGGAGGCTCCGGAGACTTGGAGAGATCTCCAGCTCTGCCGCGGCGTCTGCGGCACATACGGCTGAAGAGGTGCACCCCGAGGCCACCGCTTCCTCTACCGAGGTTGCGGCGCTGCCTCCTAAGACAGAGGAGCGCCGCGAGGAGGAGGCAGAGGTGACGATGCCGTCACCTGCTCGGCCTGATGCCTCTCCTGTGCGGCAAGAGAAGACGCTGGAGGAGGATGCGGCAAGGACCACGCTGCTGGCGAAGGAGGGTGCGGCGGAGACAGCTGCGTCTGCAGAGACGCACGCTGACGTCGAAATGGAGGACTCCACTGTGCCGTCGCCTCCACCGAGCTCGGGCCTTGGAGGGCCTATAGTGGGCACTGAGGCTGGCGCGGGGACGGCCTCAGAGAAGGCCAACCCTGCTCCTAGGGAAGAGGGGAGTGCTCCCCAGGGGCAG
Organism: Poa pratensis; assembly: GCA_947311845.1. Classification (NCBI taxonomy): domain Eukaryota; kingdom Viridiplantae; phylum Streptophyta; class Magnoliopsida; order Poales; family Poaceae; genus Poa; species Poa pratensis. Next base: position 10,237,818 of record CAMZMU010000090.1, read on the forward strand.
AAAGATGGTGGAGCTGATGGTGGGGGCGCCTCGAGCCCCCAGAAGGCTCCAGCGCTGAAGGTGAGGGGTAGGGCTGGACATAAAGCTCGAATTTCGTTAAGCTTATTGAACGCTCGGTAACTCGGCTCGTTTATGCTCGACTCGTTATCTTAACGAACCGAGCCGAGCAGCAATTTTAGCTCGTTAATACTAACGAGCTTAACAATCAAACTAACGAGTTTCGTGAGCTACTCGTTAAGATCGTTAGCATCGTGGCAGCATGGCTACAAATCTATATGTTGTAGCCCATCCAACGATTAACAAGTTAGCAATATTTATTTTCATTTGAGTGTGTGAAACTACTATGAGTTTGTGAACTATTTGTTGTCGATTTGTCATTTTTAAACTACTTTTATACGTTTTATGGCTGAAATCTTTTCAGATGCATTTTAAGTTTTTTTACATGTTCTTAACGAGTCTTAACGAGCTGCTCGCGAGCGCTCGTGAACGTCTAACGAACTGAGCCGAGCTTTAGTTTCAGCTCGTTATTCTTAACAAGCTTAACGATCTGAGCCTTAACGATCTCGAGCCTTAACGAGCCGAGCCTTAACGATCCGAGCAGCTCGTTAGTCCAGCCCTAGTGAGGGGGGCTCTGGCCAGAGCCCCCAGAAGGCCCCTAGCATGGAGGAAGGGGGAGGCTCCCAGCAGAGCCCCCAGGTGTGCCTCGAGGACACTCAGGGCCCAAGGCGCGATGCCCGGAGTCCTCGGCAGGCGCTGGCGCTTCTAGGCCCTCTGGAGGATCATGGGCCCTAGCCTTGCTGGGTCAGCGCCCAGTCGCAGCTCACCGAGAGGCTGTCCTTCGCTCGGCGAGGGAGGTGCTCGATGGGCTCGAGGCCCAGCTCGCTGAGGAAGACCGCGTCAGGGCGAGGAGGTCGCCGAGCTTGCGCGGGGCTGGGCTTGCCTCCAGGAGACCGTGGAGCGCTGCCGCCGGAAGGACGAGGCAGCCCAGGCGCAACGCGAGGCGGCGCTGCGCTCTGCTGAAGAGATCCGCATCAGCGTGGTCCGCGAGGTCGAGGAGACCCTTGCGGACCTGAGTGCTAGGCGCGAGGCTCTCGAGGCGGAGACGAGGCCAAGCATCAGGAGCTGGCGGCGCGCGAGGCGGCGGTCTCCACCAAGCACAAGGAGCTTCTGGACCGCGAGGCGGGGATCATCGCCGAGTCGGAGACCGTGCGGCAAGGCCTGGAGAAGCTCCGCGAGGACCTGCGTCCGCGAAACCAGATGGTGCAGCGCGGGGCAGAACTTGATGCCCGCGAGACCGAGCTACGCAAGCGCGAGGAACAGGTCGAACAGATCGAGAAGGATCAATCTGCGCAGCGGGAGCACCTGGAGTCTCGCGAGAGCAAAGTTACTCAAGACGAGGCGTTCTACCAGAAGCGCCTCGCGCTGACCAACGAGAACCTCCGCAAGAAGGAGGAGCAGATGGCGGAGGAGTCCGCGACCAAGGAGCAGCTCTTCCGCGACAATTGCAGGAAGGATTTCGCGGAGAAGGCCAAGAAGCAGGAGGAGCGCTTCACGAAGAGACGCAACGAGCTTGAGGCTCGCATCAGGGAGCTTGAGGCTCAGAAGAAGCGATTTGACTCCCGCCTTCATGACGCTGTGGAGGCTCGGAAGCACGCGGAGCAGGACCTTGCCTCCTTGACGCAGGACATGAACGAGATGCAGCAGCAGGTGGGGCCTGTTGTGGAGCTCGTCGAGGAAGCTCGGCGGAGCGCTCTGACTGCGCAGGTCTTGTCGCGCCAGCGGGAGCGCATGTTTGCTTCCTTGGTGAGGCGTGCGCGGGCCGTTGCGGGCCGCCTGGGGACCGAAGCCCCCAGGCTCTCTGTCGAGGGGAACTCCGACGTCGCCACCTACCTGGCTTCTTCGAGCAGCTTCTCACCAAGCTTGAAGAGGTCGTGACGAACCTCGACGACCTGGTCGACACCGAGAGCCGCGAGCTCCTTGGCGTCGCGGTCGGCCAAGTCTTCGCCAACCTTGCACACCTCCACCCCGGCTTCGACTTCGCGTCTGTGATGGAGCCTCTGGAGAAGGAACTGCCTCGAAGCTGGACGCCTCGGTGTGGGACGACGTGGAGAAGTACTCAACGCTTCAAGAGGGTCGAGGTCGAGGAGAGCGACGACGAGGCTGGCGCTGAGGAGGTGGATGATGAAGCGTCGACGGCGACGACGACCCCGCTGCTTAGGTTGCCCCTGTGAGAGATGTGCCAAGGGCACCAGTTATCTTAAGACTTGTTGCTTTATTTTGTGCTGGTTTGTAAAGACACTTTTATTTTGTGCAAGTGTGAGTGCCCCTCGGGAGGCCTTTTATCTGTTCCCTCATGTCTTTTTCGCTCTACGTCGTTAGGACCCTGCTCTTAGCGCAAATAGCACCGCCGCTTCGGTATGCCGGAGTCAGGGCTCGACAAGGCCGGGGGTGCGTAAGGCTTAGAGAGGTAAGAGCCCTCGAGGCGCGATGCTCAGGGGCTCCCCTTTGACGTGCAAGCAGCCCATGAGGCGTAAGAGAGAAAAGAGAGGCTCGAGGGGCGACAAAACCAGCGAGAGGGAAAAAGAGCTCATGAGGCGTAAGTTCTGGACTTAGCTCTGGCGAGACGCCTGCTTTGTAGAGGGTGTTGTGTTCCTGGTGAGGTGTTCTCCCTCTCGAGGCTGCCTGAGGCTGGTTTGGAGCTTTTGGAGCCCTGCAAGGCGTCTTGTTCCCTGCGTTGGAGAGAGAGGCGAACCCACAAGCAAAGCATAGTTGTACAACTCATGCGCGCTCATAGATTTCCTCATGGGTATCTCACGAGGAGAATAAGCACCAAGGTCCTTGGTGAGGTGACGTGCATGGGAGCTAACCCACGAGTCAGAGCTCTTTGGTGAGATAACGGTCGTGGGCGGAGAGCCACGAGTTAGAGCTCGGATCCTTTGGATTTTACGATGCTGCTGGGATGCTCCCGAGACACAGGCACCGTGCTCAGCCCCCGCTCGCGAGGTGCGCATGGGGAAAAATGTGAGCGCGAATGAAATGTAAGAAAACAAACTCACCAAGCAATATTACATAACGGCGCCGAAGCGCAATAGGTTCATGATGACCTGAAATTGTTCATTACACTTGGCGAGGCCAAGACAAAGTCCGCCATGTCTGGGCATGGGGTTCCACATGGAGTGGCTGAGGCTTCCCGCGGCCCGTGGCGACGCGTTGTAGGAAACTCTCAGTGGAGATGGCCCTCGTGAAGGGAAAGCTTGGTGAAGCTGGGAGGTGAAGACGCGTGCTTCCCTCTTGAGACAAAAAATGCCTGCCGCGACGTGATCACGGGTAGAACTTGCGTAGGTGCTCGATGTTCCATGGATTTTTGATCGGATCGCCGTCTTCCGTCTCGAGCCGTACCGCGCCGGCCTGGCGATGTGCGCGACCCTGTAGGGGCCTTCCCACATGGGTGAGAGCTTGTGGAGGCCTCTCTGGAGAGGATCCTCCTGAGGACGAGATCGCCTGTCTCGAGGGTGCGCGGCCGTATGTGGCGGCTGTGGTAGCGGCGCAGGTCTTGCTGGTACTTCGCCGCTCGGAGGGCGGCACGGCGGCGTAGTCCATCGAGCAGCAGCAAGTCGTCGTTGTGGAGCTCCTCTTGGTTGTCCTCGTTGAAAGCAAGGATCCGTGGGGACCCATGCTTGATCTCGGTGGGGAGGACTGCTTCAGCGCCATAGACGAGAGCGAACGGCGTTTCTCCAGTGGGCTTCGTGGCGGTGGTGCGGATGGACCAGAGCACGGAGGGGAGCTCTTCGATCCAGTTCTTGCCGTGGGCCTTGAGGCGATTGAAGCTTCTTGTCTTGAGGCCTTGAGCACTTCTGCGTTCGCCCGCTCAGCCTGCCCGTTGCTTCGTGGATGAGCCACCGAGGCGAAGCAGAGCCGTGTGCCAAGACTCTCGCAGTAGGCCCTGAAGATGCCGCTGGTGAACTGTGAGCCGTTGTCGGTGATGATGCGATTTGGCACGCCGAAGCGACAGGCCAGGCCTCTGATGAATTTCACCGCTGATCTCGCCGGGATGGTGCGCACCGCTTCAACCTCCGCCCATTTGGTGAACTTGTCGATGGCGACGTAGAGGTAGCGGTAGCCCCCGCTGGAGCGTGGGAAAGGTCCCAGGATGTCCAGCCCCCAGACCGCGAAGGGCCAGGAGAGAGGGATGGTCTGGAGCCCCAGTGCGGGCTGGTGGACTTGCTTGGCGTGGAACTGGCATGCCTCGCAAGCCTGGACAACGGTGGTTGCATCTTGAAGCACTGAGGGCCAATAGAACCACTCCTGAAGACTTTCCCTGCAAGGGTGCGTGATGATGAGTGGTGGCCACATTCTCCACTGTGTATGTCCTTGATCAGCTGGCGGCCTTCTTCAGGGGGGACGCATTTTAGTGCAACTCCATTTGGACGCTTGCGGTACAGGTCTCCCTCGTGAAGGCAGTATGACTTGGCCTGGCGAGCAACTCTCTCTGCTTCTGCGTCCTCTTCAGGGAGGACTCCGTCCCTGAGGTACTCCTTGAGCTCATCGATCCAGCCCGTCTCTTGGTGCGTCATGGCCAGCAGCAGGCGTTCCCCTGTGGGTGGACCGCAGCTCGGCGCTCCAGATGTTGGTGGTGGTGGGAGCTCTTCGTCCGTGTTCATCTCGACGCTTCTTTTGGCTGTTTCACCGATGCCCTGGTGAGTCTCTCCTCGAACACGCCCGCCTGCTGGGCTTCTCTGCGTGATGCTCGCCTGGCGATGTCGTCGGCCTCCTGGTTCTCCCTTCGTGGGATGTGCCTGAGCTCCATCCCCTTGAAGTGTTTCTCGAGCTTGCGGACCTCCTCGAGGTAAGCGGCCATGTGGCCGTCCTTAGGGTATAGCTCTTGTTGGAGAAGTTGACGAGGAGCTGGGAGTCGCCCTTGATGAGTAAGCGCTTGATGCCGAGGGCGATTGCGGCTCTGAGCCCGGCGAGGAGGCCCTCGTACTCGGCGATGTTGTTGGAGACCTTGTCTGTCGTGAAGCACAGCTGGACGGCGTAGTAGAGCTTGTCGCCCTTGGGTGAGGTCAGGACGACGCCAGCCCCAGCGTTCTGGCATGCGAATGCTCCGTCGAAGTGCATGGTCCAGTGGCTTGGCACCGTGTCTCCAGCTGGCGTGGTTTCTGCCTCATGAGGCTCTTCTTGCTGGTGTCTGTCCACTCGGCGACGAAGTCAGCCAATGCCCTCCCCTTGATGACCCTGGTGGTGTCGAAGCGCAGGCCAAAAGGTTGCAGCTCAATGTTCCACCCTGCGACGCGTCAGTGGCGTTTGGATTGCGCAGGATCTGCTCCAGAGGGAATGATGTGACCACCGTGATGGGGTGGCCCTGGAAGTAGTGGCGCAGCTTCCTGGAAGCGATGAGGAGCGCGAGGAGGAGCTTCTGCTGCATAGTGTACCGCTCGCGAGCATCTCGCAGCACAGTGCTGACGAAGTAGACGGGATGCTCGACGAGGGTTGTCGATGGTGACGCAGCGCTGGGCTCCTCGGGAGCCTTGTCGAGCCTCTCTTGAGGTGGACCCTCGACGAGGGTGCCTTCTGGTTGCGCGGGCTCGGCATGGGGCTCAGGGCCTGAAGAGGATGTTTCCTTGTCGGGGGGATCTGGGCTTGGCGTGGCGGTGTCCTTCTTGGCGAGGACTGGCTCTTCCCTTTCTGCCACCAAGGCTGCGCTCACTGTTTGTGGAGTGGCTGATAGGTACAGCTTCAGATGCTCGCCAGGCCTTGGGGCAACCATGACAGGTGGGCTAGCCAAGTACTTCTTCAGGTCTTCAAATGCCTTGTCCGCCTCAGGCGTCCACTTGAACGTGCCAGACCGCTTCATGAGCTTGAAAAATGGCAGCGCCCTCTCGCCGAACTTGGAGATGAAACGGCCGAGGCTGGCCATGCATCCCGCGAGGCGCTGCATGTCCTTGAGGCGACGAGGTGGCTGCATCTCTTCTATGGCTTTGATCTTGTCAGGATTCGCTTCTATGCCGCGGTGAGACACTAGGAACCCGAGGAGTTTGCCTGACGGTACCCCGAAGACGCACTTGGCGGGGTTCAGCTTGATGTTTACTTTGCGCAGGCTGGCAAAGGTCTCCTCGAGGTCCTCCATGAGGGTGTGCTCTTCGCGAGTCTTGACCACGATGTCGTCGACGTAGGCTTCTGCGTTTCTTCCCATCTGAGCCCCCAAGGCCTTCCTCATGAGCCTCTGGAAGGTGGCGCCGGCGTTCTTCAAGCCAAAGGGCATGCAGACGTAGCAATACACACCACAAGGGGTGAGGAATGCTGTCTTCTCCTCATCCTCCTTCGCCATCTTGATCTGGTGGTAGCCTGAGAAGGCATCCAGAAAACAGAGGAGGTCGCAGCCGGCGGTGGAGTCCACGATCTGGTCTATCCGAGGCATGGGGTACGGGTCCTTGGGGCAGGCCTTGTTGAGGTCGGTGTAGTCGATGCAGAGCCTGCCGCCCCCGGTGTGCTTGGGAACGACCACCGTGTTGGAGAGCCATGTGGGGTGTGGAACTTCCTGATGATGTGTGCTTCTTTCAACTTCTCTACTTCCTTGATGATGAACTCTTGCTTCTCTGGCGCCTGGCGCCGTGCTTTCTGCTTCACGGGGCGTGCGTTTGGACACACGGCTAAGTGGTGCTCGATCACCTCCCTCGGTACTCCGGACATCTCTGACGGTGTCCATGCGAACATGTCAGAGTTTGCCCTGAGGAAGGCGACGAGCGCGCTTTCCTATTTGGGAGGCAAGCCAGCGCCTATGGTGACGCTAGCCCCCGAGCCGCTGGCGTCCAGTGACACCTTCTTCGTGGCTGCCTGCTCCTGTGAGAACAGCTGCTTCTTCTTCGCGGGCCTCTCGAGGGGCTCCATGTCCTCATCAGCGGGGAATGCCACGGCAGCGGCCTTGTAGGCGGTCTCGACAGAGCGCATTGCGTCCTGGACTTGACCGTGGATGGCGATGGTGCCGCCGCTGCCTGGAAGCTTGACGATGTTGTACGCATGGTGAGTGACGGCCATGAACTTCGCGAGGGCGGGGTAGCCGAGGATGGCGTTGTAGGGCAGGCCAATGTGTGCGACGTCGAAGTCGATCTGCTCGGTGCGGTAGTTCTGCGGCGTGCCGAAGGTGACCGCGAGCCTCACCTGCCCCAGAGGTGTGGTGGAGCCACTTGTCACCCCCGTGAAGGGCCTAGAGGGCATAAGCCACTCGTAGGGCACTTGAAGCTGCTCGAAGGTCTCGACAGAGATGACGTTCAAGCCCGCACCCCCATCTATGAGTGTCTTGGCGACGGCGATGTTGTTGATGATGGGAGTGCACACCAGAGGGATGGTGCCTACAGCCTTGGTCGACTTGGGGTGGTCCTTGGAGTCGAAGGCGATGGTGTACTGCGACCACTTGAGGGGCTGGGAAGCCTCAAGCCCTGGAAGCGCTGCGCTGACCTCGCGAGAGAATTGCTTGAAGTGGTTGTTGGACTTGGGCGCCTGGGACCCGCCGAGGATGCAGGCTATTGCCCCTGAGGGGCCTGGTAGCCCCCAGGGTTCTCGTCGGGGAGGTTGCCGTTTTGCCCAGCGTTGTTCCCCCGAGCCCTGTGCTGGAAGTTGTGGCGTCCACCTCCGCGGCCACCACGGCCTCCGCCGCGGCCGCCGCGGCCCTGGTTCTTCTCGCTCCTTGCTGAGCTGCTTGAGCTCCCAGCAGTCTTCAGTTGCGTGGTTGTGCCTGTTGTGGTAGATGCAGTATGGGCGATTGTGGAGAGGCCTCGCGAGGCTGCTTTGCGTCAGGCTCTGCCGCGAGGATGGCGGTGGTCTTGCGCTTCTCGGCAGGCTTCTTCTTGCTCCTGGACCCCTCAGGAGGGTCATCCTCCACTTCCTTCTTGACGAAGAGGAGGCCCTCTTCAGCCTTGGCGCACTTGTCAGCCAGATCAAAGAGCTTCACCACAGAGGAGAGGGTGTCGTGGATGCCGAGCTTCTCGAGCATCCTGTGGTTCGTGACGCCCTCCCTGAAGGCGGAGATGACGTGCGAGTCCGGGATGTTCGGAATCTTGTTGCGGACCTGGCTGAAGCGCTGGATGTATCTGCGGAGGGTCTCGTCAGGCTTCTGGCGCACCGCGCGAAGGTCGTTGTAGGTGAGCGCGCGCTCGTAGGTGCCCTTGAAGTTGGCGACGAAGACCTTGCAGAGGTCCTCCCACGTGTCGATGGTGTTCTCGGGGAGGTTCATGAGCCACGAGAGCGCGGAGTCCTTGAGCGCCATGGAGAGCCAGTTGGCCATCACCTTGTCATCGCCTCCTGCAGCCTGGATGGAGACGGTGTAGAGCTGCAGGAACTCCAGAGGGTTGGTCCTGCCGTCGTAGCGCGGACGGAGGTCTGGCTTGAACTTCACGGGCCAGACGACGCGGCGCAGGTTGCGGGTGAAGGCGGTGCAGCCCGTGGCGTATGTCACGGCGCCACCAGCGAGTACGCCGCGGTTCTGGCGACCTGCAGCGGCAATCTCCTGCAGGTTGCGGGTGAAGGCCGTGCGCTATGTTCCCCTCGCGTCCAGAGTGGCGCACCAGCGAGCGAGAGGGTGCTGGTGCTGCAGTGGTGGCGGCAGGAACGGCGGCGGCGTTGATGAGCTCCTCGAGACGCCCAAGCCAGTTCTCGTGGCCCGCCTGCGTGGGACGGTAGCGTAGTAGCTCTTGCGCCATCAGTAGCGCAGTGGCTGGGCTGGGCGCCGCTCGGCCCATCGTGGAGGCGCTCTCGCGCCTGGATGGGTGCAGGGAGGAAGCTCCCTCGTCCTCGCCGTCGATGCCGCCGTCGTTGCCGCTGCCGTTGCCGCCGTCATCCTCAGGATGTTCGACGCGCGGCTCGGCATTGCGCTCTGAAGCGCGGTTGGCGCGTGGGCGACCACGCGGGTTGTGGTTGGCGGCAGGCTCGGTGTTGGCCCTGCCGGACGTCCATCGCGCAAGACGCACACCTCGCGTGTCAGTCATGGCGCGGAGAGGTTGAAGAAGTTGAAGACGCGCCTCAGCCCCCTACCTGGCGCGCCAAATGTCGGAGACTAGTCCCAGGAACTAGGGGTGTCTCTCAGAAGCCAGGAAACGAGTAAGGGGCTGAACACAACGTCAAACAAATCCTCAACAACCTCGGCGACGGTGCTCGTCGAGCTCGGTGAGGAACATCACGGCAGAGATGGAACACGAGCCGCTACCCAGGTTCAGGCCCACCGTGAGGTGTAAAAGCCCTACGTCCTGCTAAGATGTATTGCACTGCTTGGAGAGTTTCACAGTACAAGGGTGCTTGCCGAGGGCACAGTTGTGGCTATGGTGGACTATGGTGGAATGAGCTCCGTCTTCTTCATCAGACGTAGCTGCTTGATTGTGGAATGAGTTGGTGAATGCGGGATCCTCTTCCTAGGTCGTACACTGGCTCCTTATATACTGGGCTTGGTCCTCTTCCCCGAAAATCTCCGGCGGGAAGGGATACCACAATGCCGCCGAGTTGGAGCATAGCGCACAGCGTCGGGGGCGTCCATGGACGCGGTCCATGGCAGAGAGCACGTCGTCTTGGCAGAAAAAGCCACCGTCCAACCAGGACGGTGGGCTGGCGCTGCAGAGCTTTGGGGCGTGCCCCACGGTGACGTCGTAGTTGGAGTGTAGCGGCGGCCGGCCGCTTTATCACCAATTTGGCAAGTCTTGGAGTCCGCTTTGCTTGCCGCAGCTCCTTTGACCACTTTATACACGAGAATGGCAACTGCGGCGTCTTCATCATCGCGCGCAGGCGCGCGCGTCACTCTGCGGCGGGCGCAGAGCCCATGTGCGCTCTGCAGCGGCGCAGGAGCTTGCTTCCACTTGAAGGAACCCCGCAAGGGCCTGAAGCCTCGCCGAGGTTTTGTAGTCGTTGACTTCTCGTGAGGGAAAACCTCCCGAGGGTGGCGCGGAGACGCGCCAGGGCCTGAAGATCTTCTAGGAGAGGCCTTCCGAGGCAGAGGTTCCTCTCGAGGCCTCCTAGGCTGATCGTCTGGTCCTTAGCAGAAATGTTCAGTCGAGCAAAGAAGCCCTCGCGAGGGAAGATGCCTCGTGAGGCTCGTCAGGCTGAAAGCCTGGTCCTTAGTAGAATTTCCTGCGGAGCGTTTGAGGGTTGTGGCAGGCCGGCCCATGATACCCTGGTTTTCACTGGGCCGACACTTCTCTCGACCAGAATGAGTATACTTTAACAGATAGAACAAAGTAGCGCAGTGGTGGCTCCATGATCTCCTGGAAGCACAAGACCAACCCACCAAACTGACAAAAAAGATCATGTATACCCCATCTATTCCAATAGTAGCTAGGTAGTACAGTATTATCAAGTCAAGCGCCTCGCAGACCACTACAAGTACAAACAGAAATATACAGAGCCGACGCGATGATTATTAACAAATTGTGTCCTGCGTCTACATTATTGTACACACGTCACGTCCACAAGGTTCTCCGCCAGACACGGGACAGATGATGTTTTCCAGATGCCATCCAATCCTACATATCACAGATGCCAATAGCTTCCGCCAAGTTCAAGGTCATAATCTCTGTTGGAATAATCCTGTGCATTCTAGACCGACGCCATATGTGTATGTCATATATGCATATGTATTAGTGTGTGTGCGTGTGTGTGAAGCACAACCTTATTAGAAGTGAGCTAAGTGATTTTGCTTCCAACAATCTCAAAGATGAAGGCCTCAGGATCAAGGAAGAAAAGTAGGATGTATGAGATGGGTAGCATGGAACCTATGCCACACTTCCAGACATGGACTACTTGATTCTTGAATCATTGGAACATTTATATGAAAAGTTAAGCAACACGAAGGCAATGATCGTAGTAAATTAATACAAACTCGCATCTATAGAAGCATATAATGCCTTAAATAATATCGAAAATCAGCCAAATGATACTTGACTGCAAAGACCTTTTTGGCTGAGAATCAGCCTGTACCAGATCAGGTGCAATGAGAGCATCCAATTTTTTAGATAAAGGGCTTTATTACTCAAAAGTTCAAGTATTACACCCGGCCTCTGCATAACAAATGCACACAGCCGCAATCCGAATAGCTAAAATAAAAGTACCGAAATAAACGAGTTACAGCCAACTGGGGAAGTAAAACGCCTATGCCATAGCAAGCTCATCAACCTATGGAGGTCCAATCCGGCGATCAAGCGGCCACCCATGTTGTGAAAAAATGACCCTCGCCACCTCCTCCAACCGTGCACATGCCTCCGTAAAGAGGTCTCGATGTCCCACGCGCTGTAAGGTGGACCATGAACGGAGAGTATTTGTGCACCGGTAAAGTACCTGCAAAAGGAAACATCTTTGTCATTGAAAACCTTGTCATTTCTACAAAGCCAAAGCGACCAGATAATGGCAATCGCTCCCACCCTAATAATTGTTCTAAGCTTCTTGTCTATCCCATGCAACCAGTTACCAAAAACATTGGTTACAGACTTGGGAGGAAATAAGTTAGACGCTATTTGGATGGATGACCATATAGAACGTGCGAAAGGACACTCGAAGAATAAGTGTTTTATTGTCTCATGTTGAGGACAGAACATACACTTAGTACTTCCATGCCAATTCCGTTTGACAAGGTTATCCTTTGTAAGAATGACACCCTTACGAAGATACCACGTAAAAACTTTTATTTTAAGTGGGATCTTCATGTGCCAAATCTTTTTGTTATTATCGACTGGGATATCAGAGTGCACAAGCGCCCTATACATGGAATCTACTGAGAATTTTCCGTTCCCGCATAGCTTCCACCGAAATTCATCGGATCCTTGTGTGAGTTGAACAGAAGCCAACCGTGCCAACAAGGCGTTCCAAGATGTTAATCTTGGGCCAAATAAATCTCGTCTGAACAACACATTGGGGGGCGAACTTTGCATAACCGTAGATATTGTATCCCCTTTATGTCGGACAATATCATATAGAGCTGGATATTGTTCCCGGAGGGTGGAGTTGCCTAACCAAATGTCCTCCCAGAAACGAATCTCCGTGCCATTCTTAATATTAAATACGCCAAAGCGAAAGAAATGTTTCTTAGTCGCCATTAGGCCAGCCCAAAAGTGTGAATCACCAGGTTTCCAATACACCTGTGATACCGCCTTTGAGCCGATGTATTTTCTTTTAAGGAGAGTTTGCCAAATGCCATCTTCAGAGAGTAGCCGAAACAGCCATTTCCCAAGGAGGGCCGAGTTCTTGATGCAAAGATCATGAATACCCAACCCACCTTGATCTTTAGGCCGGCAAATAACATCCCATTTAGCCAGTCGATATTTCTTCTTCTCACCGTCCCCTTGCCAAAAGAATCTCGAGCGGAAGTAATCCAACTTAGTCAAGACACCTTTTGGCAATTGGAAGAATGATATCATATACAGTACCATGTTAGTGAGTACTGAATTAATGAGAACCAACCTTCCTCCAAGGGACAGCAATTTGCCTTTCCAACTAGACAATCGTGCTTGTAGACGCTCCTCGACATGTCGCCATTCCGCATTAGTCAGTTTCCGGTAGTGTATTGGTATACCCAAGTACATAATCGGAAACTGACCCTGCTCACACCCGAATATCTCGGCGTACTGAGCAGCTGCATCCTGTGCATCGCCGAAGCAGAACAATTCACTTTTATGGAAATTAATTTTTAAACCTGATAATTGCTCGAATGCTGACAATATCAATTTCAGATTCATCGCTTTATCCAGATCGTGTTCCATAAAAAGAATCGTGTCGTCCGCATATTGAAGAATAGAGAGTCCCCCATCGACCAGATGTGGAACCACCCCTTCAATCTGACCGTCCGTTTTTGCCCGTTCAATCATGATGGTCAACATATCCGCCACTATATTAAATAGTATAGGCGACAGAGGATCACCTTGTCTTAAACCCTTTTTTGTCTGGAAGTAGTGTCCGACGTCATCATTGACTTTTATGGCAACACTCCCTCCCGACACAAAATTAAGTACCCATTCGCACCACTTATCGGAGAACCCTTTCATTCTCGGAGTTTGTAGTAAGAAAGGCCACTTTACTTTGTCATACGCCTTTTCAAAGTCAATTTTAAAAATTACCCCATTAAGTTTCTTCGTATGCATCTCATGTACGGTTTCGTGGAGAACCACAACTCCATCAAGGATATTCCTCCCTTGCATAAAAGCAGTTTGGGTAGGCTTTACCACATGATCAGCAACCGAATTTAACCTAATAGTAGCTACTTTAGTAAAGATCTTGAAGCTAACATTCAGGAGACATATTGGCCGATACTGTTGTATCCTTTCAGCCGCCTGAACCTTAGGCAACAAGACGATTTCCCCAAAATTAAGGCGGAAGAGCTCTAGATGTCCAGCATGCAAACATCCGAATAACTCAAGCAAATCAGACTTAATGGTATCCCAAAAATGCTGGTAGAACTCAGCTGGGAAACCATCGGGGCCGGGTGCCTTATTGTGTTCCATTTGGAAAACAGCCGTGCTAATCTCTTCTTCAGAGAAAGGTGCGATCAGCAGGTTATTTTCCTCCGGAGTAACTTGGGTAATATCATCTGTTCGCGACTCATCAAGAGAGAAGTTGCCTTCCTCCGGAGCGCCAAACAAACCTTTATAGTAGTCAGTAATATAATCTTTGAGCTTGTCCTGGCCCTCGATCAGGCCCTCGTCCTGGTGAAGGGAATGAATGAGTTTCCTCCTATGTCTGCCGTTAGCAACATTGTGGAAGTATCTCGTATTCGAATCCCCTTGCAGAATGAACTGAGCCTTAGATCTTTGGTACCATTTAAGCTCTTCCTCTCGAAGCATCCGTCCCACTTGCTCATTCGAATGCCGTTTGAGGTCATTCTCGTTAGCTGATAAGGGGCGAGATTCCGCAAGTTTGTCGAGCTCTTCAATGATTGAGCACACACGCTCTTTTTCTTTTTTAAGAACACCGGTTGTATGTCTCGCCCACCCACGCAGGAATGTACGCAAATTACGTATCTTACCATTCCATCGTTGGATAGCGGAGGCACCCGAAACCGGTTGAGCCCAAATCCTTTTAACCAATACATCAAAACCATCCCGTAACAGCCAGCCTAATTCGAACTTGATTTGGGACTTCACGGGCGGTTTCAATGAACCGGTAGAAAGTAGTATGGGGGCATGATCCGAGAAAGCCTCGACGCGTTCCAAAACCCGAACAGATACCAACGGATATTTATCCTCCCAGCGGGAATCCATTAGCACCCGGTCCAGCTTTTCAAACGTCGGCTCGGGGAGACTATTAGCCCAAGTAAATTGTCTCCCCATCATATGAACCTCTCTTAAAGACAAGCTATCAATAACAGCATTGAACAAGAGAGGCCAATGACAATCGAACCTGCCCTTACTTTTCTCGTGACGGTACCTTAACATATTGAAATCCCCTCCTATGAGAATAGGGTACGGGTTATCCTTAGCTAAATTAACCAATTCACGAAGAAAAGCAGCCTTAAATTCCTCTTGAGCCGCACCGTACACAGCAACCAAACTCCATATAAAATTGTCGGACTTGTTCCGGATATGAAACTTGATGTGAAAGTCACCATCCGAACGGTCCAACAATTCCATGGTATCAGTTCTAATGCCAAGTAACATGTCGCCCGATCTCCCGCGAGGGGGACAAGAATGCCATGCAAAATCCACACCACCTGAGAGGCGGTCTAGTAGCGTGCTTGGAAAATCTCGTCTACCCGTCTCGGAGATAGCCAGAAAGTCCAATTTGTGATCCCTCACATGATGCGCAATATTTAAATGTTTAGCCAAGTCGCCTAGACCTCTGCTATTTTCAAATATGCCATTCATTGGGAAACTGTTGGAGATTTTGGTTTTCTCGCGCTTTTACGCGAAGATCGATTTTTCTTAATTTTAGCGGACTTGGATTTCCGGTCAGTAGCATACAGGTCATCAAAAGATCCCAGCTGAGCCTCATCCAAATCTACCTCCAAAACCTCTCCTACAAGATGTGATAGAAGTTGTCCATCAAGCGTGTCATTCGCTTCATCATCATCTATAGGCGAGGCAATCGGCTTAGTCGAAACACTAGGTGATACCTTGCGGCGATCATATTCTACGTGTTTCAAGACATTAGCCGAAAAAACCACTTCTTATCATTTCTCCCTAAACTGACGCCAACACTAGACAACTGTGCAGACAATTTAGATGGCGAAAACGAAAGGAAGGACTTCTGAATCGGAGACTTACAGTGGGTGGAGTAGAGAACAATCCCGCCTTGCGTCGCATTGCCTTGGTCAAGGAGTCCTCATCCGTCGCTGACGCGCCGTCGGCCCCTGTTAGGTGGCGCTCACTACGCCTAGGCAGCGCCGTAGGTAGTGATTGCCCCCCAACAGGTGTGACTGTGGTGGAAGGGGACATAGATGATGAAGCTCCCCTCTCCACCCCAGAAAGCGCCGAGGCCGGCGGTGAAGACGGCGGAGACACCACAGGGGAAGGCATAGTCGATGTAGCAGCCCCCACCACCGTGGTGTCCGACGTCTGCAGTGGCGGGTTCGCACCGGCGTCCAACATGGGACAGCCCAGCAAACCCACCCGAAGAACCTCCTCCGAGCCCGGTTTAACAGCAGCTAACGCACCAGAGACAGCCACCGCACCAGTTCTCGCCGAGGTAAAACCCTCGTCGATCGATGTGCAAGCAGCGGAAGGCAGCCCGGTTCGCTCCAGCTCGAGCCCACCAAGCTTGTCCCTGGCAGGCCGCGCCCCAGGCGATGCACAGGCGGCAGATGGCGCACCGTCGCCCAAGCAGCCCAACCCGCCAGATGCCTCTCCAACAGGCCTCGACTCAGCCACCGCGCGGGCGGCCGCGACCAACTCGTCGCCCACCTCCGCGACCCGTCCAGGCACGCCGGCCAGCAGCGGCCCAACAGAAGAAGGAGACATGGGCCTCGCCCTCATCAGGTCACCCAGAGCAGCAGCAGTCACATTTGGGCCAGCAGGCTCAAGCACATGGGCAATGGGACATGCAGTAGTTTTTTTCCACTTTTTCACCAGCTTAATACCTCTCGGAGTCGTAGGAGCCGGATTAAAAGGGGTAACAGCCACCCCAATCAACGCACTTGCCACCGAAGCACCATGAACTTGCCCCCCACCACTTGACGTGCTAGGGTCGATTGACATGTTCGAGGCACCCGTCCCGCTAGACGACGGTCCGCCATCTCCAACATGTCCATCAACATTGTCATCACCCAAGCCATTGTCATCCGAATCATCTTTACCTTTCCGCTGCCACAAGAAGGGGACAAAATCTGCATCCGGAATATAGTCCTCCTTCTCCGGCCGGAAAACAAAGTCATAGCCCTTCAGACGCAAAATCCCCGTGGTGGGAAGAAAAGGCCCCAGCTCGTCGATATCCTTGAAACGGCCCTCATCCACCATCCCCACCAGAATACGGACCACCCCTCTACGGCGAAGAGCGAACATGTCGATGTCGATCGTCGTACCGATGAGAGAGCCAACCGCCCACAGCCCCCAGAAATGCCTCAAGGGGTTAGGAACTCCAGTCACGTGAACCCATACCTGATACAACTCCGTCGAATGCTAGACATCCACAGGCTTCCACTCGCTGAAAATGAGCTTGGTCGCTTGAGATGGAACACCTAGCTCAGCCCCAACAAACCTGGACAGCTCCTCTTTGTTCGGAAAGTTCACCGTGAAACTGTTTTCCCCACACGGAATGGCCTCCCAACACCAAGCACGTGCCATACACAGCTTAGCCACTTGGGCTTCGACCTGCTTCGCCGTGGCGGTGACTCCCTGCACAGTCACGAGAGCCACCGGCAAGTTCGGTGCCACCTCCTTCTTGTACAAGTTGTCTGGGAACATGGTGAACATCGTTTGGAAGTACACTAATGTAATCCAGATACAAACGAAAGCTTACTGTTTAGGAGATTTGGTACATCATCCTCATCAATTGTCCCCAAAATATCAACATAGCCTACATGGAAGAGATATGGCAAAACACAGGGAGTAAATAATGTATATATTAACTTAAAACTGAATAAAAGATATCATATTACGATTTCTCTCCAAAGGAAAACTACTTTGAAATAGCTGCAAATATATTGCTCATACTTTTCATACAAATGGCTTCATCGTACGTCCAACTATTTTCCTCCGGAGTTTTCTCGTGATTATAAACAAGATTATCGAGTGTCTTGGCAACAAAATTTAAGGGCAGAATCAGAGACCAAGAATAAAAAGCTATACACATGGCGAGAAAGAACAATAGAAGCCAAGCTCCACTATCTTGGATGACAGTGGACATATACGACTACTTACCACGGGAAGAGGAGGGTTGACCGCGATGGTAGCACCATAGCAAGATGAAGATTGGTTAGGTTTTGAGAGATATCAAGATAACAGGAGAAACTCTTACACGACTAAAGATGTGAATATGTAACATGTAATGGCTTTCAAAAGTAGAAAAACCGGGACACTTATATATTTAGTAATAGATTATCCATATCATCATCGTACGTAGTACTAGTTAACATCTCTAAGACCCAAAAAGACATTCTCGAAAGACAACCGTTCGACGGACCCTCAAGATCACCTACCAGTTATGCACCAACACAACCTACATGGTAAACGCTCAACGACTCATTGGTCTCGACATAGGAAAACATCTGGTAGATAGAGTGCGGGAGACGGATCACTGCCTCTCCTCGATCTTGGTATTTCTTTTGCATCACACCATCTTGCGACTTCATCACTTCTCTCATCTTGTACCGATATAAGACTTGACCTGAGCATCCAAGTGTTAGGAAGTAGTCTCCGTATACGAAGTGCGGCACCGGAATCTCCAGCCTCGAACAATAATGCAACTTGTTCACTTCCAAGAAGTATCGGCGGATCCAGCTCTCGCCCTCCAAGGCCCACACTGTCATCGAGAAGTCGTTGCCGATGGCAAGGCCGAGCCTTCCGTGCACCTTAGTCAGACGGCAGGTGCTAGGTTTGGTCGGTACCGGTAGAGGTTCACTGCGTGTGACGCGCTCGTCTTTGAGGTTGAACCACACAATCTTTCTAGCATCCTTTGTGATCCAGTAGACCATGCCGTCGACATCGACAAGGCTGCTGCCAAGGCTGCACATTGCATCGGTTTCCACGCGCATGCGTCGCCACGATGCCTCGCCCAGCGTGAACACGTGCACTACATTAGGCTTCCAAGCCTGCTGGGCATGCACAACCTTGTATCGCCTTGTCGTTGGGTGATACGCGAAGCTGTACATACGGTGCCAGTTATCGCTCTTGCTATTGCTATTGTGGGTGGGCAAGAGGGGTGGGAGACGCAGAACCTCCCCGGTGGAGGGGTTGGTCATGGTGATGGCCCCGGCAATCGTAGAGTTATTGCACAGGCAGACGAGGCCGCTGCAGGTTCCCATGATCTTGTCTGTCGTCGGCTGCTGCCATAAACTTGTTTTGCTCCCCAGCGTAAGAAGGTCGACGACGCATGCATAATTACCCTCGTTGGTGATGGCGATGATCTTGGTGCGTCTCCGCATGTCCGTCCCCGTGCGTTGGTCGATGAGTTTGCGCTAGCACCGGCAGACGAGGCGGAGCCGGCGCCTGACATTGGGCAGAAGCCACACTAGGATCTCGACGAGGGCATCCGTGCACACGTCCCAGCTGCCATTGCTCTTGTCCATCGGTAAAAGGATGGTATGAACTCTATTTGTTTTTCATTTTTTTGTAAATATACCTACTCATGTGAACATACTTAGCTATCATGGTAGTGGTTATGTTATTTAATGATTGCTTAGTAGTTCATGTCTTCTTATGGTCAGTACCAAATTGCTAATAGTGAATAACATGTCATACAGATAATTACATGCATTGTTCTATTCATAAATCGGTATGGCAGGATGGTATCCTCCTCTGAATAATTCACTTGATTCGACTTGGCACATGCTCACACATGTTATGACTGAAAAATAAAAGTAAATTAATCCTTGATGATCTATTTTGCCTCAGAGTTTTAGTATCATCTTTATGCCTCCGTTAATTTTATTTTGTCGCAAGCATGATTATGACCGTTATCGCTCTCGTGGTTGTCGCTTCCCAGTATATTGCTAGCCTTCACTTGTACTGAGCAGGAATGCTGCTCGTGCATCCAAATCCTTTAAACCAAGTTATCCCAAAGAGTCCACCAAAAATTTCTATGCATGGTATTTCAGGCCATTCCAAATAAATTTGCATGTGCTACCTTTAAAACTTTCAAAATATTTCCGTTTTTGTGTCAATGTTTACCAGCTCATGAGGAAGTAGTGGGTTATCCTTTATTCAACTTGTCAAACAGACTTTTACACCTGGACTAGCGGCACATACATCCGCTTATCCAATAATTTTGCAAAAAGAGCTGACAACGGGGTGACCAGTCCCAATTAATTATAATTTTAACCGCTTAATTCTCTTCACGCTTTTGCCCTGATTTATCAGTAAGCAATGACAAACAGTAAAATACCTGCGTGTGTAAACCAAAGAGAAGAGGGATGATCTGCCTTGCTAGTAGAAATAACGTCCTTCATGGGAGCCGCTCTTAAAAAGTCTGTTTGACAAGGGGAATACTGTTTTCATCCGCTACCATTCGTTGACAATTAACAAACACCTCTCAAAACATTTTTTACCTCTGTTTTAAAATAAAAAGCTCTAGCACGTGTTAATACCTGCTTCCCTCTGCGAAGGGCCAATCTTTTATTTTTATGTTGAGTCGCCATCCTTTCTTTGAGCACTTCTTCGAGAGCATAACTGTCGTTCTTAGTGTAATGTGCTTGTCCCAGAATACGATTAATTGAGGCAAAGCTATGATACTCTTATCTTTGATATCTTTATATCTAGTCTTCACTTGAACTTCAGAGGTGTCTTGGCATTTATGTTTTGCCCTTCAAATAAAGGCAAGCGAGATACCACTTTGTCATATCTTATTACGAACATTGCAATTCTTGTGGATAGATGTATGCTATGTTATTCATTGTTAGTACTTTGGTATCTTTTCATGATTTGCATAACTACTAGGTGTCATTATTTGCATGGTTCCTATTATGAATTGCCTAAGTAATTGATCATATAGTAGGTATGTATACATCATATGAAGCAAATGTGTTCGTAAAAGTTTCTTTTATCGCACTCAGTTGTTAACTGAATTGCTTGAGGACAAGCAATAAGCTAAGCTTGGGGGAGTTGATACGTCCAAGACGTATCTACTTTTCCAAACACTTTTGCTATTGTTTTTCCTCTAATTTGTGTGATTTGAATGCAACTAACACGGACTAACGCTGTTTTCAGCAGAATTGCCTTGGTGTCTTGTTTTTGTGCAGAAAGTCAAAGTTTCTGGAAAATTCCAGAAAAATTCCAGAAATTCTATTTTTCCAGAAGACCCACGGAGCCAGAAGACGAAGCGAAGACGGGGCATAGGGGCCCCACACGCAGCCTCGGCATGGGTGGGCCCTTGGCGCGCCGAGGGGTGGTGTGGCCACCCTGTGTGGCCCCCGACGCTCCCCTTTGGACTACATAAAGCCTTTGACCTAAAAACTTCGGGGGGATTGACGCTTTTTCCAAAAACCTTCCAGAGCTCCGGCGCCATCGAAAACCCTATTTCGGGGACCAGAAACTCCGTTCTGGCACCCTGCCGGCACGGGGAATTGGAGGAGATCATCGCCATCATCATCATCGCCACCTCTCCATCGACCATCCATGACTCCCCCATCCATGTGTGAGTAATTCCCCGCTGTAGGCTGAGGGGATGGTAGGGATTGGATGAGATTATTCATGTAATAGTTGTGAGATTTGTTAGGGCATGGTGCCTAGTATCCATCGATAGTACTTTATGTCATTGTTGCAACTTGTTATGCCTAATGCTTGAGACTTAGTGCCCGGGTGCCATGATCTCAGATCTGAACATGTTATTGAATTATGAGAATAATTATTGTTTTGGATCATATCTATAAGTTGTATACACACGTCACTGTCCGGAACCCGAGGCCCCAAAGTGACAGAAATTGAGATAACCGGAGGGGATGGTTGCGACGTGAGGATCACATGTGTTCACGGAGTGTAAATGCTTTGCTCCGGTGCTTTATTAAAACGAGCACCTTAATTACCAGTAGTTTCCCTTGATACCCCGCTGCAAACGGGCTGGTAGGACAAAAGATGTTGTGCAAGTTTCTCATTGCGAGCACGTACGACTAAATACGGAACACATGTCTATGATTGATTATTAATTGGATACCTTATTATTATTTATATGCAATTGCCCTATGTATGACTATTTCATGAATTATCTTATCCATGCAACGCCCGTTCATCCATCCCTATGCCTACAGTATTTTAATCCTGCTGTCTACTGCAATTATTACTGTTGTCTTTATTTTACTGCTGCTATTATTTCACTACTGCTACTGTCATAAAACTGTTGCAACTGATAAACTCTGTCGAGTAAGTCTACTTCCAGGTGCAGCTGAACTGACAAATCATCTGTCAAGGCTTATAAATATTCTTTGGCTCTCCTTGTGTCGAATCAATAAATTTGGGTTTTACTTCCCTCGAAGACTGTTGCGATCCCCTATACTTGTGGGTCATCACATATCCAAAGTTCATGATCTACCACGGCTTCAAGTATAACACTGCACTTCCCGTGATGCCCTGACTTGTACATCCCTTGCCACGAGTAGTGGCAGTTCTTCCAGTTCCAGTGCATGCAATCTATGCTTCCAAGCATCCCTGGAAATCCTCTTGCTACGCCTTGTGCCAAAATACGCGCCGTGTCTTCCTCATTTGGTGTTCTCAGATAGTGCTCGCCGCACACCTTCACAACTGCCCTACAGAATCTGTAGGTGGCTTCGATGGCTGTGGACTCAGACATACGGAGATAGTCATTCAGAATATCTGCGGGTAGCCCGTAAGCAAGGTACCGTATGGCCGCCGTGCATTTCTGAATAGACGAGAACCCAATCATGCCGGTGCAGTCTCTCTTCAGCTCAAAGTAGTCGTCGTAGTCCCGAACGCCGTGCAAGATCTTCCTAAACAACTTCCTGCTCATCCTAAAGCGCCGGCAAAATTCATGAGGCAAGTTCGTCGGTTTTTCGGCGAAGTAGTACTGGAACAACAGAGCGTGCCCAGTTGCTCTGTTGCGGTTCTTGTTGGGCCGCCGCCCCTTCGATGATCCTCCAAATTTCGGCGCCGCGTCTTCCTCGACTGCGGCATCTAGAAGTGCGGCCATCATCATCTCATTCTCCTCTGCGTCGGCCACAAGAGCGGCATCCTCCGCCATCATTTCAAAAAACATGACCTCGTCGTCGCTGTCCATTGCCGGTTTGACGAATCAACGAATTCAGCCTATCAACCAATGGTCGAACAGCTTGCGTGCGGGGCGGGAGGGAAGAGGACGCGTACCCGGACTCGAACTAGATGCGCCAGCGCTAGACGAGGTCGGAGACCAGCGGCGCGAGACGGTCCCTAGCGCTGCGCCAAGGTCCCCTAGGTGCGAATCAAGCAGGCGGCGACGAGAGTGGCGGCGATGGTGCGAATCGCCGGCGAGAGGAAAAAAGGAGAGGCTGTGGGGGGCGAATGACGCAGGGCACAGGCGCGTCGTGTGTATGACGGGCGGGCCATCGCTGTCAGGGCCATGCCCGAGACAATGTCCGGCACCTCCAGGAGGGCCTCTAAACTTGAAGACCCTATTGGGGGTGCCGGACACAAAATCGCTCGAGGCAAGGCTTTGGGGGTGCCTCTGATGACGGATTTTGGTGTCCGACCCCCCAAAGGGCCTTTGGGGGTCCTTTAGAGGCCCCGATGGAGATGCTCTTAATATAAGTAAACAAACTAGCCCGTGCATAACATGTTTCACACGCCAAGCAATACCATAACGTGCCTTGTTTCCACAATACCATAACGTGCATACCTCCCAGGAAAACTCATCATCTGGCGCCGTAAAGTTCATCAAAAATAACTAGCGGGATGCCGGGATGGCTCGGGCCTATGATGCGTCGAGCTCTGCGAAACGTGAGGAATTGGTAGAGGCTGGGCTAGGGTCCCACTTAACGTGACGCAAAGAGCTTTTCCTGCGCAGGTCTCTGATCGATCGAGATACAGATAATACTACAGCATCTCGGCTGCTTTTGCTGCCTGTGAGCGAACACCGGCCAGTCCTGTTCTTTCCAACCAGATCAAGATGATCCGCTCACTCGCCACGTCGTCATGCAGACTTCGCAGCCAGATCACAAAGTAATCAACTGAGGCCGGCGGGCGGCGGCGTGGGAAAAAGCCAAGTGAGATTCCCGGTGCAGTCGCTCTCGTACGTCAGAGAACGATTAATTAGCTAAACTAAACGAGCCTTCTGTCCTTTTGTGCCCTCCGTACGTCGAGATAAACTAGAATAGACTCTGGGGTGTGTGGACGAATGATCGGCACGCCGAGCAGCTCGCTGAGGAGGTTCAGAGCAGGTAAAATGTTCTGCTTTTCCCCATGCGAAGGATTAAACAAGTAGGCTCTCTTTGGATTATATGAAATTTAAAGAATTTTTATATCATTCCAATTCTTAGAGATTTTTTTCTATAAACTGTTTTTGGTTCAAATGACTGATGCTACCCAAATTCTACGGGTTGGACTATAAACGCCTCCATTTATAGGAATTTGAACATCCACTCCAAACTCTTTTTTAGACTGAAATGTGTAGTATTTTTAAACCTGAAATCCAAAGAGACCTATATGGACGCCCTCGATTTCTTCCGGTTGCAGGACGTTTGGATATTCTTTGTTTAAACTCCTATCCTTTGGATTCGTTTAATTTTATGTTTGTCATTATATAAAATGACGGTGCTAAATTCTACCTATGGGTTGGGGCAGATCCATTGTTACCAACTCTCACATTAAAAAAAAATGTTTCATTGTTTTCGAAAAAACACTTTCACAAAAATATATACCTGACAAAACATTTTTTACGAATATAGCGTGTATATATACCGTCGTTTTAGCCAAATCTTTTACCTAGGGTACAAAAAAATTACATTTTCACAAAACATTTTGTATGGGTACAATACATGATAATGTTTTACTAAATGTCAGTTTTGAAACTTTCTGAACTTTTTGAATTTTTCCAATTATTTTCAGATATCAGGGTATATAGTAGCGAGGTTATTCGATGTATTTCCCTAATGTGATGCCCTTTTTCTCCGGAACGAAGGACTTGATAGTTTTTCTCATTTGTTTTGCATGTATTTGACTAAATGGTTGTACGATGGATTTTGTGGTAAATTCTCTTGAATGTGCAAGAACGAAAGCTCGTGAAAAAAATTACTACTCCCTCAGTTCCTGGATGGGTTTATAGTTTTTGCATGAAAATTCCAAACTATAAGGTGTATTAATTACGATTTGTGGACGATTTAACCGAGGAGAGATAGGAATAAGTCCAAACTGTGTTAAAATCCGTGTAAAAAACAATAAACCCTACTCTCTCCATTCCAATTTAATTGACTTCTATTCACCAAATGTGGATATATCTAGACAGATTACATGTATAGATACATTAATATGTGGTGAGTAGGAAGTCAGTTAAAATTGAACGGAGCTCGTAGAACGAAGGGACATTTGCGGCACCCAAACATGTTGTGCGAATCTGCTTGGATCTCGCACGTGAACGAGCTGGACACGAGGGTTTTGCCGACGAGCGCGCGGTCGTCCACGTTCGTCGCCTACCATCCACACAACGCAAACAGCAGGCACTTCGCAAGGAGACGATACCATTTATCGGACGTGAGAGGCCGGCCGGCGTACAATGCGGCTATGGCGCCAGCACGAGACGTACAAGGTCGAACACGAAATAATTGGAGCGGGCGCGCGGCGATCGGGACCCGTCGTACCCGGTCTTTTCTTTTCTGGACGCTTCCCGGCGTGTCAATCACTGCCGCCTCCAGCCCGGAGAGGAAGACGAGGATGGCCCGGGCCGGGCAGAGCACAGCATGAAAACGACTCGCTGCACACACGTTTACGACTTGTAGGGCATGACCGAGAGGTGAAAGCCGGGCGGCGGCCGGCAGGAGGCGCACTGACCTGGCTGGCTGGCTCTGGCCGCGCCGCGCGAGGGACAGAGCATCACAGGGCCGGACGACAGTACAGTTCATCGTTGGCGCATGCTCGCGAGTAGGAGGAGGATGATGACCCAGAGGTGGCCAGTCACTCGAAGCTGTCGGAGGGCATACGTCACTCGATGGACAATTTTGTGAAGAGTACACCGAGTGAGCTGCGTGAGCCACTTAGTGATCAAGAAGGGCAAGAGTTAGCTCGTATCACCGCCACCTCCGCACAGACAATTTTGTGTAAAATTTCTGGCACCACGAACTATGTTTTAATGTACTGTGTGAACTATGCTTGAGAAAATGTTAAAATTGTGAAAATAGAAGAAATAAAACGGACATGACTGAATCAAATGGGGCGACATTGAGTAACAGGAGAACGAGCCAGTGGCTCGGTGGTTGTGCATGGCAGTGGCCAGCCAACCCACCCGAGTTCGATCCCTGATCGGCTCGCGGTGTCTCGCGCGCGTGAACAGTGCCTCGAGTGACATTGTTCACGTGAACAGTGCTTCTGGGCCATTTCCACCGTGGTTCTGTCAGAGGTATTGTGGTGTGCCCACCACCGCAGGGGTTTCCCAATAGGTCTAGGCTCACGGGGCTCAGAAGCTCAGTATAGTCTGGTTAGGTCTAGCTTGCGCACAGGTGGCGTGCGTGTGGTGTTGAGTGTGTGTGGGGTGAGTTGTGCGTGAGTTCAGATACTACAGCTGTTTTGTAAAAGACCAGAAATTCTCAAAAAAAAAAAAAAGACATTGAGTAACAGGGCAAGGTCCGGCCAAAAACATGCGCCGGACACCTATTGGCGGCAATGCCGAACGTATTAAAACAACTCATTTCCAGCGCAGAATGGTCAATTAGAGTTGATCATGATCTATAGTAGGTGGACACGTCTTAAAAATAGGTCTTGCAATATACATATAGGTCCCTTGGTGTATATTTTTCGAAGTGTTGTGATGTATACATCCTTCGTTTTTATTTAGTTCGTGTTCTGGGTTTAGTCAAAGTCAAATTTTATCAAGCTTGACCAAGAATATAAGAAAAAATATGAACCTCCATAATACCAAATTCATATATTACGAAAGTATAAGTTATGATAATTCCAATAATGTAGATTGTACATGTTAATTTTTTTTCTTCTAAAATAGTTAATCAAACTCAACAAAGTTTGACTTTAACTAAACTCAGAACGCGAACTAAATAAAAACGAAAGGAGTAGTATCTTGCGTGAGATCAAGATAGCACAGCTGTCTGCAACGCCGTGACGGGCCTTTGTGCCCGGTTAATCCCATCATTCCGCTGCTCATTGGTCCCTAACAGCAGTCTGACTGACCCGGGCAAAGACAGAGCTGATCAGTGTCGATCGGGCTCACAGACGCAGGCCCCTACAGATAAAAGAACTCAGCGCCACGTTCTTGCAGTCACTGGAAAAAAAAACACAGTGAGTAGTGTGGACCACACAAGTCAACTTATCTTACTACTCCTACCCCATTGTTTTACTTCATTGCGTGCTCATTATGATTGGTAATCGACACTCATTGGAGTATTGGACTACCGGAGTAGGAGTATATCGCAAGTTTCCCCTGGTTTGGGCGGATTTTCTTTTATCAAACTGCCACTAATGAATGGATTGGATTGGGGAGGGAACGTGACGCACAATTGTCACCCGTCTGAGCAACGATAGAAGAATTTAAGGGCGTTTTTGGTTTACTCAATTCTCCCAGCCAGTCCCAGATGTAAAATTAGGCGTTTGATGTGTTGCCTCGGTTTTGTGTTCCTCCACCGTTCGAACCTCAAAACACACTTGAGCTAGGCCATAGAGTAACGGCCAATTTTGACCGATTCTACAGAGCCAACCTCGTTTGCACCCGACTACCCAGTACCCACGTGGGATCGCTCAGGATGGCTTAGCTCCGTAAGAGAATTTTGTTTCACTCACCTCCCTCACACTTCTCCACCTATTGTCTCTATCAATATGCCTCAAATAAATTCAAAATGTACATGAAAATTTTGCTTTTCGACAAGTAGTTTTCATTCCTGT
Source organism: Poa pratensis (assembly GCA_947311845.1). Lineage (NCBI taxonomy): Eukaryota > Viridiplantae > Streptophyta > Magnoliopsida > Poales > Poaceae > Poa > Poa pratensis. The sequence continues at coordinate 10,264,958 of CAMZMU010000090.1, forward strand.
ACTCGGTTTTGAATTTCGTTGAGTGTAACTTCTCAACTTCAAAAAAGTGTTCGAAACATTTATAGAAGAATTTTGTCAAATTTGTCGCACTCGGTTGACCGTTTCAAATATCCTTTGACCAGCATGTTCTTCTCGACATTTCACACAACTTTCGTGCCGTAACTTTTCTTTTTCGGCGGTCGTATGTGAGTAAAGTTTGTACTTCATATATGCACGTTTATAATTGCGCATAGCGCCGCTGCTCGCCGCCGTCAGTTTCACCGGCGCAATAGTAGATGTTTGTAGGCAACCAAATGAGGTGCAGCACATGGTTTTTGTCTCATTGTTCTAGGGCCAGTACCTGGCGAGCCAGAGATGCAAGTAGGCTAAAAATCAGGGCCGTCGACGAGGGTGTGCGAGCTGTGCGACGGCTCAGGGCCCCCAAAAATTTGGGGCCCCCAAATCGGCGGACATAGCCTAGGGATGTGAAGCGGCGGCCACCCCAGGTCCCCGATTCCTGAATAAGGTTCTCCGCCCCACTCCCTGTCTTGCGTCTAGCGTCCGAGCCGAGCCTTCATAGATGGATCGATCGAGCCTCCATGGATGGACGTTCGGAGCTTTCTTTCAGGCACTCAGGTCGATCGTGTACGTGAGAAGAAGATAAGCGTGGTGGGCCTGAGCTGTACGCCTGGGCTTAAGTGATAAGGCCATCAGACTTGTTGAGCACATTTACACTTGAATTTTTTTCTCTACTGTTCACGATAAATGCCCCTTTGTCAGTAGCTGCTAAGCTTTTTTTTTTTAGTATATTGTGATATCCATCGAGCGATCAAGCAGGTGTCTCATGTTAGTACTTCCTAAGTTTTTATATACATATATTTCACATTCTTAGTAGTTGTACTTCCTAAATTTTGAAGATCGAATCTTTTGTTTGGTTTATGTATTTATGTCGCTTTAGTTACATTTATTATATATTTAAAAAAATTAAGGCCTCATTTTACATTCCTCACCGGGGCCCCAAATTTCTGGAGACGGCCCTGCTAAAAATGATGCAGGTAACTCAAACATGCCCTAAATCTGGTGTGCAGCTTCTCGACAGTCTCAAATCTCATGGCGGAATAGCTAGGTGGGTCATGGCCTGGGTGCATCCATCGAGTCGTTAGTTGTAGACTTGTAGTACGTGCGGTGGAATGTGGATTTGTCAAAATGTGTATATATCTACAGACTAAAGTACGTCAAAATATATCTGTATTTTGATAAGTATGTGACGATTATTTTTTATCGGAGGGGGTAACTTAATTCCTCTACGTGGTGTTATTTCCTTGGTTATTCTTTTATCGCAGAAGCTGGCATTTGTTTGGTAAAGTGTCCCCCAGTTGCTCCCAAGTGGAGTGAAACGAAATGACAAGACCAAAGGCGTGCAGTAAGGAGGACTTTTTTTTTGCATATCAGATGTGCTAGGATTTCTACCAAACCAGAAAAAACAAAAAGACACGGAAGCGGTATAGGGCGAAACCGCGAGAAGACGCGACGGAGGAGCGCTGCAGGCAATTATTGGTTGAATCATCCATCTCTACATACGTACTCTACTGAACCTTCCATGGCATCGGATCCTTTTGCTTGCTCCCGCGCGTTGCGTCTAAACCGGCCGGATGCAGTGCTACATGTGCATCAGGAAACTTTGCTGTACTCGCCATAGGCGTGTTCATGGAAGGATCTTTACCGCTTTCATCCCTCCCATGACTGATGACCCAACTGGTTACTGGCCTTACTGCCGCCAACAGTCGAGCATAAAATAACACGTTAATCATGTAGCTATGGTTCAAAACTTAAGATAAAAACCCTATACTCGCATTGCATTTCGCAGCAGCATACGGAGTGTCTTCTGCTACTGTTGTGTGTACACGCACAGTTGCGCGAGAAGCTTTCGGCGCAGCAGCACCGGCTGAGCACCAGACGGGAGACGCTTCCGGATCGGGCGCCACTGCGCGGGCGGTTCCCGAGGCGGCGTGGTGCCTATGCACGCGTGGCAGCGCCTCGAGCCCTGCGCGTGCCTGTGGCAAGATTGTTAGGTGGGTGGTTATACTCCAAGCCCATCAAAGTTCAAATCACAGGTTTGACGCTGGTGTCACTAGTGGAAACAGGACCTTTGGTCGAGGGCCGATATTGGCTCTAGTCCCGGGTGGCTTATGACCCGGTACTAGAGGGGGGAACTAGTACCGGGCCGGCTGCTCGGACGCTGCGCAGGTCGGGTCCCGGGTCGTAGGGCACCTCTAGTTCCGGGCCGTGATACAGCCCGGGACCGAGGCTGTCAGCGGCAGGTGTGGACAGGAGGCTGGACCTTTCGTCCCCGGTCGTGGTACAGCCCGGTACTAGAGGTCCGGCTATATCATCTCCCACCCCGGCCGGCCACCATTTTTGAACTATCAAGGTCATCTCCATTGTTTCCTCTCCCAAGCTCAAGTGTAGCCCATTTCTTTCCAAGATTTGTGGAGATAGACGGCACCCATCTCTCCAAGGGTTAGAAACACTTAATCCTTTCACCCGGAGGCCAATTTTTAGCCATTTCCAACAAGTTTAGCTCATTTCATTTTGGTAGTGCCCCTTAGGTGTTTGATGAAATGCCTAAGCAAGGGTAGTTCATTTTTTATGTATTTTGAGCTCAAATTAATTTATGATTTTTTGATTTTAGTGTCGTCTTGGTCCTCACCGCCGTCGATAGCCCCCGACGTCCCGTGACCGGCACCTACTCGGTGAGCCTTCTTTTTTATTTTAAAAAATCTTTGTTGTATGATTTTTTTTCCACATAATAATTATTATTTTTGTATAAGTTGTATAATTGTTTGTAATATATATAGTGACATGGTTTTCACAAACACCCCCACCGGCTCTCGCCCGCTCTATTATTCGGATGTGGTATGACTGTTAATAACTATAAATTTGTTTCGTTTCGTGTTTATGACAATCATGCGGACCAACTTTGACATAAATATATATTTGTCTAGGAGGTAGTTGAACCGGAAATTCCAGTGGACCCTATTGTTGAATATTTTGTGAAAGAAAACGATGATTTGAAAGCTAAATTAAAAATAAGTGAAGATCTCCGCAAAGAAGAGAAGAAGGAATTGGAGGTTAAGCTTGTAAACATTATCGATGAACACCAGTTCAAGCTTGCCGACGTCGTCGATGCTTACGAGATCAAGTTGGATGGGATGCGCTCGAAGCTTACCGACGTCGTCGCTGTTCACGAGATGAAGATGGATGCAATGCGCTTGAAGCTTAGAAAGATTAGAAAATATGCCATTAGTCAAGAGGCTTGGTATCATTATGCTGTTGGTTCAATAGTTACCTTAGTTGCGATTCTGATCGCATTTGTTGTTGGATTTAAATTCTTTAGATAGTTGTATTCTTGTTTCAATTAATTTATGTTTTATGAGAACTATGTATTACATTTGGTCACTACTATACTTTGATTTTAATGTGATGAACTTGTATTAATGAATATGGTATGTTTCCTATTATGTCGGTTTATCGTAATGGGTTTTAGCGGTGATTTGCAGATGAGTCATCCATGGATGTACGCTGACCGACGCTCTAAAGAGTACATGGATGGCGTGCAATCTTTTCTCAAAGTGGCTAAGGATAACAAGGGGCCGAAAGGTTTTATGTGTTGTCCGTGCAGGAAATGTCAGAATGAGAAGGATTACCCTAACACAGACAGAATTCACCTCCACCTGATAACTGAAGGTTTCATGCCCGGCTATAATTGTTGGACCAAGCACGGAGAAAAAGGGGTTATGATGGAAGATAACGAAGAAGAAGAGAACGATGACAACGACATGTACCCTGAATACGTTGGTAACCCAACAGGGGAAGCTGATGATGAAGAGGTACCAGATGATCCCATCATACATGATGATTTACGTGGAGTCATCGTTGATGCACATACCCTAGCAGAAACTACACTTGAGAAGTTGAAGTTGGAGCGCATGTTAGAGGATCACAAAACAAAGTTGTACCCAACTTGCGAAGATGGCAACACAAAGCTCGGTACCATACTGGAATTATTGCAATGGAAGGCAGCGAATGGTTTATCTGACAAGGGATTTGGGAGTTTACTGAAAATAGTGAAGGACAAGCTTCCGGCTGGTAACGAATTGCCCGAGACTGCGTATGAAGCAAAGAAGATTATCTGCCCTCTAGGATTAGATGTGCAGAAGATACATGCATGCATTAATGACTGCATCCTCTACCGCGGTGAGAAGTATGAGAATTTGAATGAATGCCCGGTATGCGGTGCATTGCGGTATAAGATCAGAGCAGATGACCCTGGCGATGTTGAGGGCATGCCCGCCAGGAAGAAGGTTCCTGCCAAGGTTATGTGGTACGCTCCTATAATACCACGGTTGAAACGTTTGTTCAGAAACAAAGAGCATGCCAAGTTGTTGCGATGGCACAAAGAAGACCGCAAGAGCGACGAGATGTTGAGACACCCGGCTGATGGGTCGCAGTGGAGAAAAATCGATACAGAGTACAAGGAATTTGCACGTGACCCAAGGAACTTAAGGTTTGGTCTTAGCACGGATGGCTTTAATCCTTTTGGGGAGCAGAGTAGCAGTCATAGCACCTGGCCTGTGACTCTATGTATCTATAACCTTCCTCCTTGGTTGTGCATGAAGCGGAAGTTCATTATGATGCCAGTGCTCATCCAAGGCCCGAAGCAACCCGGTAACAACATTGATGTCTACCTGAGGCCATTAGTTGATGAACTTTTACAGTTGTGGCGTGATGAAGGGGTACCTGTGTGGGATGAGTACAAACAAGCGGAATTTAACCTACGAGGGTTGTTGTTTGTAACCATCAATGATTGGCCTGCTCTTAGTAACATTTCAGGACAGTCGAACAAGGGATACAATGCATGCACACACTGTTTAGATGGCACTGAAAGTATATATGTAGGTAACAAGAATGTGTACCCGGGTCATCGTCGATTTCTTACAACTCAGCATCCCCTAAGAAAGAAAAGCAAGCAGCAGCATTTCAAAGGCGAGGAAGATCGCCGGCCGAAGCCACCCCTCCAAAGTGGTGAAGATATATATGATGCGGTCAAGGATTTAGATGTAATCTTTGGAAAGGGTCCTGGCGGACAGTCTGTTCCGAATGACGCTAACAACCACGTTCCCCTGTGGAAGAAGAAGTCTATATTTTGGGAACTACCCTATTGGAAAATCCTAAAGGTCCGCTCTGCAATCGACGTGATGCACGTGACGAAGAATGTTTGCGTGAACCTGCTAGGCTTCTTGGGCGTGTATGGGAAGGCAAAAGATACTCCGAAAGCACGAGAGGACCAGCAACTTTTGAAAGACCCAAAGAACCTGCATCCAATGAGGACGGATAAAGGACGTCTACGTCCTGCTAGCTACGTTCTTACCAAAGAAGAGAAGGAGATATTTTTTGAAGTCCTGAGCAGTATGAAGGTCCCGTCTGGCTTCTCGTCGAATATAAAGGGAATAATAAATATGGCAGAGAAAAAGTTCCAGAACCTAAAGTCTCATGACTGCCACGTGCTGATGACTCAACTGCTTCCGGTTGCATTGCGGGGGCTTCTACCGGAAAATGTTCGAGTATCCATTGTTCAGCTATGTGCGTTCCTCAATGCAATTTCGCAGAAGTCAATCAGCCCAACCACTCTATTAAGGTTACAGAAGGATGTGGCTCAATGTCTCGTTAGTTTTGAGTTGGTGTTCCCACCATCCTTCTTCACTATTATGACACATCTCCTAGTGCACCTGGTCGACGAGATTCACATTCTGGGTCCTGTATTTCTACACAATATGTTCCCCTTTGAGAGGTTCATGGGAGTGTTGAAGAAGTATGTTCATAACCGTGCTAGGCCAGAAGGAAGCATCTCCAAAGGGTATGGAACAGAGGAGGTCATTGAGTTTTGTGTTGACTTTATTCCCGGCATTAAGTCGATTGGTCTTCCTGAATCGCGACATGAGGGGAGACTAAGTGGAGAAGGCACTCTAGGAAAGAAATCATACATATGCAGGGACGGGTATTCTTTCACAAAAGCACACTACACAGTTCTGCATAATTCCACTTTGGTGGCTCCGTATATCCAGATGCACAAGGATATTGTACGCTCTAACAACCCGGGGATGGATGACTCCGCCATTGCAAAGGAACACATGGAGAATTTTGGCGGTTGGTTGGAAACGCATCTGAACAACAACAACACAGTCTCAGATGAGCTGTTCTTGTTGTCTAAGGGGCCATCTTCGACTATTTGGACTTTCCAAGGGTATGAGATAAACGGGAATACATTTTACACGAACGCCCAAGATAAAAAGAGCACCAACCAAAATAGTGGTGTCCGCTTTGATGATAAGAGCACGAATGAGGCCACGGTCACATATTATGGTTGCATAGAGCAGATATGGGAACTTGACTATGGACCTTCTTTGAAGATCCCTTTGTTCTGGTGCAAATGGTTCAACCTGAGAGGCGGCGGGGTAAAGGAAGACCCATTGTACGGAATGACTACAGTGGATCTCACGAATGTTGCGTACGACAACGAACCATTCGTTCTAGCCAAGGATGTGGCTCAGGTTTTCTATGTGAAGGACATGTCTACCAAGCCAAAAAAAAGAAAAGATAAGGAAGTGAATACATCAGCCTATGAGCCAAAGCGCCACATAGTTCTTTCAGGGAAAAGAACCATCGTGGGAGTGGAGGACAAGACAGACATGTCAGAAGATTACGACAAGTTTCATGAAATTCCGCCCTTCAAAGTGACCACTGACCCAAGTCTCAAGTTATACGCAGACCTTGTCCATGGTTACGGAGCGATCAGAAGAAAGGGTCTCACAAAAAGAAAAAGCGAAGACTAAATAAAGATGTTGTTCATGATGTGTAATAATTTATTAAACTTTTATATAATTTATAGTCTGGAGGACAAGACAGACATGTCAATGAAATCAAGCGTATGGCGGTGGCGGAATGTAGTACTTAATTTATAAATTTTTGATGTAGCATCAAACGCTGGGGGAGGACACGTGTCGTGACCGCAAAGCCCGCCTTTAGTCCCGGTTGGTAACACCAACCGGGACTAAAGAAGCACACGGATCGTGTGTTTCTTTCAAGCGCTTGTGAGACGTTGGATCAGGGGTGTGTTTCTTTGAGGGATTGTGAGCTGTTGGATCAGCAGTATCACGACCACTTCGTGAGCCACATGACCCGGTTGGTGTTACCAACCGGGACTAAAGAAGCACACGTACCCTATATATAGCCCCCCTCCTCAGACAGGTTACTCACACACAAAACATTCCAGCGTCACTCGGAGAGGCATCTTTGGGCAACCAGCGGCAAGACGTCTCTGATGACCTGCGACCGTTCCAAACGGTTGCAGATCATCAGAGATGTGTTGCCGGACGGTTGTAGATCATCAGAGACGTCTTGCCGCTGCTTAGATCGAAGTGGCGCTCAAACACAAAACATTCCAGCGTCACTCGGAAAGGCATCTTTGGGCAACCAGCGGCAAGACGTCTCTGATGACCTGCGACCGTTCCAAACGGTTGCAGATCATCAGAGATGTTTTGCGGCCGGTTGCAGATCATCAGAGACGTCTTACCGCTGCTTGGATCGAAGTGGCGCTCAAACACAAAACATTCGGGTTCCCTAGCTATAACCCATTTCTTCTAGGTGGAAACTCTCATTTCGTGTATTAACCCATTTCTTCTAGGTGGAAACTCTCATTTCATGAAGAAAGGGTCTCACAAAAGAAAAAGCGAAGACTAAATAGGGATGTTGTTCATGATGTGTAATAATTTATTAAACTTTTATATAATTTATAGTCTGGAGGACAAGACAGACATGTCAATGAAATCAAGCGTATGGCGGAATGTAGTACTTGATTTATAAATTTTTGAATTGATTTTAAATTAAGCGTATGTAGTACTCCCTCCGATCCATATTAGTGGGCATAGATTTGTCTAAATTCATATGTATCTAGTTAAGTATTTAGACTAGATACATGTGTATCTAGACAAAGTTGTGCCCACTAATATGGATCGGAGGTAGTACTTAATTTAAAACCAAGCGCATGTGATACTTCATTTTAAACCAAAACAGAAAACAGGAAAATGAAAGCAATTTTTACTTAATTTAGACAAGTAAATCAAAAGATATAAAAAAGTAAGAAACCAGAAAATTAAAAAAAATTAACCTCTAGTACCGGGCCGTGCGACCACCCGGTACTACAGGTCCACTGGGCTTGGCGCGCAAATTTTCGCGGCCCTGAGGGACCTCTAGTACCGGGTGGTAACACGGCCCGGTACTAGAGGGTCTCTAGTACCGGGTGGAGCCACGGCCCGGTACTAGAGGCCTTTTTGGCGCTACTTCTAGTGGCTCGGGCCGAAAATTTGCCCAAGTCCAGCAAATCGACGCTCCGCCTCCGGGCTCCAGACGACGCCGCCCCTGCGCCGCCAGGCTGCCGGATTTCGTTCCCGCCGCTGCCGCCCTCACCGTGGGTCGCCGTCCTGCTCCTGCTCCGGGCGCGGCCGTCCCCGCTCTTCCCCCGAGCAAGGTCGTCGTCCCCGAGCAAGCAAAGCTCGCCCCCGACCCACGCGGTGAGCTCGTCCCCCCGACCAACTACTCTCTCCCTCTCTCAGATCTAGCGCGCGGCGGCGGCGGCGGACCCTAACCACGGGGCCGGCGCCGGAGTTGGCAAACAAGAACAAATTTTTAGGGCCTAAAGGGGCCGATTTCATTATATAGTTATAGGCCACAACCGGCCGATTACATTTGGGGGGGGGAGGCCATTGATAAGGCCATTACATTGGGGGGGTGGGGGGAGGGTCGCCGGTGCCGGTGCCGCCTAGTCGTCGAGGACGATCCACGGCGGCGGGGTCCAGAGATGCTCCGGTGGCGCCTGCTGCTGCGGTGGCGCCTCCTGCTCCTGCTCCGGTGGCGCCTCCTGCTCCTGCTCCGGTGGCACCTCCCAGCTCCCGCCGGTAAAGACCCAGGACTGGCCAACGAGGCCGGTAGGCAGAGGAGGCGGCGGCGGAAGGTCCTGCTCCTGCTCCTGCTCGCGTTCCATGGCGTAGTGCCACGGCTCGACCTCGTCCGGGTCGTACTCCTGCTGCTGCATTGGCGGCGGCGGCGGCAGGGCCGCGGTCCTCACCTTCTCCCACCTCTTGATCTCGTCCTCGACGAGGGTGCGGTTGGAGGCCTCGTAGGCGGCCTGCATCTCCGGGTCGTCGTCGTCCTCGGGGACCTCCTCGTCGAACCACAGCGGGTCGGGCAGCGCTGGGTAGGCGGATTGGACGGCGCGGGCGCCGGGGCGAAGTAGGAGTGGCGGCGGTCCTCGTGCTCGTCCTTGAGCCACTGCTCCCAGTGAGGGGAGTCCGCCGCGTAGACGGGGTCGTTCGGAGCGCCGGAGGGAGGAGGCGGCGCCGGCGCGCGATCTCCCTGTCCAGTTGCCTCCCAGGGAGCGGGACCGCCGGCACCGGAATCCTCTGCGGGTTCAGGTGCCAGCCCTCGGGGAGGTGGACGTCGTGCCACTCCAGCGTGGCGGCGTTGTCCCAGTGCCACTGGCACTCCGGCTCCGGCACGTAGCGCCGGCGCCGGATCCTCCTCCCTCCAGCGGTGGTGGTGGAGGTTCGTGGCGGCGCGTCGGGTGCGTGGGCGACCCGCACTGGTGGCGCGGTCCTCCGCACGCCCACGGGAACGACGCCCAAGGCCGCCGGCGGTGGAGGCGGTGGAGAAGCGCGGCGACGGTTGGAGGACTCGCCGGTCTCGTTCTTCGGGGACTTCCCGAACCAGCGCGACATGGCGGCGAGGGCACTGGACGGGCGGAGGGGAACCGTCGGGCCGAGGGGAACCGTGGGGGCGGAGCGGAGTGGAGTGTCCACATCCGCACGGGCGCGTCCCTTTTTAAAGACCAGGACCGTCGGGAGGGGAACCGTCGGGTGGGCCAGCGCCCGAGTCGCTGGCAAGTGGGCCAGGAGCATTGACTCCGGGTGGGCGGGGGCTGTTCGTGCTCCGCATTGACCACGGGGGGTGAAGGCGAGGCGGCCGGGTGGGAACACGAGGCGGGGCGGGAACACGAGGCAGGGCGGCGGGTGGGCCAGCATTGACCACGCGTGGCCAGTGGGCGGTCACACGTGGCGGTGGGGCGGGTAGGCGCTGGCAGGTGGGTCAGGGATGACCACGGTGGCCACCTTTGACCAGGTTCTGGCCCAAATTTGGGCTGGGCTGGGATTGGGACAGCAGCCTAAGTTTTTTTTTGATTTTTTTTCTTTAGATGCAATATTAAATTGTTTTTGCTGCATATTTGTATATTGAATTATTGTACTAATGCTATTATTGTTTTATCTTTTTTTTGTATTAGTTAAACAATGGATATCGATGCTCCCTTCGCAACGAGAGAAGGGGAAGAAGAGCTACTTTCCTACATTTGTGAACCCGGTGAATTTCGGCATCCCGCAGAAGGAGCTGAAGATGAATTTCGGCATCCCGCGGAAGGAGCTGAAGATGAGGACTCGGAAATTGGTGGACCCACGCCGTCTGGCGAGGTATATTAAGCCTATGTTGAGCAGATGCAATAACTGATTTGTGCATATATATGTATTCACACATGTTTCATATTTTTAGACCTCCGCATCGAACCAAACCACTAAACGAGGCCATGCCCAAGGATGGGCAAAGATGAGCATCTCACAATTGACGAGGTGAATGCAACTACTGGCCAACCACTGGCACCCGTGCCGAACGCAATTAAGTTTGTGCATCAATGCGGAGTCACTGTCAGGGACAACGTTTATATCAGCACTCAGGAATGGATTAAGCCAAAGTTAGAGGGAGTTAGTTACGTCGACAAGAGAACCAAAGATGTGCTTTGGAACAAGCTCATTGCACATTTCACCCTACCGGTCTTGGAAGATGAGTGAAGACAAAAAAAATGACGGACAAAGTCAAGCATTTCGCTCTTAAGAAGATGGCTCAACAATTCAATAACTACAAGAACAAATTATTCCGTGAGTGGGAAGAAGATGGGAAACTTCCGGATTTCACCGGCACACGAGAGAGGTAGCGGCCTCACTGGCCTGCATTTCTGGAGTACAAGAAATCAGAACGAGCTAAGAAAAGGTCGCAAACGAATAAGAATAATGCAGCGAAAAAGAAGTATCACCATAAGATGGGGCCAGGTGGCTACCGAGTTGCCGAGCCTAAGTGGGAAAAAATTGAGTCCGAGTTGCGTGCAAAAGGGCTCACCCCGGTCACAGAGGAATGGGACAGAAGGATAAGGAATTGGCTACTTGCGCATGGAGGGGAGTATGACATGGAAACATGGGAGTTAATAATTGATGAAAGCAAAGTAGTCAACGGAGCCCAAAAAAAAATTATTGAATTAATTGCCAAGTCTAAAGAGGGAAAGTTTATTTCCGACAGAGAGAAGGACGAGCTGTCAGAGGCCCTCGGGACCAAAGAAAAAGGAGGATCAACACGAGGCTTAGGAGAAGTGCCGTGGATTGAAGGGTTTCCCGAGGACCGTGCCTCTTACAGAAGCCGATTGAGAGCAAAGAGGAGGAAGGAGCAGCAGGAATCAGACCGGTTGATGATCTTAGAAAGAAATCATGACCAGATGGTTGCTCTCTATAAGGAGCAGCAGAAGCAAATAGATCAAATGCGCGAGCAAGGGGCGCCAACTCTTCAGCTGGAACAAGCGAGTCAAGGCGGCCCATCGCATCGCAGAAGCAGCGTGGCTTCCTCGGTTATGGTCGGTGATGATGAGACAAGTTACCCCGTGGATTATTGTAATGACCCAGCACACCACTGCATGTTGTAGTGTACAAGTCATTGACATAATACTCACGGAAGGACCAATCCGTAAATATTACATCCTTCAGAGTAGTACAACAGAAACATAGTCGGTCCAAGGTAACACTATAGGATTACAACACTATTCAATACAAAATCCCGAGAACCTCCTTTCCAAACAGAAGTAGGTTTCGTGCAAATGAAACTCCCGAAAGACTCAAGTCGAAGCACTAAGCTGGATACCAGCTCTACTTCTAACTCTTAATCCACTACTGCTGTTGTCACAGCCCTAATCTATCCATCTGGAATATCTTTGTCTGGAGTTGTGCTCCTCCATCCAATTATAATTGTCTTGTTTATAGGTATTGCTGTCGACGTGTCCACCGTTGCACCGTTGTCGCTACTCATTAGTCGGCAGACTCCACCAGGTTGATTTATGGATTCCTGTCCTTCTTCTGCTGTCTCCAATAATCTAAGCAGGGGTCAACGGAGGAAAGAGTGAGCAACACGAGCGTTACTCAGCAAGTTCATATAATAGGAATGATGTGTTTTATGCACTAGCCACCATCCATCCCAAAAGGTCATGGATGAACATGCATAACTTTGTAAAACATTTTTAGGAAAAGATTTATTTTATCTTCAGAAAACTATGCCCGTCATCGATTCACAGGTGCTAGGGCCTTGAGGAGCCTCCTTTCCTGCAGCGTTCGCCGTTCCTTCCTGGAACGTGGAGTAACATGTCACATTTTTACACTCTGCAGAGGTGCGTTACTTTACCCATAAGAGACCAACGCCTTGTTGCACAACCGGGCGAGTCTTTCCCGTCCACACTTCCTATGGTGTGGGGCCCAGTCGTTGATCCAAGCCATTCGCCGTGCTTCTCCAACAACCCCGCATGCCCACCCAATTCATGCATAGCAGAATCACCCCTGGTTCTACCCCTCACGATAGATACCTAGGTGTCCTCTTGCAGACCATCATAGACACCAGAGTCCGTGGGCATTAAGGGGTCCCACCCATGTGCATGTAGTCGCACTAGATCTACAGCGTACGGCTCTGGCTGCCCGTTGACATGCGAAAGGGAAAAGATCACAGATGACTTTCCCGTCCCATTCCAAGTCTCATGGTTAACGCTTCATTTTCGGCGCAAGAACGCTGACGGCATTGGTTCTTAAGTCCTAGGTAATACTTTCCCGTGCAAATGGAACCTCCACCAACCACATCATTCCATGGTTCCATCTGCCAGCCAACAATATATATATAGCAATTCACATCATTCGAAGATAGTTTTTTTCTTTTCTTTTTCATGCAATGATAAACCATAGTATTTTTCATTTACTTTGATAAACATAATCAAGTAGGACATGAGCAAGAGTGAACTTGCCTTTTTGACTGCAAGATTATGCAGCCAAGGTCTTCGTTACAATAAAGACTCCAAAATCTGGAAAAAACATCATTGGTCCGGTAAGGACTAATGTTTGAAGAAGCAATATGCTATTATGCATAAGTATGAGATGCATCGTCCTAAACCCGTGACTAACTCTCGATGGTTGAGGGTTGTTAGAGTTTGGTGATTATTTTCAGATTTGTTTTATCTTCAAGTTTACTTCACAAGAACGATGAATTTTTATCTTTAACTATAAATACCATATTAAGCATAAGGATAAAATAAACAACATCATAATACTAAATGGTTATTTTAGGGTTTACTATCATCTTTATGTTTATACAGATCAGGTGTCAACTTGAATTAATTAAACAAATGGTGTAGTATTATTATTCAAGAAGGCAAAAAGAATAACTTTTGAAGAAATAAATAATGTATACATTTGTTGATATCATAGGGTAGTTATTTTAGTTAAGTAATGGTATAGTATCAAATATAAGGAGTAGTTACTTATGTATTTAACTTTTCTTTATGCAAAAGATAATATGATTTGAATTTTAACACTTAGAAGAAACACCACAAGTAATCTCATAATATGAAGTAGTTATTAATTTGGATTAATGATTTAAACAATTATATCACAAAATTAATTCAATTATTAAAGGTATTAATAATAGTGATCCAATTTTATTAAATAGAGAATTCATTTTTTGTGAATTAAGAACTATATGGATATTATGAAGTAATATTATGATTACTTTATATGTTGATATAGTCATTTTTGTATTATTAAATGACTCATGAATAATTATTTTCCTTATGGAAAATATTATTTTAATGAACCATTTGAAGAATATTTTTTTTAAGCATGTTCAAAATGGAATTCTAAAATAGTCATAATGTTATAATTGAAACATATTTTCATATTTGAAGTTGAACATGTGAAACAATTTACATGAAATTAAAATGTATCTAAATTAGCATTTTAAATTAATTCCATATTTCAAATAATAACCAAATTGTTGTTTCAATTTTAGAATGATTCAACTTTAATCAAACAAACATTTTATTTAAACAAACAGATAAATTTTATTTTTCTGATCATTTTGGTATATTATTTGTATTATTCTGATTTAAAATGATTTAGTTATGAATTTTCAGAGTTTAAATTCAAATTAAACAATTCCTAAAATTCTAAATTTGAGTTAGTCCCACATGTCATAGTTTTAATAATTTCCATAAATGATTTCCTAAATGTTTAAATACCTGACAGTGGGGTCCACCTGACATAATTTTATTTATTTTTGAAAAGAAAATTCAGGAAAAAATCTGATTGGCTCGCTGACGTCATGCTGACGTCAGCAATGGAGCTGAGCTCCTGCCCGAGCTCGAATCCGATGATTCGAAACGAATTAGGACGGGTTCGGGCACGCATCGGGTAGAGAACGACGCGGGCTACCATTTGGTGGCGGCGCCGCTCCAAAATGGTCGCCGGAGCTTGCTCGGCGACGAGCTTCCGCGGCGGCCGGAGACGGTGCACGACACGGCGACTACCCAGCGCGTAATTGAAGAAATTAAGGGCATGGGAAGGTAGCTAGGCTCACCACGAGCACAGAGGAGGGCTCGGAACGGCACGGGATGCTTGACGACGACGAACTCGTCCTCGACGACCGACGGTCGGACTTGAGGAAGACGGCGAGATTCTCCCTCCTTTGATCCTCCCAGCACGCACGGCTCAACGAGGAGCTTGAGGGCGTCCAGGCGAACCTCCAGAGCTTCTCAGGGCAGCACGGCATGGCCGGAGTTGACGGCGCACGGCGGCGGCCCGACGAACTAGGGTTTCGCTTCCCCGTCGACTTAGTGGGAGAGAGAAAGAGAGAGAGGACTGAGGCGATGGAGAGCGAGATGGGGACGTCTTCTCCTTCTTATCCGCGCGAGCAAGCAGGCAGGGAGGAGGTGGCAGCGCGGCGTCGGCCTCGTCCTTCTGGCGCGAGGAGGAAGAAGAAAAAGGAAAAGAAGTTTTTGCAGAAAACCCCCTGGGTTTCCAGGAAATTACAGAAACAGTGTAAACAGGCCCCTGGCTCCTGTTTTAAATGATTTGAGGACTTGTTTGTGATGATTTTAATTATAGAAAAGCCCCTGGTTGTGTAGGGTTACATTATATTTATGATTTCAACTTATAACTTTTAATATTTGATGTATTTTGAATTCATTCCATATTTGGAATGAATTTGTGTATATTTAAATTTATTTCCTTTTACAAAATGTGTAGAATTTCAAAAACAAGTTTCTTTTAAACTTGGATTATAAATATTTTGTGTGTTTTAAATTCATTAACCACTTAAAGTAAATTTGAACATATTTGGAATTATCTCTTTTTAATAAAATTTATAGTTTATAACCTCTTTTCTTATTGTGTACTTATATAACAATTGATTTATTTTGTTATGCTTTTTATTTGTGGTTTATATTATTTTCAAATACTAAGGATAGTTTCTTCCTTGTCTTCAGCTCCAGATAAATATTCAAACTTATTCTGAGTGCCTTATTGATTTCTGGACAACATCAAATTGTGGTCCAGCAATACAACATGATTTGCTTACTGTGGTGACTACAAAGAGTATACACAGTATTTCAATTCAAATTCATGCCAAGCACAAAATATGGCCCTAGTGGCTTTGGCTTGTGATACCTGACAATTAAATCATGTGAAAACATGATCAAATGTCTGTGGATGCACAAGAGAAGATATCCTGCCTGAAGTCAGGTCTTATGGTAGGATAAATGGGTAAAATGATGAGAACAGAATCTTGCTTAATTCCATAGCTCATTCTGATGATCAAAAGGATGATATACTCCTTTGAATAAAATAGATGATATTGTTTCTATGGAAGCAAGTTGCTAAAACAATTGCTGACTAAGTAGTCCATGTGGTTCCATTTACCACATGTCCAGATTTATCTCCTCTTGAGAATGAATTTTGAATAAGCCAAATGGTCTTGGTCATATGATGAACTTGTGAACCCCTTTCTTATGAGACATGTCCACACTCACATGAATTTGAGAGTTAACTCATGTGATGATTACATATGGATGATGATCATATGGTTTTATGCTTTGGCTTTACTTTCTCCCTGATAATCATACTCTTGGAGAAATACCATGTATTATCTGTTCTTTTGTTTATTTGTATATGACACTCAATTGTTTGAGCATACAAAAGTGATTTGTTAACAAGGTTGCAAAGCTTGTCACCCAACTACTTCTATATAACACAAACATTGGAATATCACACTATTTCTTGAGAAATTAATAAGAACATAACAGATGCAAGAGTTCCCATTGTCTCTGTGATAGATTGGCATAGCACTACTATGCATATCTAATCAATCCTTCTTCATAATCTTCTTGTTGACTTTACCTCTTTTCTTGAGATGCTTCCCTGGTTGAATAACTTCAAGAAGATTAGGAGATAAGAAGTTAAGATTCACTAGATAAGGTGAAAAGATCTTTGTTAAGATTTTAGGTAATTCAATTTGTCTGTAAGACTAGAATGATTTCCATCTACTAGAGATATGTCTAACATATAAGGTTAGACAAGATGATACCTACGAATAACTAGATTTATGTTACACTCCTGAGGTAATGTTTTGATGTAACAAGATATATTCCCACTGGGTTTAACAATTTTATCGAGTACCTCTCTACCCAAAAATAGGTTTTAAGCCAAGATCATCTCAAAGTTTGTAACGCTCAAGTCGATGATCTACTTCAATTCCACCAACTCAAGTGAAACTTCAATCACTTAGTGTTTTAAAATTATTTGCGCGAAAATTCTTCGGATTTTCTGATGCATGAATGCAATGCACACTTGTGTGTCCACTCTAATTTGGGACTCTAAATCCTGGGATGTTACAGTCTCCCCTACTAAAACAAAACTTCGTCCTCGAAGTTCGCACTCTCTTACGTTTCGGATTGAAGATGAGACTTATGAATAAAATAGCAGTTATCGAACTCCATGAATCCTTCTGGTACAATCCACTCTTGGATCTCTTTTCCTGCAAACTCCATGGATCAAGACTTTGTTTAATGCTTGTTGGTTCTACTAGTAATCGTATCAAGACTTCTCACTTAATAACTAACCTCTTATTTGGAAAATATTAAGGATTTAAATTAGTCTCACTAAGGTATATATTTTATAACTCTTTCAGAAAACCAAAACAATGTCGCAGAACCTAGTCCAATCTCATAAGGTTGACATTGAGGTTTACTACTTAGGACTAACTTAGTGGAGTCTTCTTTTTCTCGTGTGATCTGGAATCTTAATGAAACTCTCATCCTAGTGATGTAAAGTGGTAGTGTGGTCTGTACTACTAAAAGATTTTGTTAACACATTTTCTCCGTCATACTCTTGGTTAGAACCAAAGAATGACCCTTCAATAGCAAAAGTAGTTCAACAACTTAGTTTTGTTAATCTATTGACTAAAATAGTTCAACAACTTGGTTTTGTTAATCTCCACTTTGTTGAAGAGTGTTAAGAAAGAAACTTTTGCAAAATGGTTTGTAGAAAAGGTACGTTATGTCTAAATTGGTATAGGTCGTTGGACATCTAGTCAAAACTCTGCTGATATAACAACTCTTCATCTGTCTGCTGCTGGATCTGATTCCTTCATTTTGGTTGATCAGACGATATGTTTCTTCAATCTGGTTAGTTCAACCTCCATCGGAGTCCTTAAACTGAGGATGTCAATCATATGGCCATCGATCCCACTATATATTGACATTGATTAGGCACTCACTTCACTATTTCCCCACATCACCCGTCTCTGTTGGTCACCTTCCAACTAACTAACTCCATGGACTCTCGGCAATCCACGAACTTGTTTCCCATGATTCTGATGTGTTCGTTGTAACATTGAACGTTGGAGTCATACCCCTTGATCTCGATGATACAACTATCTTGCCTTGCTTAAATATCATACTTTGTTGTTGTCCTCTAAGTATTGAATTTGTTGTTTCATACTCCTCTACCACCAACTTCATGACTCTTTTAGACATATGAGTCATGTACTACTTCTTCTTGATCTTTTTCCAGAGTTAAATTGTGCCTTATGACTTCCAACACCCATTTCTTCTGTCAAGTTACGACAACTTCCAACTATATATGACTACATACTGCGGCTTCTTCCATCATTTTTCAGTTCTCGCTTGATATCCTTCACTATATCATCTTCAGTAAGCCCTCTTCCACATGGTGATGATATTCTTCCTTGATCTATCGTAGTTCCTCCATCCTTCCATGTTCTGATGATGCTGATCTCCAATCCAAATATGATGTGGATTGTGGTCCATCACCACGTGTAGCTTCGTTTACCTCGGTCATCTTGACTTCCATCTCTTCAAAAGCTTTCATTGTTGTTTGAAACTTCTGTGAACACGTCTCTCCCTTACACGAGTCCTATCTACCTCTAGATTAGTAACATGAAGAAAAGAACTCAATGTGACAATCATGCCATTGTACATCAAATTCTAACTTTATGTACCAACCTAGCCAATCAAAAATCCAATAAGATCCAATAAATCGCAAATGCAATTATATATCAATCATGCAACATAAGCCCGTAAAATAAGTAGTACCTTGAGTAAAAACATCTCAAGTACCCAGGCTTAGATGCTATACACTACAAGATAGGTTTATATCACCTTATAATCTTATTCTAACAACTCTTTGACTCGGTAATTACCCCAGTTGACCATTTGCAATGGAGTAATACAAAGACAAAGTACTCAAAGAGTGGTTGTGGTTTGACTTGGTTTTATATGGAACTAAACTCCATGTAGCTTGAATCTTCCGTCAAACTATAACATCTACTTGCGAACATATCTAGATCCTTCATGTACTACTCAGGGTACATCAGAAATAGTAGTGTAGCTTCCGTCATTATTTATGCCATCTCCTAATTACTTATCAACTTATACCATACTCAGGTGAATCCCCTTTGATCTCTATCATTAGGGTATTAACATACTCTCCATAATTGACTGACGATGATTCTTCACTATCATCAAACATCTTCTGACTTCCTCCATCACGAACTTATGGTAGTGTTCTACTTCATAGGATAGGGCTATCAATGATACCATGTAGGCAACACTAACTTGGATGCACTCTATTTGGTGTAACAACTGATACGAAACAGTTTTAACTGGTCATACCAAGTTGAAAAGAAATAAGGTGAATATACCTATAGAATAGTAAATAAGAATATCTACTCCAGTTGGGTAAGGAAATGTGTATACAAATATGACAGTATTATTCTCAAGTGAATAACCATCATAGTTGTAGTAATATATAGTTTAGATAAATATGATAACTTCCTATAGTCTTACCAACCTACAAGTCTCCTAAAAGGGTTTTAATCCTAAGGTCGTTCGCTCTGATACCACCTGTAATGACCCAGCACACCACTGCATGTTGTAGTGTACAAGTCATTGACATAATACTCACGGAAGGACCAATCCGTAAATATTACATCCTTCAGAGTAGTACAACAGAAACATAGTCGGTCCAAGGTAACACTATAGGATTACAACACTATTCAATACAAAATCTCGAGAACCTCCTTTCCAAACAGAAGTAGGTTTCGTGCAAATGAAACTCCCGAAAGACTCAAGTCGAAGCACTAAGCTGGATACCAGCTCTACTTCTAACTCTTAATCCACTACTGCTGTTGTCACAGCCCTAATCTATCCATCTGGAATATCTTTGTCTGGAGTTGTGCTCCTCCATCCAATTATAATTGTCTTGTTTATAGGTATTGCTGTCGACGTGTCCACCGTTGCACCGTTGTCGCTACTCATTAGTCGGCAGACTCCACCAGGTTGATTTATGGATTCCTGTCCTTCTTCTGCTGTCTCCAATAATCTAAGCAGGGGTCAACGGAGGAAAGAGTGAGCAACACGAGCGTTACTCAGCAAGTTCATATAATAGGAATGATGTGTTTTATGCACTAGCCACCATCCATCCCAAAAGGTCATGGATGAACATGCATAACTTTGTAAAACATTTTTAGGAAAAGATTTATTTTATCTTCAGAAAACTATGCCCGTCATCGATTCACAGGTGCTAGGGCCTTGAGGAGCCTCCTTTCCTGCAGCGTTCGCCGTTCCTTCCTGGAACGTGGAGTAACATGTCACATTTTTACACTCTGCAGAGGTGCGTTACTTTACCCATAAGAGACCAACGCCTTGTTGCACAACCGGGCGAGTCTTTCCCGTCCACACTTCCTATGGTGTGGGGCCCAGTCGTTGATCCAAGCCATTCGCCGTGCTTCTCCAACAACCCCGCATGCCCACCCAATTCATGCATAGCAGAATCACCCCTGGTTCTACCCCTCACGATAGATACCTAGGTGTCCTCTTGCAGACCATCATAGACACCAGAGTCCGTGGGCATTAAGGGGTCCCACCCATGTGCATGTAGTCGCACTAGATCTACAGCGTACGGCTCTGGCTGCCCGTTGACATGCGAAAGGGAAAAGATCACAGATGACTTTCCCGTCCCATTCCAAGTCTCATGGTTAACGCTTCATTTTCGGCGCAAGAACGCTGACGGCATTGGTTCTTAAGTCCTAGGTAATACTTTCCCGTGCAAATGGAACCTCCACCAACCACATCATTCCATGGTTCCATCTGCCAGCCAACAATATATATATAGCAATTCACATCATTCGAAGATAGTTTTTTTCTTTTCTTTTTCATGCAATGATAAACCATAGTATTTTTCATTTACTTTGATAAACATAATCAAGTAGGACATGAGCAAGAGTGAACTTGCCTTTTTGACTGCAAGATTATGCAGCCAAGGTCTTCGTTACAATAAAGACTCCAAAATCTGGAAAAAACATCATTGGTCCGGTAAGGACTAATGTTTGAAGAAGCAATATGCTATTATGCATAAGTATGAGATGCATCGTCCTAAACCCCGTGACTAACTCTCGATGGTTGAGGGTTGTTAGAGTTTGGTGATTATTTTCAGATTTGTTTTATCTTCAAGTTTACTTCACAAGAACGATGAATTTTTATCTTTAACTATAAATACCATATTAAGCATAAGGATAAAATAAACAACATCATAATACTAAATGGTTATTTTAGGGTTTACTATCATCTTTATGTTTATACAGATCAGGTGTCAACTTGAATTAATTAAACAAATGGTGTAGTATTATTATTCAAGAAGGCAAAAAGAATAACTTTTGAAGAAATAAATAATGTATACATTTGTTGATATCATAGGGTAGTTATTTTAGTTAAGTAATGGTATAGTATCAAATATAAGGAGTAGTTACTTATGTATTTAACTTTTCTTTATGCAAAAGATAATATGATTTGAATTTTAACACTTAGAAGAAACACCACAAGTAATCTCATAATATGAAGTAGTTATTAATTTGGATTAATGATTTAAACAATTATATCACAAAATTAATTCAATTATTAAAGGTATTAATAATAGTGATCCAATTTTATTAAATAGAGAATTCATTTTTTGTGAATTAAGAACTATATGGGATATTATGAAGTAATATTATGATTACTTTATATGTTGATATAGTCATTTTTGTATTATTAAATGACTCATGAATAATTATTTTCCTTATGGAAAATATTATTTTAATGAACCATTTGAAGAATATTTTTTTTAAGCATGTTCAAAATGGAATTCTAACAATAGTCATAATGTTATAATTGAAACATATTTTCATATTTGAAGTTGAACATGTGAAACAATTTACATGAAATTAAAATGTATCTAAATTAGCATTTTAAATTAATTCCATATTTCAAATAATAACCAAATTGTTGTTTCAATTTTAGAATGATTCAACTTTAATCAAACAAACATTTTATTTAAACAAACAGATAAATTTTATTTTTCTGATCATTTTGGTATATTATTTGTATTATTCTGATTTAAAATGATTTAGTTATGAATTTTCAGAGTTTAAATTCAAATTAAACAATTCCTAAAATTCTAAATTTGAGTTAGTCCCACATGTCATAGTTTTAATAATTTCCATAAATGATTTCCTAAATGTTTAAATACCTGACAGTGGGGTCCACCTGACATAATTTTATTTATTTTTGAAAAGAAAATTCAGGAAAAAATCTGATTGGCTCGCTGACGTCATGCTGACGTCAGCAATGGAGCTGAGCTCCTGCCCGAGCTCGAATCCGATGATTCGAAACGAATTAGGACGGGTTCGGGCACGCATCGGGTAGAGAACGACGCGGGCTACCATTTGGTGGCGGCGCCGCTCCAAAATGGTCGCCGGAGCTTGCTCGGCGACGAGCTTCCGCGGCGGCCGGAGACGGTGCACGACACGGCGACTACCCAGCGCGTAATTGAAGAAATTAAGGGCATGGGAAGGTAGCTAGGCTCACCACGAGCACAGAGGAGGGCTCGGAACGGCACGGGATGCTTGACGACGACGAACTCGTCCTCGACGACCGACGGTCGGACTTGAGGAAGACGGCGAGATTCTCCCTCCTTTGATCCTCCCAGCACGCACGGCTCAACGAGGAGCTTGAGGGCGTCCAGGCGAACCTCCAGAGCTTCTCAGGGCAGCACGGCATGGCCGGAGTTGACGGCGCACGGCGGCGGCCCGACGAACTAGGGTTTCGCTTCCCCGTCGACTTAGTGGGAGAGAGAAAGAGAGAGAGGACTGAGGCGATGGAGAGCGAGATGGGGACGTCTTCTCCTTCTTATCCGCGCGAGCAAGCAGGCAGGGAGGAGGTGGCAGCGCGGCGTCGGCCTCGTCCTTCTGGCGCGAGGAGGAAGAAGAAAAAGGAAAAGAAGTTTTTGCAGAAAACCCCCTGGGTTTCCAGGAAATTACAGAAACAGTGTAAACAGGCCCCTGGCTCCTGTTTTAAATGATTTGAGGACTTGTTTGTGATGATTTTAATTACAGAAAAGCCCCTGGTTGTGTAGGGTTACATTATATTTATGATTTCAACTTATAACTTTTAATATTTGATGTATTTTGAATTCATTCCATATTTGGAATGAATTTTGTATATTTAAATTTATTTCCTTTTACAAAATGTGTAGAATTTCAAAAACAAGTTTCTTTTAAACTTGGATTATAAATATTTTGTGTGTTTTAAATTCATTAACCACTTAAAGTAAATTTGAACATATTTGGAATTATCTCTTTTTAATAAAATTTATAGTTTATAACCTCTTTCTTATTGTGTACTTATATAACAATTGATTTATTTTGTTATGCTTTTTATTTGTGGCTTTATATTATTTTCAAATACTAAGGATAGTTTCTTCCTTGTCTTCAGCTCCAGATAAATATTCAAACTTATTCTGAGTGCCTTATTGATTTCTGGACAACATCAAATTGTGGTCCAGCAATACAACATGATTTGCTTACTGTGGTGACTACAAAGAGTATACACAGTATTTCAATTCAAATTCATGCCAAGCACAAAATATGGCCCTAGTGGCTTTGGCTTGTGATACCTGACAATTAAATCATGTGAAAACATGATCAAATGTCTGTGGATGCACAAGAGAAGATATCCTGCCTGAAGTCAGGTCTTATGGTAGGATAAATGGGTAAAATGATGAGAACAGAATCTTGCTTAATTCCATAGCTCATTCTGATGATCAAAAGGATGATATACTCCTTTGAATAAAATAGATGATATTGTTTCTATGGAAGCAAGTTGCTAAAACAATTGCTGACTAAGTAGTCCATGTGGTTCCATTTACCACATGTCCAGATTTATCTCCTCTTGAGAATGAATTTTGAATAAGCCAAATGGTCTTGGTCATATGATGAACTTGTGAACCCCTTTCTTATGAGACATGTCCACACTCACATGAATTTGAGAGTTAACTCATGTGATGATTACATATGGATGATGATCATATGGTTTTATGCTTTGGCTTTACTTTCTCCCTGATAATCATACTCTTGGAGAAATACCATGTATTATCTGTTCTTTTGTTTATTTGTATATGACACTCAATTGTTTGAGCATACAAAAGTGATTTGTTAACAAGGTTGCAAAGCTTGTCACCCAACTACTTCTATATAACACAAACATTGGAATATCACACTATTTCTTGAGAAATTAATAAGAACATAACAGATGCAAGAGTTCCCATTGTCTCTGTGATAGATTGGCATAGCACTACTATGCATATCTAATCAATCCTTCTTCATAATCTTCTTGTTGACTTTACCTCTTTTCTTGAGATGCTTCCCTGGTTGAATAACTTCAAGAAGATTAGGAGATAAGAAGTTAAGATTCACTAGATAAGGTGAAAAGATCTTTGTTAAGATTTTAGGTAATTCAATTTGTCTGTAAGACTAGAATGATTTCCATCTACTAGAGATATGTCTAACATATAAGGTTAGACAAGATGATACCTACGAATAACTAGATTTATGTTACACTCCTGAGGTAATGTTTTGATGTAACAAGATATATTCCCACTGGGTTTAACAATTTTATCGAGTACCTCTCTACCCAAAAATAGGTTTTAAGCCAAGATCATCTCAAAGTTTGTAACGCTCAAGTCGATGATCTACTTCAATTCCACCAACTCAAGTGAAACTTCAATCACTTAGTGTTTTAAAATTATTTGCGCGAAAATTCTTCGGATTTTCTGATGCATGAATGCAATGCACACTTGTGTGTCCACTCTAATTTGGGACTCTAAATCCTGGGATGTTACAATTATATCACGGAGAAAACAACTTGTGAGCTGCATGTCCCAGTATTTAACTTATCCACGAAGGTGGCAGACGGCTATGCATTCTACATTGACTCTACAGCATCGTGGCTTGGCAATGCCATTCCAGATGGATATGCTCGTGTCGGCGTGGATCAAGTTGTACAAGGATATGAATCACTGAACCTTGAGTTCCCAAGAGCTGATGATGAGTCGGTGCTAGGGGACGTCGTGGGTGGTCTAATTCTATGGCGGAGGAAATACATCAAGTTTGAAGGCTGGGCGCCAAGGCCACCATCGTCTCCGCCAATTCACGATTCACCACCTGATGACGATGAAGGGGACGACAACCATCAGTCGCCTACGCATCAGTCGTCTCCGCCGCCGCGTGCGCCGACTCCACCGCCGCGTGAGCCGACTCCACTGCTGCGTCAGCCCACTCCGCCGCTGCATGAGCCAACTCCACCGCCGCATGAGCCGACTCCACCGCCGCATGAGCCGACTCCGCCGCCCCGACATAGGAAGGGCGCCACTTCGTCGTCCATGGGATTCGGGCGAGACCCCCGACGTTCGCCCCTCCCAAAAGTACCCAAAAGCCTTGACAACCTCAGAGCTTGCGACATGACTAAAGAGCAATTTGATGCGTGGGTGGATGCAGACACAAAAAACAGCTTGCACGGAAAAAGCCCGAGGAAAAGCAAACATTTACTGCAAAGGAAAACAAGTGGGCTATTAGATTCATCACGGAACCATCGCAATATGAGAAAAATAAGCCAGATAACTATTTACGAGCTCTGAGTAAAAGTAGTAGCTCTCCCAAGACGAGAAGTAGTAGTGCCAGAGGGAAAAGAGACGTTGCCCAGCTCGGACAACAGGCAAACCAGTCGATAGCCCCGCTCGTAGTTATACCCAGTGGTCATGGCTCTGTGACGGACCTAATTCCTACTTTATCCTTGAAGAAGGACTTTGCTGCAGATGCTGGTATTACTCTTGCTCAACTGGACAACGAAAATCTCTTTCCGTCTGATGTAGATGATTCATGGAAATGGAAATGGGGGAGGTCCCTGCTGCGAGGTGATCAGATAAAGTGTCTACCGACATGTATGCGACAACTCCATAGTTGGTACATGAAAATCACAAAGCAATTTGATGAATTTTTGATCTGTGTGAAAGTTACAAAAAATCATTTCGCGGGTGAAGACATGTTCACAATTCAGCTCGAAGAACTCTGGTACTTATACAACCTTGACTCCCTCGACTTGGCTCTCGTCGGTGCCTACTGTCTGTAAGTGATTCAATTCATTTATTTCCAAAAAAGATAAAGTCTTTAGCTCTCAGCTCGTTCATTGCCATCGCTAATTATGCTCACTACGGTATTATGCAGAATGAAGAGTGATGAATGTGGTAGAAAGGGCATCTATGGCTTTGGGTTCGTTAACCAGTACGAGTTAATGCAAGGACACTAAAAAACCACGTGAAGGACACGGAGAAGAACTTGCTAAATACCCTAATGAAGCAACATTTCAACACGGAGATAATGTTTCCTTACTTCTTCAGGTAAGAGAGTGTTACTCGCTTGTACAAATTAAGTGTAACTGATGAGTTACTGACGTGTATATAATCATGCGCAGCGATCATTACATTCTGCTAGTCATTGAAGTTGATAGATCAAGAGTTCAAGTCTACGACTCATTGGACTGGCCTAAGGATAGGTACCAAAGCATTCTAGATACGCTCCAAAGGTAATTTTAAACATTATCGCACTATATCAGTCTCTCTTATTGATTTCAGAGATATCAAGCAACTAATAACTCATTTATTCTTTTTTTTGCCCGGCAGGGTTTGGAAACAATTCAAAGCGAGGACAAAGGGTTCAGTTTCATTTGAAGAACAGCTGACTTTTGTTCACCCACAGGTAGGTAGTACGGTCTAGCTAAGTTCACGCATCTCTTTATTTATTGTTTTCAATACCACTATATGTTGACTATGATTTGATTGAATTCTATTCTCGTAAAGTGGATCGAGAGGCAACCACAGGGGACCAATTTCTGTGGATATTTCGTTTGCGAGTGGATTCGTCGTTCGGTCACTGAGCGGGACCCAAAGAAATTTTCAGACGTACGTGAACAATCATATTCATCAATTGATCTCCAGTGTCATTCATAATTTTTGATAGTCATGATTAATATTCGTATTGATCTCTTTCTTTTATAGGCAGAGCCATTGCGCGAGAGTATGCCACTAAAGAAGCGCTTTCAAGCACTAGCAGAGGAACTTGCGGGGTTTCTGCTCAGCGAAGTCATACCTACAAAAGGAAAATACAATGGAGAATAGCGGTGAAGTCCCGGTTATGATCTCCCGTGTAACCGAATAGACAGGCTCTAGTCCCGTTATGATCTCCACACACGTGTAATCGAATAGACGGGCTCTAGTCCCGGTTATGAGCACCTCCATGTAACCGGATAGACGTGAACATATTTTTATTTATGAACATTTTGATATGTTATATGTAGTTTCTGTTTTTAATTAATTAAACGCATATTTTTTGCACCATTTCAATATTAAATTGGGTGGAAAAATAAAAAATTACAAGCTGCCACGTGTGAGGTCCTTGGTCCCGGGTCGTATGACGAATCGGGACTAGAGGTCCTCCACCACGCCCGCGCCTCGGCGGCCACGTGGGAGCCTGTTGTTCCGGGTCGTAACGGACCCGGTACTAGAGGGGGGGGCCTCTAGTGTCGCCTTGCTAGTCCCGGGTGGACACCCGGTACTAGAGGCCCTTACGACCCGGGACCAGTGGCCCTGTTTCCACTAGTGTGTTTCTCATTTAAGGCGGAATATTCTTCAGTGGAGGCGACGTTCCCGTCGACAGCGAGGCGCTCGTGGTGACTTCGTCAATCTCAAGACTCGACCCGCCGACTCGGTCTCTCGGAGGTGCTCATAGGGGTAGGGTGTGTGTGCGTGCGTTCATAGGGTGAGTGTGTGCGCGTGTATATGAACACCTGCGTTGTACTGTGTTTCACAAAAAAAAGACGGGTTGCTGCAGGTGGTCGCGCCGGGTAAGCCGCGCGCCGCTCCCGCCGGGCTGTAGTTGTACCGTCCGCCTCCGCCGCAGCACACTCTCAGGCGATCGTCGGTGAACCCTGCAAACCAAGCCAAATGACCCATCACCCATGGTTATTACAGATGCCACACGGGTGTCAATTAATGTTTACAGAGTTGACCTATATCTTGGAAATTCATTTTTGGTACCCGACGTACACCCAACTCAACAAATTTTATAAAGTGCTAGTACCATGAATGGTCGTAGCTTCTCGATCGACAAGCCAAACCGAATTTTTTGGACCGAGTAAAAGAAGATGCTGCAAGCTTTCATTTCCACCCCGAGACATACGTGGGGTAACGCAGCTCATCAAGAGCAATATTCCAAATCTTCGAAACTAGCAAAGATCGTGATGGTGCACAAGTGCAGCTAGCGCTCCATTTGCTTATGATCACATCAACAAGTTTGACTTAATTTGTTAATCCAATGATAGTATTGTACCTGGTGTGTGTGCATTCCTGGCAGTGAGACGGCGCAATACAATGAACTATATTCGGAAACCACACATGATAGACTGTACACAGTGCTATAGCTATCATGATCTTCATTGATTTACAGTCGGAAAATAATGGAATTAAAAATTCTTCCAGCAAAATTAATCTAATTAATTTTAGAAGATCGACGGAATGGATTTGTGGAGAAAAATTACCCAGCTTTCCTGGGCGCCGGATGAGCCGCGCCACGGGCTTGTGGTAGTCGGCGTACACGATCGTCGTCCCTGGGTACTTTTCACGCATCCGCCTCACGGTCTCCTGCAGCATCCAGTTGTGGTACTGGTACTGCGAGAGGCCGTTGAGCCGCCGCAGGCATCCCGTCCGGCGGTCGAACTCCGTCGCGTTCCCCGCCACGCCGTACTTGGCCAGCGCCATCGGCATGCACCCCGCCGGCGGCGTGCCCGTCACCACCAGGTACCTCGCTCCCTCCTCCACCAGCCTCTGCATGTACACAGTCCCACATCACAGTGTTAAGGAACGTGTGAACTGACAAGGTGCAACAAGGCGAGCAAACGAATTCATGAAGAATCGTTATGTCGGCGCCTCGGATGATAGCTCGCACGACTTCCGGCACGAATGCCTTTGCCTCCCGGATGCTCTTCCCGCCGGAGAGGATGTAGCTGTAGTCGGTCAGGCCGAACTCGCCGACGATGAACAGGGATCTCGCAAGGTGCGCCCTGCATTCCGCCGTGGAATTGCATACGAGCGACTGCTTCAGGAGCATCCGAAATCACGCGAGCTGCACGTGCAGGGAGCTCCGGAACGGCGGCACGCTCCCCGGGTTGTGCCGGAGAAGGAAGCCTGCGTCCAGCGCCGTGCCGCCGACGATGGCGAAGTTGGCTCCCTGGCTGAAGTTCTGAGGCGCCTTGGACAGGTACGGCGGCAGGAGAGGGAGCTCTAGCGCCTCCGCTGCGCATGCGCAAAGAACAAATTAACAAGAAAGCGCATCAGTACATCGACATTGCACTTCGACATGTAGAATTTGTTTGGTTTTGCCATGTAACCGATGAAGTCGATGATGAGGCGGCCGTCGGAAGGCCGCCGGTGGAGTGGCCGAAGAATGTTTCACCGTAGGGGGGCTGTTGTTGTAGGGGATGGAGGGGAGGCCGGCGGAGTGGAGGACGAAGTTGCCGGTGTCGGAGTAGGTGCTGCCGAAGCTGAAGATGGAATGGAACCGAGACGCCTGGACGTCCGGCTCGGGCCGCCCGAGGCGCACGTGTGATGGAGAAGGCACGAGATGAGGACGACGGCGAGTGACAGCACCGGCGGCTTCATGAGGGGATCGGCGGGAGGCGAGGTGGGCGGAGCAAAAGGTTGCTCGCGGACGCGGCGTGGTGTAAGGTCTAAGAGGAGTATATCGATGGAAAGTGTACATGGTGCCATTGTAGGCCCTTGGAAGTTGGCACTGCTGGTTGACTATACATAGCTGGATGCGACTTGCTATAGTAGTACTACCCTACACGCTCCCGAGACTCACCGTCCGGAAGCCAAGCACTGCGCTTACAAGGATCTGTCCCATTATATTTATGAGATCAGTACAAAAATTATGAACTTAGCTTTGAACCCAGATTAAGTTGCAAATTTTGGATCTCCTTAGGCATGTTTGGCAAAAGGTTGTGGCATTATTATCTCCAGTGTGGCAAAGTGTGGTGCCAGTTTTAATCGTCTAACCTTAGCCATGTTTGGTAAAAAAGTGTTGCAAATGTTGACAAATTTAGTATATGAACCAAACATGGGACATAATGTTTTGTCTCGTAAGTCTAGATACACACCCATTGTAGATAATATATTTAAATACATTTCAAAATATCAAAACAATTCAACATTTATTTCAAAAAAATGTCTTTTTTTTTCACGAAACTTTGTGTGCGAACAAAGAATGTTCAGATATACACCCGAAAAATTGTTGTATTTTTTTTTGATATTTTGAATACAAGTTTTGATTAATGGGTGCATCTACACCTATGATTCAAAAAATATTTCCCTCGAACATACATCTTGTATGCAGCTCATTGTTAGAGCAACCGAACCTACTATATCTAGCCCAAATGTAGGGGTGGATCCGGCCTGTCGGATCCGCCATGGAGGATACGCACCAAATCCCCCCCCCCCCCCCCCCCCCCCCCACACACACACACATATACACACACACATGGGTTGGATGTACGGTTGTTTTGAACTGTGAACGTTGTTTTGAATCCGTGAATATACATTTTAGAAGACGTGTACATTTTTGGAACCTCGAAAACATTTTTTTAACTAGTTACTGATCCCTCCAGTCCGTTAAAGTGTCGTGGAAAATCAGCATATGATGTACAAATCGACATGTATACGAGCGACACAAATTCTGGATCAGAGCGAGTTGTATTTTTTAACTTTGTGTATAACTCTTTAGACCATGAACTATTTTTTAAAGACCATGACGATTTCCCCCACAACATGAATGTTTAAAATAAAAATACATAAAAGAAAATAAAGCGAATAGAAAAAAGAAAACATAAAAAGAAAAGAAAGAAAAGCAAGAAAGGAAAACCAGAGAGAGAAATGAGAAAACCAAACAGAATAAAAAAAGGATAAAACCTATAAGAAAGAGGGAGAAAAATAAAAAGGAATCATAACAAAATCCGAAAAAAATAGAAACAATGAAATCCGGACAAAACCTTGAAAACCACAAATAAAACGAAGAAAAACAATCAAACACAAAACGAGAAGGCAAAACCTCCTGCGCTGAGATGAAAATGGGCTGGCCCAGGAGAAAAAGTGGGTATGCACAGGTGGCATATAAGGAAACGAAAAGCCATGAAATCTACAACGGACTGTCTACAGTTCAGCTCATATCCTTTTTTTTTGTTGTTGGAATGTGTACTGCCCCTGATCTACAAACTGACGGCTGATGGTGGAACATTCCATGGAACCGTGAGACCCGAATCACGTACTGCTACATCGCACATTCAACAAGACTGCGGGCAGTGGCCATACACGTGATTTGTCGCCCGACGCAGACTAAGAACATTTCGATGTCTCCAACCAACGCCCCCAAATTGCTACGAGCCTGCAATGGGGCAAGGCTAGCTTGCGCGCGAGCGCTCGCGCGGTCTCCGACCAGCACACGTGCGCCGACGTGACTGTTCCGACAGCGACGGGACGGAGGAAGAAGAGCTCGCCCCCGCCACCGACGCTGGCCTAACCGCCTGCCCCCGCCACCCGCGGCCGGCGGCGCTACCGCGACCGCCCCGCCGCCCCGGCCTCCTCAAATCACAACCTCCGCCGGTCCGCCGCCGCCCAGACCATCCCTCTAACCCCACCCATCTTCTCTAGCGCCGGCGACCCGCACTCCCGCACCTCCTCCCCCCCCCCCCAAGTTAAGTTTCTTCCGAGCCTACGCCAGCGCCGCCGCGGCTGGCCACGTCGGCCCCGTCTCCGGCTCGGTCCCGGCTCGCCGGACGCCTTCTCCTTCGCGCCTCCCCGGCGGTCGGCGCGGCGTCGCCAACGCCGGCTCGTCGGAGTTCGGTCGTCGGTCGCCGTCTCATCGCCGGGAAAGGTTAGGAAGAAAGAAATTGGGGGAGAATGGAGAGAGGAGCGCTGGGGAATTGAGGATCGAAAGGAAGAAAGAAAGGAGAACGGGAGGAAGAAGGAAGAGGATGGACACGTGGGTGGGACCCACCCACGCGCTGATGCGTCACGCGTCCGCGCTGACCGCGCAACCGATCGCGCGATCGACAGATAGACGTTTCGCCTACAATGAGGCATCGCAGCGACAGCAACGTCGTCACTGGCCCGTGATGTGATGATGAAACGGTACGTACAAGTTCAGGTAAGAAGAAGGGATTGGCTTATGACCCTTTCACGAGAACTCTCACATCCATCCTAATATTACTCTCGTCTAAATGAATATTTATATCCACATGACTGGCTAGTTTTTACGTTGATTCGCTAAGACTGTCATAATCTTTAATTAGATATGAAACACTTTAACGAGAATATCTCAAGAGGTCACTCATCCTAATACTACACTTACCCAAATGAGTTTTATACCCATGAGAGACTGGCTAGTTTTTACGTTGTCTCGCAAATACCCGGGCTTGGGACCGGCTATGTTAGTAGACATAAGCGGAGTTTTTAGATTTCTTTCTACGAGTTATCAAAAATACGATAACAATTATATGTTGCACTATTTTTCTCCTTATTTTTATGTTTTGTTTATACAATCCTCCTCATATTTTTCCCACAAATTTGGGGAGACGTCTTCAGGATAAAAAATCATCAGAAGATTCTAAATATCATAAAAGGATTACAAGACAGATAAGAAGCAATTTTATGCAAGGGGAGTCTTAGGATTAGATTATAAACCGTCATAGAACCATTTTTTAGAACAAAGACCGGAAAGGCCCGGCGATAAATTAATAGCGCCAGACGGCGAGTAAGATACACGGTGCTGAACCCAGCATACAACACAACCCCGCACACACACAAGGAACAGGAACTACTAGGCGATTACATGTGAACTCCGAAGAACACCACCACCGTCCACAACGTAGACAGGCTCCACCAGGAGGCCTCAAAGGGATGCCGAGGAGCCACGCTCAACAAGGGGCCGCAAAGCGACGCACCGTGGAGATAAGGTGAGCACCGACGAGCACCGCCACTGAACACAGAAGCTGCAGACACGTAATCACCGAAGATCACCGCCACCGTCCACACTGGTAGACAGGCTCACCAAACCCCTCAATGGGCCGCCGAGGAGACTAGGACGAAAACATCGCCACTGACCACAAAGCTGCGGCCAGGCTCAACAAGGGGGCCACAGAGAGACGCCGGTGAGATAAAGTGAGCGTCGACGAAAACCGCCACTGACCACAGCAGCTGCAGACAGGCACCCGGTAGCTCCAAACAAGAAACGCCGATGTGCAGAGGGAGTTGTAGACCTTGCCGGAGAGAGCTCGGCGAGAGGATGCCACCGCAGCCAACACCTCCCAACCTCCGGGAAGCAACCAATCGTGTGCTCCAAAGCGGTGTCTTCAAGAAGAGCACGGCGCCAGAGCGCCGCCACCGCCCGATCTGAGGATCTCAGGTTTTCACCCGGAGCACGTGACGAGGACCGAGAGAGTCGCAACGACGCCTTCAAGAAGGGAACGGCGTCCATGGACGTCGCCGCCGCGGTCCGGGAGGAGCCCGGACAAAGGTTTCCCTTCGACATGCCTCAGGGCCTCCCACCCAGGGCTTGGAGCGTCGCCGAGGACGACCTCCACACCACTGTCACGAGTAGTCGCAAGACAATCACCACTCCGCCCGCACGGCCGCGGTCATCGACCAGCACCAGAACCGCCGGCACGCCCGTCAACCGACGCAGTTCCCACCGTCCGGGTCGCCACCCCGGCGTCCAAACTCCACGCGCCACCAAGCCGACGCAAAACACGGGCACCACCGTGGCGGCCAGACCCGCCTGACCGCGACAGAGACGACCTCACCTTCCGCAGCCGCGCCACCACGCCAGGTCCAAGAACCCGTCCCAGAGAGAGGCCCAGCCGCAACCCCCTTGGTTGCCGCCGGCGCCAGAACTGGGGAGTGGAGGTGACCGGCCAAGAACGCCGGTGAGGGAGAGCGGCCTCCTGCAGTCACCGCGACTACACGGAGCTACCACCCCGGAGAGGGACAGAGCAGCACGCTCGGGCCCGGGGCCCCTGCCCCGGCCCGTGGCCCTATTCCCGGCCCAAGGCCGAGAGGGGACCAGGAGCGCCGCCGCCACGAATCAGAACCGCCGCCGCCGCCCTGGGAC
This sequence comes from Poa pratensis, assembly GCA_947311845.1. Lineage (NCBI taxonomy): Eukaryota > Viridiplantae > Streptophyta > Magnoliopsida > Poales > Poaceae > Poa > Poa pratensis. Next base: position 10,299,275 of record CAMZMU010000090.1, read on the forward strand.
GACCGCACACGCGCAGCTCCCGAGCTCCACCGACCCGATGCGCGAGGAGGGGGCCTCGCCGCCGCCGACCAACCGCACGGGCAGAGCCCGGCGTCGACCGCCGGCGGCGGCGAGGGAGGGGGGGGGGGGGGGGGAGGGGTGGAAGTTGGGCTAGGGTTCGAGACGCCTCCGGAGTCGCCCCAGGAGAGCGACCGTCATAGAACCATTTGTGTATGTCCACAGCGATGTACGGATGATGTGCCCGTATAAATGCATTCTCATTGTATAGAAGCATGCAATAACAGCGCAGGCACATTCTCATTGTAACTGTCTAACTGACTTCGTATAAATACACATCCCATGATCAATGGAAGACACAAGTTCAGTTCATTCACCTTGATTCTTTACACAGGAAAACACGACAAAAAAAACCTAGTAATCAATTTAATTGGCAATATACAACCAGCAAATATAATGTTCGCGCTAGCTCTCCGACTCAAATCAAAAGATGTCGTCCCCGGCCACATAGGTACCGGCGTCAAAAGATTCGAGGTCACCATCCCGTGACACACAGCCTATATAACTCTGTAACCAGGAAAAACACGCAGGCGCGCTCGAACACACGGATTATACAAAGAAGGTGAGGTGGTTTACATGTACAACAATCGTGCATTTGTGTTAAGAAGAAGAAGTTAGTAGACCATGTCATCGTGGGCGATGCTCTTAATGGACGGATGTGCGTAGGGTCCGTTGAGCCAGGTGCTGGCGATGAAGTGGTAGGATGCCGTCCCAGCTGACAGCTGACGTGCGAGTCCAGGTCATCGCACGTCCTCATCTACGTCTGCCTCTCATGGTGATGGACCTTCTGCCTGCTAGTTTTCTTAGGTGATGGGCTCATGTATTATCTCAGTAGTGTCTTGTCAGGTGGCTACTTCCCTTTTCATGTATTGTGTGTGTTTTTCGTTTATCTCTCCCCTTTGTTATCCCCGCATTCTCTGGTTCATTTTGAACCTATCTTGTAGAGGCTGCAAAGTCTCAAGTCAACTTTGAAATATATTCAGGTGGGAATTAAGTACCCCTTGAAAATTCCAAAAAAAAGAAGCATGTAATCACTGAGCAGGCACTTTCTCATTGTAACTGCCTAACTGACTTCGTATAAATAAACATTCCATGATCACTGGAAGACACAAGTTCAGTTCATTCATCTTGATTCTTTACACAAGAAAACACAACAAAAAATAATTTAGTCATCAATTTAATTGGCAATATACAACCAACGAATACAATGTGCGCACTAGCTCTCCGACTGAAGTCAAAAGATGTTGTCTCCGGCCACATAGGTACCGGCGTCAAAAAAATTGAGGTCACCATCCCAGTGACACACAGTCCATATAACTCTATAACCAAAAAGAAGAAGAAAAACACGCAGGCGCACGCGCTGTGGTGGTTTACATTCAGAAAAATCATACATTTTAATTAATAAGAAGAAGTAAGTAGACCATGTCATCGCGGGCGATGCTATCAATGGACGGGTGCGCGTAGGGTCCCTTGAGCCAAGTGATGGCGATGAAGCAGTAGGATGCCGTCCCAGCTGACAGCTGACGTGCGAGTCCAGGTCATCGCACGTCCTCGCTCCTGGCAAACCGCACGACGTGTTCATGTTGTAGTTGTACGGCCCACCGCCGCCACAAGACACTCACAGGGCTTCCCTCTTGTACCCTGCCATTCATTCACCACAACTCCCGTTAGATTACACATTGTTCTACACTTGTACTACTGGTAGGAATTAGCAATTATTCTCTCTGGTTCGTATTAGTTGTTGTTGATTCAGTACAAATTTATACTAAATCAGCATCAACGTATATGGAAGGAAAGTAAACTGTGTGCCACTCAAACAGCCTACGTATATCGGGCAGAAACAGGCCCGCGCTCGCGTCGCCTCCAGGGGCGGCTCGGGCGAAACCCTAGGGCCGCCGCCCCCAGCGCACCTCTCCTCCCGCCTCTCTCGCCCGCCCGCTGCCGGAGGAGGCCGTTGGGCAAAGCCCAGGCGGCGGATGGCAGCGGCGGCGGGGAATCTGGCCTCGCGCGGGTGCTATCTCGGTGGGGGAGGCTCGACCTCATGTGCAAGGTGCGGCAGCTCCGGCGGCGTCCCTGTGGTGCGACGGCGCCATCGTCGGCGTGCTGAGGCGCCCTTGGGCGCAGCAGGGCTTGGGCCTCTAACAGCGGAGCCTCCGGCTCCCTGTGTTGGGGCTGCGGCGGCGGCGCGAGATGTGGGCTCCGACCAGCAGCTCGCCTCCGACGAGATGGGGTGGGGTGGCGGCCCCCCTCCAAGCTCCGGTGACGGCGTCCTCTCTTGGCGTGGAGACGCTCTGCTGCTTCGCTCTGCGCCGGTGAGGGCTTGCCAGATCTGTTGGGTCTGGCTCGTCGGCGTTGCTGGCGGCGAGGAAAGGTGGTGGCCCCTCCGTGGTGACGTCGTGGTCGTGTGGCTGGGTGTGTGCGGTACAGCGGAGGTGCGGGCTGGTCTTGCCAGTCGCGGGAGGTTGCTGGCCGTGAAGCTCCAGACGAAAGTCTTGCCGGCTTTTGCCGGCCGATGGCGACGGCGCCTATGTGCTCCTTGGAGAGGCGTCACCGAGGAGCTTTCTCGACCTTCCCAATCTCGGATCAAGATCTTCGGGTGAAAGCCTAGACCTGTATGGGCCGGGCGACGACGTCGCTTGCACGTCACTGACCCTCTTGGGGGCGTCGCCTTGAAGATCTCGATCCCATCCACTCTCCATTGGGCTGGTCGCACACGGCATTGCGATTGGCAGGTGCCCGGTCGGCGGTGAGGTGTGTTCCGTGTGTGGCTTGTGTGGCGACGTTGATGATGGCGTGTGATGGTTGATGGCTACGTGTTGGTGAACCCCAAGAGGAAGGTTATGATGTAGAAAACAGAAGTTTTCCCTTGAATAATCTACCCAAGGTTTAATCGGACCAGTAGGACTTGACGATCTATCGGAAGGTTGTTGATGTTGACTCCCCCTGGCGCTTGGGAGCTTGCACCAACGTGGAATCTGCACAGACACAAACCAGAACTTTGCCCAACACGAAACAGAGAGGTTCTCGATCTCTCCAGTCTTGCAGAAATAAAGAGTTAAACGTATGGTGTGGAAAACAGCAGGAAACACAGCATGTAACAGGAAACAGATGATTGCAGCAGGTTGTGTAAACAGTATGAGGAAATTGGACCAGGTTCCATGATGACCCACAAGTATAGGGGGTGTATCGCAGTACTTTCGATAAATAAGAGTGTCGAACCCAACGAGGAGCAGAAGGTGCTGGCAAGTAGTTTTGATCAAGAATTCACTGTAAAAGCTAGCAGACAGGTTTTCAGTAGTATTCGAAACAGCAGGTAAAAACAGTGCAAGTAAATAAACGAGCGCGGCAACAAATGCAGCGAGTGGCCCAATCCTTTTGAGTGCAAAGGACAAGCCGAGTGTGTTACTTATAAGAGACAAATGTTCCTGAGGACACATGGGAATTTCGTCAAGTGCTTTCGCTTCGTGCAACTGGTTAATCTTCATTGTTTTGATAAGTGTTGTGTGGGTGAATCTATGCTAACGCACCGCCCTTCCTAGGACTAATACGCACTTGTGATTATACCCCCTGCAAGCATCCGCGAATGCAGAAAAGTAATTAAGATAAATCTAACCACAGCTTTAAACTCTGAGACCCTACGCTCCCTCGTGCACTATCTTACTAACGGGGGTTCAGGTTTCTGTCACTCCGGCAACCCCTCAACTAGCAAGCTAGGTACACGATGCATTCCCCTAGGCCCATAAAGGTGAAGTGTCATGTAGTCGACGTTCACATGACACCACTAGAAGAATGACACCACAACTTAAATATCAAACCATTAAATATTAACGCAGCATTATTTCACTACTAACAACATGACTTCCCCATGTCCTCAAGAACTACAAACTACTCACAAGACATCATATGGATCATGATCAGAGATGATATGGCAATGAATAACAATCTGGACATGAACACTAATCCACCAAACAAACTCAATAGCATCAATAACAAGGAGTAATCAACACCGGGAGAGTCTCCCCAATGAACTAGACAAGGTACAGCCCTAGATGTTACAGCAAGATGGATGTGGAGTCGGTGGAGATGATGGTGATGGCGCAGTGGATGGTGGTGATGATGATCCCGATGAAGTCCAGCGTGATGACGATGACGATGGCGATGATTTCCCCTCTCCGGGAGGGAATTTCCCCGGCAGGATCTCCCTGCCAGAGAGCTCTTTCTCTCTCGGTGGTTTCCGTCCCGTGGAGGCGGCGGAATATTTCGTGGACGTACCCCCCGTGCTTAGGTTTTCGGGAGGCAGATATACGCGAAGAGGCAACCTGGGGGGTGGACCCAGGTGGCCACGCCATAGCTGGGCGCGGCCCACAGGCCAGCCGCGCCCAGGTGTGGCGTGGGGCCCACCTGGCCCACCTGGCTGCCTCCTTTTGGCTGCCTCCGGCATCTGACATTATAAGACCCCAGAATTGGTTTCGTGATTTTTGGAGTTCCGCTGATATGCTGACTTGACGACGCTTTTTCCAGCAGAAACCTGACTCCGGAAGGATAATTCCCAATAATCATCAAACATGCAAAATAAGGCAAAATAACATAAGTATCATGTATTAATATGAAATATAAGGATAGATAATGACAAATTATGATATAAAATAGTGATGCAAAATGGACGTATCAACTCCCCCCAAGCTTAGACTCGCTTGTCCCCAAGCGAAAACTGAGCTCAGTAAACAAGTCCACATGTTTATGGAGTGAAGTGTCGATAATAAAGAATACGGACAAGAAGCATCAGTATTTACTCAGCTAAACAAGTCATTTTAAACAGCAGTCTCTACACATTCTACTTAACTTGGAACAAGTAATGGAACAACCACAAATAAAGGTACATTAAGCAAACCAATTGGATGTGGCAAACTGTGTTCTTGGTCAGAGAACAATCAACATTCTAACTTATCTTTCAAGAAGAGTCTTTATACTAGAGCTATATTGCAGAAATAGAGTTGCTCAATCATCACTGTTCCTTTCACATTCCAAAGAAAACTGTCAAAGTCATATTCTCAAAGATAAAACTTCATGTGCTCAAGCAAAGTAGACAAAACATGATAGGAAATATTATGAACTATAAATGATTGTATCTATAACAATTCGAGTGCTTGCTCGGGATAGAGGGAATAGGTTTACTGACTCAACAATAAATAAATGATAGGCCCTTCGCAGAGGGAAGCAGGGATTAAAACGTGTGCTAGAGCTTTTTAGTTCCCGAAGGCATAGAGAGTGTAAAAATATTGCTTTGAGAGGTGTATGCTATTGGTCAACAAATCAGTGGTAGAATCCTTGTCATCTTCCATACTAATTAACTTTTAGAGCGGTTCCGAGAGTTTATAGAACTGCACTTGTAACAAGCACTTATTGATGACACTCCTCCCAACCATTTCTTTCCACAAACCATGGCTTGACCGAATCCTCGGTTGCCGACCAACAATCACCGTGGAGGAGTGTCTATTTATTTATTTATTTATAGGGTGGACTAACCAGCTCTTTTAATGCAAAATAAAAGGTGGAGAAGCAGATGAAGCTGCCAATCCTTGTAAATCAGTTAGCATGGAAGATGACACATCTGCTACCACGTCCTTATGAGCTTGGTGAACAGTGACACAAAAAGGGATATAATAATAGTTTTGAATAGTTAAAGGTAGCACACGAGAAAATGTACTTGGAGTAGTGCGAACACTACATGATAGGTAGTTATGGTGGACACGAATGGAGTGCTTTGGTTCAGGGTTTTGGATGCACGAGAAGTATCTCCTCTCAGTACAAGGTTTTAGGCTAGCAAGGTTTAGTAGCAAGCACAAGAATTGAGAGAGACAAACACTTATAGATCTAATAGAACAACCATGCTATCTACTTTGTGGGCACAAAACACTTTAATTCAAGAATAATAAACTCATTGGCCAACAAAGAGGAAAACAATAGGGATAATGTTATTGCAACCAGTTCCCTCTTTTCTACTTAAGTGTAAAAAGTATTGATACTACTGACCAGTCTAAGTTTGCCACAACCAACTAAATTTACTTGCTGCACCCAAAGTGATGCCAATACTAATGTAACAAGATCAGCATATGACAAAGGACTTGCTGGCTAAAATAAAGTGTGCAGAAAGTAAAGATAAAGCTTCTCATTAATATTCCATCACAATAAACCTCACACCAACGGATACAACGATAACCAACTAAGGAGTGATACTCCACATTGCAAACTATCTCATATGATAACTTCTCTACTCATGGTACTAAGCAAAAATATAAAGATAAAGATAAAGATAAAGATGGTGATACTGAAAACACCCCCCCCCAAGCTTGAAACAAGCTGGGAGTGTGTTGTTACCCATGGTGAATTACTCCCTTGGCGGTGATGGTGGTGGCGCCCCTCTAATGAGCTTCTCGGCAAGCTCCATTAACTCATCAACTCTACCAATGAGGGTGCGGACAAGCTCTGAATTCTGCTCAATGCGGTTCATCATCCTGTCAGAGGGTGAATCCCAGCTTTTGGAGTTGTTACCCCACTTCTCTTCAGCTTTGGAGCTCCCTTTTCCTGCATGGTCAGAACGATCCATATCCCAGCTACTGGGCAATTCTGATTCTGGAACTTTTTCAAAGGGATACTTATGGATGAGAGTGTGAAAAGGCCTTTTGGTATCTGAAGGAAGTGTTCTTGGAGCTAGGAAGCGACGAGGAACTCTCCCACCAGTGCTCATCCTCGCGCCCTGCCTGGCCCTGGGCTTGTTCTGCACCACTCCGATGCTTGCAACGGTAGCGGTGGGAATAGGACTTGGATCTTCCTCTTCTTCACCGACAGCTTCAGTCTTCTCCTTCTCCTCCTCAGCATCTTGGTCTTTCAGATCTTTCTTCAGGCCCTCCTTGTCAGGGTTGTTGGAGGCGACCATGGTGCTCTAGACTTCTACAACCCTGGCAGAAACAGCTCGAAAACAAACGCGACGAAAACACGAGATACGGACCTCGGGAGATCCGGGTAAATATATAGCAGAAAATAACGCGTGAAAAGGAAAGCACAGGGCGAAGCGGAGTCGGAGGGGGTCTCCGAGGCGACCACGCCATAGCTGGGCGCGGCCCAGGTGGGGCCCGCGCCCTGCTGTGGCGTGGTGCCCTCGGGCACCTCCTCCGGCACTTATTCGTCTTGATATTTCCAAAATTGTATAAAATAACTAATATAAAAGTTTCGAAGTAAAACGCGGACTTTTTCTTACCGAAATCATACCTACTTCAAATCAGACTCTGCAGTTTCCTGTTTCTGAGTTTTAATAAATTCCTCCGGAGATACCATTTGAATAATATCAACATTTTCATTATAAGATTCTCCAGAAATATAATGTTTAAGTCTCTGCCCATTAACAACTTGAGGTTTGTCACCGTCAAGTGAATTAATTTTTATTGCACCAGAACGATAAACTTCTTCCACAATGTAAGGTCCTTCCCATTTTGAGAGTAATTTTCCTGCAAAAAATCTGAGACGAGACCTATACAATAAAACTTTATCACCTATGCAAAATTCTCTTTTTAAAATTCTCTTGTCATGCCATCTCTTAACTTTCTCTTTGAAAAGTTTAGCATTTTCATATGCTTCACTTCTCCATTCATCTAGAGAGCTTAACTCTAGCAACCTTTTCTCACCAGCTAATTTGAAATCTCTATTAAGCTCTTTGATTGCCCAATAGGCCTTGTGTTCTAATTCTAGAGGTAAATGACAAGCTTTTCCATAAACCATTTTATAAGGAGACATGCCCATAGGATTTTTATATGCTGTTCTATAAGCCCACAAAGCATCATTAAGCTTTCTAGCCCAATTCTTTCTAGACCTATTGACAGTCTTTTGCAAAATCAACTTAATTTCTCTATTTGATAACTCTACTTGACCACTAGTTTGAGGATGATACGGTGAAGCAATTCTGTGATTGACACCATATTTAGCAAGAGTTTTTCTAAAACCACCATGAATAAAGTGTGAACCACCATCAGTCATGAGATATCTAGGCACACCAAACCTCGAGAAAATAACATCCTTAAGCATTTTTAAGGAAGTCTTACCATCAGCACTAGAGGTTGGTATAGCCTCTACCCACTTAGTAACATAATCAACAGCAACTAGAATATGAGTATAACCATCTGAAGCGGGAAAAGGACCCATAAAGTCAAATCCCCAACAATCAAAAGGTTCAATAACAAGAGAATAATTCATAGGCATCTCATTACGTCTACTAATATTCCCAACTCTCTGACATTGATCACAGGTCAAAACAAATTTTCTTGCATCTTTAAAAAGAGTAGGCCAATAAAAACCTGATTGTAGAACCTTTTGTGCAGTTCTATCTCCGGCGTGATGTCCTCCATAAGCACTACCATGGCATTTATCCAATATTTCCTTCTGCTCATGCTCTGGAACACATCTTCTCATAATACCATCAACTCCTTCTCTATATAAATGTGGGTCATCCCAAAAATAATGCCTCAAGTCACAGAAGAATTTCCTCCTTTGCTGATAAGTAAAAGTTGGAGGCAAATACTTGGCAACAATAAAGTTAGCATAATCAGCATACCAGGGACAATCATTCGAATTTACCTTTATAGAAGCCAACTGCTCATTTCGAAAATTGTCATCAACAGGAATAGGATCATGCATTATATTTTCTAATCTAGACAGATTATCAGCAACAGGATTTTCAGCACCTTTTCTATCAACAATATGCAAATCGAACTCTTGTAACAGGAGAACCCATCTAATAAGTCTAGGCTTAGCATCCTTCTTATCCATAAGGTATTTAATAGCAGCATGATCAGTATGAATAGTTACCTTAGAATCAACAATATAAGGTCTAAACTTATCACAAGCAAACACTACTGCTAAAAATTCCTTCTCAGTAGTAGCATAATTCTTTTGAGCTGCATCAAGAGTCTTACTAGCATAATGAATAACATTTAACTTTTTATCTACTCGCTGTCCTAAAACAGCACCTACAGCAAAATCACTAGCATCACACATAATTTCAAATGGTAAAGTCCAGTCTGGTGGTTGAACAATAGGAGCAGTTATTAAAGCCTTCTTCAAAATTTCGAATGCCTCTTTACACTCGTCATCAAAAACAAATGGAACATCCTTTTGAAGAAGATTGGTAAGTGGCTTTGAAATTTTAGAGAAATCTTTAATAAACCTTCTATAAAAACCAGCATGACCAAGAACACTACGAATACCTTTCACATCTCGGGGGCATGGCATTTTCTCAATTGCTTCCACTTTAGCTCTATCAACTTCAATACCTCTTTCAGAAATTTTATGCCCAAGAACAATGCCTTCATTAACCATAAAATGGCATTTCTCCCAATTAAGAACAAGATTGGTTTCTTCACATCTCTGCAAAACTTTGTCAAGATTGTGCAAACAGTTATCAAAAGAAGTTCCATAGACGGAGAAATCGTCCATGAAGACTTCCACAATTTCTTCACAAAAACCGTGAAAAATAGCAGACATGCATCTCTGAAAAGTAGCAGGAGCATTACATAAACCAAAAGGCATACGTCTATAAGCATAAGTACCATAAGGACAGGTAAAAGTGGTTTTCTCCTGATCTTCCTTTCTAACAGCTATTTGGGAAAAACCAGAATAACCATCAAGGAAACAAAAATGAGTTTTCTTAGACAACCTTTCTAACATCTGATCAATAAAAGGCAAAGGATAATGATCTTTCTTAGTAACCTTATTGACCTTACGAAAATCAATGCACATTCTATAACCAACTACAACTCTCTGAGGAATAAGCTCATCATTTTCATTAGGCACAACAGTTATTCCTCCTTTCTTAGGAACACAATGAACAGGACTAACCCATCTACTATCAGCAATAGGATAAATTATACCTGCTTCAAGAAGTTTTAATACCTCATTTCTTACCACTTCCTTCATCTTAGGAATTAAACGACGTTGATGCTCAACAACAGGCTTGGCATCAGGCTCAATATTAATAGCATGCTGACATATAGCAGGAGAAATCCCTTTTAAATCATCAAGAGTATAGCCCATTGCGCCTCTATGTTTCTTCAGAACTTGCAATAATTTTGCTTCTTCATCTCCTGAAAGTTTAGAACTAATAATAACAGGATATATTTTCTTATCATCAATATGAACATACTTAAGATTATCAGGTAAAGGCTTAAGATCAAAAACAGGGTCTTCTTTAGGAGGGGGCGCAATTCCCAGGTCCTCCACAGGTAAATCATGCCTAAGCATTTGAGGTTGACGCAGAAAGATGTCGTCAATCTCCCTTCTTTCTTCTGCAAAAACTTCACTTTCGTGGTCTTCCAAAAATTGCTGCAAAGCATTGTTAGGACCAACAGCAATAGAAGCAAGCTGTTCAACTTGAAAGTTCTCATTAGGCATTTCAGGTTCATAATGATTCTTAGCAAATTTTGAAAAATTAAACTCATAAGACTCTCCATCGAATCTAGTAAATTTTCTCTTTTTGACAGTCAATAATAGCACCACAAGTATTCAGGAAAGGTCTACCAAAAATAATAGGACAAGAGTCACTAGCAGCAGAACCGAGAACTAAGAAATCAGCAGGGTATTTAGTCTTACCACATAAAACTTCAACATCTCTGACAATGCCAACTGGACAGATAGTTTCCCTATTAGCAAGCTGAATAACCACATCAATATCTTCCAATTCGCAAGGATCAATTTCCTTCCTGATTTCCTTGTAGAGAGCATAAGGGATAGCGCTGGAACTAGCACCAATATCACAGAGACCATAATAACAATGCTCACCTATTTTAACAGAAAGCACAGGAACACTAGGCTTTCGAGCTCTTTTAGGATGTGTAACCATGTTAGAAGCTTCTTCACAAAACACAATATGACCTCCTTCTACATTTTCAGTTACAAGTTCCTTAACCATAGCTACTTCATGTTCTACACTAATTTGCTCATCAGGTTCCCTAGGTTTACGTTCACTTTTGCTAACCACACTAGCCAAAATAGAGTGTTCTTTTACTTTAACAGGAAAAGGTATTTTTTCAATATAGGGTTCTGGTATAATGCGATCAACAGTTTGAACTTCAACATTTTTAGCAAGAGCAAAATTAGCATTATCTTCATAAGGTTCATGATACTTTTCCCAACCTTGTCTAGGAATATCGAGATACGAGGCAAAGGCCTTAAAGTAATTAACAACAACTTGAGAATCAAGACCATAAGTAGCATTAAAATTACGAAAACTATCAGTCTCCATAAAGGATTTAATGCATTCGAAATCATAATTTATACCTGACTCCCTACCTTTGTCGTTCTCCCATCCTTCAGTATTTTCCTGGATACGATCAAGAAGATCCCATTTATCTTCATCCTTCATACGAGTGAATGACCAAGAACAAGAAGTGTCCAATAAATCTTTATCATGATAGGAAAGTCTTGCATAAAAGTTATTGATGACAATATTACTTGGAATCCCATGAACAGGGCATTTGAGCATTAATAATTTCAATCTCCCCCAAGCTTGGGCAATACTTTCTCCCTCATAAGGCCAAAAAGTGAATATAGAATTCCGATCCTTATGAATCTCACTTGGAGGATAAAACTTGTAATAAAAGAGAGGGACAATTTCAGCCCAGCTCAATGAAGGACCATTCTTCAGCAGACTATACCATTCAGCAGCTCTGCCATCCAGCGACAGAGTAAATAATTTCCTTTTAATAATGTCCATCGAAATACCTGCACACTTGAACAAACCGCATAGTTCATGTATATAAAGCAAATGATTACCAGGATGAACAGTTCCATCATAGCGGTTATCCATAATACGTCCAACAATTTTCGTAGGTATTTTAAATGGAACAATCTCAGCAGATGGAGGATCATCTACTACCGTAGCAGTGGTAGTAGTCCTCCCAAACAGCGAACCAAATGGATTTGACTCCATAACAGTCATTACAGTAAATAATTTCCTTACCAATAGCGCTTCACTCCCCGGCAACGGCGCCAGAAAATAGTCTTGATGACCCACAAGTATAGGGGGTGTATCGCAGTACTTTCGATAAATAAGAGTGTCGAACCCAACGAGGAGCAGAAGGTGCTGGCAAGTAGTTTTGATCAAGAATCTATTATATTATTAAAACAACAAACAATTAACGGTTTAGATTTGTCACGGTAAAACTAAGATGTAGGAACGGTTGAGATATATCAACCACGTATTACTCAGGAAACAACCTCTCGGAAGGATTTTTGGCAGGCCATAGAGGTTACAAAGTACACGCATAGATGTCTCGGTTCACCAAGCACGTGCAATTTGAAAAGGAAACGAACTTTGATCCACAGCTTAACAACGCGTATCGTCTCGCCGGCTGCCGCTGTCTTCCGAAACCCTAGCGTGTGTTAACGCACGTTGCCGCTGCCGCTGCCGCCGTCTTCCAATACACTACCGTATCGCAAGCATGTTGCCGCCTCCGCCGTATTTAACGGTGCGCTCAGCCGCTCGACTCTTCTCATGCACATGAACGTCATCAGATTTCAGTCTCTCCCTCATGCATACTCCATTAGTCTGCTTGCATCCAACATGGATCGATCGCTGGAATTGGACATGTCACATGCACCTAGCCGGACAGCCCAAAGTAGGTAATGCCTCATGAGCTTTTCTTTCGGTGGTCCATCGTTTGTTTACAATGCACTCACTATATTATATTATATTAGGGGAGTCAAGGAGTGGTATGTATCTCATGAATTTGTCTCCAGAGCTTTGCTTTGCCACCAACGGAGTCGGCAGTGAAGAACAATAGACGCTAGCGGAAAGGAGGAAACAACGGGTTTAACATAAATCACAAGAATCAACGGTACGCTAAAAGAATACCAGACCAAATACTTTTTGTAGACAATTATTAGTTGAGTTATCTTCCAGCCGAAGGTATACCAATACCTCTGCCGCCGCTGCCGAAATTGGTTCCCGTCTGGCTGGGCCAAGAAAAAGGCAATCTAACAAGTTCAGCTGATGGATGTCCCAACACATCAATCTTGCAGCAAGATCTATTAACAATGTAGGTAGCATCGTACAGGAGCACCAAATCGATTAATCGACCAATGAGGCCAGCTTCTGCATTGCTACTAATTGGACGTTTTGCTTTGGCCGAAAGCAGTCGTCACCGGCAAATCATTAATCAATCACAAGCGGTGCACATCAGCCAGCTCTTGCAAGTCCAGCATGCTCGAAAGTACTCGGCACGTTGTGCGTGTGGCAACAGAGTATGCATAAGCAAGAAGGATGGCATCTCGGGAATATCAGATTTATCTGTTCCAGTATAGTTTCCATCTTGCTTTTTTGTTTGATCGTGACATTTAGTGAGCTGATCTTAATATGGGCCAATTTATCTATTGAGATTTCATTAAAGGAAAAAATAGCAGCGGTAGGCAAGGTAGACCATGATGCTTCGTGTGGCGCCCCGACCCGACTGCTATACAGTGATACTGTGTCTCCGGTTATCCGATACCACCAGACACACTATCAAAGCATAATAGAGAGATCAAGACTTGTGGAACAACTGGCACATCACAGACTCTACGACACAAAATCATATAATTTAACTCTTATAATAGAGAAAGATAGTAAATGATAACCAGAGGTCACAGACCCAACAGTACAACAAGCGGAAGCAAATTAGGTTGTTCTGAATAACAAGAACCAAATTATGGCCTAAGAGGCCTGCAGATAAACATCACAGCGCCAGCTGTTCCGGGATGTCCCAAGCTGCCACCTGGGAACCCCAGACTACTCGTCGACGTCCACAAAGAACCCACCTTCGAGGTCGGTGAAGTCCTCTCCTGAAATAAGCAAACGACGTTGAGTTCGACGAACTCGCAAGATTTAGAGCTAATATATGCTCGATGATTGGCTTCCAAGGTTTTATGGCTGTTTTGCATAAAGCTGATTTTCTTTTTAAAAAGACATAACTCCATGGCATCGACTAATCAGAATATTTTCAAAGAGGGGTAAGAAGTAACTCTTTTCTCTTGATCAACTTCATCAACGACCACCATCAAATACTTCACCTGTCTACCAAGGCACCTCCCCGAATCACCCTCGAGGAAGTCAACCTTACAAATCTTGGTAGTAACTTTAGTACTCAGGTTTTAATTATTCAATTCAAGTTATTCTATGGTCCCTGAATCCGGCACCAAGTCGTCCTTAACCGTGGACACGGCTTTTCGAAAAGATTTACCCTGCAGGGGTGTACAATGTTTACCACACGTACCGTCTGGCCCATTACCTGTACAATTAGCTCTCTTCCTTGGAAAGCCGGCTGGGTGGGTGCGGTGTCGACTTCTCCCTCGTTAAGGACTTTCCAGGATCATCAGTGGCGGCAGGACTGCCAGGTGCCTGCAACACCCCACCCCACGACCACTCATTTTCCTAACACCACCATCCTCATCTCAGTTCATACCACCATCATCACGCACGCTCAAATGGAAGCCCGAACTAGAGGACCCTGGCTAGCCCCGCTCGAGTTATTTAGTCTATGAGGGTTCCTGCAATTGCATAGGCCTCACGCATGGGTGCACGCTCGGTCTTGGCTCGAAGGGGAGAACTCGCACTTAGGCGGCGAGAACGAGACAACCCACCACATTCCATGTGGCCCCTCATCCCCGCCTTTAGACATGTTATTATATGTCACCACAACTTTCCACCGTCATCCGAACATTCCACCACAGTTCCAACAATAACATATCCACCGGACGACTAAGCATTTCACTAAGCATGGCTAAGCATAAACATAGCGGATATAATTAACTCAGGCCAACACAACAATCCTATGGATATTAGGAAGGGAACATGTAATGGCATCGGAAAACATAATGCATCTAATAGGATACTCTAATCCAACCAAATTGACATTTGGAATCGCATGCAATATTATAGTGGGGAAAATATCTGCGGAAAACATAGGAGACATGCTCAGAGTGGAGATTACGCTTGCCTTGTTCAGCAGGCTGGTAATATGGTTCGTCAGGGTATTGCGGTGGCACCCCGACTGATTGATCTATCGATGCATAAAAACACCGGAAAGACAGCAATCAATAATCACTCATGCATAACAAATGCAATGCTCAAACACATGATGGGATGACATTTTAATGCACTGAAATTAACTAACAAGTTAAATGGGGTGCAAGGGAATATTTCTATTAACTAAAACAATTAACCCCATAATTATCTTAGTGTTTTCTCTAACTTCTAAAAAGTGCAGTACATTAATTGTGCTCAAATATGCATGCAAATGATGTTATTGCTTAGTTCATAATATTCTGAGCATTTTGATGTATTAAACTCAATTTTTGGACCATTATTTTTAAAGATATGGATTTTCCAATAAGTATTTCTTTTCTGCCATTTTAGTTATTTTAATAAAACAGCAACTAAATTAATTTAGTTGAACATGTAAATGATGCTAACATGTGAAGTTATTTCCCCTGAACATTTTGATATATTATTTCTAATATTTGGACGAGTATTTAAATAGTTATGTAATTTATAAGTTTTATTCAACTTTCTGCCTTTTATTTCCTTTTCAGAAAACCTAGCCGAACGTTTTTCACAGCGTGGCTGGCTACACCCAGCCACTGACCTGTGGGGCCCAAGGCCACGGTGGCAGCCACGGTGGCAGCCACACCAGCGCGTGGGCCCATGGCCACGTGTTACCGCGGCGAGGCCGCTGTTCGCCGGCGACGGCGCAGGGCGCGCACGGCGGCGAGGATTCCGTGCCCGCGCACACGCGCGAGTGGTGTCTACGGGCTCTACTCGCGGAGGGCTACGCGATGGTGGCGGCGCCGCTAGCTAAAAGTCACCGGAGCCTCGTCGGCGACAAGCAACCGCGGCGGCCGGCGGCGAGCTCCAACAAACCGAGGCTACGGAACACGCTAGAACGAAAGGAAGGCACGGGAAGGTCCGCCAGCTCACCCTCGACGCGTGCGGATGCTCAGAGAGGTCGGAGGAGGTCGGAAACGGCGGTGAGCTTGTTCGGAACGCGGCGGCCGTGGTTGGAGAAGACGGGTTCGTGCGGGCTACTTCGGGCTCCCCTCTTCGATTCCTTGCGCGGGGAAGGAGAACAGGACGCGGCGGTGCTGGTGGTGGCCTTCGATCTACTCCGGGATGCTCCAATCAATGGCGGCAGCGACGGCGAGCTCGGCTACGCTTCGTCCATGGCAGAGCGAGAAGGAAAAGGGGAGAGAGGGGCGACAGGTGAGTGAGGGGAGCAGAGGGTGTGGTGCTCTTCTTAACTCCTTCGCAGACGAACGGAGAGGAGGGGGGGTCCGGGCGTCGCGCGGCAGGTCGTCGTGGGGGGCCTGGCATCGCGCTGTCGACCACGGCGCGCTCGGCGGGCGCGGGGAGGTGAGAGACGACGGGTTTTCTGAAAACCCCCTCGCCCACCTTTTCTATTTACGAGGAAGTCCTTTTCAGTACTGTTTAACAAAAACAGCACGGTACTTGAATTATTTGGGGCTTTTAAACATTTCAGAAAAATATGAAATTATTCCTGTGGCATCCCCATCTTATGTAGTAGCTCCACAAAAATTGGTTTCTCAAAATAAACTGTTTTTATCCACCGTTGTTTGTGAGATTGGTTTATGGTAATTTGATAATTAAAAATTTGGGAAACCCTTTGATAAAGTTTAAAGTTGCTCAAAATTATATTTGTGATCTCTTGGAACTTCCTTGACAAATATAGAGTGACAAGGTACCTTTGTTGTTGAAGATTTCAAATGCTTTCATGGTTTGGAATTGGAGATGAAACAATTCATATTTGAATTGTTTCCAATTGAAATTTTCTTGAAACAATTTATTTAGGATGCTATGATGCACAGAAAAACATAGAAAGTGAAAATTTCATTCGGGTTTTTAGGTTCTCAAACTTCGGGCTGTTACAATTCTACCCCCTTACAGGAATCTCGTCCCGAGATTCTTAGAGTAGGAAAGAGGGAAAATGGTTACAACGGTACTACACGATTCTTCTCGCTTCAGGTGACTTCTTTCTTCAAGAGGTTGATCGAGTGCACCATGAAGATCTTCATCGGCTTCACTTCGAGGTCACTATCAAAGTACACTATAGGAAAGGAAGGAAACCTCACCGGAAGGATGGCTCTTTGTAAAGGTACAACGACCGAGTACCTCCTAGTAGAACTTAGGATGAGACTTCAAGCATCCTTTGCTTTGACTTTTAGGAGACACATGCGGGTGACGGGAGATTGATAAGATGTTTCCGGTTGGCAGACAACTGTTTCTCAAAAGGATTGCGAATAGGAACTTTGCACAAGGCCTTAAGTCTCTGAGGAAGAATGTTCAAACAAGATTCCAACAGATGAAGAGGTAACCTCTACCGGACAGCTTGAGTAGAATCTTCCTCGCGGAGGAGCATTTCGGATCACAGGAGAAGGGTCGAGAAGATGGACATAGAGAACTTCAGAAACTCCGCAAACGTTAGTATCGGGGAAAACTTCTTGATTTTCTAGACATCGGGAACAAGCTTCTTGAGGATCACCAACTATCGTTTCTGATTTGAGATTTAGATCTGGTCAGGTCTAGAGATACTTCAGACTCAGCACCGGTAGGGATAGGAGGCTTTGCAATGCATACCAACGGAGTACAACTGCTCGGACCCCAAGAGTTGGGCTACAAGGTCTAACTCTAAGGGAGGAACGAGATTGCGGAACTCACGTATTAGCAACTTGTCAGAGGACATCAGCACCTTCGCGAATTACTTGCAACAATACACGATTGAGTCCCTAATGGAAAACACCCTAGATGACAAAGAAGTTCTCAGACTTCCTCTCTTTCTGGAACAATTCAATCAGTGGCTTGGATGCATAGATGAAATTCTCAAGGGATGGAGGTAACATCATACCATTCCGAGAATATCCTACACATGCACGATCGAGTTGAGATGATTTTGGGGAAACCAGACAATTCACTCAGATCCACGGCGACATCTTTCGGCAATTGCACGTGAACCCGGGAAAGTCACTTCTAACTTCTAGAACACATACCTTGTGACGACACAAAGTTAGTTCCAACGATTTTCCAATGCTAACGCCCAATATCCAATATAAATCTCCTCAAACATGGAGAAGATAGGAAGGTAGTTGATGGGCTCAACCACAAACTTATCCATATACTCCAAGACGGTAGACTCATATTTCACCAGAACGAGGCATTAGTATTGGTCAGACTAACACATTCAGGTAGGTAGGTCTGAGTTTGATTTGACGATAGCCCAATTCAAATCAAAAGATTTAGAGGTTAGCATATCCAAAGAGGAGATACCACCTTGCTTCAACACTGACAGACTAGACATCCCTTTGAAAAGGAACTATGTCGGGATAGAGCTCTTGTCTTTCAACTCTCCAAGTTGTTTAAGCTCAACCGAATAATTCTGGACATCCAGCATGGTTTTCTTGGAGAAGGGAGTTGTTCAGAGAACCAGCTTACTCATAAGCTCAACATCACGGTCAGGTGACAACCTGGCGATACTTCTGGAAGGACCCACATAATATCATGATCCACATATAGGATATCACGACATACCGGTGGATCTTGAGTTCAAGAGAGGATCATGCCTTTCAAGGCACAACGAGGTGGTCTTGGGAGCTTCGGCACGAACCTAGCTCTTTGACCGAGGGAGTGCATCAGAGCCAACTGACTTGGTAGCACTGTCAAACTCAGCTTATTGATTGGCTAACCAATCATGCTAAGGAGGGCAATAAATGTCCTTGGATTTTTGCGCAGTAAGAACTGCTAAGAATATCCGATAGCCACATCATTGCTCACGACTTATCCTTCTCGAGTAACAAGTCACTCGGAGATCGGAGAGCAACAAAGTGTAAGAGCATCACTTCATCAAGAAGAGCACGAGGCTTAGCACGAGTGCACACTCTTTATACCAAGATATCGTGCTTCTCTAAGATAGAACAGAAACAGGGACTAATAAACCTCTTATTCCGTGGAATACAAAATTTTGACCTAGCCCGAGAAGTGGACAAGGTACTGGAGTTTGTTTCTCCTAACATCCCCAAAGTGGAATGTCTTGACGGACCACAAGAGTGAAATGCATCAGAACACCTAATGCACGATAGAACTTTACTGTCAACTGACAGACAAAGGTTGAAAGCAGATCAGAGTACGAAACATGCTCAGGAGAAATCCTAAGATGTTGAGGATGCACCGGTCATTACTCAATTGTGATAACCATGCCCAAAAAGGGGAGATACAGCAGAGTCATGAACATTGATGGGAGACTTGCTAAGAGAATTCATCGTAACCCAGATGGTTCCAAGACAGAATCTCCGGCTATGGCAGAGTTAAAGTTACATAGCCATCCGAGGTGTGGGAAATCAAGGTTCAACCATTTACCACACAGACCACAGAAAAGGACTTGGGTTAAAGGTCAGCTTCATGCGCCGAGAATCATAAGTAGCATAACAATCACATGGGTAACAACCCACACAATTCATCATGCCAGAATCACAGCACAATCCGGGACCTTCGGTTCAAGACCTTGGGTTAAAATCCGGCAAAATCGAGGATAATCACTTGCTCCTTCGTTGGGTAACAGGATTCAAACTTCTGAGTTGATTTTGGGATAGCAACGCAGCGGGAGGAACCGGACACATACCACTAAAGGTAGAACCCACCCACGTTTCTAATCATTTTGATGTAACAGACGAGGAGTAAAACCTTTAAACTCAAATCGTGGTAAGACTGCTCCGAGATTAGAGGGTAACCAGATAAGGAGTAAAAAGAATCCTAAGATGGATTTCACAACTCATTTTTAGGTTAAAAATATTTTCACAAACACTAGACTCAACATCGACCAGTAGAAGGGTTTCCTACAGGCAGTACTGCTCTGATACCAACTTGTGGCGCCCCGACCCGACTGCTATACAGTGATACTGTGTCTCCGGTTATCCGATACCACCAGACACACTATCAAAGCATAATAGAGAGATCAAGACTTGTGGAACAACTGGCACATCACAGACTCTACGACACAAAATCATATAATTCAACTCTTATAATAGAGAAAGATAGCAAATGATAACCAGAGGTCACAGACCCAACAGTACAACAAGCGGAAGCAAATTAGGTTGTTCTAAACAACAAGAATCAAATTATGGCCTAAGAGGCCTGCAGATAAACATCACAGCGCCAGCTGTTCCGGGATGTCCCAAGCTGCCACCCGGGAACCCCAGACTACTCGTCGACGTCCACAAAGAACCCACCTTCGAGGTCGGTGAAGTCCTCTCCTGAAATAAGCAAACGACGTTGAGTTCGACGAACTCGCAAGATTAAGAGCTAATATATGCTCAATGATTGGCTTCCAAGGTTTTATGGCTGTTTTGCATAAAGCTGATTTTCTTTTTAAAAAGACATAACTCCATGGCATCGACTAATCAGAATATTTTCAAAGAGGGGTAAGAAGTAACTCTTTTCTCTTGATCAACTTCATCAACGACCACCATCAAACACTTCACCTGTCTACCAAGGCACCTCCCCGAATCACCCTCGAGGAAGTCAACCTTACAAATCTTGGTAGTACCTTTAGTACTCAGGTTTTAATCATTCCATTCAAGTTATTCTATGGTCCCTGAATCCGGCACCAAGTCGTCCTTAACCGTGGACACGGCTTTTCGAAAAGATTTACCCTACAGGGGTGTACAATGTTTACCACGCATACCGTCCGGCCCATTACCTGTACAATTAGCTCTCTTCCTTGGAAAGCCGGCTGGGTGGGAGCGGTGTCGACTTCTCCCTCGTTAAGGACTTTCCAGGATCATCAGTGGCGGCAGGACTGCCAGGTGCCTGGAACACCCCGCCCCACGGCCACTCATTTTCCTAACACCACCATCCTCATCTCAGTTCATACCACCATCATCACGCACACTCAAATGGAAGCCCGAACTAGAGGACCCTGGCTAGCCCCGCTCGAGTTATTTAGTCTATGAGGGTTCCTGCAATTGCATAGGCCTCACGCATGGGTGCACGCTCGATCTTGGCTCGAAGAGGAGAACTCGCACTTAGGCGGCGAGAACGAGACAACCCACCACATTCCATGTGGCCCCTCATCCCCGCCTTTAGACATGTTATTATATGTCACCACAACTTTCCACCGTCATCCGAACATTCCACCACAGTTCCAACAATAACATATCCACCGAACGACTAAGCATTTCACTAAGCATGGCTAAGCATAAACATAGCGGATATAATTAACTCAGGCCAACACAACAATCCTATGAATATTAGGAAGGGAACAGGTAATGGCATCGGAAAACATAATGCATCTAATAGGATACTCTAATCCAACCAAATTGACATTTGGAATCACATGCAATATTATAGTGGGGAAAATATCTGCGGAAAACATAGGAGACATGTTCAGAGGGGGGATTACGCTTGCCTTGTTCAGCAGGCTGGTAATATGGTTCATCAGGGTATTGCGGTGGCACCCCGACTGATTGATCTATCGATGCATAAAAACACCGGAAAGACAGCAATCAATAATCACTCATGCATAACAAATGCAATGCTCAAACACATGATGGGATGACATTTTAATGCACTGAAATTAACTAACAAGTTAAATGGGGTGCAAGGGAATATTTCTATTAACTAAAACAATTAACCCCATAATTATCTTAGTGTTTTCTCTAACTTCTAAAAAGTGCAGTACATTAATTGTGCTCAAATATGCATGCAAATGATGTTATTGCTTAGTTCATAATATTCTGAGCATTTTGATGTATTAAACTCAATTTTTGGACCATTATTTTTAAAGATATGGATTTTCCAATAAGTATTTCTTTTCTGCCATTTTAGTTATTTTAATAAAACAGCAACTAAATTAATTTAGTTGAACATGTAAATGATGCTAACATGTGAAGTTATTTCCCCTGAACATTTTGATATATTATTTCTAATATTTGGACGAGTATTTAAATAGTTATGTAATTTATAAGTTTTATTCAACTTTCTGCCTTTTATTTCCTTTTCAGAAAACCTAGCCGAACGTTTTTCACAGCGTGGCTGGCTACACCCAGCCACTGACCTGTGGGGCCCAAGGCCACGGTGGCAGCCACACCAGCGCGTGGGCCCATGGCCACGTGTTACCGCGGCGAGGCCGCTGTTCGCCGGCGACGGTGCGGGGCGCGCACGGCGGCGAGGATTCCGTGCCCGCGCACACGCGCGAGTGGTGTCTACGGGCTCTACTCGCGGAGGGCTACGCGATGGTGGCGGCGCCGCTAGCTAAAAGTCACCGGAGCCTCGTCGGCGACAAGCAACCGCGGCGGCCGGCGGCGAGCTCCAACAAACCGAGGCTACGGAACATGCTAGAACGAAAGGAAGGCACGGGAAGGTCTGCCAGCTCACCCTCGACGCGTGCGGATGCTCGGAGAGGTCGGAGGATGTCGGAGACGGCGGTGAGCTTGTTCGGAACGCGGCGGCCGCGGTTGGAGAAGACGGGTTCGTGCGGGCTACTTCGGGCTCCTCTCTTCGATTCCTTGCGCGGGGAAGGAGAACAGGGCGCGGCGGTGCTGGTGGCGGCCTTCGATCTGCTCCGGGATGCTCCAATCAACGGCGGCAGCGACGGCGAGCTCGGCTACGCTTCGTCCATGGCAGAGCGAGAAGGAAAAGGGGAGAGAGGGGCGACAGGTGAGTGAGGGGAGCAGAGGGTGTGGTGCTCTTCTTAACTCCTTCGCAGACGAACGGAGAGTAGGGGGGGTCCGGGCGTCGCGCGGCAGGTCGTCGTGGGGGGCCTGGCATCGCGCTGTCGACCACGGCGCGCTCGGCGGGCGCGGGGAGGTGAGAGACGACGGGTTTTCTGAAAACCCCCTCGCCCACCTTTTCTATTTACGAGGAAGTCCTTTTCAGTACTGTTTAACAAAAACAGCACGGTACTTGAATTATTTGGGGCTTTTAAACATTTCAGAAAAATATGAAATTATTCCTGTGGCATCCCCATCTTATGTAGTAGCTCCACAAAAATTGGTTTCTCAAAATAAACTGTTTTTATCCACCGTTGTTTGTGAGATTGGTTTATGGTAATTTGATAATTAAAAATTTGGGCAACCCTTTAATAAAGTTTAAATTGCTCAAAATTATATTTGTGATCTCTTGGAACTTCCTTGACAAATATAGAGTGACAAGGTACCTTTGTTGTTGAAGATTTCAAATGCTTTCATGGTTTGGAATTGGAGATGAAACAATTCATATTTGAATTGTTTCCAATTGAAATTTTCTTGAAACAATTTATTTAGGATGCTATGATGCACAGGAAAACATAGAAAGTGAAAATTTCATTCGGGTTTTTAGGTTCTCAAACTTCGGGCTGTTACACTTCGTCAATCTTAGAGCCTACCATTGCTAATTCAGGTACGGTTAATCTCCTCTACTATTTTTTATTCAATTTCATATAACTGCATGATGGACATGCGGTCATTGTTAATCTAATCCTGTAATAATTATTCATGTCTTCTCTTAAACACAACGATGGAGATTTAGTAAGGATGTAGAACCATGTATGCAACAATGAAATCTCAAAAGATAACGGAGACTGATCCAACTCCACAACACACACTTCTACTCTGAAAATACACCGATCCATAGCCCAATGCTGATATGCACGCTTGGACTCCCAGCTCTAAATCAACACGAGATGTCGGTGAATCGACACTACAGGGTGGTGCCTCATGACAGATCGAAGGCTCGCCAGCAACTCTCGATTGCATCCAAAAATTGGCGGCAAGACATTGCAGCTAGATGTCGGCTGATCAAAAGGCACGCCACGCCGATGAGATGGAGAGCGGCGATCTCCCGTCCTACACTCGCAGGAGGCACTAAGGAGGAGGACTACTCAACCAGACGATGGAAGGCATCACAGCAGGGATTGGAGAGTAGGCCGTCGGCCTGGAACAAACAGACGATGGAAGGCATCACATCAGGCATTGGATAGTAGGCCGTCGGCTTGGAACAAACAGACGATGGAAGGCATCGCAGATTAGCTGCATGTTCAGGGACTGACGTTGTAGGCATGGGCTCTCTTTACAGATGCTGGTCACACGCAACAGGTTTTGGTCCATTATTTGGAAACTATGCATATTTGTCTTACAAGGTCTAAGTTGAGTTGTTAAAATATTTGTTCCTCATTAGCACCTTAATTATGAGAATAGTTTGACAAATATACACACATTGATTCATTATGTGTGCTATCTCTGACTGATATGGGCAAAGCTCTAGATCATCTTTGCAGAAATTAGTGGAGCTTTATGAGAGATTGGATTTTGAAGAAAATGATAGCAGTATGCTTTTCCTAATCTTTGTCTCTCTGAGCTGAGGAAAATAATTGAAGATCGGCGAATTCCACCTGTGCATCAGGTTTTGCTCCAAGTACATATATCAGTTTAAGATTTTTGTTGAGCTTACAAAGTATTTTTACTCAGTGCAATATTTTTTCCCTGTATTACAGATGCTATTATGAACAACGCTGACGGAATTTTGTTTTTATGATGTGTTTAACCCAACAATACATCCCTATTTGATTTCACTACTTTGAAACGAAGTCCAAGAACTGCATCAGTGAAGGATGCAGCAGATGGAAGGGCGCCATGTGAGAAGCGAGGAAGAGCGAAACCATTTTGGACTCGAGGTGAACTCTACGCAGTTTTGTTACAAGGAGCAGATACATAGATTCTAGCTATTTAGACTTGCAGTCGGCGAATCTTTCAATTGATATTATAAAAATCTTCAATTTCCGGTAATGTTTAGAGGATACCGGATTCATTATTATCATAACTACTGCCAAATCTGTGTACATATCAAGTTTGGAGGCCGAATAGAAAAGGGACGTACTGCAATTCTGTAACCATGAAAGTTTTTTTTACAGGATCATCCACGACTAATTTCATAGGCACAACATTTATCCGTGCTTGGAGCACATTCATGGACCTGCCCAGTTGCATATGCATCAACATGTGCAAATTATCAGGTGCTACTGAAGATATTTAGTATTATGCCTGGCCAGAACTAATGTATGTCATGCTACATCTACTTCTCACAATATATGTTATTATTTATTTGTTTGCTTAAAAATTTAGTCCATTGTGTAAACATAGTGCTTTCAGGAGAACAAGGAAACATCTTACAATCGGATGCTCAATTTGTAGTTGTTGATCTCAGTTATACGTGTGAATGACACTCATGTATGTCATGCTACATCTACTTCTCACAATATATGTTATTATTTATTTGTTTGCTTAAAAAATTAGTCCATTGTGTAAACACAGTGCTTTCAGGAGAACAAGGAAACATCTTACAATCGGATGCTCAATTTGTAGCTGTTGATCTCAGTTATACGTGTGAATGACACTTTTTTGTTTCAAAATGGTGCAAAACCCCAGGAATGCGTCAAAGAAACTATCTTAGATAAATGTAGGATGCATTAGGTGAAGGAGGATGAATGTATGAAGGCAAGGTAGACCATGATGCTTCGTCAATCTTATAGCCTACCATTGCTAATTCAGGTACGGTTAATGTCCTCTACTATTTTTTATTCAATTTCATATAACTGCATGATGCACATGCGGTCATTGTTAATCTAATCCTGTAAGAATTATTCATGTCTTCTCTTGAACACAACGATGGAGATTTAGCAAGGATGTTGAACCATGTATGCAACAATGAAATCTGAAAAGATAACGGAGACTGATCGAACTCCACAACACACACTTCTACTCTGAAAATACACCGATCCATAGCCCAATGCTGATATGCACGCTTGGACTCCCAGCTCTAAATCAACACGAGATGTCGGTGAATCGACACTAAAGGGTGGTGCCCCGTGACAGATTGAAGGTGCCCCGTGACATATTGAAGGCTCGCCAGCAACTCTCGATTGCATCCAAAAATTGACGGCAAGACATTGCAGCGAGATGCCGGCTGATCAAAAGGCACACCACGCCGATGAGATGGAGAGCGGCGATCTCCCGTCCTACACTCGCAGGAGGCACTAAGGAGGAGGACTACTCAACCAGACGATGGAAGGCATCACAGCAGGCATTGGAGAGTAGGCCGTCGGCCTGGAACAAACAGGCGATGGAAGGCATCACAGCAGACATTGGAGAGTAGGCCGTCGGCCTGGAACAAACAGACGATGGAAGGCATCGTAGATTAGCTGCATGTTCAGGGACTGACGTTGCAGGCATGGGCTCTCTTCACAGATGTTGGTCACACGCAACAGGTTTTGGTCCATTATTTTGCTGATGTGCTGAAAGTTGAAACTATGCATATTTGTCTTACCTGGTCTAAGTTGAGTTGTTAAAATAGTTGTTCCTCATTAGCACCTTAATTATGAGAATAGTTTGACAAATATACACACATTATTCATTACGTGTGCTATCTCTGACTGATATGGGCTAAGCTCTAGATCATCTTTGTAGAAATTAGTGGAGTTTAATGAGAGATTGGATTTCGAAGAAAATGATAGCAGTATGCTTTTCCTAATCTTTGTCTCTCTGAACTGAAGAAAATAATTAAAGATCGGCCAATTCCACCTGTGCATCAGGTTTTGCTCCAAGTACATATATATCAGTTTAAGATTTTTGTTGAGTGATTATGATGTGATGAAAGGATTCAGAAGTAGCAAAAATACCCGCCGATGTATGCAGTGATTTAAGGTACTGATGGGAGCACTACATCTAATACATATCCTTTAGCATTAAGAAAACATATTTGTCTTGGTCCAATATTTATCTAATGAACTATGGTAGCTGAAACTTTCTGTCTTATCTATTTGGATATCTTTTTCTTAGAAAATGACTACAAGTCAAATGTTCATATCCAAAGCACATGCCCTATATTTGTGCGATGGATCTCATCTATTTGCCTCCATATAATATGAACATATGTGGGCACAATCAGCATTCCCTTTATATTATTGCAGATCCAGTACAGGTGCGTCGGGAGAGAGACTTGATTAGTTTACACTGTTTCGTCCTCCATAGAATTGATGGAATAATCACTTTATATCACAAAGAGAGACTAGGGAATGAATTTCAATTATCCACGTTTGAGTCGTTCCTTCTGAAATTTGAATAACTTAATTTTTATTACCCACTTGATTAAATAGTACTACCTCCGTCCGGAAAAGAATGTCTTGGATTTGTCTAGATTCAGATGTATGTAGACATGTTTTAGTGTACATATGCATCCGAATTTGGATATATGAAAAACATCCGTTTTCAAACGGAGGGAAGTAGTTTATTGATTAGTTCAGAACCATCCTTTTCGAAAAATATAGCTTGATATTTATCTGAAATAGCAAAAAGGTCCATCAAACAAAACCATGCAAGGATGTTGCTTCATTCCCCGGCCTCTGCTAGGAAATAATACATGCCTACACCATTCAATATGCACAAACCTATGTGTACACTCTTACTTAATATGTACTTCTCACTATCCTACAATTTGCTCCATAAATTGTTCGCATTGGGTATTTTTACTTTAAGTTCATTAATTTTGCATGTAGCTTATGCACTATAAAAGAACATCCAAACTTAATATGTTCTTGAATTAAATATTACTGTCGCGGGAAAATGTCTTATCATTTGGGTGAAGATATAATGATCATTCCATATAATTATTTGGCAACTTTAAAGCTGTTACATGCAATAAAGAGATAAATAAGGCGAAAACATTCCTTAGAAAAATTTCCAATTTACTATGTTTCGTTTGTTTGCTGGGGTTAGTGTTTCATTTTACATAGCTAGACATATAGCTTTTGTCTTTCTAGAGAGAGTTTATTTTTGCAAGTATATATTATATGAAACAAAATCTTATGTAACAATATCTAGAAAAATTAAGATGCTACTAAGCATTATAGAGAAGATAAAGACACATTCGTCATGCGCAAATGCAAATTAAAGTTGTCATTTTTGTTGGTTAATATTAGATATGTGAACACGAATGAATTACATGATAGATATGGTGGCGTGAATATCCACGCCATGTGCCCTTTTCAACTACATATAGGTGTTTAAGTAATATATTTCAAATTCCTATGAAGACATTATCCCTTTAAAATGTAAATATATTTAGCAAGCATTCAAAGTAGGGGAATTAATAGAAATTTTAATGGTTTCTTTTACGCAGATCAATATTGCAAAGAACAATCTAGCCGCGCAAATGCGCGGGCCACCCTGCTAGATAGTTGGCGAATCTTTCAACTGATATTATAAAAATCTTCAATTTCCGGTAATGTTTACAGGATAGAGAATTCATTATTATCATAACTACTGCCAAATCAGTGTACATATCAAGTTTGGAGGCCGAATAGAAAAGGGACGTACTGCAATTCTGTAACCATGAAAGTTTTTTTACAGGATCATCCACGACTAATTTCATAGGAACAACATTTATCCGTGCTTGGAGCACATTCATGGACCTGCCTGGTTGCATATGCATCAACATGTGCAAATTATCAGGTGCTACTGAAGATATTTAGTATAATGCCTGGCCAGAACTCATGTATGTCATGCTACATCTACTTCTCACAATATATGTTATTATTTATTTGTTTGCTTAAAAATTAGTCCATTGTGTAAACACAGTGCTTTCAGGAGAACAAGGAAACATCTTACAATCGGATGCTCAATTTGTAGTTGTTGATCTCAGTTATACGTGTGAATGACACGCATGTATGTCATGCTACATCTACTTCTCACAATATATGTTATTATTTTTTTGTTTGCTTTAAAATTTAGTCCATTGTGTAAACACAGTGCTTTCAGGAGAACAAGGAAACATCTTACAATCGGATGCTCAATTTGTAGCTGTTGATTTCAGTTGTACGTGTGAATGACACTTTTTTGTTTCAAAATGGTGCAAAACCCCATGGATGCGTCGAAGAAACTATCTTAGGTAAATGTAGGATGCATTAGGTGAAGGAGGATGTTATCCTAGCACAATTCAATTTTTTGTCTCCACATAGATTCTCCCTGCTCAAAGTCATCATCTGGATATATTAGTTAGACTGAAATCAGGGTCAGCTAAAAATCTTCTTATGGTTTTAACACTTTTCCTGCATAAGATCTGACAATTTTTGTTAACAAAAAGTAATCATTAACTGTTGAAAAAATACATTATATTGCATGTCTATTTATATGATATGCAATTAGTATTGAATTAAAATAGAAAAAATAGGTGAGTTCAGGTCAGGAAGCTGTCAAATAAATTCCCAAGCTAAGATTTCATAAAAAACTAGCCGCGCAAATGCGCGGGCCAACCAGCTAGTTCACTGTAAAAGCTAGCAGACAGGTTTTCAGTAGTATTCGAAACAGCAGGTAAAAACAGTGCAAGTAAATAAACGAGCGCGGCAACAAATGCAGCGAGTGGCCCAATCCTTTTGAGTGCAAAGGACAAGCCGAGTGTGTTACTTATAAGAGACAAATGTTCCTGAGGACACATGGGAATTTCGTCAAGTGCTTTCGCTTCGTGCAACTGGTTAATCTTCATTGTTTTGATAAGTGTTGTGTGGGTGAATCTATGCTAACGCACCGCCCTTCCTAGGACTAATACGCACTTGTGATTATACCCCCTGCAAGCATCCGCGAATGCAGAAAAGTAATTAAGATAAATCTAACCACAGCTTTAAACTCTGAGACCCTACGCTCCCTCGTGCACTATCTTACTAACGGGGGTTCAGGTTTCTGTCACTCCGGCAACCCCTCAACTAGCAAGCTAGGTACACGATGCATTCCCCTAGGCCCATAAAGGTGAAGTGTCATGTAGTCGACGTTCACATGACACCACTAGAAGAATGACACCACAACTTAAATATCAAACCATTAAATATTAACGCAGCATTATTTCACTACTAACAACATGACTTCCCCATGTCCTCAAGAACTACAAACTACTCACAAGACATCATATGGATCATGATCAGAGATGATATGGCAATGAATAACAATCTGGACATGAACACTAATCCACCAAACAAACTCAATAGCATCAATAACAAGGAGTAATCAACACCGGGAGAGTCTCCCCAATGAACTAGACAAGGTACAGCCCTAGATGTTACAGCAAGATGGATGTGGAGTCGGTGGAGATGATGGTGATGGCGCAGTGGATGGTGGTGATGATGATCCCGATGAAGTCCAGCGTGATGACGATGACGATGGCGATGATTTCCCCTCTCCGGGAGGGAATTTCCCCGGCAGGATCTCCCTGCCAGAGAGCTCTTTCTCTCTCGGTGGTTTCCGTCCCGTGGAGGCGGCGGAATATTTCGTGGACGTACCCCCCGTGCTTAGGTTTTCGGGAGGCAGATATACGCGAAGAGGCAACCTGGGGGGTGGACCCAGGTGGCCACGCCATAGCTGGGCGCGGCCCACAGGCCAGCCGCGCCCAGGTGTGGCGTGGGGCCCACCTGGCTGCCTCCTTTTGGCTGCCTCCGGCATCTGACATTATAAGACCCCAGAATTGGTTTCGTGATTTTTGGAGTTCCGCTGATATGCTGACTTGACGACGCTTTTTCCAGCAGAAACCTGACTCCGGAAGGATAATTCCCAATAATCATCAAACATGCAAAATAAGGCAAAATAACATAAGTATCATGTATTAATATGAAATATAAGGATAGATAATGACAAATTATGATATAAAATAGTGATGCAAAATGGACGTATCAACTCCCCCCAAGCTTAGACTCGCTTGTCCCCAAGCGAAAACTGAGCTCAGTAAACAAGTCCACATGTTTATGGAGTGAAGTGTCGATAATAAAGAATACGGACAAGAAGCATCAGTATTTACTCAGCTAAACAAGTCATTTTAAACAGCAGTCTCTACGCATTCTACTTAACTTGGAACAAGTAATGGAACAACCACAAATAAAGGTACATTAAGCAAACCAATTGGATGTGGCAAACTGTGTTCTTGGTCAGAGAACAATCAACATTCTAACTTATCTTTCAAGAAGAGTCTTTATACTAGAGCTATATTGCAGAAATAGAGTTGCTCAATCATCACTGTTCCTTTCACATTCCAAAGAAAACTGTCAAAGTCATATTCTCAAAGATAAAACTTCATGTGCTCAAGCAAAGTAGACAAAACATGATAGGAAATATTATGAACTATAAATGATTGTATCTATAACAATTCGAGTGCTTGCTCGGGATAGAGGGAATAGGTTTACTGACTCAACAATAAATAAATGATAGGCCCTTCGCAGAGGGAAGCAGGGATTAAAACGTGTGCTAGAGCTTTTTAGTTCCCGAAGGCATAGAGAGTGTAAAAATATTGCTTTGAGAGGTGTATGCTATTGGTCAACAAATCAGTGGTAGAATCCTTGTCATCTTCCATACTAATTAACTTTTAGAGCGGTTCCGAGAGTTTATAGAACTGCACTTGTAACAAGCACTTATTGATGACACTCCTCCCAACCATTTCTTTCCACAAACCATGGCTTGACCGAATCCTCGGTTGCCGACCAACAATCACCGTGGAGGAGTGTCTATTTATTTATTTATTTATTTATAGGGTGGACTAACCAGCTCTTTTAATGCAAAATAAAAGGTGGAGAAGCAGATGAAGCTGCCAATCCTTGTAAATCAGTTAGCATGGAAGATGACACATCTGCTACCACGTCCTTATGAGCTTGGTGAACAGTGACACAAAAAGGGATATAATAATAGTTTTGAATAGTTAAAGGTAGCACACGAGAAAATGTACTTGGAGTAGTGCGAACACTACATGATAGGTAGTTATGGTGGACACGAATGGAGTGCTTTGGTTCAGGGTTTTGGATGCACGAGAAGTATCTCCTCTCAGTACAAGGTTTTAGGCTAGCAAGGTTTAGTAGCAAGCACAAGAATTGAGAGAGACAAACACTTATAGATCTAATAGAACAACCATGCTATCTACTTTGTGGGCACAAAACACTTTAATTCAAGAATAATAAACTCATTGGCCAACAAAGAGGAAAACAATAGGGATAATGTTATTGCAACCAGTTCCCTCTTTTCTACTTAAGTGTAAAAAGTATTGATACTACTGACCAGTCTAAGTTTGCCACAACCAACTAAATTTACTTGCTGCACCCAAAGTGATGCCAATACTAATGTAACAAGATCAGCATATGACAAAGGACTTGCTGGCTAAAATAAAGTGTGCAGAAAGTAAAGATAAAGCTTCTCATTAATATTCCATCACAATAAACCTCACACCAACGGATACAACGATAACCAACTAAGGAGTGATACTCCACATTGCAAACTATCTCATATGATAACTTCTCTACTCATGGTACTAAGCAAAAATATAAAGATAAAGATAAAGATAAAGATGGTGATACTGAAAACACCCCCCCCCAAGCTTGAAACAAGCTGGGAGTGTGTTGTTACCCATGGTGAATTACTCCCTTGGCGGTGATGGTGGTGGCGCCCCTCTAATGAGCTTCTCGGCAAGCTCCATTAACTCATCAACTCTACCAATGAGGGTGCGGACAAGCTCTGAATTCTGCTCAATGCGGTTCATCATCCTGTCAGAGGGTGAATCCCAGCTTTTGGAGTTGTTACCCCACTTCTCTTCAGCTTTGGAGCTCCCTTTTCCTGCATGGTCAGAACGATCCATATCCCAGCTACTGGGCAATTCTGATTCTGGAACTTTTTCAAAGGGATACTTATGGATGAGAGTGTGAAAAGGCCTTTTGGTATCTGAAGGAAGTGTTCTTGGAGCTAGGAAGCGACGAGGAACTCTCCCACCAGTGCTCATCCTCGCGCCCTGCCTGGCCCTGGGCTTGTTCTGCACCACTCCGATGCTTGCAACGGTAGCGGTGGGAATAGGACTTGGATCTTCCTCTTCTTCACCGACAGCTTCAGTCTTCTCCTTCTCCTCCTCAGCATCTTGGTCTTTCAGATCTTTCTTCAGGCCCTCCTTGTCAGGGTTGTTGGAGGCGACCATGGTGCTCTAGACTTCTACAACCCTGGCAGAAACAGCTCGAAAACAAACGCGACGAAAACACGAGATACGGACCTCGGGAGATCCGGGTAAATATATAGCAGAAAATAACGCGTGAAAAGGAAAGCACAGGGCGAAGCGGAGTCGGAGGGGGTCTCCGAGGCGACCACGCCATAGCTGGGCGCGGCCCAGGTGGGGCCCGCGCCCTGCTGTGGCGTGGTGCCCTCGGGCACCTCCTCCGGCACTTATTCGTCTTGATATTTCCAAAATTGTATAAATATAACTAATATAAAAGTTTCGAAGTAAAACGCGGACTTTTTCTTACCGAAATCATACCTACTTCAAATCAGACTCTGCAGTTTCCTGTTTCTGAGTTTTAATAAATTCCTCCGGAGATACCATTTGAATAATATCAACATTTTCATTATAAGATTCTCCAGAAATATAATGTTTAAGTCTCTGCCCATTAACAACTTGAGGTTTGTCACCGTCAAGTGAATTAATTTTTATTGCACCAGAACGATAAACTTCTTCCACAATGTAAGGTCCTTCCCATTTTGAGAGTAATTTTCCTGCAAAAAATCTGAGACGAGACCTATACAATAAAACTTTATCACCTATGCAAAATTCTCTTTTTAAAATTCTCTTGTCATGCCATCTCTTAACTTTCTCTTTGAAAAGTTTAGCATTTTCATATGCTTCACTTCTCCATTCATCTAGAGAGCTTAACTCTAGCAACCTTTTCTCACCAGCTAATTTGAAATCTCTATTAAGCTCTTTGATTGCCCAATAGGCCTTGTGTTCTAATTCTAGAGGTAAATGACAAGCTTTTCCATAAACCATTTTATAAGGAGACATGCCCATAGGATTTTTATATGCTGTTCTATAAGCCCACAAAGCATCATTAAGCTTTCTAGCCCAATTCTTTCTAGACCTATTGACAGTCTTTTGCAAAATCAACTTAATTTCTCTATTTGATAACTCTACTTGACCACTAGTTTGAGGATGATACGGTGAAGCAATTCTGTGATTGACACCATATTTAGCAAGAGTTTTTCTAAAACCACCATGAATAAAGTGTGAACCACCATCAGTCATGAGATATCTAGGCACACCAAACCTCGAGAAAATAACATCCTTAAGCATTTTTAAGGAAGTCTTACCATCAGCACTAGAGGTTGGTATAGCCTCTACCCACTTAGTAACATAATCAACAGCAACTAGAATATGAGTATAACCATCTGAAGCGGGAAAAGGACCCATAAAGTCAAATCCCCAACAATCAAAAGGTTCAATAACAAGAGAATAATTCATAGGCATCTCATTACGTCTACTAATATTCCCAACTCTCTGACATTGATCACAGGTCAAAACAAATTTTCTTGCATCTTTAAAAAGAGTAGGCCAATAAAAACCTGATTGTAGAACCTTTTGTGCAGTTCTATCTCCGGCGTGATGTCCTCCATAAGCACTACCATGGCATTTATCCAATATTTCCTTCTGCTCATGCTCTGGAACACATCTTCTCATAATACCATCAACTCCTTCTCTATATAAATGTGGGTCATCCCAAAAATAATGCCTCAAGTCACAGAAGAATTTCCTCCTTTGCTGATAAGTAAAAGTTGGAGGCAAATACTTGGCAACAATAAAGTTAGCATAATCAGCATACCAGGGACAATCATTCGAATTTACCTTTATAGAAGCCAACTGCTCATTTCGAAAATTGTCATCAACAGGAATAGGATCATGCATTATATTTTCTAATCTAGACAGATTATCAGCAACAGGATTTTCAGCACCTTTTCTATCAACAATATGCAAATCGAACTCTTGTAACAGGAGAACCCATCTAATAAGTCTAGGCTTAGCATCCTTCTTATCCATAAGGTATTTAATAGCAGCATGATCAGTATGAATAGTTACCTTAGAATCAACAATATAAGGTCTAAACTTATCACAAGCAAACACTACTGCTAAAAATTCCTTCTCAGTAGTAGCATAATTCTTTTGAGCTGCATCAAGAGTCTTACTAGCATAATGAATAACATTTAACTTTTTATCTACTCGCTGTCCTAAAACAGCACCTACAGCAAAATCACTAGCATCACACATAATTTCAAATGGTAAAGTCCAGTCTGGTGGTTGAACAATAGGAGCAGTTATTAAAGCCTTCTTCAAAATTTCGAATGCCTCTTTACACTCGTCATCAAAAACAAATGGAACATCCTTTTGAAGAAGATTGGTAAGTGGCTTTGAAATTTTAGAGAAATCTTTAATAAACCTTCTATAAAAACCAGCATGACCAAGAACACTACGAATACCTTTCACATCTCGGGGGCATGGCATTTTCTCAATTGCTTCCACTTTAGCTCTATCAACTTCAATACCTCTTTCAGAAATTTTATGCCCAAGAACAATGCCTTCATTAACCATAAAATGGCATTTCTCCCAATTAAGAACAAGATTGGTTTCTTCACATCTCTGCAAAACTTTGTCAAGATTGTGCAAACAGTTATCAAAAGAAGTTCCATAGACGGAGAAATCGTCCATGAAGACTTCCACAATTTCTTCACAAAAACCGTGAAAAATAGCAGACATGCATCTCTGAAAAGTAGCAGGAGCATTACATAAACCAAAAGGCATACGTCTATAAGCATAAGTACCATAAGGACAGGTAAAAGTGGTTTTCTCCTGATCTTCCTTTCTAACAGCTATTTGGGAAAAACCAGAATAACCATCAAGGAAACAAAAATGAGTTTTCTTAGACAACCTTTCTAACATCTGATCAATAAAAGGCAAAGGATAATGATCTTTCTTAGTAACCTTATTGACCTTACGAAAATCAATGCACATTCTATAACCAACTACAACTCTCTGAGGAATAAGCTCATCATTTTCATTAGGCACAACAGTTATTCCTCCTTTCTTAGGAACACAATGAACAGGACTAACCCATCTACTATCAGCAATAGGATAAATTATACCTGCTTCAAGAAGTTTTAATACCTCATTTCTTACCACTTCCTTCATCTTAGGAATTAAACGACGTTGATGCTCAACAACAGGCTTGGCATCAGGCTCAATATTAATAGCATGCTGACATATAGCAGGAGAAATCCCTTTTAAATCATCAAGAGTATAGCCCATTGCGCCTCTATGTTTCTTCAGAACTTGCAATAATTTTGCTTCTTCATCTCCTGAAAGTTTAGAACTAATAATAACAGGATATATTTTCTTATCATCAATATGAACATACTTAAGATTATCAGGTAAAGGCTTAAGATCAAAAACAGGGTCTTCTTTAGGAGGGGGCGCAATTCCCAGGTCCTCCACAGGTAAATCATGCCTAAGCATTTGAGGTTGACGCAGAAAGATGTCGTCAATCTCCCTTCTTTCTTCTGCAAAAACTTCACTTTCGTGGTCTTCAAAAATTGCTGCAAAGCATTGTTAGGACCAACAGCAATAGAAGCAAGCTGTTCAACTTGAAAGTTCTCATTAGGCATTTCAGGTTCATAATGATTCTTAGCAAATTTTGAAAAATTAAACTCATAAGACTCTCCATCGAATCTAGTAAATTTTTCTCTTTTTGACAGTCAATAATAGCACCACAAGTATTCAGGAAAGGTCTACCAAAAATAATAGGACAAGAGTCACTAGCAGCAGAACCGAGAACTAAGAAATCAGCAGGGTATTTAGTCTTACCACATAAAACTTCAACATCTCTGACAATGCCAACTGGACAGATAGTTTCCCTATTAGCAAGCTGAATAACCACATCAATATCTTCCAATTCGCAAGGATCAATTTCCTTCCTGATTTCCTTGTAGAGAGCATAAGGGATAGCGCTGGAACTAGCACCAATATCACAGAGACCATAATAACAATGCTCACCTATTTTAACAGAAAGCACAGGAACACTAGGCTTTCGAGCTCTTTTAGGATGTGTAACCATGTTAGAAGCTTCTTCACAAAACACAATATGACCTCCTTCTACATTTTCAGTTACAAGTTCCTTAACCATAGCTACTTCATGTTCTACACTAATTTGCTCATCAGGTTCCCTAGGTTTACGTTCACTTTTGCTAACCACACTAGCCAAAATAGAGTGTTCTTTTACTTTAACAGGAAAAGGTATTTTTTCAATATAGGGTTCTGGTATAATGCGATCAACAGTTTGAACTTCAACATTTTTAGCAAGAGCAAAATTAGCATTATCTTCATAAGGTTCATGATACTTTTCCCAACCTTGTCTAGGAATATCGAGATACGAGGCAAAGGCCTTAAAGTAATTAACAACAACTTGAGAATCAAGACCATAAGTAGCATTAAAATTACGAAAACTATCAGTCTCCATAAAGGATTTAATGCATTCGAAATCATAATTTATACCTGACTCCCTACCTTTGTCGTTCTCCCATCCTTCAGTATTTTCCTGGATACGATCAAGAAGATCCCATTTATCTTCATCCTTCATACGAGTGAATGACCAAGAACAAGAAGTGTCCAATAAATCTTTATCATGATAGGAAAGTCTTGCATAAAAGTTATTGATGACAATATTACTTGGAATCCCATGAACAGGGCATTTGAGCATTAATAATTTCAATCTCCCCCAAGCTTGGGCAATACTTTCTCCCTCATAAGGCCAAAAAGTGAATATAGAATTCCGATCCTTATGAATCTCACTTGGAGGATAAAACTTGTAATAAAAGAGAGGGACAATTTCAGCCCAGCTCAATGAAGGACCATTCTTCAGCAGACTATACCATTCAGCAGCTCTGCCATCCAGCGACAGAGTAAATAATTTCCTTTTAATAATGTCCATCGAAATACCTGCACACTTGAACAAACCGCATAGTTCATGTATATAAAGCAAATGATTACCAGGATGAACAGTTCCATCATAGCGGTTATCCATAATACGTCCAACAATTTTCGTAGGTATTTTAAATGGAACAATCTCAGCAGATGGAGGATCATCTACTACCGTAGCAGTGGTAGTAGTCCTCCCAAACAGCGAACCAAATGGATTTGACTCCATAACAGTCATTACAGTAAATAATTTCCTTACCAATTTCCTTACCAATAGCGCTTCACTCCCCGGCAACGGCGCCAGAAAATAGTCTTGATGACCCACAAGTATAGGGGGTGTATCGCAGTACTTTCGATAAATAAGAGTGTCGAACCCAACGAGGAGCAGAAGGTGCTGGCAAGTAGTTTTGATCAAGAATCTATTATATTATTAAAACAACAAACAATTAACGGTTTAGATTTGTCACGGTAAAACTAAGATGTAGGAACGGCTGAGATATATCAACCACGTATTACTCAGGAAACAACCTCTCGGAAGGATTTTTTGGCAGGCCATAGAGTTTACAAAGTACACGCATAGATGTCTCGGTTCACCAAGCACGTGCAATTTGAAAAGGAAACGAACTTTGATCCACAGCTTAACAACGCGTATCGTCTCGCCGGCTGCCGCTGTCTTCCGAAACCCTAGCGTGTGTTAACGCACGTTGCCGCTGCCGCCGTCTTCCGATACACTACCGTATCGCAAGCATGTTGCCGCCTCCGCCGTATTTAACGGTGCGCTCAGCCGCTCGACTCTTCTCATGCACATGAACGTCATCAGATTTCAGTCTCTCCCTCATGCATACTCCATTAGTCTGCTTGCATCCAACATGGATCGATCGCTGGAATTGGACATGTCACATGCACCTAGCCGGACAGCCCAAAGCAGGTAATGCCTCATGAGCTTTTCTTTCGGTGGTCCATCGTTTGTTTACAATGCACTCACTATATTATATTATACTAGGGATATGATCGCGGCATTTGGCAAATGCCGCGTGTGTGATTTTGAATTTAAATTTGGAAGCGGTGATGTTGTAAAGTTTGGAGGTGTGGAAATAATTGGGATTGAGAAATGTTTCCGGTTTTAAAATTGTTGTATTTTGGATAGTTTGATAATTTGTTAAATTTAGAAAAATGTGTCATATTTTTTTTTGTATTATTTTGAAATGCAGGTTGGAGAATATGTTTTTTTTTTGTGGTGTAGCATTTTTTTTTCCTAATTGATATTTTGAATTGTGGTGAGGAATATTGTGCTGTAATTGTTGGCATGTTGTTATTTTGTTGGTTCAATTATAAATTAAAAGATATGTGTTTTTTTTTTAGGTTTTAGAAAAAATTATGTATAATTGTCATTTTGAGTTATGGGTTGGAATGTGTGTTTTTTTTTAAAGTTTTGATGTAATTAGTATTTTGAGTTATAGGTTGGAACGTATTTTTTTTTTGTTTGAATTTTAGAATGTTTGTTTGCACTATTTGGAGTCGTATTGAAATCTTTTTTTTGCATTTTTTTACATATAATTGTTATTTTGAGGTATAGATTGGAACCTATATCGTTTTTTCCCTAATTTTCGAATGTTTGTTTGCATTTTTTGGAACTATTTTGGTATTTTTTCATTTCCGAATTGTAAATTAAGAGATGTAATTCTTGTTGTAGGTCTAAATAATTTTTATATATAAATGTTTTTATGAGTTGTAGGTTGAAACGTATGCGTTTTTTTGTTTGAATTTTGGAATGTTTGTTTCCATTATTTGAAATTTTGAGTTATGGGTTGGAATGTGTTTTTTTTTTGTTTTAAGTTTTGATGTAATTGGTATTTTGAGTTATAGATTTGAGCGTTTTTGTTTGTTTGAATTTTAGAATGTTTGCTTGCATTATTTGGAATTGTATTGAATTTTTTTTTTTTTGCATTTTTTACATATAATTGTTATTTTGAGCTATAGATTGGAACCTGTATGTTTTTTTTCCTGAATTTTCGAATGTTTGTTTGCATTTGTTGGAACTATTTTGGTATTTTTTTCATTTCCGAATTGTAAATTAAGAGATGTAATTTTTGTTGTAGGTCTAAACAATTTTTATATATAAATGTTTTTATGAGTTGTAGGTTGGAACGTATGCGTTTTTTTTTTTGAATTTTGGAATGTTTGTTTCAATTATTTGAAATTATTTTGGAATTTGTTTTTTTTTGCATTTTTATTCGAGTCGTAGATTGGATCGTATATTTTTTTTGTTTAAAATTTGTATTTTTTTTGCAAATAATGTTTAGAGGAAGTGCATTTGGATTTTCTTGAAATATTGACCAAATTGGAATTTGAAGACATGTTTCTTTTTTCCCATAAGTAGCTAGTATTTATTTTTTCCGATCGGACGGATGTGTTATGCATATTTTTCCGGTGGACAGATTCACAAATATTGATTTTTTTCGAACACTTCTTATTATATGGTTAAAATGGTTCTGCCTGTTAGGAATCGAACATTTTTTCTAAAAATATTTTTTTAAAGGAATAACTTTCACATTAATTTGTATGATGTATATTTTAAAAAGATTAAAATTCACGTTAATTCGTCAGATGTAGTCAAATAGCATCGTCTGGAAAATTTTGTAGTTGTTTTTTTTTAACGCGCGTGTGTGGTAAATTTTAAATTTTAAAAATGGCCATGTTCGAAAGTCGTTGAAGTTTGGAAAATGGTGGAATTTGGAGAGTTTACGTTTTAATTTTTTTTGCATTGCAAGATTTGTTTAAGTTGGTAAGTTTGGAAATTTTGAATTCATTCGACGGTTTTGAAATGTTGGTACTTGAAAGATGTATAAAATTTTACAATAATAGATCATGTTTTCAAATTTAGTTTGGAATGCTCCAATATGGGTATAATTCAAATTTGTAAATTTCTATATGGGGGAAATTGTTTTTTATTTGGAAATTATTGTAATTTAAAAAGAATTTACGGTCGAAAAATGTTCAGATTGCAAAAAAATACTATTTAGAAAGTTTGTACGATTTTGATTTCTTTGAAGTTATAGAATGTTTATTTGCATTGTTTGGATTTTTTTATTTTGTTCCCCTTTTTTATTTTTTTCCCTGCAAAAAAAATTTGAAAAATTTAAAAAGAATAATTTTATTTTTTTTCGCTGGGGAAAAACTGGCATGTGGGTCCGGATGACGTCGTGCTGACATCATCCGGGCAGGTGCGGCCACAGCGGCGCCGGCGACGCATCCGTGCGTCCCAGGACGCGCGCGTGCGGTTGGAGGATGCGCCTGGACGCCGCGCGGCCGGACGTAGCGGCGCCGCCGGTTCCTGGTCGCCGGAGCGCCGTCGGCGTCGCGCGGAAACACCGGACGAATCCGCGGAACGGCGCCGGCGATTCCGCCGCCGATACGGCCTCCCGGGACGCAGCGGTGGGGGAGGAGGTAGGGGCGGCGACGGCGAGGCTGCCGTGTGCGGCGATTGGAGCGGGGATGACCGTGGCGGCGACGATGCGCGGCGGCGGCGCGCCGGCGGGCTCGGGCCGTCGCGGGAGGGAGGGAGAGAGGAAGAGGAGGGAAGCGAGTTGTGCAGGGATTTATTTAGAAAAGTCCCTGCCTTTTCGGGAAATTGCATTCAGGCCCTTTGCGGGCGTTTGTTTGCAAAGATCCACTGAAGGGCGACGTGGCGCGGCGCCATTGGAAGAAATCCGGTTGCTACAGTAATACTGTAGCAACGCGAATTTTGACGTCTTCTTGACCGTTGGTCGGCTCGATCGGATGGCGCACGGAAACGAGGCGACGTGGAGGCCGGAATTGAGGTCGGTTTCATCCAACTTTTATATACTAGGGAATTAGGGGAGTCAAGGAGTGGTATGTATCTCATGAATTTGTCTCCAGAGCTTTGCTTTGCCACCAACGGGGTCGGCAGTGAAGAACAATAGACGCCAGCAATCAACATGCAAAGAAGAAAGACTACGACCCAAAGTTTCAGTTACAAAGTTCCAGAGCTGTATATATATAGCATATACATTTGAATAATACATGTATTTTTTCTTACAGGATAGTCGTGGCACAAAATTTTCTAAGCAGCTAGCGGAAAGGAGGAAACAACGGGTTTAACATAAATCACAAGAATCAACGGTACGCTAAAAGAATACCAGACCAAATACTTTTTGTAGACAATTATTAGTTGAGTTATCTTCCAGCCGAAGGTATACCAATACCTCTGCCGCCGCTGCCGAAATTGGTTCCCGTCTGGCTGGGCCTAGAAAAAGGCAATCTAACAAGTTCAGCTGATGGATGTCCCAACACATCAATCTTGCAGCAAGATCTATTAACAATGTAGGTAGCATCGTACAGGAGCACCAAATCGATTAATCGACCAATGAGGCCAGCTTCTGCATTGCTACTAATTGGACGTTTTGCTTTGGCCGAAAGCAGTCGTCACCGGCAAATCATTAATCAATCACAAGCGGTGCACATCAGCCAGCTCTTGCAAGTCCAGCATGCTCGAAAGTACTCGGCACGTTGTGCGTGTGGCAACAGAGTATGCATAAGCAAGAAGGATGGCATCTCGGGAATATCAGATTTATCTGTTCCAGTATAGTTTCCATCTTGCTTTTTTGTTTGATCGTGACATTTAGTGAGCTGATCTTAATATGGGCCAATTTATCTATTGAGATTTAATTAAAGGAAAAAATAGCAGTGGTAGGCAAGGTAGACCATGATGCTTCGTCAATCTTAGAGCCTACCATTGCTAATTCAGGTACGGTTAATCTCCTCTACTATTTTTTTATTCAATTTCATATAACTGCATGATGGACATGCGGTCATTGTTAATCTAATCCTGTAATAAGTATTCATGTCTTCTCTTGAACACAACGATGGAGATTTAGTAAGGATGTAGAACCATGTATGCAACAATGAAATCTCAAAAGATAACGGAGACTGATCCAACTCCACAACACACACTTCTACTCTGAAAATACACCGATCCATAGCCCAATGCTGATATGCACGCTTGGACTCCCAGCTCTAAATCAACACGAGATGTCGGTGAATCGACACTACAGGGTGGTGCCTCATGACAGATCGAAGGCTCGCCAGCAACTCTCGATTGCATCCAAAAATTGGCGGCAAGACATTGCAGCTAGATGTCGGCTGATCAAAAGGCACGCCACGCCGATGAGATGGAGAGCGGCGATCTCCCGTCCTACACTCGCAGGAGGCACTAAGGAGGAGGACTACTCAACCAGACGATGGAAGGCATCACAGCAGGCATTGGAGAGTAGGCCGTCGGCCTGGAACAAACAGACGATGGAAGGCATCACATCAGGCATTGGATAGTAGGCCGTCGGCTTGGAACAAACAGACGATGGAAGGCATCGCAGATTAGCTGCATGTTTAGGGACTGACGTTGTAGGCATGGGTTCTCTTTACAGATGCTGGTCACACGCAACAGGTTTTGGTTCATTATTTGGAAACTATGCATATTTGTCTTACACGGTCTAAGTTGAGTTGTTAAAATATTTGTTCCTCA
Organism: Poa pratensis; assembly: GCA_947311845.1. Lineage (NCBI taxonomy): Eukaryota > Viridiplantae > Streptophyta > Magnoliopsida > Poales > Poaceae > Poa > Poa pratensis. The sequence continues at coordinate 10,342,732 of CAMZMU010000090.1, forward strand.
TTAGCACCTTAATTATGAGAATAGTTTGACAAATATACACACATTGATTCATTATGTGTGCTATCTCTGACTGATATGGGCAAAGCTCTAGATCATCTTTGCAGAAATTAGTGGAGCTTTATGAGAGATTGGATTTTGAAGAAAATGATAGCAGTATGCTTTTCCTAATCTTTGTCTCTCTGAGCTGAGGAAAATAATTGAAGATCGGCGAATTCCACCTGTGCATCAGGTTTTGCTCCAAGTACATATATCAGCTTAAGATTTTTGTTGAGCTTACAAAGTATTTTTACTCAGTGCAATATTTTTTCCCTGTATTACAGATGCTATTATGAACAACGCTGACGGAATTTTGTTTTTATGATGTGTTTAACCCAACAATACATCCCTATTTGATTTCACTACTTTGATACGAAGTCCAAGAACTGCATCAGTGAAGGATGCAGCAGATGGAAGGGCGCCATGTGAGAAGCGAGGAAGAGCGAAACCATTTTGGACTCGAGGTGAACTCTACGCAGTTTTGTTACAAGGAGCAGATACATAGATTCTAGCTATTTAGACTTGACAGTCGGCGAATCTTTCAATTGATATTATAAAAATCTTCAATTTCCGGTAATGTTTAGAGGATACCGGATTCATTATTATCATAACTACTGCCAAATCTGTGTACATATCAAGTTTGGAGGCCGAATAGAAAAGGGACGTACTGCAATTCTGTAACCATGAAAGTTTTTTTTACAGGATCATCCACGACTAATTTCATAGGCACAACATTTATTCGTGCTTGGAGCACATTCATGGACCTGCCCAGTTGCATATGCATCAACATGTGCAAATTATCAGGTGCTACTGAAGATATTTAGTATTATGCCTAGCCAGAACTAATGTATGTCATGCTACATCTACTTCTCACAATATATGTTATTATTTATTTGTTTGCTTAAAAATTTAGTCCATTGTGTAAACATAGTGCTTTCAGGAGAACAAGGAAACATCTTACAATCGGATGCTCAATTTGTAGTTGTTGATCTCAGTTATACGTGTGAATGACACTCATGTATGTCATGCTACATCTACTTCTCACAATATATGTTATTATTTATTTGTTTGCTTAAAAAATTAGTCCATTGTGTAAACACAGTGCTTTCAGGAGAACAAGGAAACATCTTACAATCGGATGCTCAATTTGTAGCTGTTGATCTCAGTTATACGTGTGAATGACACTTTTTTGTTTCAAAATGGTGCAAAACCCCAGGAATGCGTCAAAGAAACTATCTTAGATAAATGTAGAATGCATTAGGTGAAGGAGGATGAATGTATGAAGGCAAGGTAGACCATGATGCTTCGTCAATCTTATAGCCTACCATTGCTAATTCAGGTACGGTTAATGTCCTCTACTATTTTTTATTCAATTTCATATAACTGCATGATGCACATGCGGTCATTGTTAATCTAATCCTGTAAGAATTATTCATGTCTTCTCTTGAACACAACGATGGAGATTTAGCAAGGATGTTGAACCATGTATGCAACAATGAAATCTGAAAAGATAACGGAGACTGATCGAACTCCACAACACACACTTCTACTCTGAAAATACACCGATCCATAGCCCAATGCTGATATGCACGCTTGGACTCCCAGCTCTAAATCAACACGAGATGTCGGTGAATCGACACTAAAGGGTGGTGCCCCGTGACAGATTGAAGGTGCCCCGTGACATATTGAAGGCTCGCCAGCAACTCTCGATTGCATCCAAAAATTGACGGCAAGACATTGCAGCGAGATGGCGGCTGATCAAAAGGCACACCACACCGATGAGATGGAGAGCGGCGATCTCCCGTCCTACACTCGCAGGAGGCACTAAGGAGGAGGACTACTCAACCAGACGATGGAAGGCATCACAGCAGGCATTGGAGAGTAGGCCGTCGGCCTGGAACAAACAGGCGATGGAAGGCATCACAGCAGACATTGGAGAGTAGGCCGTCGGCCTGGAACAAACAGACGATGGAAGGCATCGTAGATTAGCTGCATGTTCAGGGACTGACGTTGCAGGCATGGGCTCTCTTCACAGATGTTGGTCACACGCAACAGGTTTTGGTCCATTATTTTGCTGATGTGCTGAAAGTTGAAACTATGCATATTTGTCTTACCTAGTCTAAGTTGAGTTGTTAAAATAGTTGTTCCTCATTAGCACCTTAATTATGAGAATAGTTTGACAAATATACACACATTATTCATTACGTGTGCTATCTCTGACTGATATGGGCTAAGCTCTAGATCATCTTTGTAGAAATTAGTGGAGTTTAATGAGAGATTGGATTTCGAAGAAAATGATAGCAGTATGCTTTTCCTAATCTTTGTCTCTCTGAACTGAAGAAAATAATTAAAGATCGGCCAATTCCACCTGTGCATCAGGTTTTGCTCCAAGTACATATATATCAGTTTAAGATTTTTGTTGAGCGATTATGATGTGATGAAAGGATTCAGAAGTAGCAAAAATACCCGCCGATGTATGCAGTGATTTAAGGTACTGATGGGAGCACTACATCTAATACATATCTTTTAGCATTAAGAAAACATATTTGTCTTGGTCCAATATTTATCTAATGAACTATGGTAGCTGAAACTTTCTGTCTTATCTATTTGGATATCTTTTTCTTAGAAAATGACTACAAGTCAAATGTTCATATCCAAAGCACATGCCCTATATTTGTGCGATGGATCTCATCTATTTGCCTCCATATAATATGAACATATGTGGGCACAATCAGCATTCCCTTTATATTATTGCAGATCCAGTACAGGTGCGTCGGGAGAGAGACTTGATTAGTTTACACTGTTTCGTCCTCCATAGAATTGATGGAATAATCACTTTATATCACAAAGAGAGACTAGGGAATGAATTTCAATTATCCACGTTTGAGTCGTTCCTTCTGAAATTTGAATAACTTAATTTTTATTACCCACTTGATTAAATAGTACTACCTCCGTCCGGAAAAGAATGTCTTGGATTTGTCTAGATTCAGATGTATGTAGACATGTTTTAGTGTACATATGCATCCGAATTTGGATATATGAAAAACATCCGTTTTCAAACGGAGGGAAGTACTTTATTGATTAGATCAGAACCATCCTTTTCGAAAAATATAGCTTGATATTTATCTGAAATAGCAAAAAGGTCCATCAAACAAAACCATGCAAGGATGTTGCTTCATTCCCCGGCCTCTGCTAGGAAATAATACATGCCTACACCATTCAATATGCACAAACCTATGTGTACACTCTTACTTAATATGTACTTCTCACTATCCTACAATTTGCTCCATAAATTGTTCGCATTGGGTATTTTTACTTTAAGTTCATTAATTTTGCATGTAGCTTATGCACTATAAAAGAACATCCAAACTTAATATGTTCTTGAATTAAATATTACTGTCGCGGGAAAATGTCTTATCATTTGGGTGAAGATATAATGATCATTCCATATAATTATTTGGCAACTTTAAAGCTGTTACATGCAATAAAGAGATAAATAAGGCGAAAACATTCCTTAGAAAAATTTCCAATTTACTATGTTTCGTTTGTTTGCTGGGGTTAGTGTTTCATTTTACATAGCTAGACATATAGCTTTTGTCTTTCTAGAGAGAGTTTATTTTTGCAAGTATATATTATATGAAACAAAATCTTATGTAACAATATCTAGAAAAATTAAGATGCTACTAAGCATTATAGAGAAGATAAAGACACATTCGTCATGCGCAAATGCAAATTAAAGTTGTCATTTTTGTTGGTTAATATTAGATATGTGAACACGAATGAATTACATGATAGATATGGTGGCGTGAATATCCACGCCATGTGCCCTTTTCAACTACATATAGGTGTTTAAGTAATATATTTCAAATTCCTATGAAGACATTATCCCTTTAAAATGTAAATATATTTAGCAAGCATTCAAAGTAGGGGAATTAATAGAAATTTTAATGGTTTCTTTTACGCAGATCAATATTGCAAAGAACAATCTAGCCGCGCAAATGCGCGGGCCACCCTGCTAGACAGTTGGCGAATCTTTCAACTGATATTATAAAAATCTTCAATTTCCGGTAATGTTTACAGGATAGAGAATTCATTATTATCATAACTACTGCCAAATCAGTGTACATATCAAGTTTGGAGGCCGAATAGAAAAGGGACGTACTGCAATTCTGTAACCATAGGCACAACATATCAAGTTTTTTTTACAGGATCATCCACGACTAATTTCATAGGCACAACATTTATCCGTGCTTGGAGCACATTCATGGACCTGCCTGGTTGCATATGCATCAACATGTGCAAATTATCAGGTGCTACTGAAGATATTTAGTATAATGCCTGGCCAGAACTCATGTATGTCATGCTACATCTACTTCTCACAATATATGTTATTATTTATTTGTTTGCTTAAAAATTAGTCCATTGTGTAAACACAGTGCTTTCAGGAGAACAAGGAAACATCTTACAATCGGATGCTCAATTTGTAGTTGTTGATCTCAGTTATACGTGTGAATGACACTCATGTATGTCATGCTACATCTACTTCTCACAATATATGTTATTATTTTTTTGTTTGCTTAAAAATTTAGTCCATTGTGTAAACACAGTGCTTTCAGGAGAACAAGGAAACATCTTACAATCGGATGCTCAATTTGTAGCTGTTGATTTCAGTTGTACGTGTGAATGACACTTTTTTTGTTTCAAAATGGTGCAAAACCCCATGGATGCGTAGAAGAAACTATCTTAGATAAATGTAGGATGCATTAGGTGAAGGAGGATGTTATCCTAGCACAATTCAATTTTTTGTCTCCACATAGATTCTCCCTGCTCAAAGTCATCATCTGGATATATTAGTTAGACTGAAATCAGGGTCAGCTAAAATTCTTCTTATGGTTTTAACACTTTTCCTGCATAAGATCTGACAATTTTTGTTAACAAAAAGTAATCATTAACTGTTGAAAAAATACATTATATTGCATGTCTATTTATATGATATGCAATTAGTATTGAATTAAAATAGAAAAAATAGGTGAGTTCAGGTCAGGAAGCTGTCAAATAAATTCCCAAGCTAAGATTTCATAAAAAACTAGCCGCGCAAATGCGCGGGCCAACCAGCTAGTTCACTGTAAAAGCTAGCAGACAGGTTTTCAGCAGTATTCGAAACAGCAGGTAAAAACAGTGCAAGTAAATAAACGAGCGCGGCAACAAATGCAGCGAGTGGCCCAATCCTTTTGAGTGCAAAGGACAAGCCGAGTGTGTTACTTATAAGAGACAAATGTTCCTGAGGACACATGGGAATTTCGTCAAGTGCTTTCGCTTCGTGCAACTGGTTAATCTTCATTGTTTTGATAAGTGTTGCGTGGGTGAATCCATGCTAACGCACCGCCCTTCCTAGGACTAATACGCACTTGTGATTATACCCCCTGCAAGCATCCGCGGATGCAGAAAAGTAATTAAGATAAATCTAACCACAGCTTTAAACTCTGAGACCCTACGCTCCCTCGTGCACTATCTTACTAACGGGGGTTCAGGTTTCTGTCACTCCGGCAACCCCTCAACTAGCAAGCTAGGTACACGATGCATTCCCCTAGGCCCATAAAGGTGAAGTGTCATGTAGTCGACGTTCACATGACACCACTAGAAGAATAACACCACAACTTAAATATCAAACCATTAAATATTAACACAGCATTATTTCACTACTAACAACATGACTTCCCCATGTCCTCAAGAACTACAAACTACTCACAAGACATCATATGGATCATGATCAGAGATGATATGGCAATGAATAACAATCTGGACATGAACACTAATCCACCAAACAAACTCAATAGCATCAATAACAAGGAGTAATCAACACCGGGAGAGTCTCCCCAATGAACTAGACAAGGTACAGCCCTAGATGTTACAGCAAGATGGATGTGGAATCGGTGGAGATGATGGTGATGGCGCAGTGGATGGTGGTGATGATGATCCCGATGAAGTCCAGCGTGATGACGATGACGATGGCGATGATTTCCCCTCTCCGGGAGGGAATTTCCCCGGCAGGATCTCCCTGCAGAGAGCTCTTTCTCTCTCGGTGGTTTCCGTCCCGTGGAGGCGGCGGAATATTTCGTGGACGTACCCTCCGTGCTTAGGTTTTCGGGTGGATCCAGGTGGCCACGCCATAGCTGGGCGCGGCCCACAGGCCAGTCGCGCCCTGGTGTGGCGTGGGGCCCACCTGGCCCACCTAGCTGCCTCCTTTTGGCTGCCTCCGGCATCTGACATTATAAGACCTCCAGAATTGGTTTCGTGATTTTTGGAGTTCCGCTGATATGCTGACTTGACGACGCTTTTTCCAGCAGAAACTTGACTCCGGAAGGATAATTCCCAATAATCATCAAACATGCAAAATAAGGCAAAATAACATAAGTATCATGTATTGATATGAAATATAAGGATAGATAATGGCAAATTATGATATAAAATAGTGATGCAAAATGGACGTATCATTCCAAAGTTCACTAATGGTGTCTCTCTCAGAACAGATAACTAGCATGTTGGGTAAACAAATTACAGCTGGGCAATTGACAAATAGAGAGGGCACAACAATGCAATACATGCCAATATGTCTACTATGAAATCTAGTTGCGCATTACAACAAAGTACATAGACCGTTATTCCAACCGCATCTATGCCTAAATAATCCACCTTCAAGGTAACATCCGCATCCTGTTCAGTATTAAGTTGCTAACAACAGATTATTGCATGAATTAAAGTGTGTAATGTAATCAATACAAGTGCCCTTGGACACTGCACCAATGTTTTATCCCTAGTAGCAACAACACATCTACCATCTTAGACATTTCTGTCACTGACCCAGATATCTAGAGACTGAACCCACTATCGAGTATAAATTCCCCCTCTTGGAGTCACAAGCATCTACTTGGCCAAAGCATCTACTAGCAACGGAGAGTATGCAAGATCAAGAGCACATAGATAAACAACTTGAATAAACATGGTATCAATATTCATCGGATCCTAGCAAACACAACATCTAGCATTACAATAAGATGATCTTGATCATGTTAGGCAGCTCACAAGATCTAAACATGGAGGCACAAGGTAGAGAGACAACCATCTAGCTACTGCTATGGACCCGTAGTCCAGGGGTGGACTACTCACGCATCACTCCGGAGGCAGGCATGGTGATGTAGAGCCCTCCGGTGATGATCTCCCCTCCGGCAGGGTGCCGGGAAGAGCTTCAGAACTCCTCCGATCTGAGATTGACGATGACGGCCGCGACGGAACTTTTCGTGGAATATGATCGACCGTAATAGGGTTTTCGTGTCGCGGAGAATATATAGGCGAAGAGGCGGCGTCGGTGGCCGAGGGGGGCCACCACGCCATAGGGGGGCGTAGGCCCACCCTGGGCCGCGCCCTAGTGTGGCATGGCCCCTGGTGGGTCTGCTCCGACTCTCCTTTGGACTCCGAGATATCCTCGTGATATTATTGACGATGTCTTTTGTTTCGTCCAATTCCAAGAATATTTCCTTAATAGATTTTCTTAAACCAAAAACATCAGAAAACAGGGAGCTGGCACTGTGGCATCTTGTTAATAGGTTAGTCCCAGAAAATGCATAAAAATGATATGAAGTGTAACCAAAACATGTAGCAATTGATATAATATCAGCATGGAACATCAAAAATTATAGATACCTTTGAGACGTATCAAGCATCCCCAAGCTTAGTTCCTACTCGTCCTCGAGTAGGTAAACGATAAAAACAGATAATTTTTGAAGTGACATGCTACCAACACAATCTTTGATCAAATAACAATGTAATGCACATGATCTGAATGAAGTGATCCAAGCCAATGGTCTATTGTTTGCAAGCAAGTAAATAAAGAGTAAACATAAGTGATCACACAAGTGCAAAATTTCATGAATAATACTATAAAACATTTAGAGATATAATAGTCTAACATAATAGTTAGTTCACAGCAGCAATAATTCTCAACATGAAAGTGTTTGTATCAACACAAAGGAAGATAATAGCTTCAGCTTTTGCTTCAACTTTCAACATGTATATCATATAGATAATGTCAATGCAAAGAATATGATCAACCAAACACAAAGTTATGTTAAAATTGTTATACTGGAGTTGACAATGATGTTTGCTTAAGGAGACAGAAAGAAGTGGGAAAACTGACTCAACATAAAAGTAAAAGAATGGCCCTTCGCAGAGGGAAGCAGGGATTAACATCATGTGCTAGAGCTGTAGTTCTGTAACAGCCCAAAGTTCAGAACCTAAAAACCCGAATAAAATTTCCACTTTTGTGTTCCATTGCATCATAGCATCCATATTAAAGTGCTAAACAAATAAATAATGGGTTTGGCACCATTTTAAAACAACATGCCAAACTTGCTAACAAATTTCAAACCAATGAAAGCATCCAAAGTTGCAAAACAAAATCTCTTTGACATTCTATATTTGTCAAGGAAGTTCCAAGAGCTCAAAACTAATATTTTGAACATGCTTTGGGTTTTACAAAAGTACTACCATTTGAAAATTAGCAAAATGCCCTATCTAAACCCTTCGAAAGGAAAGTGGTTCAAACTATTTTTTTATTTTCTAATCGCCAATTTTTGTGGAGCTTCTATCTAGTAGGGAGAGGCTACACAAATATTTGCACTTTTTTTTTAAAATGTTTTAGTGCCCCAATTATTTACCTAAACTACTGCTGTTTTTAAAAGGTTTTAAAAGAGATAACAGCAGGGACCTATTTGCAATTCGGAAAACTAGTGCAGGGGCCTTCTTGCAAAGTCGCCGTCTCTCTCCTTCTCTGTAGCCCCATGCCGCCGCCGTGGCGCTGCCGCACGACTCACCGCGCCAGGCCCCCCTGCTCTCCTCTCCTCTGCCTGCAAGGAGGACAGCACCACCACGACGCCCACCTGCTCCCACTTCACTCCCCCCAGATATTTCTCCTCCTCCCGTTCCTCTTCTCCTCTCTCCACTGAGCCGCACGGGAGCTCGCCGTCCCCGCCGCATCGCCGTCGATTGAAGCTTCCCCGCGCCGTTTGGAGACCACCGGAAGCTTCCCGCGCCGCATGCTACCTCTCCGTCAGAGGAATCAAGCCGGGAAGGTCTGAATCACCGCCGCCGTCTTCGACTTCTTCCTCATCGCTGCCGCGCTCCGCCGCCGTTCACCGTCGATTCCGGCCACCTCCGCCTCCACCGAGCCACCCCACACACTGAGGGTGAGCACACGATCCTTCCTATGCCCTCGTTCGACTCGTACGCGTGCTGTAACCGTGGATTCGCCGCAGCCCGCCGCCGTCTGCCTCCGTCGGATGTTCCGAGTCCACCGCGACCGGATATTCTGATTCGTTCCAGAACCGTGTTGCCTCAGGTCCTTGGTGGATTTCCAACGCTACCCAGCTATCGGATATTCCGATCACAAATCGTTCGGATATTCCGAATTTCTACAGAAGCGTGTTGCTTCCAGTACTTAGCCATTTCTAGGCCACCGGAGCACACCGGATATTCCGAGTAAGAATAATTCGGATATTCCGAATAAAGCCAGTACCTCAGGGTACTGTTCCCCCTTTTTCCTTAGACGTTTTTGAACCAATTTAATCGGATGATCCGAGTCTAATTTTATCGGATATTCCGACTCTTTGGATAATCCGATCCCTAATCTCACCGGATAATCCGGTTACCCTGTTTTAACACCAACACAAATCTTTTCAGTGCACTTTTAATCTGTTGCATGAATGTCTTAATCACGCAAAACCCTGCATCCTCACATGTTCATGTCATTTCATTTGCAAGATTAATCATAGGGTTCATCTATTCTATTTAACAAGCCAAGATGATGCCTTTACCTAAATCCACGGTGTATTCGAGATGCGTCCCTCCCGAGCATCCGAACTCCGTTTAAATTGAATAGCTCAAATCATCCTCTCTCGAGGATTAAAATGTCATGTCATCATTTTTGCTTGTGCATTGCATTGTACCCATGTGTGGCGATTGATTGTTCTTCCGTTGTGCTTCGATAGATCCAGCAGACGGGGTTCCACCTCAATACCCCGCCGAGCAGTACTATCAGCACGTCGATCAAGGCAAGCGTAATCCCCCCTCTGAGCATATCTTATCCTATTTTCCGCAATTATTTTCTCCACTATAATATTGCATCCGGTTCTAAATGTCAACTTTTGTCGGATTAGAGTATCCTATAGTTGCATTAATTCCCTATGCCACTATCTGTTTCCCCTCCTATTATCCATAGGTTTGTGTTGTGGGCTGAGCTACTTATAAATGCTATGTGATGCTTAGCCATGCCTAGTGATATGCATAGCTATACGGTGGATATATGTGTTGTTGGAAACAGGTGTGAAATGTTGAGATGATGGTGGAGAATTGTGGTGACGGATAATAAAATGCTTAAAGGTGGGGATGAGAGGCCACTGTGGTTGTGGTGTTTTGTCTCGTTCTCGCCGCCTAGGTGCGAGTTCTTTACCTCTTGAACCAAGACTGAGCGTGCAACCATGCGTGAGGCCTATGCATTCGCAGTGCAGGAACCCTCATAGACTAAATAACTCGAGCGGGGCTAGCCAGGGTCCTCTAGTTCGGGCTTCCATTTGCGCGTGCGTGAGTTGGTGGCTGAGAATGGTATGAGGATTGTGGTGTTAGGAAAATGAGTGGCCACGGGGCACGGTGTCGATGATCCGTGCTTCGTCCTCACTGATGATCCTGGGTTAGTCCTTAACGAGGGAGAAGTCGACACCGCTCCCACCCAGCCAGCTTTCCACGGAAGAGAGCTAATGATCAGGTAATGGGCCGGACGGTACGCGTGGCAAACATTTGTACACCCCTGCAGGGTTAAATCTTTTCGAAAAGCCGTGTCCGCGGTTATGGACGACTTGGGAAGTGAAGGTAGGATCATAGAATAACTTTAACGGAATGATTAAAACTTGGGTACTAGAGGTACCATTCAAGATTGTAAGGTGAGCTTCCTCGAGGGTGATTCGGGGAGGTGCCTTTGATGAACAGGTACAATGATGATGATGGTGGTTGTTGTTGAGAAAGTGATCTCAAGAGAAAAGAGTTACTTCTTACCTCTTTTGAAAATACTCTGAATAGTCGTTGCCTTTGAGTTATGTTTTCTTAAATAAAATCAGCTTTATGCAAAACAGCCATATAACTTTGAAAGCCTCATCGAGCATATATTAGCTCTTAATCTTGCGAGTTCGTCGAACTCAACGTCGTTTGTTTTGTTTCAGGAGAGGATTTCACCGACCTCGAAGGTGGGTTCTTTGTGGACGTCGACGAGTAGTCTGGGGTTCCCAGGTGGCAGCTTGGGACATCCCGGAACAGCTGGCGCTGTGATGTTTATTTGCAGGCCTCTTAGGCCCTAATTTGGTTCTTGTTGTTTAGAACAACACACTTCGCTTCCGCATGTTGTAATGTTGGGTCTGTGACCTCTGTTTGTCATTTGCTATCTTTCTCTATTATAAGAGTTGCTTATAATGTTTTTGTGTCGTAGAGTCTGTGATGTGCCAGTTGTTCCACAAGTCTTGATCTCTCTATTATGCTTTGATAGTGTGTCTGGTGGTAACGGATAACCGGAGACACAGTATCACTGTATAGTAGTCAGGTCGGGGCGCCACAAGTTGGTATCAGAGCAGTACTGCCTGTAGGAAACCCTTTCTACTGGTCGATGTTGAGTCTAGTGTTTGTGAAAATATTTTAACCTAAAAATGAGTTGTGAAAACCATCTTAGGATTCTTTTTACTCCTTATCTGGTTCCCTTCTAATCTCGGAGCAATCTTACCTCGATTTGACTTAAAGGTTTTACTTCTCGTCTGTTACTTCAAAACTAGGAGTATCACGTGGGTGGGCTTCTATCTTTAGGGTTATGTGTCACGTTGCTCCCGCCGCGCTACAATCCGAAGCTTCATGTGCCGAGAAACCATCTGGAGTACGACGAAAATTCCTATCAACTCAGTTGTTTACGGACCCTTGTTTCCCTATCAAGTTTAATCTCTTAATCTTTTCTTTTGGGTTTTAACCCAAGGACTTGAACATAAGGTCCCGTATTGTGCCAACTAGTTTGTGTTAAGTTGTGATTTCTTAACTCTCGCTAGTAGCGCATGATGCTGATCTTCAACCCAAGTCTTTTCCGTGGTCTGTGTGGTAAATGGTCGAACTTTAAGCTACCACACCTCAGCTGGTTATGTAACTTCAGCTCTTCCTTAGCCTTTTTGTAGGTTCTGCCTTGGAACCATCTGGGTTACGACAAGGTTTCTCTTAGCTCGTCTCCCAACTATGTTTGTGACTCTGCTGCATCTCTCCTTTTGGGCATGGTTATCACAATTGAGTAATAACCTGTGCATCTTCAACATCTTAGGATTTCTCCTGAGCATGTTTCTTACTCTGATCCGCTTCCAACCTTTCGTCTGTCAGTTGACCGTAAAGTGGTATCGTGCGTTGGTATGTTCCGATGAAAGTCCCTCTCCTGATCCGTCAAGACTTTCCACTTCATCTTGTTAGGAGAAACAAACTCCCGTATATTGTCCATTTCTCGGATCTAGTCAAAGTAATGAAATCTGCGGAGTAAGGGCTTTGTCTAGTTTTTGTTCTGCTCCACCTTAGAGTGTCACACTCTTTTATATCAGAGTATCGTGCTAGGTATCATGATCCTCTTGATGAAGTGATGCTCCCACCTCTTGTTACTCTTCGTTCTCCGAGTGACTTGTTACTCCAGAATGATTAGATGTGAGCAATGATGTGGCTATCGGATAATCGCATCAGTTCTTACTGTGCTGAAATCCAAAGACATTCCTTGTCCTCCTCAGCATGATTGGTTAACCGATCAAGAAGTTGAGTTTGACAGTGCTACCAAGTCTGTTGGCTTTGATGCCTTCCCTCGGTCAAAGAGCTAGGTTCATGCCGAAGCTCCCAAAACCATCTCCTTGTGCACTGAACGGCATGATCCTCTCTCGAACTCAAGATCCACTGCCATGTCGTGATATCCTGTAGATGGATCGTGCTATCCTGTTGTTCCTTCCAGAAGTATCGACAGGTTGTCGCCTGTCCAAGCTCAACATCACGGACAACTCTTTTCTCCAAGAAAAATTGAGCTTATGAGTAAGCTGGTTCTCTGAACAACTCCTTCTCCAAGAAAATCGTGCTGGATGTCCTGAATTATTCGGTCGAGCTTAAACAACTTGGAGAGTTGAAAGACAAGAGCTCTATCCCGACATAGTTCCTTTTAAAAAGGGATGTCTAGTCTGTCAGTGTTGAAGCTAGGTGGTATCTCCTTTGTGGATATGCTATCCTACAAATTTTTGATTTGATTTGGGCTATCGTCAAATCAAACTCAGGCTAACACCTTCAGTAGGTTAAACTCAGATTAGAAAGATGTTAGTCGGACCAATACTTATGCCGTCCATGCAACATATGAGTCGACCGTCTTGGAGTACCTGGATAAGTTTGTTGTTGAGCCCATCAACTACCTTCTTATCTTCTCCTTGTTTGAGGAAATTTATATTGGATACTGGGCGTTAGCATTGGAAAATTGTTGGAACTAACTTTGTGTCTTCCCAAGGTATGTGCTCTGGAAGTTAGAAGCGACTTTCCCTTGGTTCACGTGCAATTACTGAAAGATGTCGCCGTGGATCTGAGTGAATTGTCTGGTTCCCTCCGAATCATTTCAACTCGATCGTGCATGTGTAGAATATTCTCGGAATGGTATGTTGTTACCTCCATTCCTTCGGAATTTCACCTACGCATCCAAGCCATTGATTGAATTGTTCTAGACAAAGAGAAAGTCTGAGAACTTCTTCGTCTTCTTTGGTGTTTCCCCACAAGGACTAAATCGTGTCTCGTTGCAATTAAATCAAGTAGGGCAGCTGTCCTCTGACAAGTTGCTAATACTTGAGTTCCGCAACCTCGTCCCTCCTTTGGAGTTAGACCTTCTAGTCCAGCTCCTGGGGTTCTAGCCAAAGTAATCCGGTGGTATCTGTGACAAAGACTCCCTATTCATACATGAGGAGTCTGAAGTATCTCTACACCTAACCAGATCTAGGTCTCAATCAGAAACGATAGTTGGTGATCCCCAAGAAGTTGGTCCCGATGTCTAGAGCATACAGAGGTTTTCCCGATACTATTGTTTCCGGAGTTTCGAAAATTCTCTTGGTCCATCTTCCCGATCTTTCTCCCGTGGTTTGAAATGCTCCTCCGTGAGGAAAGTTCTACTCAAGCCGACTGGTTCAAGTTACCCCTCCCTCTGTTGGAATCCTGTGTAAAATTCGTTTTCAGAAACTTAAGACCTTGTGCAATGTTCATACTTCCAACCTTTTTGAGAAACAGTTGTCTACCAACTAGAAACTCCTTATCAATCTTTCGTCACCCGCATGTGTCTCCTAACTGTCAATTCAGGGGATGCGTGAAGTCCCATCTTAAGATTCTGCTAGGAGGTACTCGGTAGTTGTATATTCTCAAAGATCCATCTTTCCGATGAGGTTTCCTTTTTCCCTACGGTGTAATTTGATAGTGACCTCGAAGTGAAGCCGATGAAGATCGTCATGATGCCTTGATCAACCTCTTCAAGAAAGGAGCCACCTAAAGCGAGAAGGTCGTGTGGTACCGTCGTAACCTGCTTCCCTCTTTCCTACTCTTAGAATCTCGGGACGAGATTCCTGTAAGGAGGGTAGAGTTGTAACAGCCCAAAGTTCAGAACCTAAAAACCCGAATAAAATTTCCACTTTTGTGTTCCATTGCATCATAGCATCCATATTAAAGTGCTAAACAAATAAATAATGGGTTTGGCACCATTTTAAAACAACATGCCAAACTTGCTAACAAATTTCAAACCAATGAAAGCATCCAAAGTTGCAAAACAAAATCTCTTTGACATTCTATATTTGTCAAGGAAGTTCCAAGAGCTCAAAACTAATATTTTGAACATGCTTTGGGTTTTACAAAAGTACTACCATTTGAAAATTAGCAAAATGCCCTATCTAAACCCTTCGAAAGGAAAGTGGTTCAAACTATTTTTTTATTTTCTAATCGCCAATTTTTGTGGAGCTTCTATCTAGTAGGGAGAGGCTACACAAATATTTGCACATTTTTTTTAAAATGTTTTAGTGCCCCAATTATTTACCCAAACTACTGCTGTTTTTAAAAGGTTTTAAAAGAGATAACAGCAGGGACCTATTTGCAATTCGGAAAACTAGTGCAGGGGCCTTCTTGCAAAGTCGCCGTCTCTCTCCTTCTCTGTAGCCCCATGCCGCCGCCGTGGCGCTGCCGCACGACTCACCGCGCCAGGCCCCCCTGCTCTCCTCTCCTCTGCCTGCAAGGAGGACAGCACCACCACGACGCCCACCTGCTCCCACTTCACTCCCCCCAGATATTTCTCCTCCTCCCGTTCCTCTTCTCCTCTCTCCACTGAGCCGCACGGGAGCTCGCCGTCCCCGCCGCATCGCCGTCGATTGAAGCTTCCCCGCGCCGTTTGGAGACCACCGGAAGCTTCCCCGCGCCGCATGCTACCTCTCCGTCAGAGGAATCGAGCCGGGAAGGTCTGAATCACCGCCGCCGTCTTCGACTTCTTCCTCATTGCCGCCGCGCTCCGCCGCCGTTCACCGTCGATTCCGGCCACCTCCGCCTCCACCGAGCCACCCCACACACTGAGGGTGAGCACACGATCCTTCCTATGCCCTCGTTCGACTCGTACGCGTGCTGTAACCGTGGATTCGCCGCAGCCCGCCGCCGTCTGCCTCCGTCGGATGTTCTGAGTCCACCGCGACCGGATATTCCGATTCGTTCCAGAACCGTGTTGCCTCAGGTCCTTGGTGGATTTCCAACGCTACCCAGCTATCGGATATTCCGATCACAAATCGTTCGGATATTCCGAATTTCTACAGAAGCGTGTTGCTTCCAGTACTTAGCCATTTCTAGGCCACCGGAGCACACCGGATATTCCGAGTAAGAATAATTCGGATATTCCGAATAAAGCCAGTACCTCAGGGTATTGTTCCCCCTTTTTCCTTAGACGTTTACGAACCAATTTAATCGGATGATCCGAGTCTAATTTTATCGGATATTCCGACTCTTCGGATAATCCGATCCCTAATCTCACCGGATAATCCGGTTACCCTGTTTTAACACCAACACAAATCTTTTCAGTGCACTTTTAATCTGTTGCATGAATGTCTTAATCACGCAAACCCTGCATCCTCACATGTTCATGTCATTTCATTTGCAAGATTAATCATAGGGTTCATCTATTCTATTTAACAAGCCAAGATGATGCCTTTACCTAAATCCACGGTGTATTCGAGATGCGTCCCTCCCGAGCATCCGAACTCCATTTAAATTGAATAGCTCAAATCATCCTCTCTCGAGGATTAAAATGTCATGTCATCATTTTTGCTTGTGCATTGCATTGTACCCATGTGTGGCGATTGATTGTTCTTCCGTTGTGCTTCGATAGATCCAGTAGACGGGGTTCCACCTCAATACCCCGCCGAGCAGTACTATCAGCACGTCGATCAAGGCAAGCGTAATCCCCCCTCTGAGCATATCTTATCCTATTTTCCGCAATTATTTTCTCCACTATAATATTGCATCCGGTTCTAAATGTCAACTTTTGTCGGATTAGAGTATCCTATAGTTGCATTAATTCCCTATGCCACTATCTGTTTCCCCTCCTATTATCCATAGGTTTGTGTTGTGGGCCGAGCTACTTATAAATGCTATGTGATGCTTAGCCATGCCTAGTGATATGCATAGCTATACGGTGGATATATGTGTTGTTGGAAACAGGTGTGAAATGTTGAGATGATGGTGGAGAATTGTGGTGACGGATAATAAAATGCTTAAAGGTGGGGATGAGAGGCCACTGTGGTTGTGGTGTTTTGTCTCGTTCTCGCCGCCTAGGTGCGAGTTCTTTACCTCTTGAACCAAGACTGAGCGTGCAACCATGCGTGAGGCCTATGCATTCGCAGTGCAGGAACCCTCATAGACTAAATAACTCGAGCGGGGCTAGCCAGGGTCCTCTAGTTCGGGCTTCCATTTGCGCGTGCGTGAGTTGGTGGCTGAGAATGGTATGAGGATTGTGGTGTTAGGAAAATGAGTGGCCACGGGGCACGGTGTCGATGATCCGTGTTTCGTCCTCACTGATGATCCTGGGTTAGTCCTTAACGAGGGAGAAGTCGACACCGCTCCCACCCAGCCAGCTTTCCACGGAAGAGAGCTAATGATCAGGTAATGGGCCAGACGGTACGCGTGGCAAACATTTGTACACCCCTGCAGGGTTAAATCTTTTCGAAAAGCCGTGTCCGCGGTTATGGACGACTTGGGAAGTGAAGGTAGGATCATAGAATAACTTTAACGGAATGATTAAAACTTGGGTACTAGAGGTACCATTCAAGATTGTAAGGTGAGCTTCCTCGAGGGTGATTCGGGGAGGTGCCTTTGATGAACAGGTACAATGATGATGATGGTGGTTGTTGTTGAGAAAGTGATCTCAAGAGAAAAGAGTTACTTCTTACCTCTTTTGAAAATACTCTGAATAGTCGTTGCCTTTGAGTTATGTTTTCTTAAATAAAATCAGCTTTATGCAAATCAGCCATATAACTTTGAAAGCCTCATCGAGCATATATTAGCTCTTAATCTTGCGAGTTCGTCGAACTCAACGTCGTTTGTTTTGTTTCAGGAGAGGATTTCACCGACCTCGAAGGTGGGTTCTTTGTGGACGTCGACGAGTAGTCTGGGGTTCCCAGGTGGCAGCTTGGGACATCCCGGAACAGCTGGCGCTGTGATGTTTATTTGCAGGCCTCTTAGGCCCTAATTTGGTTCTTGTTGTTTAGAACAACACACTTCGCTTCCGCATGTTGTAATGTTGGGTCTGTGACCTCTGTTTGTCATTTGCTATCTTTCTCTATTATAAGAGTTGCTTATAATGTTTTTGTGTCGTAGAGTCTGTTATGTGCCAGTTGTTCCACAAGTCTTGATCTCTCTATTATGCTTTGATAGTGTGTCTGGTGGTAACGGATAACCGGAGACACAGTATCACTGTATAGTAGTCGGGTCGGGGCGCCACAAGTTCCCGAAGGCATATAGAGAGCATAAAATATTGTTTTGTAAGGTAATGGTGTATACAGGTGTCAACAAATCAAATAGCAGGTACTTGTCATCTTCCATGGCTAACTAACTTTTAGAGCGGTTCCGAGAGTTTTTAGGACTGCACTTGTAACAAGCACTTATTGGTGACACTCCTCCCAACCATTTACTTTCCACAAACCATGGCTAACCGAATCCTCGGGTGCCCACCAACATTCACCATGGAGGAGTGTCTATTTATTTATTTATAGGGTGGACTAACCAGCTCTTTAATGCAAAATAAAAGGTGGAGAAGCAGATGAAGCTGCCAATCCTTGTAAATTAATTAGCATGGAAGATGACAAATCTCACTACTACGTCCTTATGAGCTTTTCAAGTAGTGACACAAAAAGGAAATGTAACAGTTTTGAGTAGTTAGTAGATAGCACATGAAGAAATTTACTTGGAATGGTGAAAACACCACATAATAGGTAGGTATGGTGGACACAGGTGGCATGGATTTGGCTCAAGGTTTTGGATGTACAAGAAGCATTCCCTCTTAGTACAGAGTTTAGGCTAGCAAGGTTATTATAAGCAAACATCATTATCAACTGGAATAGCAAGAGTGTACATAAAACACAAGGTTTGACGAACCATAGACTCCCACTGTCTTCCTTGTTAACACATAGCCTTCATCCAAAAATTATCTAGACTACTATGGACTTCCAATTATGCAACAGATTATTATAGCAGAAAATCCTTATAGTAGTTCTTCATTAATAGCCATTACTTACATGATGCACAAGCTTAAACATTAATTACTTGACAGCTCAAAACAATTGGCAAGCATCAAATTACTCAAGACAACGATCTAAAAAGATTCATGTAAGCATTTTATACCACTACCACATGCATAGCATTTTTCTGGTCCAACCAAACACCAATCAACTTATTTGACAACTCTCCAAACAGATATAAGTGAAGCAAGAGAGTACTTTCTTCAAAAGAAACTGAAAGCTCTAACAAGAGATATGAAAAACTGAGAGCTAACAGCAATAACAGCAACTAGACAGGAATACTCAACAAGTATAAGTGAAGCACAAGAGTATTCTAATGAAAAAGTGGAGCGTGTCTCTCTCCCAAACATGAATACTAGGATCCAACAAGTATAGCACAGCAAACAAAACAAAACAAACTGAAAACAAAAACACACTGACGCTCCAAGGAAGAGTACACTAGTATGAAGCAATAAAAATATAGCACCATTAGAGATGACCTGATAATTTGTAGATGAAGAAGGGGATGCCTTGGGCATCCCCAAGCTTAGATGCTTGAGTCTTCTTGAAATATGCTGGGGAGGTAAGCCTCCCCAAGCTTAAGCTCTTCACTCTTCTTGATCATGTAATATCATTCTCCTCTATCAACACTTGAAAACTTCCTTCACACCAAAACTTAACAGCTTTTCTCATTAGCAGGTTAGTGCACTAAAAGATAATACTTCAAAGTTCTAGCAAAGACAAAACTCACAAGCCAACTATTTTAAACATTAGCCACTGTTACTAGGCTCAAGTGGGCACTTTTACACGAAAAGAAACCACTTAAAAACTTGTAAAAGAGAGAATGCAAAATAAAAGACAGAATCTGTCAAACCAGAACAGTCTGTAATGACGAATTTTTTCGAGGCACTTACGATGCTCAGATGAAAACTTTTGAAATAATGAAAGTTGCGTAACATCATCAGGAACATGCACAAAAAGTTTCAGCATTTTTCGATTTTTTCTGATTTTCTACTGAATTAAACGGTGACGAACAGCAATCTGTCCCAATGCAGTCCCGAAAATAAAAACCAACTTTGCATTAGTAACTCTCCTTGGCACAACAAAACAGCAAATAAAAGATACAAAGGAGTTGCTACAGAGGTAAACAAGCATCCTTGACACATGGGTTATCTCCCACAAGTGCTTTTCTTTAATGCCTTTCAGCTAGGCTTTAGGATTTTAATGATGCTCGCATAAGAATAAGAGTTGAAAAACAAAGAGAGCATCAAGAGGCAAATATCAAAATCATCTGAGTCTAACCCACTTCCTATGCAGAGGAATATTGTAGTAAAACAAATCATTGAAGCATAAAGCAGCTAGCATAGGAAGATGCAACAAATCCAACTTTAAAACTTCCAACACAAAGAGAGGTATTTTAGTGACATGAAAACTTTTAAAACCATCTTTCCCTCTCTCATAATAATTTTCAATAGCATCATAAACAAACTCAACAACATAACTATCACATAAAGCATGCTTTTTATGATCTACAAACACATAACTTTTATCAAGCAAGATAGTGGGATCAAAAATTTCAAACCCACTTTTAGACATATTGAAACAAGTTGATTGATCACTCTCAATAGTAGAATTAATAATATTATCAAGCAACATAGGACCATCATCTAGAGCTTTATCATAAACATTTTCTAAGCAAACACTCTCATTACCATGCATTTCGAAATTAGGAATAAAAAGAGGATTATCATAAGACTTATCAAAATAGCATGGATTTTCATAAACAACATTGGGGGAAATATTTGGTACTTCTGTTATTTTTGCTTTCTCTTGAGTCAAGGAATGTTTGTCTACCTCAAATTTATCAAAAGAAGTTATTTCAATAGTATCATTACCAACTTCCCCAAGCTTAATATTTTCCATAGCATTAGCAACAACCATGTTCAAAGAGTGTATACCAATATCATTGGTACTATCATGCAAATAAAGTTCCATAGGTTTTTTAATTTTCTCTTCAAACACATCATGTCCTAGCTCAAGATAAATTTCATAAAGGTTTCTCAAGTTGTTTTCAGCCATAGGACAAGTTTCAAGCAAAGTACCCATGAATAGCAAGCAAAGAACTAGACATAATAACAAACCGAAATAAACTAGATGCAGGAATTTAATTTTTTTGGATTTTTGATTTTTAACAGCAAGCAAAACAAAACTAAAACAAGACAAAAACAAAGTAAAGAGATTGGAACTGAGAGACTCCCCTTTCCAATAGCCTCCAAGTCCCCGGCAACGGCGCCAGAAAACAGCTGCTGGCCTGGTTGACGGGAGATATTGAGGATGATGATTGATTCTATCCCCGGCAACGGCGCCAGAAAACAGCTTGATGGCTACGTGTTGGTGAACCCCAAGAGGAAGGTTATGATGTAGACAGCAGAAGTTTTCCCTTGAATAATCTACCCAAGGTTTAATCACCAGTAGGACTTGACGATCTATCGGAAGGTTGTTGATGTTGACTCCCCCTGGCGCTAGGGAGCTTGCACCAACGTGGAATCTGCACAGACACAAACCAGAACTTTGCCCAACACGAAACAGAGAGGTTGTCAATCTCTCCGGTCTTGCAGAAACAAAGAGTTAAACGTATGGTGTGGAAAACAGCAGGAAAACAGCAAGTAACAGGAAACAGATGATTGCAGCAGGTTGTGTAAACAGTATGAGGAAATTGGACCAGGGTCCACAGTTCACTAGTGGTGTCTCTCTCAGAACAGATAACTAGCATGTTGGGTAAACAAATTACAGCTGGGCAATTGACAAATAGAGAGGGCATAACAATGCAATACATGCCAAGATGTCTACTATGAAATCTAGTTGGGCATTACAACAAAGTACATAGACCGTTATTCCAACCGCATCTATGCCTAAATAATCCACCTTCAAGGCAGCATCCGCATCCTGTTCAGTATTAAGTTGCTAACAACAGATTATTGCATGAAGTAAAGTGTGTAATGTAATCAATACAAGTGCCCTTGGACACTGCACCAATGTTTTATCCCTAGTAGCAACAGCACATCTACCATCTTAGACCTTTCTGTCACTGATCCAGATATCTAGAGACTGAACCCACTATCGAGCATAAATACCCCCTCTTGGAGTCACAAGCATCTACTTGGCCAAAGCATCTACTAGCAACGGAGAGCATGCAAGATCAAGAGCACATAGATAAACAACTTGAATAAACATGGTATCAATATTCATCGGATCCCAGCAAACACAACATCTAGCATTACAATAAGATGATCTTGATCATGTTAGGCAGCTCACAAGATCTAAACATGGAGGCACAAGGTAGAGAGACAACCATCTAGCTACTGCTATGGACCCGTAGTCCAGGGGTGGACTACTCACGCATCACTCCGGAGGCAGGCATGGTGATGTAGAGCCCTCCGGTGATGATCTCCCCTCCGGCAGGGTGCCGGGAAGAGCTTCAGAACTCCTCCGATCTGAGATTGACGATGACGGCCGCGACGGAACTTTTCGTGGAATATGATCGACCGTAATAGGGTTTTCGCGTCGCGGAGAATATATAGGCGAAGAGGCGGCGTCGGTGGCCGAGGGGGGCCACCACGCCATAGGGGGGCGCGGGCCCACCCTGGGCCGCGCCCTAGTGTGGCGTGGCCCCCTGGTGGGTCTGCTCCGACTCCCCTTTGGACTCCGTGATCTCCTCGTGATATTATTGACGATGTCTTTTGTTTCGTCCAATTCCGAGAATATTTCCTTAATAGATTTTCTGAAACCAAAAACAGCAGAAAACAGGGAACTGGCACTGTGGCATCTTGTTAATAGGTTAGTCCCAGAAAATGCATAAAAATGATATAAAGTGTAACCAAAACATGTAGCAATTGATATAATATCAGCATGGAACATCAAAAATTATAGATACGTTTGAGACGTATCAATGGTCTGGTCGCGGCAAAGCTTCGTAGTCGGCTCTGTTCCGGCGTCTCCGAGTGTCTTCGTGTTGGTCTCCCCAGGTTGTGAAGTCGGAGCTGCTCTTCTTCTTTTGAGCGGCGTTACGATGACCTTTTCGGGGTGGTCAGGTGGTGAAGAACTCCTTCGGCGCAGGTCGTGTGCATCTCCTCTCCGGAGCTCATGATCAGAATCGGAGATGTCTTCCTCTGCGCGAAGAGTCATCTGTTTGGCATAGACCGATGTGTGCTTCTCGACACCGCTTCAGCAATGGTCTCCTTGGTGGTTTTCTTGTGAAGTCGGAGTCGCTGCAGGTGTGCAGCTTGATGACGATGACCCAGGGGGCAATCTCGACGACGACTCTAGCTTCGGTGGTTTGAGTAACTTGTGTGGGTAGCCAGGGTGGCTGTGTGTGCCCTCGTGACGGTCGTGTTCCATGATGGTCATCGAGGGCGTTGTTTTGGTTTTAGGTCGGTTTCCCACAAATTAACCGGCCAATTCTCATTTCTTTTTAATTAATGAAAATGACAAGTCTTTTGACTCGGTTTAAAAAATATATTATGGAAGGAAAGGGGTACTTGCCGCACCAAACCTTAGCACACGTACTCTGTTCTGTTCTGGTATGCTTTTGTAGTACTTACAGTTCTGAGTCCTCTTTGGGTGTTCAGTGAGGATGGTTCAGTTCAGCTTAAGCAAATGGCATTTCCTTTCCCTAATAATGGGTGGAAGTAAAGCCAGTACAGTGCGTCGAGCATGGGATTTGGAACGGTTATGCTGTGTTGGTAGGTAGGTGGAACTGACAACGATGTTGCTCTGGCCTCTGACACACAGGCGTATCTACAGTACAGCACCATCACTCATTCACTCCCCTGTCCTAGGAACAGCACTGCCTCTGCTCCGAGATCCCCGCGCGCCGATCGCGGACACAAAAAGGACGGTGCACACTCACTCAGTTACCTGCAAACTCCTAACGTCGCATTGGGCAAAATAACAGCTACCTGTCGAACCTGAAACTAACGGCCATAAAAGTGCTAGTGCTCCTGACAGACCTCCCTTGCAACCAAGGAAAAAAATAGCGTGGCCCTCCTCTAGAAGCTATACAAGATATAGCGTGATATAGCGAATTTACATATAAAATAGCGTGATGGAAAAGTTGTAAGAAATAGCCCAAATATTAAGGATTGCAGCACTAATTTTTTTCATAAACAATACATGCATAACCAGGTAACCATATTCAAATGTCAAGGCCAAATCCATGGCACGAATACAAATATGAGGCTTAAAACCATGAAAAAATAATAAACTAAAAGATAAATATTTTAAACTTTAATCAGAATCATTGACATCATCTTCCGAATAATTAGAAGAACCACCAGATTGCCCGCCATCATCATCACCTAACGTTATTTCTAGACTTTTTGTTAGCGTAGCTATAAGGTTACCACGTTTAGTGTGGTTTCGAGCGTATAAGACGAAAATAGCGCCGTAGCGTCAACTTTAGGCTAAATAGCGTAGCCTCTCCAAATACGCTATATCGTGCTATTAACCGGGAAATAGTGTGCTATTTTTTTCGTTGCTTGCAACTGAGCAGAACAGATCGTTGACATCCAAAAATGTAGGAGACTGACCGTAGAGGTGCGGGGTGCGGACGAACTGGATGTACGGGGTGTAGTGCTCCGCGTAGATGATCTGGGCGTCAGGACGGCGCTGAGCTGGTCAATTTGCAATATGCAGATCATACTATTTTGCTACTTGAGGATAATATGGAGCAAGCTAGAAACCTTAAAGTGATTTTATGTTTTTTTAACAAATATAAAGATTGAAAATAAATTTGCACAAGAGTGACATATATTGTATTGGGGGGGAGCAGTCAGATCACAAAGATTTGAATAAATTCTGAACTGAAATTCTGGTAAACTCACCAAGAAATATTTGGGGGCACAAATACACAAGAAGAGAATCAAAAACTCTTATTGGCAGCCAACAGGAGAAAAAAAAGGGGGAATAAATTGTGTCATGGCAAAGAAAATTATTGGTAATGGGGGGCAGGGTAACTCCGATTAATTCCTCTCTTTCTAGTGATCTAGTGATCCTTATATATGTTATCCTTCTATAGGGTGCCTATAGGGATGGTGAGAAATGGAATGGACACAATCAGGAATGATTTTATCTGGTGTGGAGATAAAAAGAAAAAGAAATATCATCTAGTAAATGGAAAGAGGTATGTCTACCAAAAGATCAAGGGGGTCTTGAAATTCTTGACCCGGTGGTGATGAACATTCCTTTGCTATCCAAATGGCTTTGTAAACTGTTTAACGGGGATGGCTTTAGGCCAAGTTGAGGTGAAAAATGGGTATTCCCACTTCTGGCAGGGCCTAATGGAGATTAAGCATCTATTTTGGTCATGTTGTAGGGTGGTTGTGGGGGATGGGGAGAAAACAAGCTTCTGGAAAGACCACTGGACAACTGGGAGAGTTTGTCTAAAAATTCCCGAGGTAATGGTATGGCATCTCTTAGATTTTGGAGAGCTTGGTTGGAGTGTTGGGAACAGTGGATGCAGCTGAGGAACTTGCTGGCAGATGTAGAAATGACAAGAGAACCAGATAGATTAGTATGAAATTAACTAATTCTGGGGTCTTCTTTGTCAATTTATATAAAGGGGCCCTCACCCGAGTTTATTTATACTTCTTATAAGACAAAACCCTACTAACGTGCATTAAATTAGTCTATCTCTACATGCAAGGTGTCCACATCATCCACTATTTGATCCAGTCATTTATCCATGTCATCACCACATCATTCAGTATTTGAGACATTCATTTTTCTTTCTCCATGTTATTCAATATTTTTTATGATATTCAACCATACATGCAAGCTATTAACATTATAAATTCTTTTAGCCATACAGTTTTCCAAATAATCATTTTTTAGCAGTTAAATATATGAACATTTCGTATTAATTAAATTTAGATTTTTGACTATTGTGGCTAATCAAATCCTCCATATTCCCAAGAATTTTTTCTGTTTCATTATCAAATATCCTTTCTTTTAGACTACATTTTTTTTAGATTCCTGATGCAACGCGCGTGGTATCATTCTAGTTTCATAAATGACACGCGCCTTCAACTTGTAACCGACTTCACCAGAAGGAGTGAAGCCGTGTATAAACACACATCTCACGATCAATGAAAGACACGAGTTCAGTTCATTCACCTTGATTCTTGATACGAAAGACACAATAAAAAAACCTAGTAATCAATCTGTTTGGTGGAGTTTGTTGAAGGTGAAACAGGGAGCAACGGACAAGCTGACATACTTTGCTAAGCTGTTGGAGAAAGTTGCAATTGAAGTGTTCGGAGCAAGGAGAAGCTGGTCCGCCTAGATTCCAAGACTGACGATGTAAGGGAAGAAAAGAAGGGAGAAGGCGAAGGAAAAACATCTGGACGGAGGAGTAAAAAGAAGAATAAATCTGGGAATGGAAATCAGAAGCTGAAGCAAAAAAAGAGTGAAGAAAGTAGAAGAGGGATAGCTTCTATAGGAGGAGCAGAGGCTCTTGTAATGTTCGTTATTCCGCTTGTTTCTTTTTTGCTTTTTTGTTTAGCTGAACTTTGTTTTTCTTGCTTCCCCCTCCCTCCTCAACTGAGAAGAATTATGGGTCGGATGTTTGTGTCGTAGTGGATACTTTGCAAGCTGGTTTCGTTTATGTAATCAGGGTGAGAGCCCTTTCATCTAAAAATAAGACGCATGTAATCACCGAACATGTGCCTTCATCTTGTAACCGACTTCACACAAGAACGAAGCCTTGTATGAATACACATTCCATGATCAATGAAAGACACAAGTTTAGTTCATTCACCTTGATTCTTTACACAAAAAACACAACAAAAAACCTAGTAATCAATTTACTTGCCAATATACAACCACCAATATAAAGTGTGCGCTAGCTCCCCAACTCAACTCAAAACACGTCGTCTCCGGCCTCCACGTAGGTACCGACATCAAAAGATTCGAGGTCACCATCCCGTGACACACAGCTTATGTAACTCTGTAACCAAAAAGAAGAAGAAAAAACATGGAGGCACGCGCGCGCGTACACAGAGATTATACGAAGAAGGTGTGGTTTACATGTAGAAGAATTATTTTTTGTTATGAAGAAGTTGTTAATAGACCATGTCATCGCGGGCGATGCTCTCAATGGGCGGGTGCGCGTAGGGGCCCTTGAGCCAGGAGTTGGCGATGAAGCGGTATGGCGCCTCCGTGAGGTGGACACCGTCCCAGCTGACGTGCGAGTTCGGGTCGTCGCACGTGGTCGCGCCGGGCAGCCCGCACGAGGCGCTCATGTTGTAGTTGTACTGCCCACCGCCGCCACAGCACACCCTCAGGCTCCCCTCTTGTACCCTGCCATCATTCACCACAACTCGCTAATTAGATTACATTACTCTATTACTTGTAGCAACTAGCAATTATTCTCTCCGGTTTATATTAATTGTCGTGGATTCTGCACAAATTAATACTAAACCGGTGACAACCAATATAAAACGGAAGGGGTACTTGCAACACCAAACCTTAGCACACATACTCTGCTCTGGTATGCTCTTGTCCCTAATAATGGGTGGAAGTAAAGCCGGTACAGTGCCAAGTTGGTCTGATCGAGCATGGGATTTGGAATGAAGAATGGAACCCAGTGCCAACGTAGCAGCAGGTATTGTTTTATGTAGGTGGAACTCACTCACAAGTCACAACGATGTTTGCTCTGGCCTCTGGCACACAGGCGTATCTATCTACAGCACCATCACTCATGCACTCCCCCTGTCCCTCCGAGATCCTCGCCCGCCGATCGCGGACATGAAGTCCCACTACAGTTACCCTCATCGATCGATCCTGCAAGCTCCTAACGGCCATAAAGGCTGCCAGTGCTCGCGACAGACACGGTGACCCTCACTACGAACAGAGCAGAACAGATCTTCACTGCAATCCAAAAATGGCAGGAATAATCAAAGGAGGACGAAGACTGACCGTAGAGGTGCGGGGTGCGTGCGAACTGGATGTAGGGGGTGTAGTAGTCGGCGTAGATGATCCGGGCCTCGGGGCGGCGCCGCTGCAGCTGATCGAGCGCGATCCGGAGCATGGCGTTGTGGTAGATGGCGACGCTGTTGAACTTCTTGAGGCACCCCGTGCGCGGGTCGTAGTCAGCCTGGTCCTCGGAGGCGTACATGGTGAGCGTGATGGGGATGCACCCGCCGGGGAGGTTGTTGGGCACCACCACGTGCCGGGCGCCCTCGTCCAGGACCGACTCGATGCCGCCGATGATGGCCGCCACCACCTTGGGAACCATCTCCTTGTTCACCTTGTCCAGGCTCCAGTCCGCCTTCCACGCGAAGCTGTAGTCGTTGCCGCCGAACTCGCCGAACACGAACAGCGCCTTCCCGAACAGCTCCTTGCACTCTGCATTTCGGTTTTTTTCCAAGAAACGGAAATTCAGAACGGACGTCTGGGACAACTCTTGGCTGGCGCGTTCCTTGGATGATGCATGGTGGGATTGATCGATTTACCTTGCGGGTGGAGCAGATGGTCTGCTTGATCTCCTGGAACCACTGGAGCTGGACGTTCATGGAGGTGTTGAAGGGCGGGATGCTCCACACGTTGTTGTCCCTGAAGTACTTGAGGTCCAGCGCGGTGGCGCCCATCACAGCGAAGTTGGCGCCCTGGCTGAAGTTGGTGCCCTTGTTCGCCGACGGCGGCAGCAGCGGCAATCCTAACGCCTCGGCTGCAGCATCGCATAAGTCAATGAAATCATCCATCATCCAGTCATTCAGAATTCACGCGCAAACGTATGACGTATTCGTGTACGACTACGTACCCAGGAAGTCGATGAGGAGGCGGCCGTTGGAGCATCTTCCGTACGGCGGCGGGAACTTGGGCATGTTGGGCAGCTTCCCGGAGTTGATGATGACGAAGTTGCCCGTGTCGGAGAAGGAGTCGCCGAAGCTGAATATGGCGTTGTAGTAGGGCACCGGCAACGTATCTGCAGCCGCCACCGTCGCCGCGGCGGACAGACACAGCAGGAGGGACGGCAACCCCCAGAACCGACTCGTCCTCTCCATGGCCACGCAAAGTTGGCACCCCACCGAACAGTACTGTGCCGCGCGAGGAAAGAGAATGAGAGGAGGAAATGGGACTGCTAAAAAGAAAGAGCGCTTAGGGGATTGTTATATAGCAGGCCGGGCACATGGATTACAGCTTCCAAGGTCGTGGTGGTAATTATGCTATAGCTGGTTAAAAAAACAAGGAACTTTTGTTAGTGGGTGGCCTATGATGCTATGGATTACTAATGGAAGGATGGATGGATGGCTGGAGACTGGATACATGACTTTGATAGGAAGGTAGCGAGACATGGAACACATGCCTTGCTTGCTATGTGGGTTTTTTCAGCTCAGAGCATGTGGCACCGGGGACAGCTATGCCAGACACTGACGGAAGGGATATGTTATCTACTGTCTTGTTAACCATAATCCATCTTCTTCTACTAGCCGTTAAGGCCGACAGAAAATATTTCGCGACTGTTGGAAAGAAAAGCACATACATGCATGCACGCACTGCAGTTTCATGTGCAGAATAATTTTCTTGTAAGCACAGCGCATAGCAGCAGATTCCTCCTCGTATTATCGAACGTTTATCTGTCGCGGTTTCATCTGAACAGGGCAATGGTGGTAGAGTCAAGCGGGGCGAAGGAATCATACGGCCATTGACGCCTACCTACCTGTACAAGGAAAGGCCTCGGCGGAGGTTTCACCTGTGCAGAGCACCTTTGAAATTGTACAGATGGTGAGAAAGTTTTTACGTTAGGGGTCCGTTAAAAAGGTGGCGCAGGAGGACTGAAAGTGGTCTGCCTGCGAGATTCCGGCTGGTGGAAACTGCAGACAAGGTTACCCTCCTTTCGTCACACAACGGCTCACTTCTTTCCACTAACTAACTGCAACATGTAATCGAGTACGAGAGAGAAGCGAAGAGCTGCCGTAAAAGTGTTCAGTTATCCTGATTGCAGCTAGATGTACTGATCGAGAAGGAAAGGTTTCCAGAACGAATGATGGCACCAAGAATACCATACGTGCTTGTACCCCATATATACGTAAGCTAGAAGAAGGAAGATCGACAATGATGATCACTCGACCATCGTCTATCAATCAATAACGATGGTTACGGGCTCGGTTTCCACGATCCATTGATCAACTCATCTCTCCCCCGCATCCCGTGGTGCATCTATCCCCGCGCTCCCGTCGATCGATTGAACAGATCGTGATCTGCCCCTGCCTGCCGGTTACAGCCTAATTAATCAGCATCACCGTCAAGCCCCAGATCGGTCCTCTGATGAACAAATTAATATACTACTGCATTAGCTTTTGACCTGCGGCCGGAGAGCTAAGACGGTGAGTGGTTTCTTTACATATTTTTAGCTTTGCGTTGACATATGACAAGCTGAGATGCACTGTATTTCTGACACGCGTTGGATGTGGATCTTCTCTAGTTCCATGAGACCATAACATGGGTCTCAATGGTGTATTTCTCACGGGCTGTCGGGGACATACCGTATACTCGTGTGGTTCACCTTTGCTGCTCAATGCTGGGCGCTTTGGACTGTCCGCAATAAACTGACCATTGAGAACAAATTGATTGTCAAACCGTCTGATGTCATGTTCAACATGTTGCTTAATATGCAGAGATGACGGGTGTTGGTCAAGAAGAAGGACAGGGCACTTCTGGAGGGAGCGTTGGATGCTATTAGGCTACTTCAGGCTGCGGGAGGATGCTCCCTCCTAGCTAGTTTCTAGTTTCTATTTGCTCCTCGCCGGGTGAGCCAAACTTACGACTGTTGTGTTGTAAGACTATTTCTCCTTGTTGGAGCTGCGGTTAGGGGAGCGCAGTTGTTGTTCTGTTGTGCGTGTTGGTGTTGTAACGGATGCTGGTTGTGTGTGGCTTTATTTATAAAGCTGGGCCTGAGCCTTATGTTTAAAAAAAGAAACGGACATCTCAACTCTCATGTGACAAACATACCTTATTTTTGGCCGATAATAAGCTTTGTAGCCTTTGACGCATATATAGTTTCCCTTCGTAGCTACAGTAGAAACATTCTTCCAGATCAAAATAAGCTTGCTAGGTTACAATTTTTTTTATATACTAGCTAGTTCATTCCTTTTGGATACCAACTTAGGTGCAGTGAACCACGCCGCCCTACAGGCCGGCACATGTGCTGATGTGAGTCCCGCCGGCCGTGTCACTTCATTGGCTAAGCAAGATTGGCTGTCTCGGTACGTGACGCATAACTAGTCGCTCGCGCCCACTCCACACATTACACGGCCGAGAGTGGGCT
This sequence comes from Poa pratensis, assembly GCA_947311845.1. NCBI lineage: Eukaryota > Viridiplantae > Streptophyta > Magnoliopsida > Poales > Poaceae > Poa > Poa pratensis. The sequence goes on from CAMZMU010000090.1 coordinate 10,373,962, forward strand.
GCTGCTGCCAGTTGGTCTCGCCCGTTTTTGTGCACCATGCGGCTGGCGCTGTCACTCGAAGCTCGATCAGAGAACTATCAGTTCGGGAAAATAAGACTCAGGCAACTGCCTCTTAAATATATATGCATCATTCCAACCACACGGACACTTGATCTGGAAGAGTATGGCTAGACGTACGCCATCCATGCATGCCAGTGGTCCATCCATTTAAGAAAACAAATATGAAAATTCTATTTTTGAGTTTCAAAAAATTCTGAAAAAAATCACGGGTGTAGCCAATGGTGTATCCCATAAACGTGCAAATTTTCAGTTTGAAATACTTTATATTATGGGCTATACAAAAATAACAAAATCTGGTAAAACTTAGAGATTTGAAGATAGGCATATTTAGATCCATAATTGGTCATTTTTGTATAGCTCAAAATACAAAGTATTTGGAGTTGAAGTTTTACTCGTTCGTGGAATACACTATTGGCTACACCCTGAGATTTTTTCAGAATTTTTTGAATCTCATAAATATGATTTTCGAATTTTTAAATTGGAGGGATCATTGGTGCCCGGCAGCAAAAAGTCTCTACTGAATTGTTCGCGGAATTAAAACCTTGATCTACTCATACGACCCCCTGCAGTATCCTACTACTGGTGTTTACTGAATTTAACCTTAGAAGATCTTTTCTGTCTGACTCATACGACGACACCTGCAATGATCGATAATACTGGATCTCTTCAATCCACGCAAGTTTGGCAATCTCTCTTTAGCTGGTATGGTGGTGGTGCGGCTAGTATATAGTTTCAGGTTTTTTGCTTTGCATTTGTACACTGAATAACTGATAGTATTGCTAGCCTTGGGTCAAGTTCTTGTATAGCTCATGATGATGCTTTCGTTGGTGGTAGTGAACCTGTAATAAACTGAAAGTGAAAGCCTAAAATTATGAAAGATACCGGACAGTGGCTCAATTTGGGATGAAATTGCATCACATATTTTATTTATTTTGTATTTATTGGTATTCTAGAAAAAACACCACATTTGTTTTTGAAACAGAGACAAAGTAAACACCAATTTTTTTTCGAAACAGAGACAATTTTTTTGCCTCGTTTATAATCAAGGGAGAGTTCAAGCAAGGAACCAAAGATGAAGAACGAGAACAAAGGCCAAAAATGCCAAAAAAAGAAAAGAGTGCTTCCCAACATGATGTTTCCCATATGTTTCGCCCCGGTCTTGACCCAATTGGCCGTCTCACTTTTGATCTTTCAAAAGATGATCGTTGGCATTGTTGACTTCCCATTCCTTTCATTCCAACTCGTGGCGACAAGCATTGCGAGGGTGCAACGCCTTTCCTTCGGTGGTTAGTGTTGATAAGAAGGTTTGTCCATCATTCCTTTTGGCAGAATCCTCGGATGACTAAGAATCCAGGTCGAGAGCATGTAGCCCCAACCAATCCTTTACCATACCCCCAAACGCTAATGGTGTAACAAATGTTGGAGAAAAAATAAGCCACCCTCTCCGGTGCTCTTTTGCACAAGGCGGCACAAAAGAAATGTTAGGCCAACCCGTCTTTTGCAAGGTCGATGAGGTAACCCCAACAAATTGGACTTTGTATGCTGAGGAGGCTGAATATTCACCATCAGTAGGGAATTTCCACATGATTATTTGTATTGGACAAGGGGAGAAGGCCCCTTATTGGCACTTGTCTTGGCTTGGGGGCGAGTGGCCTAGAGACTTGGCCACTCTCATATTTTTGGCCTCCCAAAGGAAAAAACTGCAGGGTTAACCAAGCCCTCACCAAAAACACTTGGGTACGACATATTCAGTGCGGAAGAGGTCTTACGGTTGTCTACATATCTCGACTCATCAACCATTGGACCAAAGGCAACGAGACCGCCCTCACCATCAATGAGAAGGACATCAACTATTGTGTCTCTCCATCAAAATCATGATTTGTCGATATTTTCACCAAAGTTGAGTGAATTGTTGGCACGATGTGGCAACAACGATGTATTTAGAAAAAGCTACATGATTCACCTTATTTCCACTCTAAATTTGTTTCTCTGGTGGCTTGAAACAATATATAATTTTCTCTGTGTCAGATGACACATTTCATATGCACGATCGGTTGTATCCTTGACCCCTTGTTTGCCTATTCCTACCTTGTAATTAACCTAGGTAGTTACTCAAATGACAACTCATGTACGTGTATATAATCCCGGTCAATCAATGCAAACATTCTAGCTGTGGCAATTCATCTATTCTTACGTGGTATATGCAATTCATCTACTTTGTTTTTTCTTAAGGGGAATTCATCTACTTTGTAACATCACATGGAATTTGGATCTATGGACGGCTTCGATTATGACGGCTTCATCAAGAGTAGTACGTACTTAACACATGAAAACACGATAAATTCCTTGGACATCTTGTAAAAAAAGAGTTCCTTGGTGTCATAGTACTGGCAGTGTCACCTCGACCGATACAATGAAGATCTATATGTATCATTTCGAAGCCTATCCAAGTTGCTTAGTCCCAATCATTTTACCTTGTTGCTCAGTCGATCATTTTACCTTTATCCCTCGGCGCTCTATTTTAATTTCATAGCCACCAGCTAGTCACATCATCATCATCATCATCATCATCATCAAGGGAGCAACGGCCGTGGTGCATGACACTCTCAATTAAACTGTTGGAATTACTCATGAATCGATTTGGACGTGCAATGCAATCAAGTGCATCCGTTGGCCGTTCCTAAAGCAGGCCAAAAATGCGCTTTCAAAGAAGGTAGGTGTAACGTCCGCCCATGATTCCCTTCGTTCAGCCGAAGCAACTGAGATACTAGCTAGTAGTAGTAGCAGCAGACAGCAGTACAGCCCCCACGACCTTTTCTGGAGCATGCATGGGTATGGGTATGTTAAGGATGAGAGGAATACGTAGTCGAAACGGCTTCTTTCGCAACAACTGGTCTATTCATGCCATGTGCAGAAGAAAGCTCCAAAGACAAAATCATGGCGAGATCCTTGTGTTAGTGTCAAGCTGAAACCGTTTTGTAGCCACCCAACGTGCACGTCCTGTTCAACGAGGTGGTGCCAAAACCGCGTATATGCATGGTTCCACTGCATCTGAGACTATGATTTGTAGTGACTCAATGGCAATTGCAATTTTTGGAGATTTTTCTTTATCCAAATACGTACAAAATACATTTTGTAGGTAATCTATTCTTGTACATATTGGTTTCATTCTTGGTCCCATGTGCAGGACAAATTGAAACAAAATCACGACTATAGTTGAAAAAAGTCACGAGTACAATAAGATTTTTTAGATCTAACAGAACAAAACTTGAAACAAATGAGACACAAAACTGGAGTAGTAGTGAAACACACATTTTTTATAGAATAAAATTAAAATTTTGAAATACTCTCTCCGTCGCTAAATATAACATGTCATGAGAGTTCAAATTAAACTTCTAGGACGTCTTATATTTAATGACAGAGGGTGTATGAAGAAATATAAATTTTTACTTGAAATAAGAAGATAAGAGGCTAAATGAATGAAAATAGAAGAAGAACAAGAAAGAAAACATGGAAAAAAAAGAACGAAAAAAGAAGAAATAATGCAAGAAATAAAAAGGAGCTAAATCGAAACGAAAAAGAAAATAGAAAGATAAAATCAGGAAAGAAACATACTCCTTTTGTTTTAGGGATGCACGTAGAGAAGCAATTGACCCATTTGGCCCACCCATGGGGGTGATTTTGGGCGAATCCTAGTTGCCCCCCCCCCCCCCCCCCCCCCCCCCCCACGGTTATGGGCCTGGCCCAGTTATGTTTCTGTAGCTTTTCCAGTCGAGTGACTTCCTTCTTTCTCTCCCCGACCTCCGCATCGCACCGCAGCTGGACTGCTTCTTTCTCTGGTTCGGTTGCGGCTCAGATCCAGCCGCGTCGTGCAGCCTGCCCCCCTTGCCGTCGCCGTCGATGGCGACTCCAGGTTCGTCTTCCCTTTCCCCATCCCGATGGTATCTGTCCCCGTTCCTTGGGTTCCATTTGTTCGTCGCCCAAATCGCACGAGCTGGCCTCTAGGGTTAACCGATTTTAGCTCTATATGTGACGGGATCTAGTGTTTTTTCGAGTTGTGTTTCCACTTTTAGGATGTCGATTAGGGTGTATTTCTCTAGGATTTTGTGTTGTAGTCATTGGTGTTCATCTTCTTCGTTGCTGAAATCGCACTAACTTGCTGCAATGTTGTTCCTGATTCCTGCTTTTGAGTGGTGTCATTGGTGTTCATCTTCTTCGTTTCATCTGCTAGGTATTTCTCTAGGATTTGTGAGGTGCTCACCTGCGTGTTGTGATCGTAGCTAGCTGATAGGATTTTGAGCGGTGCTAAACTGTGTATGGATGGCTAGCTGATAGGTCGTACTGGCTCGGTGGCTCCAGTGTTAATCATGAACGACACACCATCTGATGAGAGCCTACCATGCCAGATTGATGGTTTGATGTGCAGGTTTTTGGTCCCGTGGGTTATTGTGTGCATTTAGTTACTCATTTAGTTACTGTTTACCGAGACTTAATGTTTGCTGCTTTTGACTATGCATTTTTTCCTATCCTGTATCATCATATTGTTAGCATATTTCTAGCTCTTGAGATACTGCAAGATTAAATGTGTATCATCATTTTTGTTAGCATATGTAGTTTGTTTATGTCACCTTATTGCTCATTGAAGCTAACCATGATTTCCTGAAAATGCATTGGAATAGGTAGTTTTAAATTGTTTATGTCCTTGATATTCTCCTTTTAATTTATTTCTGGAGTTTTTTATACGAGACAACTTTGGTAGCCAACAGGGTTTGTACTAGCTCAGATACTTGATTTTTTTTTAGAAATTGAGTTATGTAGTGATTCTATATAATTTTATAGTGGGCATTGAAATAAGGACGAAGTAGTTTTTATGGGGTAATTGGGGGATGTAGTTTGCGGTTTCTTCTTTTTATGAAGTTCTCCATGAGTCTTTTTTTATGGTCTTCCATATGTCTTCCGTCTTCTTTTGGTTTTTGCACTGTGTGGTAGATATTTGTGCCATATCTGATAGAGGGAGTGGTCTATGATTGTTTTTTGGTACGTCATATAGTGATTTTGTAGCATTTTTCCTCTTACGTTTGCAGCTTGAAAATCGTCTGCCACGAGTTGAAACTTCGCTGCAAGAATTTCGAGAAGTTCAACACATGCAGGACTATAAGTTACCCTACACATGCTTTGTTTCTATCATGTTTTATAGTTTAAACAAACGCTGGAATCTAAGTAACATATTTCATCTACTAGGCACGACTGTGGCTTTTATGTCATGTTATATGCGGAAAAAATCAATGGAAAAGTTATGGGAAACTTCACCCAGGTAATGTAGTTTTTCCAAGCTTCTTTTTTGAATTGCACGATACAATGTTTATGCAGCTAATGTTATTCTTTCTATAATTTTGTTGCTGTAGAGATACATTCCCAAGTACAGGATGATCAAGGATTTCGCAGTGTTCTACTCAACCTTGAATGACGTCGAAGTTGAGCTGTTCGAGAGGATGAAGAAGCTCTAGGCGCAAAACCGAAGTAATAATGGCGCTGTCATTGCAAGGAGAAATTTGTCTGTCATCCCAAAAAAACCTAAAAGCATCCTTTTGTTTTTTCGTGAAAGCCAATGCAAATGCCAGGTTCAATGATGTAATATGATTCACTATGCTCTGAGAACTGTAGTACTAGATTCTAATTCTAGTGTATCGTCATAACCAGTACAGGGTTTTGCTTTCATTGTAGTACATGTCAGTGAGATGATGCCCCTATTGTAGTTCCATTTTTACTTAGTCTTGTTTTTCTATTACATGTCAGCAACATGGTACCACGAGAACAAAGAGTTTTAAGTCAGTATTTTATGTGAGCTTTTTTATTCTTGTACAATAATTTTCAATGGATGTGCGCAATCATATCAGCTTTTTCATCTCTCGAGCTATGGTTCATTCTAGATTATCCTAAATAAAAGGTAGAACTAAAAATACCTTACAAACATCTCCTTAATATTCAAACATACCAGGCAAGAAGAAGACGAACAAGCTTCCGCAGTTCTCTTTTTTTGCCCCATTTTCTGATCAAATTCTAAAATCATTCAAAAAATATGTTTTCGTTTTCACCGACCATTTTCTGCGTGATACGTCTCAAACGTATCTATAATTTCTGATGTTCCGTGTTGATATTATACCAATTGTTACATGTTTTATATACACTTCATAGCATTTTTATGCATTTTCTGGGACAAACCTATTAACAAGATGCCACAGTGCCAGTTCCTGTTTTCTGCTGTTTTTGTATTCCAGAAAAGCTAGTCTGAAAATATTCTCTGAATTGGACGAAACTTGGACAGAACCTCCTATTTTTCCAACACGTACATGGAGTCCAAATGAGAGACGGAGGGGAGCAACGAGCCAGCCACACCATGGGGCCGCGCGGGCCCCCCTGCCGCGCCGTGGGGTGGTGTGGTGTGGGCCTCACGGACATCTCCAGCCGCCACCCTTTCGCCTATATAATCTTCCCGATGCGAAAACCCTAAATACCCGAGTCATTATCCACGAAAAGTTTCAGAGACGCCGCCGCCGTCAACCCTAGCTCGAGAGGGTTCAGAAGCTCTTTCCGGCACCCTGCCGGAGAGGGGAATCATCACCGGAGGGCTGTACATCACCATGCCTGCCTCCGGAGTGATGCGTGAGTAGTTCATCCTTGGACTACGGGTCCATAGCAGTAGCTAGATTGTTGTCTCTCCACTTTATGCTATCATGTTTAGATCTTGTGAGCTGCCTATCATGATCAAGATCATCTTATTGTAATGCTACATGTTGTGTTTGCTGGGATCCGATGAATATTGAATACTATGTCAAGTTGATTATCAATCTATCTTATATGTTATTTATGATCTTGCATGCTTTCCGTTACTAGTAGATGCTTTGGCCAAGTAGATGCTTGTAACTCCAAGAGTGAGTATTTATGCTAGATAGTGGGTTCATGCCTCCGGTAATCTGGGAGAGTGACAATAACTTCTAAAATTGTGGATGTGCTGTTGCCACTAGGGATAAAATAACCGATGCTTAGCTTAAGGGTGCGCTGTTAGGTCTAATGCATTTGTTTACATTACGCACATTACTTAATGCGATTATCCGTTGCTTGCAACTTAATACCAACGGGAACTCGGATGACAACCTGGAGGTGGATTTTTAGTCATAGACGCTGTTGGATAACGGTCTATGTATTTTGTCGTAATGCCCACATGAATATCATAGTAATCATCATGTCATATATATGCATTGTCATGCGCTCAATATTTTATCAATTGCCCAGCTGTAATTTGTTCACCCAGCATGTTAGTTATCTTTTATGGAGAGACACCACTAGTGAACTGTGTACCCCGGTCTATTCTTTTACACTGATAATACAACCAACTGCAAACATTGTTCCTTTTCATTCTCTACAATTTACTACTGTTTTTCACACCATACGTTTAACCCTTTGTTTTCAGCAAGCCGGTGAGATTGACAACCTCACTGTTTCATTGGGACAAAAAAGTTTGATTGTGTTGTGTGCAGATTCCACGTTGGTGATCGAGTAAACGGCGCCACCAACAACCTTCAGAAGTGATTTCTTGCTCTTACTAGTTCGATTAAACCTTGGTTTCATACTGAGGAAAATTGCTGCTACACTGCTTCATACCTTCCTCTTGGGTCTCCCAACGAACGTGCGATCCACGTCATCACTGCGCACTTTTTAAAATTCTTAAATGATTCCCGTTCAACCCAATATTCAGTACTGTTTTAAAAATCGTTCAATATTATGTTTTGTTCATCGGCATTTTTCTATTCCCTTTTTAAAAACCGTTCAAAAATATGTATTCGTTCATTGACTGTTCCTGTTCATTTTATAAAATCATTCAACAATAGGGTTTCGTTCATTGTTATGTTCACTTTTTAAGAATACATTTTTTTGTTCATTTCTAAATATCTTTCAAAAATAGTTTTCATTCAACCGCATTTTAGTTCATCTTAACAATAGGTTTTCATTCACCGGCTCTTTTTATGTTTACTTGAAAAATAGTTCGAAGATAGTTTCCACTCAAAAATAATTTCCGTTCACTACCTTTTTTGTTCACTCTTTAAAATCGTTAAAATATAGATTTCATTCACCGATCTTTTCTGTTCACTTTTTAAAATCGTTCAAAAGTACTTTCCGTTCACCGCCATTTTTCTGTTCACTTTTTAAAATCATTCAAAAATATATTTCGTTCACCGACCTTTTTTGTTCACTTTTTTAAAATCGTTCAAAAGTACTTTCCGGTCACCGCCATTTTTCTGTTCATTATTTAAAATTGTTCATAATAGACTTCGTTCAGCGTCCTTTTCCTTTTAAATTTGTTCAAAACTAATTTCCGTTCACTGACTTTTTCGGTTCATTCTATAAAACACGTTCCAAAATAATTTCCATTCAGTGACTTTTTCTGTTCAATATTTAAAATCGTTCAAATATAGATTTCTTCACCGACCTTTTTATGTTCACTTTTAAAATCGTTTAAAACTAATTTCCGTTCATCGCCATTTTATGTTCACTTTTAAAATCGTTCAAAATAGATTTCCTTCAGTGACCTTTTCCGTTCATCTTTAAAATCGTTCAAAAATAAATTTGTTCAATGACTTTTTCTGTTCATTCTTTAAAAGCGTTTAAATATAGATTTCGTTCACAAACATTTTTCTGTTCACTTTTCAAAATCGTTCTAAACTAATTTCCGTTCACTCACTTTTTCTGTTAATTCTTTACAAATCGTTCAAAAATAATACTCTTTAAAATCGTTCAAATATAGATTTCGTTCACCGACCTTTTCTGTTCACTTTTTAAGATCGTTCAAAACTACTTTCCGTTCACCGCCATTTTTTTGTTCATTATTTAAAATCATTCAAATATAGATTTCGTTCACCGCCCTTTTCTGTTCACTATTGAAAATCGTTCAAAAGTACTTTCCATTCACCGCCATTTTTCTGTTCATTCTTTAAAAACGTTCAAAAATAATTTCTGTTCAGTGTCCTTTTTTGTTCATTTTTAAAATTGTTCAAAACTAATTTCCGTTCACTTGACTTTTTCTGTTCATTCTTTAAAAACGTTCAAAAAGAATTTCCATTCAGTGATTTTTTCTGTTCACTCTTTAATTCGTTCAAATATAGATTTCGTTCACCGACCTTTTTCTGTTCACTTTTAAAAATTGTTCAAAAATAATTTCTGTTCAATGAATTTTTCTGTTCACTTTGTAAAATCATTCAAATATAGATTTCGTTCACCGACCATTTTCTGTTCAATTTTAAAATCGTTCAAAAATAATTTTCGTTCAATGACTTTTTCTGGTCACTTTTTAAAATCATTCTAAATAGATTTCGTTCAGTGACCTTTTTCGTTCATATTTAAAATCGTTCAATAATAATTTCCATTCAATGATTTTTTCTGTTCACTTTTTTTAAATCGTTCTAAAGTACTTTCTGTTCACGACTTTTTCTGATCATTATTTACAAATTGTTCAAAAATAATACTCATTAAAATCGTTCAAATATAGATTTTGTTCACCGACCTTTTTCTGTTCACATCTTAAAATCGTTCAAAAGTACTTTTCGTTCACCGCCATTTTTCTGTTCACTTTTTAAAATCGTTCAAAAATAGATTTCGTTCACCGATATTTTCTGTTAAGTTTTTAAAATCCTTCAAAAGTACTTTCCGTTCACCACCATTTTTCTGATCATTCTTTAAAATCGTTCAGAATAGATTTCGTTCAGCGTCCTTTTCCGTTCAGCTTTAGAAACGGTCAAAAATAATTTTCGTTCAGTGACTTTTTCTGTTCATTATTTAAAATTGTTCTAAATAGATTTCGTTCACCGACCTTTTTTATTCACTTTTTAATACCTTCAAAACTATGTTTTCGTTTCACTGACTTCTTCTGTTCATTCTTTAAAACGTTCAAATATAGATTTTGTACAACGACCTTTTAAGTTAACTTTTAAAATCGTTCAAAACATGTTTCCGTTCACCACCATTTTTCAAATCATTTTTTAAAATCATTTAAAAAATAATTTCCGTTCACCGCCATTTCCTGTTCACTTTCTAAAATCGTTCAAAATAGATTTCGTTCACCGACCTTTTCTGTTCACTTTTTTTTAAATCGTTCAAAAATAGTTTCTACTCACCGCCATTTCCCGATTTCCGTTCACTCTTTAAAGTCATTCAAAAAAGTTTCCGTTCAAAATTAGTTTATGTTCACTTTGTAAAATCACTCAAAATAGATTTCGTTCACCGACCTTTTCCGTTCAGTTTTAAAATCGTTCAATAATAATTTATGTTTACTGACTTCTTCTGTTCATTCTTTAAAAACGTTCAAATATAGATTTCGTACAACGACCTTTTCTACTCACTTTTCAAAATCGTTCAAAAACAGTTTCCATTCACTGTTATTTTATGTTCACTTTTTAAAATTGTTTCCGTTCACCACCATTTTATGTTACACTTTTTAAAATCGTTCAAAATAGATTTCGTTCACAGACCTTTTCTGTTCACTTTTTTAATATCGTTCAAAATAGATTTCGTTCACCGACCTTTTCTGTTCACTTTTAAAATCGTTCAAAAATAGTTTCTATTTCACCACTTTTTACTGTTGACTTTTGAAAATCGTTCAATATAGATTTCGTTTAGTGATCTTTTTCGTTCATAGTTAGAATCGTTCAAAAATAATTTCCGTTCAATGACTTTTTCTGTTCACCGCCATTTTTCTGTTCATTCTTTAAAATCGTTTTGAATAGATTTCGTTCAGCGTCCTTTTCCGTTCAGCTTTAAAATTGTTCAAAACTAATTTCCGATGTGCGATGTCGAAGCCATTCGAGCAAAATTTCGTGCCAGCTTGTCATTAACAAATTCAACGAGATTCAAGTCCCTATGGCTAAGGAGTTTATGAAAAAAACATGTAAGCATGCGCCCGTTTCAACAAATTCAATTGTAACTAAACCCTTAAACTAATATAGCATCCAGTACAAAGATGATGTAATAACCTTTTTATGCTTCACATTTAAATCGCAGGCACCGCATCTACTTCATTAATTTCAAACTGCTTTTATCTCTGTTTGCATATCCTATTTGGAAGATGGCGTGTCCGAGGAAGTTATCCTTTTAACACAAGCAAACAATAGTTCTCATAAATCAATCCTTTTTTCTAAAAATAATTTCAGTCAAATGTTCTAATCCCCCTCTTGTTGATTCCACTTTTTCAGTAATCCAAATCAGTAGGAAAATGCTACAGAGAGTCAAAAGTTAAAAACAATTTGAAGAACACAATGGTTCAACATAATTTAGATGAAAAAACTATTATCTGAATACTTCCTTTTTTGTAACTAGCTCCTTCTATCTTTGTTTTCCTGCTGTGGTTTTACAGACATATCGTGTAGTTTTTTGGAACTGAGGAAGAAACAGTCGCCAAGTTTTCTTGAATATTTTTGGAACTACTAGGCATACTATGAAACCAGTCGAACTTTATTATACGAATCAGTCGTACTAGTACACTATAATACTTTCTTTCTTGGTTCACAGTTTTTCTTGTACGATCAGTAAACAGTTCAAGGGAAAATAGAAGTTGTAGTTCTCGTCAGCGCCAAACTTTAAAACCAAACACGCCAATTTGTTTCCTTCTCGTCATCTAGTCAGCGCACGGACAAAGGGCCGGCCCAGTTAGCGTCTGGGGGTGCGCGGAGCGCTGTACTGTCCGCGTAACGCGATAACTAGGACCTCCCGCGATTTTGCGGGACGAATCGCGCGCACGATACCGATTCATTTCCCTCTCCGTGCTCAGGCGCTCAGCCCACATAGAATACGACCTAACTCTCGTTCCATTGGCCCAACCTCCAAACTCGGCTTGTCTAAAAAAACAAAAAAACTCGGCAACTCCCTGCTCACCAGTCAGCGGCTACCTTACCCTAGCCGGCGGCGCGCCGGCGTCGGCACGAGTTCCGAGGGCGGTAGGTCGGGCGGCGCGGGGGCGGGCGTGCGACCTACGGAACGCGGGAAGCGACCAGCCCACGCGGCGGCTCCCGCCAGCGCCCAACGCCCAGCGACTAGGCTTTGGACGCCGCTGCGCACCACCATTCGCAGTTCGTCGTCCCTATTGCATCGGCCAGTAGCGAGCAGGCGGTTGTTCCTGCATCCCCGCCCCCCTCGCCAGCCAGGTTGGTGCTTCAGAGATGGGTCGTGGGGTTTTTCTCCCCCACACGAGGAGGCTGATGCTGCTCCTGCGGCCGAAGGGCTTCTCCTCGTCCGCCTCCGTCGCTTCTACGCGCGAGCCGCTCCACGTATGCGTAGTTGGCAGCGGCCCCGCCGGATTCTACACTGCGGAAAAGGTGCGTGGTGTTCGCTTCCATTCGTCCTGCCAGTCTTTGGGGCCTGGTTGCTTTGCTTCTTGATGTGTGTTCTATTTTTTTCCAGTGTGATGGTGATAAGGGTGTTTCACTGTTTTCTTCTGTGCTATACTCGAATTTTTCCCGATTCCAGTTCTACGAAAATCTAAATACTAAGGCGCCATCATAGCCGTGGAACTGTGTAGCTTAATATGGATTGTCAAATGTGATGTAATCTGGAACCTGTTGCTGTATAGTAAAATCTCAAAAATACTAAACCATGCTTGGATAAAAGTGCATTTTTAGTTTTTGGTTGCTATGTTGCAACAATAGAAGCAAGATGAAGATAATTAGGCGAAAATTCTTGCTAAGTTTTCTTGGGAATTACCCACTTATTTCAGCAGTAGCACTTCAAAGCTTATATCGACTCTTGCTTTAAGCAGATGCTAAAGGGTCATGAAGGAGCGCAAGTCGATATTATTGATAGGCTACCGACCCCGTTTGGCTTAGTTCGTTCTGGAGTGGCTCCAGATCATCCAGAAACAAAGGTGAGCATTTCATTTTGCTGTCTTATTGTGAAATCTAAGTTCAGTCAATTATTTATGTACCAGCAGCTGCAGTAAATTCTGATACACTTTTTATTTAGAGTTGGTTCGCTTCTTCATAATTCCTCAGTTCTTGTATCATTTAGAAAAGTAATTTATTGGTTACACCAACATCTGTACAAGTTACTCGGTTACCTCATGATTTTACTGGCCCTTCAATCTCCATACATAATTACATATATCACTAAAGATATTCCATAGGAGATTAAGTTTTCCATATACTTTCAACAGATTGTGGTAAATCAATTTTCTCGTGTAGCTGCAAACGCCCGCTGCTCATTCTTTGGGAATGTAACGATTGGAAGTGATGTATCTCTATCAGAGCTGCGGAAGACATATGATGTTGTAAGCAGATAAAGCATTGATCTGTGACTTTTTTCCAAATGGCTATTTTCTTTTACCATAACTTATGCAGTTCTTTATTGATAGGATGCTGATGTTGTATGTCCTACTTAACAGGTCGTTCTTGCTTATGGTGCTGAAAGTGATAGATCATTTGACATTCCTGGGGAGGTATAACATACTTCCTTCGATGTGTCACATATTTTGATGGGCGCAAAATCATCTTTGCTCTAGTCTTTCTTTTATTGGTCACACATAGGATTCTGTTTATGTAGCCTCGTGAATGGTGTATCATGAATGCCACATAAGAGTAGCGTGTATTTGTGCTTACAATTGTATTATCGCCATAATAAATAAACTAGAAAAGTTAATCACCCAAAATAGTTGCATATGGAACACAGAAACAGTATCACCAAAGAAACACAAATTATGTACAGTTGCTGAAACGGGCTGATATATGCTAGCGACGTAGCATCTAATGTGCAAGCTTTTGTAGTGTTTTATTTTATTGCATGATTTGCGTTTTGCTTTATTTGGTGTCTGTGGGTTGTCTTATTCCTCATATTGTCTTCATATCTAGGACCTCAGGGGAATACATTCAGCTCGAGAATTTGTATGGTGGTATAATGGGCACCCAGACATGTGTAACTTGGCACCTGACTTGAAAAACACAGAATCTGCTGTGGTCCTTGGACAGGTATCTGATTTTAGTCCTATGGAAAGAATCAGTAGATAAACTTTGAATGCTGTATCAACATTATGGGTCAGCAGAAGTACTTAGTAGGTTTTAGCTTTCTAAACTTGAAGTCAAAATATGTCCGACCTATTATTCAGTAGTAAACCGAGAGATTTCCATTGATCATTTAATTCAGTTAACCTTGAAGTATTCTTGTGTGGCTATATAAGATGGTAAAAGCATTGCCAGCTCCTTCAATAAAGCGATCATGTTTTGAGTTTTTTGAACTCTCTGTTATAGAAAAGTTCATACTTTACTGTGTTTGTTGTCCTTCTTGGGAAGTTACTATTGTCCTGAAATTATATTTCTTTCTGCAAGTTTTTTATTAAAGTGATGCCCTCACATGAAAAGTGATGTTCTCATATGTAAGAATGAACATAATGTTGTGCCAGATTATTCTCCATCTCTTTTTGTAATATTTATTTGCTGCCGTACTGTTCGCTATATCAAGGGAAATGTTGCTCTTGATGTTGCCCGTATTCTTCTTCGGTGCACAACCGAGTTGGCTTCCACAGACATTGCTGGTTATGCTTTGGATGCTCTCCGTAGCAGCACAATAAGGTATCCATACCTTTTGATTTGAATACTTTCTTTTGTTTTGAACTCTTATTGTGTGTTACGATGATTAAAGTAGTTCTTCTGTTGCAATTGTTTTCATGTGAAGGAAGGTGTTCTTGGTTGGACGGCGAGGCCCGGTACAAGCAGCTTGCACAGCAAAGGAGCTACGTGAAATACTAGGTATTTTCTTGTTGCAAAGTTTGTAAGTTTTAGTACATTGTATTGGCTTTTTTGATTGCTCATATTAGATTCCAAAACTGACATCATGTAGGTTTGAAAAATGTCCACGTTTGCATCAAGGAAGCTGATCTTGTGACCTCACCTGCAGATAAGGTTTGGGCAGTAATTGTGGCAGTAGTTGCATATTTCCAATTGCTGGGTTTTCATCTACAGCTTTGTGTTAAATATAACTAGCCCAGTTTTTGAGAACTTGCAACTTAGGGATCAGAATGTATTGCTCTTTACTGTTATTGGCTAGTTTTTGGCTGGATAGTGTTTATTCTGCTCAAGTTTGCTTGTTATTCATGCTAATCAACATGTCATATCTATTTTTTGTTGAAATATGGAACACTTGTTTCTAGAACCGTGGCACCACAAAGCATGTTAGAATGAGGGAGGTGCTTGGTGTGCGTGGGCTGTTAGGCAACATATAGGATGGGTTAGGGCTCAAGGTTTGGGAGGAATGTACATTTAAAATCAGCAAAACATGACAAACCCCTTCTATTTTCAGCGAAATCAGTAAATCAGCATTCTTTGCAAAATGTTTTGATCCTGTTCTGGTTATGTGCTGAGAACGACACTGGCTGGGGAGTGTTTACTCCTATACCATTTTTACATCTCTTGCCTCTTGGTTGTAAATTGTACTCCCTCTGTCCCGTTCTAAGTGACGGGGAGAGTGAACTGAGTTAGTGCAAATTCATACTAGTACAAATGGTGTCAGTTAGTTGGGGACAGAGGGAGTAACCAATCATTTACTAATATCTAAATCACAGTGCTACTAGACTTCTTACTCGTATTTTGGTGCCACCATGCTGCGAAATTGACTAAAATGTTCCCTCCACATTACCTGATATGGTCATCTTGCTTGTGATAGAAGAAAGCTTATCTCGTTGCAGGAGGAGATGAGGAATAGTAGAATTAAAAGAAGGGTCTACGAGCTGCTGTCTAAAGCTGCTACTGCGCAACAGGAAAAGAACAATGATGACCGAAAGGAGCTTCACTTTGTTTTTTTAAGGAAGCCTACAAGATTTCTCCCTTCAGAAGATGGTTCCACGGTTGGCGCTGTGGAACTTGAAAAGACTCTTTTAAAAGGTGAGATGTCAAGAGTCTTCTTGATTATTTTTTGGGCACAGGTTTTGGCATTTACCTTTTTGTTGGTTATATAGATGATGGAGTAACTGGAAAGCAAGTGGCAGTCGGAACTGGTGAGTTTGAAGATCTGAAATGTGGGTGAGTGCATTAGCTGATGCTTTCCTGTTTTTTGATGACCAATTAACTCTTGGTTTCTAAGGTTTATCTTCTTCTTAGACTGGTTTTGAAGAGTATTGGTTACAAATCCTTGCCAATAGAAGGTTTACCCTTCGACCAATACAGAGGTGCATGTTATTGCCTTTCTGTTTAATTCTTTGGAGCTTAGGCTTTATTTTATTTCTCTTTCTGACCCATAAAGATTTTTTTTCGATTATACATGTGGAACGATCATCTGTTCATTGCAGGAGTTGTCCCAAATTTGCGGGGCAGAATTCTGAGCAGTGAATCAGACACTGCCAAGGTGGAACCAGGACTGTATGTAGTAGGATGGTTGAAAAGGGGCCCAACTGGGATTGTTGCTACAAATCTCCACTGTGCTGAGGAAACAGTATGTACCTTATGCTCCTTTATCTATAAAAGAAGAAACAGTATACACCTTGTTATCATTATTTCCTATTGCTGTGCCGTAGAAGATTTTCGAGCACCCAATCGATATATGACTTATCCTGTAGTGACTGGTGTAGCTTTGATTGGTTCTTTCCTGTGAAAACATCATAATCCAATTGTATTATGGTCATGGGCCTGTGTCCTGTCGCTGGCTGGCTTGTCCAAGACAGCAAGTGTGCTAATTAATGAAGGCATAGGATAAGATCAGTTAGCTTGTTAGTTTTGGTATGGGTGGTAAGTGTCCCTTAGGGTAGGATACGACCAGTAGTATTTGCAGCAGATGCATCCGTGCGTGTGTCGTGCATGGGCAAGGGAAATTATTACAAAAATTCTTAGCTTAATTATCTTCTTTATGTTTCTAGTTTGAATTGAGATCAACTTGTGGATCAAGTTAGTTGTCCTATGTATGGGACTAGACTGTACTCTTTTAATTTATCAAAAAATTAATAAACAACAGTTCTCTAAGCCTCAGAGCTTCTCCTCCACGTCAGGGACAAGTAGGGGTGAAAACGGTACGGATTATTTCCGACCGACCGACCGATCGGAGGCTCACGGATGGCAAAAACGGATTCGGTCGGATAGTTGGCGGACACGGTCATGAATACGGATAGTAATTCACGGATACGAAAAAGGATGTGGTTTCACTAATATCTGTCCGTGTCCGAAGATATACCATATTTCACGGTTATATCCGGCAATATCCGGCACAATATCCGACAAGTGGTCATAGTTTACGACATGTATCTTTAAGAAGTTCAAGTTGTGAGCTCTTTCATACTCAAAATATCCATACGGACATTTGTAGTCGAGCACGTACTATTGCAATTATGTGATCCGTTTATGGCAAGTAAATTGGTCAATAATATGTGTTATATGCAGTCATATTCACGTGGTGACATTCCGACAAAACTTCTATCCGCAACCGAACTGTATTCGCTTCGTATTCGTTCCGCATTCGTAACCGGTAGTCTCCGATTCCGTATTTGTATCCGCACACTATCCGTTCCGATTATGAAACCGAGAAAAATACGGTTGCGGACTTGGTTTCACTACTATTCGACCGTATCCGCTCCGTTTTCACCCCTAGGGACAAGTCCTGTCGCCATTTTGTTGAGGCGAGTACCTTATCCCAGTCTTCAGACCTTTACTGTACCTAAATTATCTCATTGTGGATCAAGGTCAGTAACACATTGGTGGAAACCCTTCAGG
Source organism: Poa pratensis (assembly GCA_947311845.1). NCBI lineage: Eukaryota > Viridiplantae > Streptophyta > Magnoliopsida > Poales > Poaceae > Poa > Poa pratensis. The sequence goes on from CAMZMU010000090.1 coordinate 10,391,748, forward strand.
ATATTTTGGTATCTTGTTGGCTGTTTTTTTTGTTACTCCAAACAACAAAAAACATGCAAGTTGTTACTGAAGAATATAACTCTAAGAGAAAATAGGTAAGGATTATCCGGAAATTAAAGAAAATGATCATGTGCGAATTTTACCACCCTAAAATATGTACTTCCTAGTTCTTAAAATATCCTAGACAATCCTAGATGTACATTGTGGTATGAAGTGCAAGCCTACAAAATTTGGGCCAAACTTAAATCCATTTGTGTGTTGTACAATGTTTTATTTGCATAATCTTATAGTAGTTTCTTTATTAGATCCTCCTTTTTTGGCTCAGCACTCAGCACACAAATTCACATGTTTTTGGCCTAAGGCTTGAAGATTGGTGTTTCATCCCATAATACACATCTATGAATTTGGTCAAAATGTTTCTAAACTTTAAAATGTAATTTCGTTCGGAAGTCAGATTTTTTTCAGGATTAACCAGTGTATGACATAAAATTTCAACCTATAATGGTATGGCCAAATAAGTTGCTAGTTTTCTCATTTGTTTCCAAGCAACTTATCTGGCAACAGAGCAACCGGAACTTGGTTTTGAGGTTTTAGCATGCTATGCACATCGTGTTCTAATTATTCGTTGATTAACAGGTGGCTAGCATCATTGAAGATGACAAGAAGGGCGTGTTCATGGCCTCATCTGGTTCAAAAAGGCAAGGCCGGAGGGGACTAGTTGAGATTCTAGAACAGAAGAATATCCGCTATGTGCCCTTCGATGACTGGGAGAAGATCGATTCCAAAGAGAGGACGGCAGGCCAGCTGAAGAACAAGCCTAGAGAGAAGATCACAGCCTGGGATGAGCTCCTGAAAGTTGCAAACGAGGGATAATTGAAGAGCAGTTCCTTGGATAACTTTGTTGCCTTGTAAATCTCGTAGACTGAGATAAAGCGAGCAAATTTTCTCCTGAGCGCTTGAACACATATACATACACGTCAGAACTTTTTGCAGCTATAGATAGGAAAAATTACAAGTGGCCACGCAAATCAACAGCCTTTTTATGTTGTAACTACAAAAAGTTTCATGGACTTTCAGGATTGTTTTTTGGAAATGTACTCGTTTTTTTTTATAGATAAAGCAATGTACTAATCATCTGTCAGAGAGCAATGTCGTTGATAAAATAATTCCAGTGCTCCAACGACGCATCATCAAAACTCAGGAGTCAGGACGACCAGGCCTGTTCGGAAACTGGATGTGTGGAAGGCCCGTTCTAAATCTGCATTCTTAGCAGAGCCTCATGGGCCTCATTTTCTACCTATCTGACATATGACTAGTACAATGGGCCCGTAGTCGGTCATGGTGTGAGCGAGCACGCGGATAGTCAAAACATAGCAGGAAATGGATTTATGTGGACTGAAATGTAGAATCTAATATCTCAAAAAATTAAATCAAGATCAATTCAAACAGAAAATGGAACCATTACCAAGGAAAATAAAGGCCACTCTGAACTTTATTGTTTTTCATTATACAGTTAATCCCAAGCAAATCAACACATCAAAAGTTTATTCATTCTCCGGAAGGAAAACAGTTAATTACCTCCATGAATAACCAACAAATAATAAATACAACACCATTACAATTAGCTGCTACATTCACATTCACATACACACACCAGCCAACCCAGACCAAAACACATCAAGTAAATAAATAAATTACTGTTACTAATTTGTGATCAGTGCAGGATGCGTGGGCTGGCGTAGGGTCCCTTGAGCCACCCGTTGGCAATCGAACGGTAGGCAGCCTCGGTGAGGTGGATGCCGTCCCAGATGAGGTAGTTCTGGGGGTCGGAGCAGGCGCTCGCCCCGGACATGCCGCACCTCGCCTTGTTATTGTAGTTGTACTTGCCCTGCCCGCCGGCGCCGCAGCAAACCTTCAGGCCGTACTTCAACCCTGCAGTCAAACGACATATAGCTAATTAAACGATTGCTTGTTACTAATTAATCTGCTTCGTAATGCGCGATCACGAGCGCTTAATTTGTCGCGTTCGATGAGCACGAGGAGACGAATAAGGCACTGGGATGGATGAGGTACTGTAATAAAAGATCATGCACTGCACGGTGTATGGACATGGGCACATCCTATTATCTTTTGTGAGCCTGTGTTTTGGAGCATCTCTCTGTCAAATTTATATGTCCGTTAAGATTGAAAGAAGAGCTGTCACATGTACAGTGCTTTAGCACTAGTATTACACAGTGACAGGGCCTCATTTCATAATAATTGGATCATGTGTTTGTTAGATGGGGATGCCAACTGGTTTGCTAGCTAGCAAGGTATTGATTCCCAAATAATATGGACATGAGTCATGGTCCCCGGAGCATAACTTGACCACTACTAATTAGCCGAATTGAGTCACTGGTGGGCTAAGAATCCAGGACGCCATATACTACTCTGAAGCTCCACTTAACTAGCTTTCTAGGACTAGTATACATCCTTTCAAAAAAAAAAAAGGACTAGTATACATCAGACACACGCAACTTTGGATAAATGTCTCCTACGTATGTAGAGGCTATCCCTTAGCTGTCTCGTCTAGACTAGAACATGTCGTACGTGATCACCTTAACTTCAACTTTGTCACCTTTGCCTTGCTGCTAAAGGGGTGTGAAGTGTAAAGATGATGCTGCCTTGCGGCTGTGGACAGGGATGTCCAGACAGCTCTCCAGCCGGATACAACTTTAGCACACGGATATTCTTCACATGTGGAATATATGCAACCCAATGATCATATAGTACTCTGGTGCCCGGATCATCTTACCGAAGAAGTTAGTATCAACTTACCGAAGTTCTGTGGTGCCCGGATCATCTGGATGACCTGCGAGTAGAAATCGGCGTACATGATCCTGGTGTGGGGGTAGGTCCTCTGGAGGTTGGCGAGGCTCCGCCGCAGCAGCGAGTTGTGATGGGAGGAGAGGTCGTTGTAGCTCTTGAGGCAGCCGTCGCCGTCATAGTCGGCGCCGTTGGAGGTCCCGTAGAGGGTCAAGTAGACGGGGAAGCAGCCGATCGGCAGCACCCCTGGCACCACCACGTCAATCGCGCCTAATCTTATCATCGTCTGGGAGAACACAGATCAGCATGCATGCTTATGGCGTTAGACGATTGACACTGAAAAATCAGGGGCAGAGCCACCTACCGGCCTAGCTGAGAAAAGTCAGTGAGATGGATCGAATGAGCTAGATTGGTGAGGTGGAGTAGGTTACTTACCTCGAGGCCACGGATGATGTGGCTGACGACCTGCGGCACGTAGCCCCTCACGTCGGCCATGGTCCGGCCGGAGAAGAGCGCCGCGTTGTAGTCGTTGCCGCCGAACTCGCCGACGACGAACAGGGACTTGGAGAGATGCCTCTTGCAATCTACGTGCACATGCGAGATTTTAATACTCAAGATTACTCTTTATAGTAATAGAGTAGTAGTGAAGTTAGTGTGTTGAAGTGGTTAGTTACCCTTGCCGCAGGCGGACGGGAGGAGCTGGCGGAACCACTTGATCTGTGTTCCGAGGGGCCCGTTGTTCCATATCTTGTCGCTGAGGCCGATGGACTTGAAGAAGTCGAAGTCCATGGTGGTGGCGCCGATGATCGCCATGTTGGCGCCCTTCTTGAAGTCGCCGCCGGCCTTGGACGCCGGTGGCAGCGGCAGCCCAAAGTGTTCAGCTGCACAAATATATACCAACTAGTCACGCCCACGTGTCTATCTTTACATATAGGAGTTTGTGCTATTTCAAGACGCGTAATCATATCGATAGGACAAGCAATATCAACGACGACGCATGTGTGGTAGGCACGTACCGAGGAAGTCGATGATGACGCGGCCGTCGGAGCAGCGGCCGGTGGGGCGCTTGAAGAAGGTCTCGCCGTAGGGCGACTGCCCCGTGGTGAGCCACGCCGGGCAGCCGCCGACGCACAGGTTGCCGGTGTCGGAGATGGAGTCGCCGAAGCTGTAGATGGCCTCGTACCGCTGCGCCGCGCCGTGCTGGAGCGCGCACAGCAGCACCACCACGGCGCCAAGCAGCGCGCCTCTGATCATCCCCATAGCTTGAAGTTAACTGCACGTACGGTCAGGGTGGCACGAGACGATGGTGCGTGTGTCTGTCAGTCTGTGGTTACGGCTGGAGATCCGGTGGGATTTTATAGGCGGGGTTGCCGGGTTGGCCGTCCGGCCGTTAAGACGTCCCTTTCCCCGGTGGACTGCTATGCTAGCTGCTGGGGGCGACGTGCTCCCTTCCATATTCCTCCCTTCACTGACGACACCCAAGTGCAGTCTGTCAGGTACGCATCCTTGTGATATTGCGAGATACGTAAAGCACTAAAGCGTTTTCGAGTTTTTTCTTGGCATCTTGTTTTTCTACCGAGCTTTGCTGCTGGTGAGTGCAACACCTTTTGTGGTTATCGACTGAATATTTGACAGATGAGAATAACTTGTCCGCAGATATTTCAGCACTCAGTTTACTCAGTCGCTAAGGCTTCTCTCGACGCTACCATATTTTTCGGTTAATCATTGACAGGATTCATGTCGTAGACGACAGAAGGTGTTGCGGAAATTATATATCCAAGAGCAATCGACCGGCCTCATGCTAACGGTATGGAACGCAAATTCATTATTTCTCCTACTTCTGCACAGAAGTCCTCAACAACTTCGCTTCTCACCGATGCATGGACAGTTTAAGATTGGAGAACGGTAACTAAGACGAATCTTGGGATTGGTTTTTCTACTCACCTAAACAAAGACAAGGTCACTGTCTAAGTCTAACTACTCGCTCCATCACATGCATATGCAGTGATGTACGGTCCGGTCCAAGCTATGTTTTGGGGAAAGCCACGTGAATTGTCGTGTTGGGGTCAACTTGAAGTCATGAAGTGTGCTTTTCTTTTGCACGGATTTTATCAAAAAGTTAAATTTGGTATATACTCCCTCCGTTCCCAAATATAAGATGTTTTAGGATTTATCCACATACAAATATACACAAATATATCTAGACACATTTCATGTGTATGTTCATTCACTTTAATATGCACATAGACAACATGTGCAACACTTAAAACATTTCAGATGTTTTAGACTTTGTCCAGATACACATGTACACAAATGTATCTAGACACATTTCATATATATGTTCACTCATTTGTCTATGTATCTAGACAATATGTCACTACAGGAACGTCGGCCTATGCCGACGGCCAGAGGCTACGCCGACGGCTTCGCGGAGGACAGCCCTTTGACACAGGGCTATGCCGACGGCTAGGTTCACGGGCTACTGGCGTCGGCATAGCTATGATTTTTTTCTATTTTTCATTTAATATGAAATAATCCATATCTTTAAATCCGTAAATCAAAATTTAACAAATAAAATGTCTAAATCGATTAGAAAAATGAGAGGAATCCAAATATGACATCCATATCATCTTTTTCATCATGTATATGACTTTTTGCAACATATTTTTGGTACTTGCGTAATAAAAAAAGTCATTTTGGCACTAAAAAATGGAAAATGATATTTATAAAAATATTTTGGAAATTGTTTTTGGCAACAATGTTTGCCATACCAAGACACACCTATGTGTCAAATATGGACACTTTATCACAAATTATGGCACGGGGTCCATTTTGACAAATTTTTCAACAAAATAAAAGAAAGTCAAAAAAAGTCAAAAAATGAAATCCTTTGGCATGAAGTCCTTTTATGTATACTAGTTGGTAGAAAAAATGATAAACTTGAGTTTTGAAAAAGTTTTTAAAAAAATTCTTCACAAAAAGGTCAATCATCTATAAACATGTATTAGTTTTATAAATATCATTTTTCATTTTTTAATTGCCAAAAATGAACTTTTTTGTTCAGCAAGTACAACAAATATGGTGGAAAATGGCACCCATCCAATTTTCACACAAAGTAGACCATATTTTATGGATAATCCAGTAATATTAGGAATTTTCTCGGTTTCTACATAATTTCGCCAATTTAAATGACTTTATGCCTATTTTTCGAAAGTAATTGAATTTTGAACTACAAGTGTGTGATAGTTTGCTCTGAAAAATTTACAAAATCCATTTTAAGATACAACAGTAGAGGTTATATCACAGAACCGTCGATAGTTTTGAAAAATGCGACCCCTTTCGATAAATAGGCACGGCGGCCATTTTGACCGTTTTTTCAACAAAATAAAAGAAAGTGAAAAAATACTAAAAAAATGAAATCCTTTGGCATGGAGTCCTTTTATGTGTACTAGTTGATATAAAAATGATAAACTTGAGTTTTGACAAATTTTCTAAAAAACTTCTTCACAAAAAGGTCAATCATCTATAAACATGTATTTATAAATATCATTTTTCATTTTTTAATTGTCAAAAATGATATTTTTTGTGAAGCAAGTACAACAAATATGGTGGAAAATGGCACCCATCCAATTTTCACACAAAGTAGACCATATTTTATGGATAATCCAGCAATATTAGGAATTTTCTCGGTTTCTACCTAATTTCGCCTATTTAAATGATTTTATGCCTATTTTTCGAAAGTAATTGAATTTTGAACTACAAGTGTGTGATAGTTTTCTCTAAAAAATTTACAAAATTCATTTTAAGATACACCAGTAGTGGTTATATCGCAGAACCATCGATAGTTTTGAAAAATGCGACCCCTTTCGATGAATAGGCACGGCGGCCATTTTGACCTTTTTTCAACAAAATAAAAGAAAGTGAAAAAATACTAAAAAATGAAATCCTTTGGCATGAAGTCCTTTTATGTGTACTAGTTGCTAGGAAAAATGATAAACTTGAGTTTTGACAAAGTTTCCAAAAACCTTCTTCACAAAAAGGTCAATCATCTATAAACATGTATAAGTTTCGAGTCAAATGACCAAGGTATGACCATTCCCGTGCCATAGTTTGTGATAATGTGCCCATATTTCACACATAGGTTTATCTTGGTATGGCAAATTTTTTTGCAGAACTGAGTTTTTTTTAAATAATTTTTATAAATATCATTTTTTATTTTGTAAGTGTCAAAAATGATATTTTTTTGTGAAACAAGTACAACAAATATGGTGCAAAATGGCACCCATCCAATTTTCACACAAAGTATACCATATTTTATGGATAATACAAAAATATTATGAATTTTCCCGGTTTCTACCTAATTTCTCCTATTTAAACGACTTTATGCCGATTTTCCGAAAGTAATTCAAATTTGAACTACAAGTGTGTGATAGTTTACTCTGAAAATTTTACAAAAATCATTTTAAGATACACAAGTAGTGACTATATCACAGAACTTTCGATAGTTTTGAAAAATGTGACCCCTTTCAATGAATAGGCACGGAGGCCATTTTGACCATTTTTTCAAAAAAAAATAAAAGAAAGTGAAAAAATACTCAAAAAATTATATCATTTGACATGGACTCCTTTTATGTGTACTAGTTGCTAGGAAAAATGATAAACTTTAGTTTTGATAGACCTTTCAAAAAAAAACCTTCACAAAAAGGTTTATCATCTATAGACATGTATAAGTTTCAAGCCAAATTACCAAGTTATGGCCATCCCCGTGCCATAGTTTGTGATAAACTGTCCATGTTTTACACATAGGTGTGTCTTGGTATGGCAAACATTGCTGCCAAAAATAAGTTTTAAAATATTTTTATAAATATCAATTTTCCATTTTTTAAGTGCCAAAATGACTTTTTTTATTAAGAAAGTACCAAAATATATTGCAAAAAGTCATATACATGATGAAAAAGATGATATGGATGTCATATTTGGATTCCTCTCATTTTTCTAATCAATTTAGACATTTTATTTGTTAAATTTCGATTTAGGGATTTAAAGATATAAATTATTACATATTAAATGTAAAAAAGAGAAAATAAAGTAAAATAAATTTTATTGTTATTTATTTAAAAATATTATTACATAATAATTGTTATTTATTCAAATAAATTTTCAAAATTTAAACAATAAAAAGTGTAACATCATGACTCAGGGGTTAATATGATTGATAGGATACTAATATCAGTAAGTTCTAATATCTCATTTGTAAGCTAATTTGGAAAGAACTCAAAAGTTAATCGTGCTTGGGCTGGAGCAATTTGAGGATGGGTGATCGAATGGGAAGTTTGACCAGGATAAGTATTTTGACCTGAGATTAAGTGTGTGGCTAAGTGGGAAATTTCGGAGAAAAATTTAAAAAATATATAAAAAGTTAATTTTTTTGAAATATTTTTTTTTGAAAAAATGACGACGGCAAAGCCGTGGCTTAGTCCTATGCCGACGGCCATCTATCCTATGCCTACAAGGACCTATGCCGACGGACCTATGCCGACGGGGCTGTCGTCGGCATAGCCTGTGCCGACGGCCTTTGGGCTTTTCCCGACGGCAAAAAGCCGTCGGCGTAGGTCCTACTTCCTGTAGTGTGTTTAACATCTAAAACATTTAGGAACGGACAGAGTATTAGATAAATAATTTTTTTATCAATCAATCCGATAGTAGAGAGGCGTAGCCAAAATAAAACCAAGCCCCAGGCCACCTTTGGGACACTGTAGCTACAATACGTGACTGTAGCTATACTTAAGCCTACGACGGATGCTCATGCCCCGGCCAAGGCCAGTGTAGCCTGAGGCCTGTCTACGCGTCTGAGTAGAGTAACTAAACCGACTCTCGAAAAAAAGACCCTAAATAAATATAGGGAAAATACAACCAAGACTCTAGTACTAAAATTCCTCGTCCGGCGTCCTAGCACCATTCTCTCGCTCGGAATGAACAAAGTTTGATATATTCAATCACAAAATATCTGCAAAAACCCGCAGAGGGCAAAACCTCATTTAATTTCCGCAATAGTCGACCACCACATATGATCTTACCTTATTCTAGACGAAGTTGGAAAATGCCTTCTGCTTGCTCTTTTTCCTTCCCTTTTAGAAGTATAAATGTGACATATTTGCTTTCCATTTCGGAAACACTCATTAACTATAGTGGTAAGCTTGTTGCCATGCAGTGATGCTGAGAGCACTTGCCGCATCATGTGTCGCTGGTTGTGGGGCCTTGTTAGGCCATCTGCCATTTTGTGACTATACCATGAGGGCCACTGAAGGCTTTCTACTGCCATCCAACCCATCGCAGCTCCGCAAGAAAAAGGAAAAAAAAAAACGCACCTCTCTTCGTCTTCCTCCTCTCTCCTGACCTCCACGTGTGCCTTAGGTTCTAGGGTTTCTGGCCGGCAAGCGACGTCCAGCCGCGAACAGCGCGGCTGCTCCATCGCTCCATGATTCCTCCCCCCCCCCCCCCCCCCCCCCGCTCGCTTCTCCCTTCTAGGGGCGTCCTCTCCTAGGGTTTCCGGCTGACGCCTGCTCCATCCCCTCTCCGATTCCTTCCTTCCCCACCCGTTTATCCCTTCCGGTGGCGTCCTCTCCATAAACCAGCGCTCCAGGTGGACTCCCCTCCCTGGTTGATGGAGTGAAAGACGGCGCTGAGTATTTTTTGAAGGTTAGCGGCTAATCAAAGTTGACAAAGTGGTCCTACTCAACTTCAAGATATATCAACAAAGTGAGTCATTCCTTGCCAACATCTCAACAGTACACCACCACGATCTAGGCAGTTTGCCCCACCAACATCCAGAGATCAGGCCGATGAACTTGCACGCAAGGCTTGACATAATGGGTTGTTGAAACAAAACGACGTTGTCACCGAGGATGCCCGTGGAGCCACGCAAAACACACAACAACAAGAGCCAACCCATCGTCAATGAGGGCCAACATGGAAAAAAACTCACAAGATTCTCAACAACACCAGACCAAGCGCCAGCACGGTAGGGCTTCAACTGAAGTGCTATTCGATATAATGTCACCGTCACCATTTGAGTGACGTCGCCACCACCAAAATCAAATCGAGAAATTACTACACACCACCAGCCGAGGGACGAGGATCCCTCCCTCAACCCGCAGTGTCAGAGTTACGGACTGAGATAGAGTTGAGCAACAATTGGACAAGGCCGCACGATGCTAGTGATAGGAGCCGAGTATTGCAGGTCTCAAGCTTGGGCCCATTCAGATCTCTCCTAGAAGTAACACTGATATGCGTAATTGTTACACACAATTGAAAGCTGCATGCGCATTGCTCTTGAGAGGCGCATTCACTAATCACCACAGACGAGCGACAAAAAACAGACGACCACCCTAATAGTGGTGGCGATGGCAAAGGGACGAAAATGAAGGAGGAGGAGACACCGGCTAGGTTTTGTGCCCCTTGTGTACCTTATGGGGGCGCCCACCACTAGGCAACTCTACCTTGTTACGTGAGCCCCATAGCACTAGTGTGGAATGCATTAACAACTACTGGTTCAAGTCAAAATTATGTGGATCTATGAAAGAAATATTGCCTAAAGTTCTTTATCGTTATAATGCTTAAAATATTAAGTTATCGCATGTTGTTCCAAGAACGTGCAGAAAATGCATTTCTATTCTAGAACTTCTTGTTGTCTTTTTATAGTTTTGATGTTTTTAATAACTTAAGACTATTCAGTTAAGTGAGGGGGCAGTACAAGTGTGACTGTACAACTATAGTTAATTCATTACTGTAGAGCCTAGAGAACCCACGCACACCTGGAATGGGGACAATGTACACAGTAGAGCCTAGAGTATATCTTAACTTTGTGCATTTTTTTTGAAACCGGATAACTCTTTCTGTATTTCAACCAAATCATGTAAAAAAATATTTCAAACAATTGCGAGGTCAATAAAGGCTACAATTCCCACAGAAAACCAAGCAATCGGCAATGCATGTACCGAATATCACAACGCAAACACTTCCATTTCTGCACAAGCAATGCTCAGAATCAGTACCACGGAACCTTCCATGCAAAATCAATCATCCATCCATGTAGCCACTTGCAAAAGCACACTTGATAAGTCGACTTCAGTCGATGGAGGCAACCAATTATTATGATTGAAGGACATATTCGACATACCTATCACACATGGACTGCCCGTGGCCATTAATTGGAGATAAACAACAAAAAAGAGCGATAGAACCTTAAGTGACGTCAATTCTCTTTGCCCCTTTTCATGTGTTGCCAGTTGCTACTTGTTTTTAACTTTCGTTTCTTGAACTTGCATGCATGGACTCGTGCAAGTGTTAGGCATAGTGGTGTGTGGTTCACCGGCCTTAGCTACCTTTCCATGGCCTTGTCTGGGCCAAATTGTTAATCGATTAACGGTAGTAAGCAGCACGATCACCGCACAGGTAGGTTCATGCAAGCTCCTGACAGATAAGATAGCCGTGGAGCAATCTAACCACTGTACCAGTTCAGCTTAGACATATCCCATATGGCCATATGTCCTTTTAGTTAGTTGGAAGGATAGCTTCAGAAGCAATCTTACTCATTTTGGAGTCTCCGGCTCTTTGGAGGCTTTTTACATAGAAGTGTTGAGAAGCCAATTAAGCTTTTGTCGTTTGGTCCCCCTCCTCCAATAGGTAGCTAGATCGCCAGACTAGCAAGAGCATGGGAGAACACATTCGTTTCTTTGCTACTTCTCCTTGATAGTTTCCTTTGCAGATTCCTAATAATGTTTGCATAAATGTCATTATGAGCTTTGTTCTTTTCGGTTAGGATAGGTAGCATAATGAATGTCGTTATAAGCCTTCATCAATACATGAACTATCTAGCCATCTAGGTTAGCTTAGACTTTATTGTCTTGATTACATAGTAACGCAGACTGCATCTTTTTCCGGTCTTGTGTTGAATCTATTCCATCGACGATGGCCAAACTACGTCATTACCCTCTTATGGCGTCGTTTTGTAGCTTCAATATCCCTCGATCTCGGTGTCTACGGATGCAAGTCCGGTTCTCCTTGTCTTTTTCTTTGATCTGCTTTTGTAAGAGGTTCTCCACATCAATTTTTATAGGTTCGATCGTTTGACTTTATTTATAAAGCGAGACAAAATTTTGTTTCGAGAATCTATACCAGCCTTGCGAGGGAATGAAATTACTAAAGACATGCAATGTGTACTGCGATATTACTTGAGAAGCATTCCGTTCTGAACTACTCCATCCGTATCAAAATATAAAAATTTCTAACTTTTCGGATTTGTCCAGATTCGTTACCTAATGAGTGAATCAACACACTAAAACATGTCTACATGCGTACAATCGGGACACACCCAAAAAGCTTAGAAAGTTTTACATTTTGATATGGAGGGAGTATAAGTTTCGTATGGAGACAACTCATTAGGATGGCAAAAATATTTGCTCCTCATGCACATCTTCTCCTCTTGCATGCCTATGCATGGTAGGGCGAACATGTTCCTAGTGCTCTGTAGCATCGGTACCGGTTTAAAAAACTGGGTTTTTCGCTTGGTCCCTTGGCGACTGCGACAAGTTTCATCAAAATCTGACATGGTGCACGACCCAACCACTCACAGGCTGAGAATTAGCTAGAGACAACACCAGCAAATGGGACACGGCCAAGAACATGCGTCTACCGACTGACGTCCAGACCAAGCGAAGCTAGTACGTACTTAAATTTATCTAAATATAGATGTATCTGTTATTTTGTGATGATCCAAATTCGTATATACTGATAAAGGCCGACTTGTGACGAGGAGAGCGGAGCGTACGAGTTGTTTTCGGGTCGGACTGCAGTTGACCTAGGGTTTTACCACTATATATACATCTTGTAAGCCGCCGGCTGGGATAAGTCGCATTGTGTAAATCCCCGGCGTTTGTAACCTCACCCGATATAGTGAAGTATTGCTGGCTGGCGCCCGTGTTTTTTTCCTCTCCTTTGTTTGGAGAGGTTTTCCACGTTAAATCTCGTGTCCCCTTTGGTTTGATCGTTCCGCTCTTCGTCGTTTATTTGCTATCGTTTATACAAGTGGTATCAGAGCCCTGTTTCAGATCTGTTTTCAGATTAGGGTTTTGGATGGCATCGATGAAGTTCGATCTACCGGCGCTGGACTACAAGACGAGATTTTCGCTGTGGCAGGTCAAGATGCGTGCGATCCTCGCACAGTCCAATGATCTTGACGAGGCGCTAGAGAAATTCGGCGACAAGGATGCGGCGACATGGACCGCCGATGAGAAGCGGAAAGACCGTAAGGCTTTATCGCTTATTCAACTTCATCTATCTAATGATATTCTGCAAGAAGTACTGCAGGAGAAAACCGCAGCGGCTGTGGGCTAAGCTGGAGTCGATCTGCATGTCCAAAGATCTCACCAGCAAGATGCATGTGAAGATGAAGTTGTTCACGCACAAGTTGCAAGAAGGTGGTTCGGTAATGAATCACTTATCGATCTTTAAGGAGATCGTTTCTGACCTAGTGTCGATGGAGGTAAAGTACGATGATGAAGATCTAGCACTTTTACTTCTATGTTCGCTGCCAAATTCCTTTGCCAATTTTCGTGATACCATACTGTTAAGCCGTGATGAACTAACCACCGCGGAAGTATATGAGGCCCTGCTTGCCAGGGAAAAGATGAAAGGTATGGTACAGAAAGAGGAGACGTCGTCCTCCAAGGGCGATGCTTTGCAGGTCCGAGGGAGGCCTGAGCAGCGAGATAATCACTACAACAACAACAGAGACAAGAGCAAGGGTGACAGAGGTCGCTCAAAGTCTAAAGGCCGTGACAAGTTCTGCAGGTATTGTAAGAAAGCTAATCATGTCATTGATGATTGTTGGAAATTGCAGAACAAGGAGAAAAGAAAAGGTACTTACCAACCGAAAAATAATGAAGGTAATGATACCGGTGAGGCTGTTGTTGATGGTAGTTCTGATGGCGAATGCCTAGCTGTTTTAGCTGCATGTGTTTCTCGTCAGGATGAATGGATTCTAGATACTGCATGTTCTTTTCATATTTGCTGTAACAAAGATTGGTTCAGTTCTTATGAGTTAGTGCAGACTGGAGATTTCGTGCGTGTGGGAACGACCAAAATGTGTTATTGCTGGCGTTGGTTCCGTTCAGGTCAAGACACATGACGGTATGACACGCACGTTGACGGGAGTGAAACACATACCAACCATGGCAAGAAATTTGATCTCGCTCAGTACCCTTGACTGTGACGGGTACAAGTACAAAGGAGGAAATAAACTCCTAAAGGTATCAAAAGGTTCTCTCATTGTTATGGTTGGTGATATGAATTCTGCTAAGTTATATGTTCTTAGAGGTAGCACGTTATCTGGTACTGTTGCTGCTGTTTCTCATGATGACGCTAGTAAAACTAACCTTTGGCATAAGCGTCTTGGACATATGAGTGAACTTGGTATGGCAGAATTGATCAAGAGAGACTTGCTGCAAGGATGCAGTTTGGGTAAGATGCAGTTCTGTGAACACTGCATTTTCGGTAAGCACACAAGAGTTAAGTTTAATGCTTCTGTCCACACCACCAAAGGTACACTTGATTATGTACATGCTGATGTTTGGGGGCCATCTCGTAAGCCCTCTTATGGTGGTGCTCGTTATATGCTTACCATTATTGATGATTACTCTAGAAGAGTTTGGCCTTATTTCATGAAAAATAAGGATGATACGTTTGCTGCTTTTAAAGAGTGGAAAGCTATGATTGAAAGGCAAACAGAAAGGAAGGTGAAATTACTTCGTACTGACAATGGTGGCGAATTTTGTTCGAATGCCTTTAATGATTATTGCAGGAAAGAAGGCATTGTCAGGCACCTCACCATCCCGTACACGCCTCAGCAGAATGGTGTAGCGGAGCGGATGAACAGGACCATCATCTCCAAGGCTCGCTGCATGATCTCCAACGCTCGCATGAGTAAGCGTTTTTGGGCTGAGGCGGCTGCCACCGCCTGCTACTTGATAAACAGGTCACCATCTATTCCCCTCGACAAGAAAACTCCCATTGAGGTATGGTCAGATTCTCCTGCTGATTATTCACAGCTTAAAGTTTTCGGTTGCACTGCTTATGCTCATGTTGATAATGGAAAGTTAGAGCCGAGAGCTATTAAGTGTGTGTTCATTGGTTATGGTTCGGGTGTAAAAGGATACAAGTTATGGAATCCCGAAACTAGCAAGGCATTTATGAGCAGGAGTGTTGTTTTCAATGAATCTGTTATGTACTTTGATAAGTTGTCCTCAGATGTTTTGCCAGATTTTTCTGAGGAGCAGGTTCGTGTCGAGGTGGAGCACTCTGTTGAAAAGGAAAATGTCACTGTTGACAATGATGGTGCTGCTACTTCAGATGATTCTGATCCTGATTCTGCTGGTTCTGATGATTCTGATTCTTCTGATTCTGATAATAATAATGTTCAGAACTCACCCCCTGTTTTGCAGCCACAACAGTCTATTGCTGCTCGTAGGAACAGGAGGAATTGTGGTCCTCGACCACGTTTAATTGAAGAGTGTAACATTGTTGATTATGCTCTGAGTTGTGCAGAACAGGTGGAGCACGGACATGAGCCGTCCACTATACTGAAGCTATTGGTTCCGGTGACCGCGAGAAGTGGCTTGCTGCTATGCAAGAAGAGATGCAGTCACTCGAGAAAAATGGCACATGGGATGTTGTGCGCTTGCCTAAGAAAAAGAAGGCAGTCCGCTGTAAGTGGATCTTCAAGAGAAAGGAGGGTTTATCTCCTAGCGAGCCTCCAGGTTTAAGGCAAGGTTAGTTGCAAAAGGCTTCAGTCAAATTCCAGGTGTGATTATAATGATGTTTTCTCTCCGTTGTTAAGCATAGTTCAATTCGTACATTTTTGGTATTGTTGCTATGCGTGATCTTGAGCTTGAGCAGTTAGATGTAAAGACTGCGTTTCTGCATGGAGAGTTGGAGGAGGAGATATACATGGACCAGCCAGAAGGGTTCATAGTGCCGGGTAAGGAGGATCTTGTGTGTAAGTTGAAAAGGTCCTTATACGGTTTGAAACAATCTCCTCGTCAGTGGTATAAAAGGTTTGATTCTTTTATGTTGTCACATGGCTTTAAGAGGTCTGAATTTGATAGCTGTGTGTACATTAAGTTTGTTAATGGATCACCTATATACCTGTTATTATATGTTGATGATATGTTGATTGCTGCCAAGAGCAAGAAAGATATCGCTGCTCTCAAGTCACAGTTGAGCAGCGAATTTGAGATGAAGGATCTTGGTGCTGCTGGTGGCTCTAGGTCAATTGTGCCAGAAACAATGCTTGTACGTCACACGTCAGTTGGGAACCCCAAGAGGAAGGTATGATGAGTGCAGCAGTAAGTTTTCCCTCAGTATGAAACCAAGGTTTAATCGGACCAGTAGGAAAACGAGGTTTGCTTCGAAGGTGTTGGTGAAGGAGTGTAGTGCGGCGCAACACCAGGGATTCCGGTGCCAACGTGGAATCTGCACAACACAACCAAATTACTTTGCCCCAACTTAACAGTGAGATTGTCAATCTCACCGGCTTGCTGAAAACAAAGGGTTAAACGTATCGAATGGAAAATGATGTTTGTTTGCATAAAACAGTAGAGAACAATGATTGCAGTAGATTGTATTTCAGATGTAAAAGAATGGACCGGGGTCCACAGTTCACTAGTGGTGTCTCTCCAATAAGATAACTAACATGCTGGGTAAACAAATTACAGCTGGGCAATTGACAGTTGATAAGTGCATATAACATGCATGTGTGAGCTGTGGTATCTACTATGAGATTCATTTGGGCATTACGACAAAGTACATAGACCGCTATCCAGCATGCATCTATGCCTAAATAGTCCACTTTCCAGTTAACATCCGTACCCCTTCCAGTATTAAGTTGCAAGCAACAGACAATTGCATTAAGTAATGTGTGTAATGTAAACAATACATTCATCCTTGAATAAAGCATTGCTGTTTTACCCCTAGTGGCAACAACACATCTACAACCTTAGAACTTGCTGTCACTATCCCAGGTTAAATAGAGGTTGAACCCAACTATCATGCATAAATACCCCCTCTTGGAGTTATAAGTATTCACGTGGTCAAGGCTTCAACAAGTAACGGAGAGCATGCAAGATCACAAATGACATACACATGATAATATAATATTCAGCTCACATAGGTATCAATATAAGTCAGATCCCAGCAAACACAACATGTAGCATTACAACAAGATGATCTTGATCATGATAGGCAGCTCACAAGATCTATACATGATGGCACAAGTGGAGAAGACAACCATCTAGCTACTGCTATGGACCCATAGTCCAAGGATGAACTACTCACGCATCACTCCGGAGGCGGGCATGGCGATGTAGAGCCCTCCGGTGATGATTCCCCTCTCCGGCAGGGTGCCGGGAAGAGCTTCAGAAACCCCCGAGTTAGGGTTGACGACGACGGCGGCAGCGAATATGTTCTGGATGAAAGGCTCGGTGTTTTAGGGTTTTCGCGTCTCGGGGAATAAATAGGCGAAGGGGCGATGTCGGCGGACCCCCGAGGGGCCCAAACCACCAGGTGGCGCGGCAGGGGGCCCACCCGCGCCTGGGTTTGTTTTGGCCACCTCGGCGCCCTCCTTCGTCTCTCCTTCCGACTCCGTGATGGTGCTGGAAAAATAGGGACCTGGCCTTTTGTTTCGTGCAATTCCGAGAATATTTCCAGAAGTAACTTTCTGAAACCAAAAACAGCAGAAAACAGGGAACTGGCACTGTGGCATTTTGTTAGTAGGTTAGTCCCAGAAAATGCATAAAAGTGATACGAAGTGTATATAAAACATGTAGCAAATGGCATAATATAAGCATGGAACAGCAGAAATTATGGATACGTTGGAGACGTATCAGCTGCTAAGAAGATTCTAGGTATGGAGATTACCCGTGACAGAAAATCTGGTCACTTGTTTCTTAGTCAGCAAAATTACATTAAGAAAAATTTTCAGCGTTTTAACATGCATGATGCAAAGTCTGTTGGTACTCCTATTGCTCCTCACTTTAAATTGTCAGCTGAACAATGTCCTAGTATGGATGAGGATTTTGAGTACATGTCTAAAGTTTCCTATTCTAGTGCTGTTGGTTCCTTAATGTATGCCATGGTTTGCTCACGTCCAGATTTATCATATGCTATGAGTTTGGTTAGTAGATATATGGCTAATCCTGGTAAAGAACATTGGAAGGCTATTTAGTGGATTTTCAGGTACCTTCGTGGCACATCCAATGCTTGCCTCAAGTTCGGCAAGACTGATGAGGGACTCGTAGGATATGTGGATTCAGATTTTGCTACCGATTTGGATAAGAGGAGATCCCTCACAGGTTATGTGTTCACACTTGGTGGTTGTGCCATGAGTTGGAGGGCAACGTTGCAATCCGTTGTTGCCCAGTCTACCACTGAAGCAGAGTACATGGCTATTGCTGAAGCATGTTAAGAATTGGTTTGGTTGAAAGGTTTGTTTGCTGAGCTTTGTGGAGATGATACTTGCATTAATCTGTTTTGTGACAGTCAGAGTGCTATTTACCTTACTAAGGATCAGATGTTCCATGAGAGAACAAAGCACATTGACGGCAAATACCATTATGTGCGTGATGTTGTTGCACAAGGTAAGCTGAAGATATGCAAGATAAGTACTCATGATAATCCTGCTGATATGATGACAAAATCAGTTCCTGTTACTAAGTTCGAGCTTTGCTCGGGCTTAGTTGATATCACTGTCTAGTCCAAGAGGCTATTTGGCGCCGAAGGTGTTTTCTTTGTTGTTTCAGGGTGAAGTTCTTGTTCATGCTACAAGATGGAATTTGTCTCAAGGTGGAGTGTTATTTTGTGGTGATCCAAATTCGTATATACTGACAAAGGCCGACTTGTGACGAGGAGAGCGGAGCGTACGAGTTGTTTTCGGGTCGGACTGCAGTTGACCTAGGGTTTTACCACTATATATACATCTTGTAAGCCGCCGGCTGGGATAAGTCGCATTGTGTAAATCCCGGCGTTTGTAACCTCACCCCGATATAGTGAAGTATTGCTGGTTGGCGCCCGTGGTTTTTTCCTCTCCTTTGTTTGGAGAGGTTTTCCACGTTAAATCTCGTGTCCCCTTTGGTTTGATCGTTCCGCTCTTCGTCGTTTATTTGCTATCGTTTATAACAGTATCTAGACATGTTATAAGTATAAATATATTCACATGTTGATCGAAAGACCATATGCAGACCGAAGGAGCTTGGAGGACTTAGAGTTTTGGACCTCGATAGGTTCGGGAGGGCCATGCGCCTCCGTTTACCTTGGTTTGCATGGACAGATGAATCGGCCATGGCAGGGGATGGCGTCACCGTGCGATGAGGTGGACATGGCGTTGTTTGGAGCTTCCACGGAGGTTACCATCGGCGAAGGCGAGAAATGCCTCTTCTGGCATGATCGCTGGAGACCGGGAGGGGCTCTACACTTCCAGTTCCCCGGCCTCTATGCCATCGCCACAAGAAAGAAGAGATCGGTCAAGAAGGAGCTGCACCAGCGAAACTGGATTCGGGCACTTGCAAATATCTCCAACGTCGGGCAGATGGCACAGTTCGTCAAGCTTTGGTCTTTGCTACAAGGAGTGGAGCTGCATCAGGAGCCGGACTCTATACGTTGGAGGTGGACGGAGTCAGGGGTTTACTCAGCCGCGTCCCCTTCCGCACGGCGAAGTTTTGGAAGGGCCACACAGAGGCTAAGTGCCGGTTTTTTGCGTGGCTGGCCCTACATGGGAAGACGCTCACGGCGGACAACTTGGCCCTCAGAGGATGGTCACACGACGCTATTTGCAATCTTTGCAGGATCCACCCCGAAACAGTCCGGCACTTGACTCTGGACTGCCAGTTCGCGACCACCGTGCGAGAGCAGGTTTTCGCTTGGAGTGGCACCATCGGGTTTCTCACACAGCCGGGAGGGAGAAGTCTAAACGCTTGGTGGGATGACACGATCTCGGCCCTTCCCAAGGAGAGGCGGAGGCAGTCGAGCGGGTTGATCATTTACTCCATGTGGGGGGTATGGAAGGAGAGGAACCGCCGCGTTTTCCAGAACGCAACGCTTCAGCCGAGGGACGTGGCCGCCCTAGTGAAGGAAGACATAGACCAGAGGGCGTACGCGCCCTAGTGAAGGAAGAGCAGGTTTTTTGTTTTTGGCTTCCGCCGGTCCTCCATGTAAATACACTCTTTTTTCTACATAATCGAATTGCAAACGACTGGTTTATTCTCAAAAATAAATAAAAGTCATCTAATTTATAACGGAGGGAGTACGCACGTACCTACTCCTAAGCATATACATGTCCGGTCAACTACACCAACTGACAATGAAAAACCTTCCTCGGCATGGGCTTATCCAATCAAATCAACCCCATCCGGGCATGCAACATCCCTACGCAACTCCTCAATCCCATCGAATGCTCCAGTTTACTTCAGGTCCATGAACGCAGGAGATCGAGCTGGCCGAGATAGACAAGCCAAGTTGGACACCGGCATCTCTCGGATGTACTGAAGCAACACGTGTGGAGTTGGCAGTTAATTGCAGAGTTCATCTCGCCGGCGGGCGGCGGTTTCCTCCTCTCTTCCGCCTGCCGCGGATTCCTCCACACGAGTAGAACGCGAGCGATCGCTGATCAATCTATCGAGATAATATAGTTTGGAGGCGTTGAGCGACGACAGCTCGGACAGGACGGGATCACAGGAGCCTACTGTAGATTGCTGTTTGAGTTCCGAGGCTCACCATGTTGATGATCACAGTTTGTGTGATCGTGCACATGGCACAGGGCAGTAATGCATTTATGCAGAGGACCGACATGTGAGTATTGTTTGTATTCCCGTGATGGAGGACGTTTTCTTATTTATTTTTTAGCTGATTTTATTCAAGATTCTAAAGAAGTGTTATGATAACAGAACACTAAAGCAGAAAAGAAGATAGTTCCTTCTCCGCATGTACATTTTTACTTTTTAGTAGGAAGCTAAACCAAGTTTCAAGCCCCCGGAACCAAAAGTATACACTATTTCTTCGAAGTCATGTCTGAATACCATATTATCCTGTAGCCTCTAGGCATACAAGTCGACCAGGGTGCTGGGCATCTGCCTTCTGCAAAGTTTGACGGAGTGGAAGTGTGGAACATGCGGCAAACAGGAGTCCAAAGCATCAACTAAACAATCCATTTCGCACTGCACACTGCTTCCACAAGTACAGGTCATGCAGATTTAACCGATCGATCGGTAAACTGGTGGCGGCTAAGGATGGCCAACTGGCCATGGCCTTTAGCTAAAGCCGCCTTCAAATCTGACAAAGAAAGAAAAGCTTACAGTAAAGAGCACATGCATCTCGAATGGAGGGACACCATGCCCGGCTGGAGAACAGCAAGTGGGGGAAAAGAATAATTTAGGAGCTGTGCATATGGTTGGGTGGCTTGAAATCTTAATCTCAGAAAGGCGGTTCAGAAAAAGCAGAGATGAGTTCGTGGATTGGTTAGAGCATTGGAGGGACACCACCTGTTGACTCAATTTCAGACCGGCTAAATCGACTCGAATCAGCTGGTGGCGTGACGAACCGGGTAGGAACTTTGGCAAACAAAAAAAGATCGAAGCATGAAATTGTTAAGAAATCACCGAATGCGGGATCATTGTCTGTAATTTGATCAGCGCTTTCCAGTCCTTCGTGTGGTGACTTGCTACACACACTACTATACTAGTACATCTAAAGTACTCTTTCTCAACCGATCCGTGGACACAGGTACTACAACTAATCGGTGTTTCAGTTAGTTAGGTTGCTAAAATGTGAATTGTCCGAAGGAAACATTATAATCTTTGTAAGCACAAAAGACAGTGTGATCAATTCTCGCCTGAAGAGGATCCAGAAAAAAATGTCCACGATGTCATAGTGCCTACTCACCGGCAGAAATCTACATTGTTGTATGCTCAGTTCAACTTTCTGATGAAATTACGGCGAAATTCAAGAGCAGTGGTGGATGGCACGCACGGGAAGAAGGCATACGATACAAGGTGGCGAAATTAAACAGCAGTGCTGGATGGCTTTCACGGCCTGAAAAACTAGTTCCATCTGACTCTGAACTAGCCAGTCCAGTTAATCGCTATACTAGGCCTTCTCATGATTGGGCGGCCTGCACTTCTGAAGCCAGCCTTAAATTTGTCACAAGCTTTCTGACGAGTTTTATGTTACCTCCCTTTTCATAAAATTCTAATCTCTCCTCGACTTGCTCGCGCAGCTTCTCACCATAAATGGAGCTACTCAAATCTGGAATCCATGAACCAATGGGAAAAATCAATCAGAAAAAGGCAGTCAGAATGTGTAACCTTTGCAAATGAAGTCCTTTAGCTTACCAGAATAGCAGTCAATGCGTGAAGCAATTGAGCATTGGTTTGCCAGGTACCTAGCCATTCTTCCCTTGTTCTTGGTTGATGCACGACCAATGAAAGATGAGTGGAATATGAAGCCATACTTCGGTCTGTTTCCACGCTTTTTAAGAGCTCTTCAGTGAAATTAGGAAACCAATCATAACATTTCAGAAAGATAGAGGACAAAGTTTGAATACTTAACCAAACAGCAAATACCCAATATTTGAGTAGAATGATACAAATAAGAGACGAGAACTTTATTAAGTTAAAGCAGGGCTCTTCTCGAGCCTGGGGTTTAAAAATAGGGCGTAGGAATACATAAGAAGCACATTAAGCAAAATGGACCTGATCAGTGCCTTTTCAGCACCTAGTATCTGGACAGTGGAGGCAGGAAATTTTGCAAGATTTGAAAGACTGCCAGCATGAGAGATCAACCGAGCTCCAACCATTTCACCAATCAATGAAGTCAGGTTGGGCACAATATCATTCATCTCTGTCACCAGATACTCATAGAGATTTTTACGATATTCGGATAGATTCGTGACCCTTTGAGCAAACTGTTGGACATTTATCAAATCAACTGGTGAAAGATCCTGGCCTGAAAATACAAAGAAGATTATGTAAACTATAGCTACCGCAGCGACACCCAAGAAGCAAAATCAATGGTGGACATATTTGTTACCCATAGATGCCTTTTCTGCTTCAACAATTTCTTTTGCCTTGATCTCATCTCCAATCAGATCTGCTAAAGCTGGGATGTCTTTTTCTGATAAATCAGATTTGTTGACTATAAACTTGGCAAGCTTAGCATAAAGATAGTTGTCATTCACTGCATAATGTTCAAGCAACAATTAGATACTCCCATACAAGTCACAAAACCATCACGACAACCGCTCAAAACTAGTTAAATAATCAACAACAGTAAAAAGGAAAAAAATGTCATTAACACCCATCGCAAACATACATAGCATATAATAAACTACAGGGAAGTTGAGTTAAAATGATCATTCACTACCATAGGATATACTGTGAAGATAACTACAGCATACACAAGAATTATTTCATTGTAAGCCAGACAGGGACTAGACTGGATATGCAACAAACATAAACGTAGGAAGATGTATTCGAAAACTGAGCATATGGGTAAAGACTTAGACATAGGACGTAAGTGAGCACCCATGGTGAAAGCATGAAACTATAAACTTGGGTTTGGGGTTTGTAAATATAGCATGTTGAAAAATATGATCGTCCACCAATGATAAAATTAATATTGTTTACAGAAAAAGGGGCCATACAAACGACATAAATTAATTTTTCAGCTATTTCCTAACTCCTGGAATCAGGAAAATGGAGCACATCCTGTATGCTTGAAATGTAATCAGTAAATGTCAACTGCAGTACCAATATCTAGAATTTTCTCAAGTCATCAACATAATTGTTTCTTCAGGACTCATACCAAAGCACCAGAAAGTTGAATTAAGCAAAAGATGAGGAACCAACCTCACTCTCATGGAGAAGGAATTGACAACCTTATCAAGTGTATCTAACAGAAAGATCACTTGCGCCAGGCCTAGCTGATCCTTCTGCAGGTCAGATGGCTGCAACCCAAAAAATAACAGAGCAAAGTTTACAAACAAGAACCATAAATCACTCTATTAATAGCCTACATAGGGCATACAACTGGTACAGTCCAAGTAACATGTCAGAAACCAACTTGTGAAATTCGCACAATCTCGATAAACATGACTAGTAGAATGCTATGTAACGCAGAAGATTGTAAAACCTACATACATAGGTGCCCATGTCCACCAACTCTGTAATGTCCAACTTTCTAGACCCAGTTCAAGCAGCACAATGGTTCATGCCACCAGAGTTCACACGTTTTCAGCTGATGTAGAAACCTCTAAAATCAAATACAACCTCCGATCCATATTAAATGGACTCAACTTTATCTAGATACGGATGTATCTAGTTAAGTGTTTAGACTAGATGCATCCGTATCTAGATAATGTTGAGACCATTAATATGGATCGGAGGGAGTACAATATTCACAACCCCAGCTGAGATCATAATGTGAACGCTGCATATGATTTATCCTGCTACAGTTTTTTGCCGGATGTTTGGCAGTGAAAGCTTTTACGGTACAGCGTAATATAAAACATAATGCAGATAAGCGCGAGTGTACAATCCATCACCTCGAGTT
Source organism: Poa pratensis (assembly GCA_947311845.1). Classification (NCBI taxonomy): domain Eukaryota; kingdom Viridiplantae; phylum Streptophyta; class Magnoliopsida; order Poales; family Poaceae; genus Poa; species Poa pratensis. The sequence continues at coordinate 10,416,207 of CAMZMU010000090.1, forward strand.
GATCGATGAACTGATCGAAGTGCAGGCGCACTGCACGGAGAAGTTCCTGGACGTACTCGTTCGACTGGCAGGGAATTCCGGTGGCTTTGGTGATGCGGGAGCCGAACTTGGGCTCCATGACGCCGACGCTGAACCATGCCTTCTTCCCCTCCTTCACCTTGGGCAGGTTGAGCTCCAGGAAGTTCCTCAGCTCGTCGGTCATGATCCCTGAGCCACCAGTCACGGGAGTCCTAAAGCTGGCGGAGACTTGAGATGAGGATTGAGTGGGGCGAGAGGATGAGGTACCTCCGGACATGGCGTTGCACTGCTTGACGGCGTCGACGGCGGAGGAGAAGGGGGTGAAGACGGCGAGCTTGACGGCCTTGCTGAACCGCTTGAGGTCCAGCATGGAGAAGCCGACGGCCTCCACGCTCTTCCCGATCTCGTGGACTTGGAAGAGGGCCTACCCGGACGCCGACTCGTGGAGGAGGTACAGCTTCATCTTCTCGCCGCGCGCTTCGCCGGTGGCGGCCGAGGGGGTTTGGGAGGTGAGGCGGGGGAGGTTAGGGTTTTAGGAGGAGAGAGGCAACGAAGATCTGATGAAACTGTAGGTTTTATATCTACGCACGAAACATGTAGGGAATAAGCTTCGCTTCGATCAGACTCCGCCTCCAATACAAACTCTCGCCGAGTCGGCAATCACGCCAAGTTGCCAACACAGCAAAAAGAACAAATGACATATCATATCAACGATCGATGATCGGCCGTGTTACCCAACGACATCATCAACTGAATCGAGGCGCCCGTGATGACTTCGTCAATCTCAGAGAAAATTGCAAAAAACCACCACAATTGGTGGTCAAGCTTCAAAAACCACCAACTTTCATTTAATTCGCAAATCACCACCACTATTCGTTGACACGTTGCAAAAAACCACCACTTCTTCGCTAACCGTCTGTTAAGTATGAAACTGGCAGACGGTTAGCGAAGAAGTGGTGGTTTTTTGCAACGTGTCAACGAATAGTGGTGGTGATTTGCGAAAGTTGGAGATGATGACATGTGGGCCCCGTCTGTCAGTTTCATACTTAACTAAGCGTCGCAGACGGTTAGCGAAGAAGTGGTGGTTTTTTGCAACGTGTCAACGAATAGTGGTGGTGATTTGCGAATTAAATGAAAGCCGGTGGTTTTTTGAAGCTTGACCACCAATTATGGTGGTTTTTTGCAATAATCTCAAGACTCGACCCGCCGACTCGGTCTCCCAGAGGTGCTCATAAGGGTAGGGTGTGCGTGCGTGTGTTCATAGGGTGAGTGTGTGCGCGTGTATATGAGCGCCTGCGTTGTACCGTGTTTCGCAAAAAAAAAACTAAATCAGGTCTGTGTAATGTTTCTTTTGGGATGGATTGGCATGTGACTACAGGCAGTCTAGAGAACCAACCCGTGGTTGGATGGTTAGGAGGGTGGTTATACTCCCAGCCAAACACTAGATTTGACGCTGGTGTTTCTTATTTAGACGGAATATTATTCAGTGGGGGGCGACGTTCCCGTCGACAGCGAGACGCCCATGGTGACTTTGTCAATAGCAAAGACCTGATCTGTCGGCTCAGTCTCTCAGAGGTGCTCAAAGGGGTAGGGTGTGTGCGCGCGCGTTCATAGGGGTGAGTGTATGCGCCTGTATATGAGTGTCTACGTTGTACTGTGTTTCACAAAACAAAGACTACATGCAGTCCAATTTGCTGTTTGGTTACATACCACACATCCATTTCTAAGGAATATGAATGCTTAAGGGCACACTCTTAGCCTGTTAATATAATTTTGTTTATTGGAAACGAATCCATGAGGGTCCCAAGTGTTGGACCATGTCCCTCCACATGGAGGTGTGTTGGAAGCCCAACTTTAGCCCAAGAAGTCCAACACGTTTCAACCGTTGATCGAGATTAGCATCCAACGGCTGAGCTGTCTCCACCAGAGGTAAGAAGAAGAAAACCCTAGCCACTTTTGGTGGTTGTGCAAGCAAGCAAGTGAGAGAAATCAGAACGTGATTGGTGTTGTGAGAGAGAACACAAGAACACCACAACCAAGTGAGAAGAGAGGAACAAAAATGAGAGGTGATTTCTGTTAGGATTGGTGCATCTGACCACTCTATCTTCAAGCCTGTGTTTGGAGGATAAAATGTACTTGGATTTGCTCCATACTTGATGAAATTGTTCCTTACTTTGAGTACTTCGATCTGGAAAGCTGGTTTGAGATTTCGGGCCGGGGAGCATCAGATTTGAGAGAGGTTTCGTCAGTTCGAACTGCTGCAGTTTCAGCACAAAGCAGTTTTGATAGAGAAACAGTTTGGGCAGGCAAACGGTGTCCGACTGAGCTCATCTTTGGTGGGTATGTTGGGAACTCATATGCCGTTTGTCTACCATGTTTCGTGTTGTTTGGATCTGTGGTTTGAGAGCAGTTTGCTGTTACCGAAGAGTACAAAATCTGCGATACTCTGCTTTGCTGAAATCTTGCCTCTTGGATCTGTGGTTTGATGAAGATGCTCCCAAGAAGCATGAGTATGATGTTGAAGATCATGATCATGATCAAGAGACCCCAACACTAGATAGTCCACCAACAGTTCCACTCACACGGTCCGCAAGAAACCATGTTCCTTCCACCAACAGTACCCATCAGACCAATATGTGGTGGTATTGTCAGATGGTTCAGAACCTGAGTGCTTTTTCAGATGCAATGAAAGATGAGAATAAGGAGTGAAATAAGTCTATGCAAGATGAGATGGTTTCCTTGCATACGAATCATACTTATGAGTTGGTGAAGTTGCTCAAGGGCAAGAAAATTCTTAAGAACAACTGGGTCTACAGAATCAAGTAAGAAGAGCACCCGCCACATCCAAGGTACAAGGCCTGGCTAGTTATGAAAGGATTCAGCCACAGAAAAGCTATTGATTTTGATGAAATATTTTCTCCGGTGGTGAAGATGACATCAATCATAATGATCCTTGGCTTGGCAGCAAGTCTCAACTTGGAGGTTGAGCAAATGGATGTGAAGACAACTTCCCTACATGGAGAGTTGGAGGAAGAAATCTACATGGAGCAGCTGAGTGGTTTCTTGTTAAAGGCAAAGAAGACTATGTGTGCAAGTTGAAGAAAAGGAAAAGTTTCTATGGCCTGAAACAAGCACCGAGACAGTGATACATGAAGTTTGAATATGTCATGGGGGAGCAAGTCTACAAGAGGTGTAGCTCAGACCATTGTGTGTTTATTCAAAGGTTCTCAAGTGGTCATTTAATTATGTTGTTGCTCTATATTGATGATATCTTGATTGTTGGCACGAATTTCTCAAGAATAAAGAGTTGAGGAAAAGTTTTGCCATGAAAGACTTGGGTCCAGCAAAGTATATTCTCGGCATAAGAATTGGTAGAGACAGAAAATCCAACAAGTTGGACTTGCCTCAAGAGAAGTATATTGAGAAAGTACTTCGCAAGTTCAAGATGGACAAGGCAAAAAGTGTGAGTTGTGCAATAGCATCTCACTTCAAGTTGACCAAGAAGCAATGTCCCTCCGATGAGAAGATGTAAAAGGAAATGCAGAATGTTCCTTATGCTTCAGCGGTTGGAAATTTGATATATGCTATGGTGTGCACACAACCTGATATTGCTCAAGCGTTTAGTATTGTGAGCAGATTTATGTCTAATCCAGGACGACCACATCTGGAAGACGTGAAGTGGATTTTGATGTCTCTCTGGGGCACCACAAATATGAAGATTTGTTTTGGTGGTAGTGAGGCCAAACTGATTGCATTTTCAAATTCATACATGGTTGGAGATGTTGATACAAGGAAATCTACTTCAGATTATTTGGTTACCCATTCAGGGGAGCGGTGGCATGGCAAAGCAGATTGTAACAGTGTGTGGCATTCTTCCCAACTGAAGCTGAGTATATTGTTGTAACTGAGGCGAGCAAAGAGTTATTGTGGCTGAAACGATTGGCTGGAAAGCTTGGTTTTGAGCAAGACAAGTATCTATTGTTTTGTGATAACCAGAGCGCCATTCACCTAAGTAAGAATGCAGGTTTTCATTTGAGGACGGAGCATATTGACGTACGGTATCATTGGATTTGAGATGTGCTGAATTCCAAATAGATGCAAATTGAGAAGGTGCACACGGATGTCAATGGGGCTGATATGTTGACCAAGATGGTGACAAGAGAGAAGCTCAGTGTATGTCGTCGGCTCGCTGGCATGGCTGGCGGTAGGCAGTGAGACCCTCCATGATGTCGGGAGGGGGTGTTTGTTGGGTCATGTCCTCCACATGGAGGTGTATTGGCAGCCCAATTTTAGCCCAGAAAGTCCAACACATTTCAATCGTTGATCGAGGTTTGCATCCAACGGCTGACATGCTTCCATGAGAGGTAAGAAGAAGAAAGCCCTAGCCACCCTTGGTGGTTGTGCAAGAAATCAAGTAAGAGAAGCCAGAACGTGGCTGATGCTGTGTGAGAGAGAGAACACACAAGAACACCACAACGAAGTGAGAAGATAGGAAGGAGTGGTGATTTCTATCGGGATTGGTGCATCTGTCCGGTCTGTCTTCAAGCCTGTGTTCGGAGGATAAAACATGCTTGGACCTGCTCCATACTTGGTGAGTTCATTCCTTACTTTGAGCACTTTGATTTGGATAGTTGCTCTGATATTGGGTCAGGGGAGTATCAGATTTGAAATAGGTTTCGTCAGTTCGGACTGATGTAGTTTCAGATCAGAGCAGTTTTGGTAGAGAATAGTTTGGGCAGAGCTCATCTTTGGCAGGTATGTTGGGAACTCATATTTCTGCTTGTCTACCAAGTTTCGTGCTGTTTGGATCTATGTTTTGATAGCAGTTTGCTGATTACCGAAAAGGACTGAATTTGTGATACTCTGCTTTGCTGAAATCTTACCTCTTGTGATTGTTGTTGCCGGTTGGCAATAGGCTGAAGTGTGTGTTGTAATATCTAGATGTTTTAGAGAATATTTTTGCTTATAGTGAAGCTTGCGTGAACCGGTTGGTCCACAGCCGTCGTTTTTCCACCTCGTGTTGGGGAGGTTTTTCACGTAAATCCTTGTATCACTTGTGCATCTGATTGTGTTTATTTTTCCGCTGCATATTGTTGTTGGTTGATCTATCCTCGAAGTTCATTGCAGGTCAGAGGCAATTGGAGTTGTATATCTTCTCCCTTTACCCTAACACCAAGTCCCAACTGTAATGTGTTCTCAAAACATTTCCCTTCAGTTGACGTTGGAAACAATCAAAATTTACTTGTAGGAATGCATGAGTTTAACTGACCTCCTATTTCCCTAAAAATTTCTACTGCAGTTGGCTAGCTGATGGTTTGTACTACATAGATAACATCTTAACAATGTCTTTAGTACTCCCTCCGTATCAAAATATAAGACTTTCTAACTATTCCACACACACATGTATCTAGACATGTTTTAGTGCAAGGTTCATGTGTGTGTGGAATAAATAGAAAGTCTTATATTTTGATATGGAGGGAGTATATTCTAAGAAATTCTGGAAGACGGATGGAACTGTCACATCCCAAATTTAGGAACCAAGAAAAACTTAGTTTTACAAGACCAAAAATTCAGAACCAACAAAAACTTTTTGAAGTATTTTACTGATGATTGTGTTTTCCATCCCAATGCTATGTTGAACCTAGGGTGACTTGTTGTTTAAGTTGTTTGACTAGTAAATATAAGACCCAACCAATGTAAAAATATATTTAACTTTGGTGATCATGTTATGACAAGAAAATATTCCAGTATCTTTTCCATTCTTATTTTGGTCAACTCCATTTCAATGATACTTGGTTTAGCAACACCCAAAACTAATACCCATTACTTGAGAAAGTAAAAGTATTTCCAGAACTATGTGTTCCCAAAAATGTGGGGATCTATATGCTATCTCCTATCTATCTTTTAAACTTGATATTTTGCATTTGTATGCAACTCCCATTTTATAAGCTTGGTTATCATTACATTTTAAAAGGAACACAAGTGGGAAATATATTACCCCACATATTTTGTCTTGCTCAAAACCCTTTTCAAAAGAATACAAAGGTGGAGTTGAGATAGTTTTAAACATCATCTTGTCATAATTAAGAGTGATCATTTTTACAAGATAGTATTGTTAATTATGGAAATGGTGGTGTGATTAATTCATGTGGTTTGGTTTGTGTGGTCATAAGTGTGATGTTGATATTGTTGTGTTTGTGGCTTGTGAGGGTAATTCCTCAGTTGTGCTTAATACTAGAATAAGACACACTTGACAACAAATTTGGTATGTGACTTGAATAAAAACAAACCCTCTAGAATTATTCACACCTAAGTTGAAATCCTAAATTAAGGGAAATGACCTTATTTAATTTCCCTCCATCTCTATTCCTCTATTTTATGAAAACAATTATATTTCCTTATTCTAGGAATGAGATAAAATAATAATCATTTCAACCTCATCTCACTCCCTCCTCAAGTAAACATACTTTTCAATTTTAAACAAAACTCTCAAAGTATTTAACAAAAGGAAATTAAGATCATGATGAAGAAATGATCTTAAATAAATTATTTCCTCCCTATTTCTCTAATTCTTTCAAACGAATATTTTCTCCATGAAAATATAACCTAATTGAAGTTACCATTTGTCAAGAAAGTTCCAAAAGTTCAAAACGATATTTTACCACTTGTTTTAAAATATTAAAGAAATGTTAATTTAGTTTTACCAAAAATCATTTATTTAAACTTTATGAACAAATTATGTTCAAAACATTTTATTTTCAAAAGCCAATTTTTGTGGAGCTTCTACATGTATATGGGAGGCTACATGAATTTTCTCAGATTTTTAGAAAATGATTTAGTGCCTCAATTAATCACTGAACAGCTTCTGGTTTTAAAACAAAACAGAAAAGGACTTGAATGTAAATAGAAAATGAAGTCCAGGGGGTTTTCTGGAAGAACGTCGTCTTCTCTGTAGCAGCAGTGCCGACGAGGCCGTTGTCGTCCTCCCGTGCGTCGCCCGCCCGGACCCCCCCCTCCTCTTCGTTGCCCTGCGAGGAGAAGGATAAGAGACCCCCCCCCCCCGAAGCTGCTCTCCTCCTCCCTCGCTCACTCGCTCTCCTTTCTCTCTCTCTCTCTCCCTCTCTGTTTTCTCTCCACCATGGCCGCGCCTCGACCGAGCTCGCCGTCGAGCATCGCCGGCGATTGGAGCATCCCCGAGTAAATCCAGGACCGCCAGAAGATGCGCCTCACCGTCCTCTTCATCTCCGTGCAAGGAATCGAGGTGGGACGCCGTCGTTCGCGAGATCGCCGCCGTCTTCTTCCTCTCCGGCCGACGCACTCCGATCAAGCTCGCCACCGCCTCCGACCACCTCAGCAACAATGGATCGCACCCATGCATCGAGGGTGAGCAGGCGCACCTCCTGGACATCTCCGTTCACCCCAGATCGCTGTAGTTCGTCGGTTCGCCGCTAGCCGTGTCCATCCGCCGCCGTGGTTCGCCGTGGACGCCGTCTCCGGCGGCCATTTGGTCGCTGTCTCCGCCAGGGAGTGGCCCACACACGTACGCATCCAACACGGGTAGAAAACGGGTCACGCGCGTGCGCTGTCGTCGATCCCGTGCGCGTCATCGCCGGTGGTCGCCGCGGCCGTGCGCGTCATCGTCGTGCACGGTCCACACCTCAAAAGGCTGCGCACCCGTATACTATCACCAGCACCGAGCCAGCCAGTGGCTAGCACACAGCACACCCGCGCGCGAGGTCTCCGGTTCGAATCCCGCGCGGCGCAACCCCTTTTTCCTATTTATCCACACGCTGACAGGCGGGCCCCACTGGTCAGTGACCGCGGTGGCCAGCGCAGCCGCACCCAGCCCAGTCAGCGCCAGCGTGGCCGCAGGCCCACACGTCAGTGACCGTGTGTAGCGCGCTGCTCGATTCAAAACGTTTCGTTAGTTTTTCTGGAAAATAAAATAAACAACCAGATTCAAATTTAAACTTCAAAAATTCATAACTAATTAAATACTTGTCCAAAAATTGCAAACAAGATACCAAAATGTTCAGATAAATAAGGCCTGTCTTTTGGTGTAATTCACCTATCCAAATAAATTAGTTGAACTGTTGTTTTATTGAAATAAAGAAAATGGCCGAATATAAAACAAATTAGGAAAATTCATATCTTTAAAAATAAAGATCCAAAAATTAAGTTTGACCTCTTAAAATGTTCAGAAACTGATGACCTTCATGTTCCATCTTGTTTCCAAACATGGAAAATTATTTTGTAATGTTGTTTAAAATAAATTAACAAAAGGGCATATTAAAAAGGGATTTTATAAATTAATCTGTAATGATTTTTGGAGCAAACCCAATTTTGCTAGGTTCCTAGTGTTTCACTTTATCATATCCTAACTCGGTATAATATTTTGACTCCCAGAAAGTATATAGTGACCTAACTTTTGTCTGAAGTATTTCCTGTTCAACAGGAGGTGCTTGTTGTTAACCTTCGCCTCAGATAGTTTTGTGATCGATGTACCTAGCTTGCGTATAGGCGATAGACTACTGATCAATATAAAGCCCTCGTAAGTGTAAATCCTCGTTGTTGCTCGAACGATTAGATTGACGCTTACGGTTGGTTACTTGTAGGTGTGCCACTTGTGGTTTGGTTTGCTTATTGATTGTGGTGTTATTCTCATGTTTGCGACGCTAGACATAAACGCTACCGGAGTGATCCTTGGAACGGAGTTATTGAGGAAGGAGAATTCGTTGAATCTGAAGATCAAGACCAAGTTCACTTTGCCGAGCAAGGCAAGCTATTCTCTGAGCTTGCATCTACATACATCTATTTTGGTTCGCATGTTTTACTTATAAAGAGCAAAAGTTATTTATATGGTGTTTGCCACAAAAGCTATGATTTTGAAAACCCTTTTCCAAATTATAAGTATATTATTTTGACACCCTATATGGAGATATTAGGTGGAAATTCTTTTTCAAACTATAGGATGGGAAAAATATTGTTTACTCAAAATTCCTTTGAAATACTTGTGTGGTTGTGGAATACCGAGATGTCGGTGTGGAAATGGAGAAATGGTGAATGGTGATGTTTATGAAAAATGCACATTGTGTCCTTGTACTTACAGAACAACCAATACCTGTGCGACCACATTTACCCACCTATGGGAAAGGGCGTAGTCATATAGTTTGCTCATATTAGTACTGGATGTCTCAACAACGGGGATGACCCGTTCCATGAGGGGATGGTCTGAGGACCTACCCCCTGACCTGGGTCCTCTAAAGAGAAGAACGCCTGAGGGCAACGCCTGAGGGCTGACATGAATTGGAGATAGAGGATTGAAGGGTTCGCTCGCCGGGCAGAACTACGAGTCCTCACACCTAGTTTCCGACGTGCTGGATTTAGGTGTCGATGGAATGTTTCGTAGCGGTAGGGTCCTATACTAGCATGAGCAAAGGACAGGCTATGGTCGGTGACTCAACTTCGCATACACCTTGTATGGCGGGACGTGGCTGACACGATGGTTACCGGATGGGTGTGGGAAAAGCGTGCTACCTCTGCAGAGGGTTAAAACTATTCGAATAGCCGAGTCCTCGGATATGGACAGTTGGAAAGAACTGCTTTGACCATGTGCAAGTTTTGCAAAGTTTTGATATTTGAAAATAAAATGGAGATGTGTTGTATCCGCAACTCTACCGACGGGCTGGTAGGAGGTTGCTGGAGAATGATTTGACCATGACGGGCTATGGTCGAGAAGTGCAGAGTTTTGTGATTTAAAAGTGGAAAATGTTTTATGCAACTATACCAAAGGGCGGTATGAGGTTGTTGGGATTGAATGACCATGAAGGGTTATGGTCGAAAAAGGAGGAGTTTTGGGGAAATAAACAAAATGGTGATTTTCCGGGAAAGTGTTTTAAAAGAGACTTATTACAAAGACAGGTTTATGGGGAAAAGTTCTAAAAGCCTTCTTTTCTTTTTCAAGGAAGATTTAGAATTTCAAAACAAAGTTTTAATAAACAAAAGTATATCCTTCTCTTTTCAACAAGGATATAGAGTTTTCAAAGCAAACGAAGTTTTATTTAAACAATAAAAGAGTAGTGCATGCTCATTCCGGGGTAGTTTGCGAGTACATTCAAATGTACTCATATTGGTTTCGTCCCTGGCTATTGTCTTAGCCAGATTTTGAAGAGAACAGTTCGAAGAAGAAGACTTCAATAACGTCAATGCGAACTAGGGCGCTTCCCAGTCAGCTGCCTGTAGGGTTGGCAAATGACTTGGGCTCCACGTTGTTTGGTGATTTCCGCTGCAGTACCTGTTGAAGTTATGCTTCAATCAAGTAAGTATATTTATTCGGTATTTATGGTGTTCTGTGATGCCAATTCGAGTTATGTGCAACAACAGACTGATCATGGGATTGTTGCAGGAAACATAACGGGTATCTCGGATAGTTAATCCGGGGTCCCCACAGACTTGGTATCAGAGCCATCCTGACTGTAACAGACCTTAGTTAGCATGGACGTTAGTTAGTAAAGAAATATTTGATTAAAAATCTATTAATACCAAAAATATATTTTTCCAAGGAAGTCCAAAAATAACTTCCACTCTTCGTATCTTCTCAAATATTTCTGAGTCTCATCCCTCTATTTTAAGATTTTCCAAGGATTTCTCTACTCTCTCTTACCCGTTCAAAATACTTGACGATGAACCCAAGTGAGACCTGATTAGCTAGCACCTACAAGAAAAAGCTTCCATCTCAAATATTCAACATTCAGCATCAAGGTGATTGATCTGCAAATACCAAGATCGTCAGTATCAATAAAGCAAGAAACCTCGAAGACCTCAACTCAATATCGACAATTCCACTCAGTTACTACCTCGACAATCCCAAGTATTCCAGCTGAAGACTAAGGCGATAAAATGAAGACTTCAACAGCCCTGTTTCACCAAGGCCCATACGAGAGAATTATTTTGGAAAGAAAAATATTACTACCTAAAATTACTTGTATCTAAGGAAGCCTAAGTGTAGCTTCCACTCTTTTCACCTTCTCGAATTATTCTAAACCTTATCTCTTGTCTAAAGGTTTATCAAAAGTTTCCATCTGTTGTCTTACCTCCATTCAAACTTACATACTTGACGACACCCCAAACCAGACCTGGGTACTTAGCAACCCGAAGACTTCAACAGCAAGGCGATTTATATGCGAAGACCGATGATCCGTGCAACCTTCCGAAATCGCAGTAATTTCACCGCCAAAGTTTCCCACTTGGACAAGGTGAAGAAAATCCTCGAGATACAAAGACCCATAGGATCAATAGGATAAGCTCGTTTTACTTGAGCAAAACCCATCTTCCACGGTATTAAACGCCTGTTGGTGCTAAAAGTGCCTTGATTGATCTTGCTTGTGTGTGGCATTCATGTGTGTTGTTTTCCTTGTGTGTTTCACAAAACCCGTCTTGTCGGGAACCCAAAGTAACCACACTTTTATCTGTTGCTTTATTTTAGACTGTTTGCAAAAACCTTTTTGCCGTGTTGGCCATAGATGTACTTTTTGTACCCTCTCAAAAGTTCGACTTAGAAAAACCCTTCAGAAAATTTTCTCCTAGTAAGAGAAGCAAGGTATGGAATACTCTCTACCCCAAGACTTTGCGATCTTCTGCAAGACGGATACCTGCCTACATACGTCGTTTTGTACAACCACAGCAAGCCATCGAGAAAGATGAAGATTCAAGACCCGACGTTAGATGACACAAGTCGTCCCGTCGGACTAACAAAACAATATGAAAAACTAACATAACTAACATAATTTATCTAACTTTAGTTTCTCATCTAACCAATTTTTGCAAAATTACTAACTGCTTTTTCTAGACAAAGGAAAGAGTGCCATAGGACGACTCAAAACTAGTTGGTAGAAAAGAGACTTTAGGAGGATATAAGAGTGTTGAACTATGAGTTTATTACTCAAAAGGATCATGATGAAATCAAAATTTGTTGGATAATGTTGGTAATGTCAAACATTTGAGGTTTAGAATAGGAGTGAAAACTTGGAGTGGATCGATAAATTAATTGGGTTTGGACAGATGATATATTTGATTAATACTCTGGGGCTAACCAGTTGTGGACCCCAACCATTGGTGGTTATCTGGAACTAGAAGACGTGACCCTTGATTTAAGGTTTAGAAATAAAGGTGAAAGTTATTGGATTTTTAGGAAGCACTTGCTGATAAAATGATGTTGGATTGGTTAGAAGCAAGTAAATTAAGAAGAATACTCCGGTGTTGGAATGTTTAGGGTGATTCCTAGCGCAAGTGACCTTGTACTAAATTCTTATGGAATTATAGGAAGTGGTCAAAGATGAGTTAGCAAATGAGTAGATTGTTGGATGCAAGAAATAATTGGTGGAGGATAAGTGAATGTTTATCGGATTCTAGGAATCAATATGACTTGGTCTAGTAGCAAGACATTCTAGGTGACAGTAGTTTTCAGAGCTTGTCACGCTCTGTTTGGATTATTCTTAGAAAGATCGTTTATCTTTGATTAAGAGATCAAGGCCCGAAAGTGTCGAGATGAAATCTGAATTTGGTTAGAAAGTGGGTCAAATTCTTGATGGTATGATCACATGATTGTTGGATGCTTTATTTAGCTTTGATGATATGATCGTGGGAAGATGGCAACCTGAAGGAGTCAGATAATTTGAGATATGCCTATCTGGGGAATAAATTAATCAAGAAATAATTGGTGGACTACTATGATTTTTGTGACAGATGTAATGGGAAGACTGAGCCTGAAAGGTTCGATGGGTATCCGATAGATTGAACTATAATATGATAAAGAGTTTATGCCCGAAGAAGATGTGGTGGATTAATAATTTAGCTTGGGCAAAAGTCATGATTCAGTTAACTAGTTGATAGTAGTGGCCTTACCAGAGATGTTGGAATGGTATTTTGAAGACTCGAGAATTAGAGGCCTATGTAAAGTTGGTTGTTTTGGATCTTAGGTAAAAGTTTGATGTTCAGAGTATAGCACCCAACTCCCTTGAAAACTAACTTAAGCCCTCAACCAGAAAGTTTTCCCGGAAACCCTAACTATTCTGGTGCACTCTAACTTACTTGTGAAGACACCTGCGAAGCTTCTGAAGACCCGAACCAAAGAAGTCTTTCAGGACCAGCCTTTTTCCCGCCAAGCCGAAGGAAGAAAAGCGTGAAGAAGATCTACCGGAAGTCACTAAGAAGAATCAAACAACGGAAGCACCTGCTGTTGGCAACATCAACCACCAAGCAAGTTCAGACGCCCTTAGAAGTTTATAACATCCCTCTACTAACTAGAAACCGGAGAGAGTCGAGTGCTCAGACTTGACGCATCCTGAGAACAACGCGTCCCCACCTGTGACCCTCGTAAGGAGAAAATATCAGAAGTGATATCTGCACCAACCCCAAGCACCAAGGCGCGACACCCAAGACGAAGAATGTCAAGCTACCCAAGAAGAACAATGCCTCCAAGTCAACTCCAGCCGCAACCTTCAGGATGACCCTTCAAAACCCCTTTTTAAGGGGGGAAGACCTGCAATACGTATACCAGAAGGTGTTAATAATTAGTTCCTTGCGCCTCAGTCTTGTAGTATCTGGAAGCAGCCAACCACGACTAACCATCCGCCTCGATCATCAAGTCAACCACATCAAGGATCTGAACTCAGCACAGAAGTTTATCGACAAAGAAAGCCTCGCAACATCAATTTGTCAAGATCTCACATGGCGACCTTACTGAAGAAGCAACGACCTCGAAGAGTAGTCAACCCAAAACCCGTGCCCTCGTGCTCCCCTGTTACCACCGGGCAAATCTCGAGGACGAGATTTATTTTTAAGGGGGGAAGAGCTGTCACATCCCAAATTTGGAAACTAAGAAAAACTTAGTTTTACAAGACCAAAATTCAGAACCAACAAAAACTTTTTGAAGTATTTTACTGATGATTGTGTTTTCCATCCCATTGCTATGTTGAACCTAGTGTGACTTGTTGTTTAAGTTGTTTGACTAGTAAATATAAGACCCAACCAATATAAAAATATATTTAACTTTGGTGATCATGTTATGACAAGAAAATATTCCATGTATCTTTTCCATTCTTATTTTGGCCAACTCCATTTCAATGATACTTGGTTTAGCAACACCAAAACTAATACCCATTTTGAGAAAGTAAAAGTATTTCCAGAACTATGTGTTCCCAAAAATGTGGAGATCTATATGCTATCTCCTATCTATCTTTTAAACTTGATATTTTGCATTTGTATGCAACTCCCATTTTATAAGCTTGGTTATCATTCATTTTAAAAGGAACACAAGTGGGAAATATATTACCCCACATATTTTGTCTTGCTCAAAACCCTTTTCAAAAAATACAAAGGTGGAGTTGAGATAGTTTTAAACATCATCTTGTCATAATTAAGAGTGATCATTTTTACAAGATAGTATTGTTAATTATGGAAATGGTGGTGTGATTAATTCATGTGGTTTGGTTTGTGTGGTCATAAGTGTGATGTTGATATTGTTGTGTTTGTGGCTTGTGAGGGTAATTCCTCAGTTGTGCTTAATACTAGAATAAGACACACTTGACAACAAATTTGGTATGTGACTTGAATAAAAACAAACCCTCTAGAATTATTCACACCTAAGTTGAAATCCTAAATTAAGGGAAATGATCTTATTTAATTTCCCTCTATCTCTATTCCTCTATTTTATGAAAACAATTATATTTCCTTATTCTAGGAATGAGATGAAATAATAATCATTTCAACCCATCTCACTCCCTCCTCAAGTAAACATACTTTTCAATTTTAAACAAAACTCTCAAAGTATTTAACAAAAGGAAATTAAGATCATGATGAAGAAATGATCTTAAATAAATTATTTCCTCCCTATTTCTCTAATTCTTTCAAACGAATATTTTCTCCATGAAAATATAACCTAATTGAAGTTACCATATTTGTCAAGAAAGTTCCAAAAGTTCAAAACGATATTTTACCACTTGTTTTAAAATATTAAAGAAATGTTAATTTAGTTTTACCAAAAATCATTTATTTAAACTTATGAACAAATTATGTTCAAAACATTTTATTTTCAAAAGCCAATTTTTGTGGAGCTTCTACATGTATATGGGAGGCTACATGAATTTTCTCAGATTTTTAGAAAATGATTTAGTGCCTCAATTAAATCACTGAACAGCTTCTGGTTTTAAAACAAAACAGAAAAGGACTTGAATGTAAATAGAAAATGAAGTCCAGGGGGTTTTCTGGAAGAACGTCGTCTTCTCTGTAGCAGCAGTGCCGACGAGGCCGTTGTCGTCCTCCCGTGCGTCGCCCGCCCGGACCCCCCCCCTCCTCTCGTTGCCCTGCGAGGAGAAGGATAAGAGACCCCCCCCCCCCCGAAGCTGCTCTCCTCCTCCCTCGCTCACTCGCTCTCCTTCTCTGTTTTCTCTCCACCATGGCCGCGCCTCGACCGAGCTCGCCGTCGAGCATCGCCGGCGATTTTAGCATCCCCGAGTAAATCCAGGACCGCCAGAAGATGCGCCTCACCGTCCTCTTCATCTCCGTGCAAGGAATCGAGGTGGGACGCCGTCGTTCGCGAGATCGCCGCCGTCTTCTTCCTCTCCGGCCGACGCACTCCGATCAAGCTCGCCACCGCCTCCGACCACCTCAGCACCAATGGATCGCACCCACGCATCGAGGGTGAGCAGGCGCACCTCCTGGACATCTCCGTTCACCCCAGATCGCTGTAGTTCGTCGGTTCGCCGCTAGCCGTGTCCATCCACCGCCGTGGTTCGCCGTGGACGCCGTCTCCGGCGGCCATTTGGTCGCTGTCTCCGCCAGGGAGTGGCCCACACACGTACGCGTCCAACACGGGTAGAAAACGGGTCACGCGCGTGCGCTGTCGTCGATCCCGTGCGCGTCGTCGCCGGTGGTCGCCGCGGCTGTGCGCGTCATCGCCGTGCACGGTCCACACCTCAAAAGGCTGCGCACCCGTATACTATCACCAGCACCGAGCCAGCCCAGTGGCTAGCACACAGCACACCCGCGCGCGAGGTCTCCGGTTCGAATCCCGCGCGGCGCAACCCTTTTTCCTATTTATCCACACGCTGACAGGCGGGCCCCACTGGTCAGTGACCGCGGTGGCCAGCGCAGCCGCACCCAGCCCAGTCAGCGCCAGCATGGCCGCAGGCCCACACGTCAGTGACCGTGTGTAGCGCGCTGCTCGATTCAAAACGTTTCGTTAGTTTTTCTGGAAAATAAAATAAACAGCCAGATTCAAATTTAAACTTCAAAAATTCATAACTAATTAAATACTTGTCCAAAAATTGCAAACAAGATACCAAAATGTTCAGATAAATAAGGCCTGTCTTTTGGTGTAATTCACCTATCCAAATAAATTAGTTGAACTGTTGTTTTATTGAAATAAAGAAAATGGCCGAATATAAAACAAATTAGGAAAATTCATATCTTTAAAAATAAAGATCCAAAAATTAAGTTTGACCTCTTAAAATGTTCAGAAACTGATGACCTTCATGTTCCATCTTGTTTCCAAACATGGAAAATTATTTTGTAATGTTGTTTAAAATAAATTAACAAAAGGGCATATTAAAAAGGGATTTTATAAATTAATCTGTAATGATTTTTGGAGCAAACCCAATTTTGCTAGGTTCCTAGTGTTTCACTTTATCATATCCTAACTCGGTATAATATTTTGACTCCCAGAAAGTATATAGTGACCTAACTTTTGTCTGAAGTATTTCCTGTTCAACAGGAGGTGCTTGTTGTTAACCTTCGCCTCAGATAGTTTTGTGATCGATGTACCTAGCTTGCGTATAGGCGATAGACTACTGATCAATATAAAGCCCTCGTAAGTGTAAATCCTCGTTGTTGCTCGAACGATTAGATTGACGCTTACGGTTGGTTACTTGTAGGTGTGCCACTTGTGGTTTGGTTTGCTTATTGATTGTGGTGTTATTCTCATGTTTGCGACGCTAGACATAAACGCTACCGGAGTGATCCTTGGAACGGAGTTATTGAGGAAGGAGAATTCGTTGAATCTGAAGATCAAGACCAAGTTCACTTTGCCGAGCAAGGCAAGCTATTCTCTGAGCTTGCATCTACATACATCTATTTTGGTTCGCATGTTTTACTTATAAAGAGCAAAAGTTATTTATATGGTGTTTGCCACAAAAGCTATGATTTTGAAAACCCTTTTCCAAATTATAAGTATATTATTTTGACACCCTATATGGAGATATTAGGTGGAAATTCTTTTTCAAACTATAGGATGGGAAAAATATTGTTTACTCAAAATTCCTTTGGAAATACTTGTGTGGTTGTGGAATACCGAGATGTCGGTGTGGAAATGGAGAAATGGTGAATGGTGATGTTTATGAAAAATGCACATTGTGTCCTTGTACTTACAGAACAACCAATACCATGTGCGACCACATTTACCCACCTATGGGAAAGGGCGTAGTCATATAGTTTGCTCATATTAGTATTGGATGCCTCAACAACGGGATGACCCCGTTCCATGAGGGGATGGTCTGAGGACCTACCCCCTGACCTGGGTCCTCTAAAGAGAAGAACGCCTGAGGGCAACGCCTGAGGGCTGACATGAATTGTAGATAGAGGATTGAAGGGTTCGCTCGCCGGGCAGAACTACGAGTCCTCACACCTAGTTTCCGACGTGCTGGATTTAGGTGTCGATGGAATGTTTCGTAGCGGTAGGGTCCTATACTAGCATGAGCAAAGGACAGGCTATGGTCGGTGACTCAACTTCGCATACACCTTGTATGGCGGGACGTGGCTGACACGATAGGTTACCGGATGGGTGTGGGAAAAGCGTGCTACCTCTGCAGAGGGTTAAAACTATTCGAATAGCCGAGTCCTCGGATATGGACAGTTGGAAAGAACTGCTTTGACCATGTGCAAGTTTTGCAAAGTTTTGATATTTGAAAATAAAATGGAGATGTGTTGTATCCGCAACTCTACCGACGGGCTGGTAGGAGGTTGCTGGAGAATGATTTGACCATGACGGGCTATGGTCGAGAAGTGCAGAGTTTTGTGATTTAAAAGTGGAAAATGTTTTATGCAACTATACCAAAGGGACGGTATGAGGTTGTTGGGATTGAATGACCATGAAGGGTTATGGTCGAAAAAGGAGGAGTTTTGGGGAAATAAACAAAATGGTGATTTTCCGGGAAAGTGTTTTAAAAGAGACTTATTACAAAGACAGGTTTATGGGGAAAAGTTCTAAAAGCCTTCTTTTCTTTTTCAAGGAAGATTTAGAAATTTCAAAACAAAGTTTTAATAAACAAAAGTATATCCTTCTCTTTTCAACAAGGATATAGAGTTTTCAAAGCAAACGAAATTTTATTTAAACAATAAAAGAGTAGTGCATGCTCATTCCGGTGGTAGTTTGCGAGTACATTCAAATGTACTCATATTGGTTTCGTCCCTAACTATTGTCTTAGCCAGATTTTGAAGGAGAACAGTTCGAAGAAGAAGACTTCAATAACGTCAATGCGAACTAGGGCACTTCCCAGTCAGCTGCCTGTAGGGTTAAGGCAAATGACTTGGGCTCCACGCTGTCTGGTGATTTCCGCTGCAAGTACCTGTTGAAGTTATGACTTCAATCAAGTAAGTATATTTATTCGGTATTTATGGGTGTTCTGTGATGCCAATTCGAGTTATGTGCAACAACAAACTGATCATGGGATTGTTGCAGGAAACATAACGGGTACCTCGGATAGTTAATCCGGGGTCCCCACAGGAACTAGCACCAACAATTAGCCCACGATGTTCCTCCCTCGCAAAATCTCTAGAAACGCATGTGCGCTTGAAGGGAAATCATACCCAGAAATCATAGATAAACGTTAACTACTGCACGAAATTGGCTTTTCTATACTACTATTAAAAAAGCAAACTTGTCAGCTGTGTTGATACATTAAATGTATGCCGTTCAATATGTGATCAACGTTCCAGAACGTTCTACCTTTCCAGTTTCATGTATTTATGAGCATTGCCACCGCTAAAAAGAAATCAACCCCCAATCCCGTGGGAAAGAAACTACGAGAGTTCCCCAATCAATCCCCCGGAACCCCGTGGCGGCCGAGCTCCACACCGTCGCCAGTTCCTCCACGCGCAGCACAAAACTCTTTCTGCCACCACGAGGAGGACTTTGTCAGAGGATCTACAGGAGGATTGAACGATATCGTGGCGCCGCCGCTCGGGGTCGGCTGCCGTGACTCAGGGGCACCGGGAGTGAGCTCCGTGTCGCGCCAGCCAAAGGACCACCGGGAGGGAGCAGGCGCCGGACGCTGCCTACGTGCCATGTGCGGCTTCTGCGGAACGCCGGCCAGCTGGCTGCCGCTGCTATCCAGGTGGACGCGGATGAGCCGCTTTGGCCGCCGTTTGTGGGGCCAGCGAGCGCCGGCACTAGAACAAGAGCAGGGGCTTCGTGCCACACTGCCTGCCCATGTGGGGCTTCTCACAAAACGGGATGAGAAGTGTGGAGGGTGGAGGCCGAGGGGCTGGTTGCGGGGACGGGGTAGAGTAGAAGGAATCTCCTTCAGGAGCAGGCGTCAGTGCGCGACCCGCTTGTAGCATCCACATCCTCGCATAAATAATCGCATAAATTTTAAACCCGCAAGTTCTTAAAAATATATTCTTGCTGTATATTGCCAATTAATACTCTCCAATGAACAATTAAACTCAGTTGAGCTTTTACCTTTGCTCGGCTTTCAGGCTATTAGCTTATTTTGCATTTCAGGTTAGTTAATGCCTTTTGATTACTTTGGATTAATGTAATCTTAAAGAGCTCAAGCTATGTGAATCAGAGGCTTGATTTGTAGCTTCCAGACATCATTGTTTGTCTTGCAAGCTCACTTTTATGTAACCATTTGGCCACAACACTTGGCTAAGATTGCAAAAAAACTAAAACTTATTAAAAATCTATTAGTTAATGCTATGGAGATCAATCTGCCTTTTATCTTTTAGGATGCAGCTCATTACTTTCTCTATCACATTGCTGGTTGGATCTTACAATTTTTTGATTAAACATCTATATACCTTTTTTTGATACATCTTATATCATGCAGGTAAAAAGGAGCTATGTTTATTCCTCTTATACAATTTGTCATCAAATCTGGATTTGTCATCTTATAGTTCCATGTTCATTGTTTGCACGACTGTCACGGAACTGAATCAGGGCTACCTTCAGATCATAGACAATCTGAGGTGTGCTTCCTGGTCTTGCTTGGACAAATATGATCTTCTATTTCGGCTACTAATCTGAGGTGGCTTTTGTGTTCGGGATACTGTACTGACAACTTGTGTGTCTGGACGATTTTGTTTAGCAAAAGTAACGATGTGTGTTTTGTTAATACTTGTCCTTTTCAAACATCGTTACATGAGAAATTACTAGCAATAATCATATTAGAGAAACATTCCGAAATATATGTATACGTAGACCATTTGAAACATCGTATACAGAATTATCTATCCAAGAGACGTTTTTTTTTGTTCAGACCCAGAAGATGCATTCAGGTACAACTCTGCCATTCCCAAATACATGGTTTGTTCTTGCTGACCCATGATCATGCGTACGGCCTCGACAAACTCGATGAATGGTCATGGTCTGGAGAATATACCACGATGCAGACTATGCAGCTAAACCAACATGTATACCTCTTGATTGGCAAGCTGATCGTTTACTAGACTACAGTGAATTCGCTATGGAAATCTGTCACATTTCTTTTTGTAATTGGACACATGATCTATTTTGCTTTGCGACATACAGCAACTTACATTGTAGTGTTTGTAATATATTTGGATGAATATATATTAGTCGATACGTGCGTGCACGTGCAAGCTAACTAGTACTGCCTCCGTTTTTTAATATAAGATGTTTTAGGTGTTATATATGTTGTCTACATGTACACTAAAATAAGTGAACATGCACACTAGAATATGTCTACATACACTTGTATACATGTGCATGTGAACGAAAGGTAAACATCTTATATTAAAAAACAGATGGAGTAGAAGAGAAGCAACCAAAAACGTCAAAAGATAAATTAACTACTCACTCGGATTAGCTCCCCATACATAGATAATACCAACGGATTCGAGATTACTTAGTCCTTTTTTTCTTTCGAAAACTCCCTTATCGAAAAACAAATTATATTGAAATTGGAGTTTCAGAACTACAAGATGTTCTGCTACACCAAGCTGGGTTCAACTCCAGACTTTAGCGACAACCATGCCACGGATGAAAGGCTCGAACACAACTGCCAAAAAATTGCTGCAGAACCGAGAAATAACTCAACTCTTTGCTACAGTAGACGGAACGGCAGTCTGCTACTAACTGATTACAAAACAGAGATTATTAGTCCTTGATGCCACCCTTGATGCCGGTGCAGCAGACGAGATACTCTTGTAGGGTACAGGGGCGGGCAATGGCGCTAGCCCCAGCACTCGTGATAGCCGCGATTCCTTGCGGATTCATCAGGCTTTACATCGTCCTGGACAAACGGGAATGGCGATCAATGGTCCTGTCCTCGAGATAGCGCACCCCAATTTTTCCGGATGAGTACCCGTCCCACTCCCACCCAAAGTACACCGCGTTCCCGGCCACAGACGGGAACCTCTCGGTGGAGAGGGAGAGACAGGCCAGCCTCCCGACGAACAGCGCGCGGTGGCGGCCGATGTCCTCCACCGGGACGAGCCTCTCCCCGGCCAGGTCCACCTCGAGCACCTGGATGAGGTGCCACCGCCCGTCCCTGTACTCGCTCTCCACCCTGATCGCCTCCTCTTCTTCCTGCGCTTCATTTTCCTCCGCTCCCCTGCGCTGAGGTGCTTGAGGCTGCTGTAGTGGCGCACCACCAGCATGCCCCGGTGCCGGTGGTGGTCGTCGGCCGGGACGAGGTAGGAGACCACCTTACAGTAAAAGTCGAAGGGATCGTTGAAGGGCTGGTCCATGACCACGGGCACCAGCCGAGGATCGGGGCGAATCCTCACCTGCACTATGTTCCCCTCGTACGTCCCCAAGTAGACGCGCCCCTGCAGCGTCGACACCGACGTGTACCGGATGCGATCGAGTAGACTGTCGCGCACGAGCGCCCACCGCGTGTCGCCGGGCTTGGCGTAGGCGATGAAGCACACATGGCCCTTCATCATGAGCACGACCGTCGCTGGGGATGTCTCGTCGGAAATACCGGCGTACATTATGCGCGGGATACAGAGCAACTTCCCTAGTTCGGCGGTGATGGGCGGGAGGTCGGTGAGGGTCCCCGTGAGCGGGTTGAGTAGGCGCACGACGTGGCTCGCCTTGTCGCGCAGCAGCAGGAGGCCATCGGTGCTGGTCTCGACTTGGTGGGTCGAGAGCTCAGGGATGTCGACGTGGGCACATGCACCAGTGGAGAGGTTGATGAAGCGGCGCCGCACGCCGTCGGTGTTGTTGGAGAGCATGGTCCAGCGGCGGGGGCGGACGTCAAGGCTATCGAGGTCGCGCGGATCAGGGGTGCATTTCCTCCACTCCTTGCACGCGACGCGGAGACGGATGTAGTCGGCCACGTCGTAGCGGAGCACCCGGACGGCGATGTCGTCGACGAGCACGGTTGGCAGGTTGGACCAATCCCTCCTGTCAAATGTAAGGTGGATTTGAAAACATCGATCATACCAAAAGCAATGGGACCTGAGGGGGAATCGATCGAACTCACCATTCATCTTCTTCAGATATGCATTTGAATGATGGTTGGTCGCCGCCGCCGTAAAATAACAAGGATCGGCAAGATTACCACGAATTCGCTTGCTCATGGTATGCTTCTGCTCATATGATGGTGTGACGGCGGCTAACACCCTAGGAATGGACTCGGTCCCCCTATATATGGTGGAAATGGCATATCTATAAAAGGAAATATTGGGAGGCTTATTCGCCATTGATCTCCTCTCCAAATGATCTTAGCCGTTTGATTCGGTTTCTCACCCTATGGTAACGGCCCAAACCTACCCCGGTAGAACCCTAATGGGCCAATCCACTCGAGTACTACCGCCGCCACCCCTTTCTCCGTGTTATGTTCTGAGGGCCTCCGCTTTCTGCCGTTGCGATCCATCTCTCCAACTCATGAGTTCTTTCCTACTCCACCGCTACTGGGCCTCCCGCCGCAGTTTCAACCCAATCGGCTCCATCTCACTGGCCCACCGTTCAACTCCTCCGCATATGAGACCCTTCCTTTAAGGTGTTGTCTTGTTCCCCACCTATCGTGCCTCTGAGTACAACGTTTTTTTACTGCCACGAATACATGCATTGGTTGAATGCTTAGTACTCGATGAAGGATATCATAGAACATCGTTATTCTATTGGCTCCTCCTTCCACAACATCATGTGAACTATGCCTTTTTCTGACCTACATGAATGGTGTTTTGGTGCCTAGCTATTCTCACCATATGACAGAAATGTTTCTTGTGGTTCCATTTTCTTCATATGATCATGATCATATCCGCTTTTGCCACATCGTTCAATTGTCCGCCCCTCTAAGAGTTGTTTCCGTTTTTAGATTCTCTCTACCATTTCTACAGCTTCATTCGATTTATTATAATGTGTCACATGAGTCTTTATCATTTTTTACCACGTTGGTTGCTAATGGGTCCTAAGTAAGCTACACGATTTCCTTTCCCATTTTGCTTTTGTTTTTACAAATCCTAGATCTAGGCTTGATTTCTAGACACATGTTGTTTATGGAGATATACTCCACGTCCCAAATAAGACACACTTGACTTCTTCTTAGCAGCAACATATTATTTTTAATCAATTTTCACTTTTAGTATGTGCAAAACTTACTAGAAATACATGTAAGATAAACTACACAAGATAAATACAACAATACCATTTATAGAAGTTGAGACAAATACCAAGGGCGAACAAAGGCCACATCATGAAATGTGCGAACAGTGATCATATGGGCCACATGAGCAAATGAATCAACGTAATCAGGACCATGCTCCTACTGAAAGGCACGTGACACAAGATGAGTTTTGTAACCACTAGCAGATGACCTAGTATTACAAGTGAAAGGACATGTATCTCCTAATCAGTTTTGTATGTTTGTTAACCACATAAGTTTGATCTTACCATGTGCTAAAAGTAATATAGGTACAATGTTGATATGCACAAGACAGTGGTTGACCCCTCCAAAAGGAGAAAAGATCGAATACGTTGGCCCGTAGATTTTCTATCTATATTTGAGTCATAGGGCTACGTACTATAAAGAGGGGTTGCTCAGTGTAAAGGTTGGGAAATCTTTTATCTGCACAGATTCACCTATGCACCCAGATATTCCACTCATAAACAATCGTGAAGAGTTTCTCTTAAGGTTTCTAGTGGCTGTTGGAAAACAGCCTGGAGACTCCGGTGATGTCAGGTCGGATACTACGGTGTGCAAACACCAGCGACTCTGACTCAGGATAGCCGGAGACTCCGGCCTCAGTTTATTCAAAACTGGTCTAGTTGCTAGCACTTGGCGTTCGCCTATGGTGCCTAGTCCAGAGCATGGCCGGAGTCTGGCCGGAGACTTCCAAAGTCTTCGGCCTGGCCAGAGTCTATGGACACTTTGTTGGGTCAGACTCCGCTCCTAGGCCGGAGACTCTAGGGTTATTTTTCTTGCAACGACTAGTTTCTTGGAGAGACTATAAATACCCTTCTCCTACCTTGGGCTGGGTACCACGACCAGAACTATTTCGCCCACCATTGTTGCAAGGTCAAAACTCCTAGATCTCTCTCTACCCACTCAAACACCTTGTCCTTCTAGGACTTGGGGAGTTGACCTAGATCTACACTTTCACCAAACGATTTGATTTCCCTATCCATTCCATTGAGGAACTTGTTACTCTTGGGTTCGTTGGAACCCTAGATGGTTGTGGTCGTCTTTGTGGCTTTGGGAGCCATGGGGACTAGCTGGGAGCCTCCAATTCAGTTGTGGATGCATGCCTCGGCCTTGTGAATCTTGTGGCTTTGGGTGCTGCGGGATTTCGGTGGGAGCCTCCAATTCGGTTGTGGAGTGTGTCTTATCTTGTAAATGTTTGGTTGCCAACCTCAAGGGCATCGTATAGTGACTCCTGCCACTCTTCATAGGGAAGGAGCACGAAGGACTTTGATGAAATGTTTTCCCCGGTGGTGAAGGTGACATCTATTAGAATGATTCTTGGCTTGGAAGCAAGTCTCAACTAGGAAGTTTAGCAAATGGATGTGAAGACAGCTTTCCTGCATGGAGAGTTGGAAGAAGAAATATACATGGAGCAGCCTGAGGGGCTTCTTGTTAAAGGCAAAGAAGACTATGTGTGCAAGCTGAAGAAAAGTCTCTATGGCGTGAAACAAGCAACAAGATAATGGTACATGAAGTTTGAATCTGTCATGGGGGAGAAAGGCTACAAGAAGTGTAACTCAGGCCATTGTGTATTTATTCAGAGGTTCTCAGGTGATGATTTTATCATGTTGTTGCTCTATGTTGATGATATCTTGATTGTTGGCAAGAATGTCTCAGAATTGTTAGATTAAAGAAAGAGTTGAGCAAAAGTTTTGCCATGAAAGACTTGCTTCCAGCAAAGTGTATTCTTGGCATGGGAATTGAGAGAGACAGAAAAACCAACAAGATGTACTTATCTCAAGAGAAATACATATAGAAAGTACTTCGGAAGTTCAAGATGGACAAGGCAAAAAGTGCGAGCTGTACATTAGCATCTCACTTAAAGTTGAGCAAGAAGCAATGTCCCTCCAATGAGAAGATGGAAAAGAAAATGCAGAATGTTCCTTATGCTTCAGCAGTTGGGAGTTTGATGTATGCTATGGTGTACACACGGCTTGACATTGCTCATGCGGTTAGTACTATGAGCAGATCTATGTCCTATTTAGGAAAACCACATTGGGAAGCGTGAAGTGGATTTTGAGACATCTCGAGGCACCACAAATATGAAATTTGTTTTAGTGGTAGTGAGTCCAAGCTGATTGCATTTTCAGATTCAGACATGGCTGGAGATGTTGATACAAGGAAGTCTACTTAGGTTATTTGGTTACCCATTTGGGGAGCAGTGGCATGGCAAAGCAGGTTGCAAAAGTGTGTGGCATTGTCCTCAACTGAAACTGAGTACATTGCTGTAACAGAGGCGAGCAAAGAGTTATTGTGGTTGAAACGATTAGTTGGAGAGCTTGGTTTTGAGCAAGACAAGTATGTGTTGTTTTATGATAACCAGAGTGCCATTCACCTAATTAAGAATGCAATTTTTCATACGAGGTTGAAGCATATTGAGGTACGCTATCATTGGATTCGAGATGAGCTAAACTCAAAGCAAATGCAAATTGAGAAGGTGCACACAGATGTTGATGTGGCTGATTTGTTGACCAAGGTGGTGACAAGAGAGAAGCTTGATGTATGCCGTCGGCTCGCCGGCATGGCTACCGGTAGGCAGTGAGACCCTCCAGGATGCCGGGAGGGGGAGTTTGTTGGGTCATGTCCCTCCACATGGAGGTGTGTTGGCAGCCCAAATTTAGCCCAGGAAGTCCAACGCGTTTCAACCGTTGATCGAGGTTCGCATCCAACAGCTGAGCCTCCAAGAGAGGTAAGAAGAAAAAAAACCTAGCCACCTTGTGGCTGTGCAAGCAAGCTGGTGAGAGAAGTCAGAACGTGGATGCTGCTGTGAGAGAGTAAAACGAACACACAAGAACACCACAACCTAGTGAGAAGAGAGGAAGAAGAAGGATAGGTGATTTTTGTCAGGATTGGTGCATCTGACCGGTCTGTCTTCAATCATGTGTTCGGAGGGTCAGACGTGCTTGGATCGGCTCCATACTTGGTGAGCTCATTCTTACTTTGAGTATTTCGATCTGGGTAGCTGGTTTGAGATTTCGGTCAAGGGAGCATCAGATGTGAGAGTGGTTTCGTCAGTTCAGACTGCTGCGGTTTCAGCATAGAGCAGTTTTGGTAGAGGAACAGTTTGGGCAGGCAAACTGTGTCTGATTGAGATCATCTTTGGTAGATATGTTGAGAACTCATATGTCTGCTTGTCTACCAAGTTTCGTACTATTTGGACCTGTGGTTTGAGGTTAATTTGTTGATTACTGAATATGACAGAATCTGTGATACTCTGATTTGCTGAAAGCTGCCTCTTGTGGTTGTTGTTGTTGCTTGTGGGCAACGAGCTGAAGTAAGTGTTGTAATCTTTAGATGTTTTAGAGAAGACTGTTGCTCATAGTGAAGCTTGTGTGTACCGGTTGGTCCACAGCCGTGGTTTTTCCTCCTCACTTGGGGAGGTTTTCCGTAAATCATTGTGTCACCTTTGCATGTGAATATGTTTATATTTCCGCTGCATATTGTTGTGTTGGTTAAACCTATCCTCCTAATTTTTTGTAGGCCAGAGTTAATTGGAGTTGTTTATCTTCTCCCCTTTGCGTCAACATGTAGAAGCACATGTAATGGCGAGGCTCTTACTTTGACCTTATCAGCAGGGCGTCATAGCTGGTTCCTGGCCCACCTAGAGGGTTTAATTTGACTCTATACTAATATTAAAAGAGCAAACTTGTTCGGATACATTAAATCTATACCATCCAAACGGCGATACAACGAACGAAAACGTCCAAATTTGTTGAGCACCTCAACACCACCTCCCAGCGTACCCCTTCGCATATGTCTACAGCCAATGTCCGTCTCGACCCGTCCTGTCCTGAACTCCTCTTCCCCGCATCTCTCTTCTATTTCTCTCTACCTCTCTCGCCCTCTCCTCCATCGAGCCACACCTACCCTCTATTCTTGCGCCGTCGTGCACGCACGATTGGCGATCTCTTGTGTGTCTTCTCCGTGCTCCGGCATCCCAGGTCTGGTCCCCCGGCGCCCAAATCCGGCCCAGCCTTCTCCGCCACCCCGCCTCCCAATTCCTCCACCGCTGCTTCCTCCGGAAATCCTATGCGCGTCATCCAGTTCCGCCCGCCCCCGATCCAACAGCCCACGGCCGTGAACTCCGACTCGACGAGGAGGACGAGGCCAAGAAGCGACGCCCCAGCGCCAGCGAGGCATCCCCGCCCTTGTTTGCTGGCTTGGGGCCGGTGTCTTCGTTCCTCCTGGCGCTCAAGCACTCACTCAAGTTCGGCTCCGGCGTGGCCAGGAGGTCGACCGTAGACACCACCGGGCCGGAGAGGTCAAATCTCGGTTCAGCTGGCCCTTCTAGCTCGGCTGTGAACACAGGGGCGCCTGAAAGGCCCAGTACTGGCGCTGCCAACGGTCCTGAGGAGGAGAGCAGCGATAAGGATGGCATGCCTGATCCAGCGCAGCAGCAAGAACATGGTATTGATGTTGGAGCCGGAGACCAACAACAACAGGCTTATGCTGCTGGTGTTGGGAGCGCTAACCCATACGAGGGCTATGCATGGGATCAAAATTACTATGCTAACTATGGTGCAAATTATGGTCTGGATCCAAGCGGCAATGCGAATTATGTGACTGAACCACAAAATGCAGCATACGGTGTAGAGCAAGGCGGTGGATATATTGCTAATGATTATGGCGGAGAGCAAAGTGGTGGATATGGGCCGAGGTGGACGAGATGGCAGCGCCACCAATGCAGGAACCTGTACTGCCACCGGAGATGGGCAGCATTGGAGGGAGGAGAGGTAGGAGGGATATGCTGATAGAGATTTTAGAGGTGAACCAGGCAGGACTGATGAAGAACCGGCCAAGGGAGGACAAGTCCAAGCTCACAGGGTTGGCCTTTGGTCCTAAAGCGGGGGGCATCCATGATAGAGATGACTGGATACAAATCACTACTGCAACACTGATCCGTCGAGGGCGGTCAAGTTGCAACGGGCGTCCAGGCACATCACATGGAGACTGGCACTAGTACAGAACGACACATCGGAAACGGGCCAAAAAAACCCCATCGGCAACGGAGAAAGGGTCCGTGTCCCCGACCCTGTCACTGATGTGAAGAGCTCAATGGCAACAGAGGTGACAAACCGTTGCCCCTAACATGGGCAATGGTTGTTATATTTGATCGTCACTGATACGTTTCACATTAGACACGGAGTTTTTCAAATCACCGTTTCTAATAAGGGTTACAGGAAAACAAAAAAAACACGGTGACGGGCGCTGCCGTCGATGGAGCCCCGCTCCAAGCGACTAGACGGCCGCCCGGTCGTCACTGTATTCCTGTACGCCCCGCTTTACAAAATTTCATCAGTGCGCGTGGCTGGAGCTCTGCTCATATGTCTTCACGGCCGCCAGATGAACATCTACTGTCTTCATCCTACTGCGCAAAATGTACTGCTCCTGGTGACGGCACCATGTATGGAGCCCCGCTCCTTGGTCTTCACGGCAGTAGCATCGTCACCAAGCATCCACCAAGCCTTGACACAACGAATATTCTTTGTTAAAAACAGCAAACAAAGCTAATAAACAGAGCCAATAAGCAGTAAACAAAGCAAAATGTAGTGGGATAAGCAGCTAACAGAGCAAACGGAGCTAAATAAGTAGCTAACATAGCAAATACATAGCTGAACAGAGCTAACTAACAGAGCAAACCGAGCTAAATAAGTAGCTAACATAGCAAATACATAGCTAAACAGAGCTAACTAACAGAGCAAACCGATCGAAATAATTAAGTAGCTAACAGAGCAAATACATAGCTAAACAGAGCTACAAAACAGAGCAAACGGAGCTAAATAAATACTCTAACAAAGCAAATACATAGCTGAACAGAGCTAACTAACAGAGCAAACCGACCTAAATAATTAAGTAGCTAACAGAGCAAATACATAGCTAAACAGAGCTAGAAAACAGAGAAAACCAAGCTAAATAAATACTCTAACAGAGCAAATACATAGCTGAACAGAGCTAATTAACAGAGCAAACCGATCTAAATAATTAAGTAGCTAACAGAGCAAATACATAGCTAAAAATAGCTACAAAACAGAGCAAACGGAGATAAATAAATACTCTAACAGAGCAAATACATAGTAAAAAAGAGCGGTCATTTACCTTAGGCGAGGCGGGGTCTCTTTCCGTCGCGGATTGCGTCCCAGGCGTCGGCGCCGGAGCCACGGCCAGAGGAGACGTCAGAGGAGACCTCATCCTGCTCGAACACCGGAGCGTCCTCCTCCTCCTCCTCCTCCTCATCCTCCTCCTCCGCCGCCGCCACCGCTGCCGCCGCCGCATCTGGCCCAGGGCCCTGGTGATAGTCTCAAACGTATCTATAATTTTTGATGTTCCATGCTTGTTCTATATCAATATCACATGTTTTAGTGGGAGCAACTAGCAAAAGCGTGCGCGTTCGTAACATGCGGAAAGCGCGGAATCTGGAGGGCGTGAGCTCATGCGACGCCCCTCCCAGCCTCCCACGTGGCGCCAGGAGAGCGCACCTGAACAGCTCCAAACTGGAGCGACGCGAGCGATCGGGCTAGTCAACGCGAGCGACGTGAGCGAGCTAGCTTGCTCCAGCTGCTTGCCTGTTAGCTTAGCACAGCAGTTAGTGTTGTACGTATATTTTTCGCTCAATTTTTTTTCCGATGGGATAGATCTAGTTTGTTTTTTGAGTGTGTTGTCTCATAAAAATGCTCCCATTCAAGGCAGTGCTATAATTTTGTTAACTGCATTTTTCTCTTTTCCGGCATTGGAGATTTTGTGGGGTAAGATGGGTGGGGTCTACTTTGAACAATACAAAAGATATACTTTGAACAAGAGAAAAAAAAAGAGAAAAAGTTTTAATATAGATCTTGAAGGGGGTACATTCGTCGTTGTCCCTTGTATTCCGTCGATGCATGTCTTGTCACGCGTGCAACGGGCTGCGCCCTAGCACGGCGCCTTCGGCGCGTCTACCATTCATAAAGTGCACCGGAAAAAAGGCAGTGCACTGCCGCATTCGAAGCAGTACACCGCAATAAGAGAAGGCAGTGCACCCATCCACGGCAGTGCAAATACCCCATCTGAGGCAGTGCATCACAAAAAAGAAGGCAGTGCATTGCCCGGTCCAAAGTACACTGCCCATCTGAGGCAGTGCACCTGAAAAAGATAGGGCAGTGCATTGTCCATTCAAGTCAATGCACAGTAAAAAAGGCAGTGCACTTCCCATCCGAGGCAGTGCACCGCAAAAGAGAAGGCAGTGCACTGCATCCAGTAAAAAGAAAGGCAGTGCAATTTACACACTCCGGGCAGTGCACAAAAAAAGTTTGTCGAAATATATCAACATGAGATCTAGTTTTGAAGATCTCGACGCGACTAACCCATTCCCGAAAACGGATCGTGATTTCGAAACTCGGTTCAAAAGATATTGCATTTTTTATCTTCAAATTAGAAACGAAAAAGAGAACAGCTAGCTACCTGCTCCTACCAGACACAGAGAAACAAGCGCGCGGCCAGCGAACCAGGGAAAGCAGCACCGGCCAACACGTGGCGAGCGGAGAGAGGACGCGCGGGAAGGAAAGCACGCATCAGACGCCGCCACGTTCTGGCAGCGCATGCGACAGGGAGCGTGCTCCCAGGAAGTGCGCGCTTTTTTAACAATTCTGCATGTTTTATATGTACTTTAT
This sequence comes from Poa pratensis, assembly GCA_947311845.1. Classification (NCBI taxonomy): domain Eukaryota; kingdom Viridiplantae; phylum Streptophyta; class Magnoliopsida; order Poales; family Poaceae; genus Poa; species Poa pratensis. The sequence continues at coordinate 10,447,798 of CAMZMU010000090.1, forward strand.
ATCATATTATGACATTTATTGGACTAACCTATTAACAAGATGCCACAGTACCAGTTTCTGTTTATTTTGTCCGTGCATTGCAGAAAAAGTCCAAAAATGAAAGTGCTCGGAAAGATCTGAAAAAATTACAGAAATTCTAAAACGCCAGAAGACTCCGGGAGCCAGAAGGACAAATCTGGGTGATGCCCACAGCCCCCACACAATGGGCCCGCATGGCCAGAGGGGGGGCCACACCGTGGTGTGGTGTGGCCGCCTCGGTCACCGCCTCGCGACGCCCTTTGGATTATATATTGCCTCCGCGGTGCAAACCCTAAAAGAATCGACGATTTCTCCAGAAGAGTTCCGTAGCTCCGCCGCCACCAAAAACCCTAATTCGGGGGACAGAAGTCTCTGTTTCGGCACCCTGCCGGGACGGGGAATTGCCCCCGGAGCCATCTCCATCGACGCCACCGCCATCTTCATCACCGTTGCTGCCTCCCATGATGAGGAGGGGGTAGTTCTTCATCGGGGCTGAGGGCTCTACCGATAGCTATGTGGTTTATCTCTCTCTCCCATGGTGTGATCTTTATGTGATCATGAGCTTTGTAATCTAGTTGAATCCATAGATGTTACTCTTCATTATCTTATATGGTGCTTGAGTGGTTTTGTTAATGTAAACTCCGGAGTCACCTTTGTCCCACGGTGCGAAGTTGACAGTGTGCGCACCGTGTGTGGCTCTTAGGCTAAAGATTACAGAAATACATATCATGAGTTATTATTTGTGTTGGATGTCTCTATGAAATTGTGTTTTTTGTCTAGTACTATTTTAGGGCGCTCAAGTTGACAGTGTGGGGTTCCCTAGATGTGGAATGCGACTTTAAGGTGTGCTTTTATAGCCCTACGCAGTGGATTGGTGTTCGTTATCCAATGAGAGAATAATTCAGAGTAGCATAGTGAAGAGGAAATATTTATGTATTCAATTAAATTATTATTGTTGAGAGTGTCCACTAGTGAAAGTATGATCGCTAGGCCTTATTTCCAAGCATTGAAACACCGTTTACTCTCATTTTGTCTCATATTTGCTTGCTGCAATTTTTATTTCAGATTGCAATTACTACTTATAATCATCCATATCACTCGTATTTTAATATCTCTTCGCCGAACTAGTGCACCTATACATCTGACAAGTGTATTAGGTGTGTTGGGGACACAAGAGACTTCTTGTATCTTAATTGCAGGGTTGCTTGAGAGGGATATCTTTGAGCTCTACCTCACTGAGTTCGATAAACCTTGGGTGATTCACTTAAGGGAAACTTGCTGCTGTTCTACAAACGTCTGCACTTGGAGGCCCAACACTGTCTACAAGAATAAAAGCGTGCGTAGACATCAAGCTATTTTCTGGCGCCGTTGCCGGAGAGGTAAGGTAAAAGGTACTCACATCCTCCGTCTACTAAGCTATTTTCTAGCACTGTTGCCGGCGTGTGAGTGCTCGAAGCTATCTCCTTTAGATCCTGCAGTTATATCTTTTTGTTTCTTGTTTTTATTTCACTAGTTAGGCTTAAAGAATTAAAATTAGAGAGCTCTATAAAATTTATCTTGAGTTAGGACATGACGTGTTTGAAGAGAAAATTAAAAAACCTATGGAAAATTATTTGCATGATGGTAGCAATGTTATTACTATAAATTCTTTGAACACCATTATTGCTAATGCTATGGAAGAATTTAAGCTTGGGGAGGTCGGTTTTGATGAAAATGATCTTTTTAGTTCCCCGGTTTTGGAGGAGAAAATTTGCTTTGATGATACTTTGCCTCCAATATATGATGTTTCTAATGATTGTGATATTTTCACTCCACCTACTATTGAGGATATAGTTTATGTTGATTATGATATGCCTCCTATATATGATGTTTACAATGATGAATATGATATTTTCAGTCCATCTACTATTGAGGATGAAATTCATTATGATTATTCTATGCCTGTAATTTATGATGATTACAATGATGGTTGTGATAGTTTTTCTCCCACTATTACTAATAAAATTGATTATGCTTATGTGGAGAGTAATGATACTTTTGTGCATGTGGATCATGATAAGAATGCTTTATGTGATAGCTATATTGTTAATTTTGTTCATGATGCTACTGAAAATTATTATGAGAGAGGAAAATATGATTGTAGAAATTTTCATGTTACTAAAACACCTCTCTTTATTTTGAAATTTTTTAAGTTGCACTTGTTTTGCCTTCCTATGCTAGTCACTTTGTGCTTCATTGATTTATTTTCTTACAAGATTCCTTTGCATAGGAAGTCGGTTAGGCTTAAATGTGCTTTATATTTGCTTCTTGATGCATTCTTATATGTTCAACTCTTATACATATGAGAGCATCATTAAAATTATCATGCCTAGCTAAAAGGCTTTAAAGAAAAGCGCTTATGGGAGACAACCCATTGTTTTATTTCTGCAAATTTGAGTCAAGGTGCTGTTTACTTCTGTAACATTGCCTTTGTATCTTTATTTTCTTTCATTGTTGTGCCAAGTATTGCCTCTAATAGGAAGATGATGCTAGATTTGGATTTCTGCGCAGGAACAGATTTCTGCTGTTCACCGTTTTGCTTCTGTAAAATCACAGAAAATTATTTAAATCTGCAAATTTTTGTGCGTATCCTCAGATATGTACGCATCTTTCATTAGTTTTGAGTTTTTTGATTTGAGCAACGTAAGTGCCTCGAAAAAATTCGTCTTTACGGACTGTTCTGTTTTAGACAGATTCTGCTTTTATTTTGCATTCTCTCTTTTACTAGTGTTGAGTGGAATTCTTTTTGGGTGGAAGAGCTTCACATAACATCAGTGGCAGTAGCTAATGTTAAAAGTAACGGTCATGTTTGTGTCCTTATAGAACATGTGAGTTTTTGATTGTGCACTAACCCTCTAATGAGAATTACTCTGAGTTTGGTGTGGCGGAAGTTTTCAAGGGTCAAGAGAGAAGGATGATATAATGTGATCAAGAAGAGTGAAGAGCTTAAGCTTGGGGATGCTCCCATGGATCACCCCAGCATATTTCAAGAAGACTCAAGCGTCTAAGCTTGGGGATGCCGGCATCCCCTTCTTCATCAGCAACTTATCAGGTCATCTCTAGTGAAACTATATTTTAATTCTTTCACATCATATGTGCTTTACTTGGAGCGTTGTGTGCTTTTATTTTCAGTATTTTATTTTTCTTTGGTCAACTTGATTGGATCCTAGCATTCTTGATTGGGAGAGAGACACGCTCCGCTTTTTCATATGAATACTCCTATTCTTCACTTATACTTGTTGAGTATTCTTATCTAGCTATTGCTATGCTTTTAGCTCCTGTTTTTCATGCATCTCTTATTCAGAGCTGTTAGTTCTTTTAAAGAAAGTACTCTCTTGCTTCACTTATAATTGTTTGGAGAGTTTATGTTGAAATAAATTGATTGGTGTTTGGTTGGAACAGAAAATGTTGCATGTGGTAGATGGTATAATGGAAAAAGCTTACATATTCTTGTAGATCACTGTATTGGATAATTTGATACTTGTCAATTGTTTTGAGTTATCAAGTAGTTCATGTTTAAGCTTTTGTATCATGTAGTTAAAACCTATTAATGAAGAACTACCGTAAAGCTCGTTGAAATTTGGTTTGCATGATTGGTATCTCTAAGGTCTAGATATTTTCTAGTAAAAGGGTTTGGTTAACAAGGAAGACAGTGTAGAGTCTTATAATGCTTGCAATATGTTTTCATATAAGTCTTGCTGTGTCGGTTGATATCCTGTGTTTGCTTCAAATAACCTTGCTAGCCTAAACTCTGTACTGAGAGGGAATGCTTCTCGTGCATCCAAAACCTTGAGCCAAAATCCATGCCATTTGTGTCCACCATAACTACCTATATGTGGTATTTCCTTGCCACTCCAAGTAAATTTTTCATGTGCTACCTTTAAACTATTCAAAACTTATTACTCCTTTTTGTGTCAATGTTTACCAAGCTCATGAGGACGGGGTGGATGTCTTTATGTCAACTGTCAAACAGACTTTACCACCGGACTAGCGGCATATACATCCGCTTATCCATTAATTTTGCAAAAAGAGCTGGCAAATGGGGTGCCCAGTCCCAATTAATTACAACTTTAACCGCTTAATTCTCTTCACATTTTTGCCCTGATTTATCAGTCAAGCAATGACAAACAGTGAAATATCTGCATGTGTAAACAAAAGAGAAAGAGGGATGATCTGCCTTGCTGGTAGAAATAACGTCCTTCATGGGAGCCGCTCTTAAAAGTCTGGTTGGCAGGGGTCATATTGTACTTTCCATTTTCTGATTCGTTGACAATTAACAAACACCTCCCAAAACTTATTTTTACTCTCTATATGATTTCAAAAACTTAAAAAGCTCTAGCACATGATTTAATCCCTGCTTCCCTCTGCGAAGGGCCTTTCTTTTACTTTTATGTTGAGTCAGTTTTCCTACTTCTTTCTATCTCAGAAGCAAACACTAGTGTCAACTTTGGTGCAACAATTTTTATATGCTTGTATATTGCACTTATTATATTGCTTTGTGTTGACAAATATCCATGAGATATATATGTTGAAAGTTGAAAGCAATTGCTGAAGCTTAAATCTTCCTTTGTGTTGGTTAAATACCTTTTACTTAGAATCTATTGCTTTATGAGTTAACTCTTATGCAAAACTTTTGATGCTTGTCTCGAAAGTACTATTCATGAAAAGTTTTTGCTTATATGATTCAGTTGTTTGCTCATTATCTACTTGCTAGCAAACTATAGACCATTGACCTGGATCACTTCATTCATAACATGTGCTTTACAATACTATTTGATCAAGATTATGATGGTAGCATGTCACTTCAAAATTATTTTGTTTTATCGTTTACCTACTCGAGGACGAGTAGAACTAAGCTTGGGGATGCTTGATACGTCTCAAACGTATCTATAATTTTGATGTTCCATGTTGTTCTATACCAATATCACATGTTTTATATGCACTTTATATCATATTATGACATTTATTGGACTAACCTATTAACAAGATGCCACAGTGCCAGTTTCTGTTTATTATGTCTGTGCATTGCAGAAAAGGTCCAAAAATGAAAGTGCTCAGAAAAATCTGAAAAAATTACAGAAATTCTAAAACGCCAGAAGACTCCGGGAGCCAGAAGGACAAGTCTGGGGAGGCCCACAGCCCCCACACCATGGGCCCGCGCGGCCAGAGGGGGGCCGCGCCGTGGTGTGGTGGCCGCCTCGGTCACCGCCTCGCGACGCCCTTTGGACTATATATTGCCTCCGCGGTGCAAACCCTAAAAGAATCGACGATTTCTCCAGAAGAGTTCCGTAGCTCCGCCGCCACCAAAAACCCTAATTCGGGGGACAGAAGTCTCTGTTTCGGCACCCTGCCGGGACGGGGAATTGCCCCCGGAGCCATCTCCATCGACGCCACCGCCATCTTCATCACCGTTGCTGCCTCCCATGATGAGGAGGGAGTAGTTCTTCATCGGGGCTGAGGGCTCTACCGGTAGCTATGTGGTTTATCTCTCTCTCCCATGGTGTGATCTTTATGTGATCATGAGCTTTGTAATCTAGTTGAATCCATAGATGTTACTCTTCATTATCTTATATGCTACTTGAGTGGTTTTATTAATGTAAACTCCGGAGTCACCTTTGTCCCACGGTGCGAAGTTGACAGTGTGTGCACCGTGTGTGGCTCTTAGGCTAAAGATTACAGGAATACTTATCATGAGTTATTATTTGTGTTGGATGTCTCTATGAAATTGTGGTGTTTGTCTAGTACTATTTTAGGGCGCTCAAGTTGACAGTGTGGGGTTCCCTAGATGTGGAATGCGACTTTAAGGTGTGCTTTTATAGCCCTAGCAGTGGATTGGTGTTCGTTATCCAACGAGAGAATAATTCAGAGTAGCATAGTGAAGAGGAAATATCTATGTATTCAATTATATTATTATTGTTGAGAGTGTCCACTAGTGAAAGTATGATCCCTAGGCCTTATTTCCAAGCATTGAAACACCGTTTACTCTCATTTTGTCTCATGTTTGCTTGCTGCCATTTTTATTTCAGATTGCAATTACCACTTATAATCATCCATATCACTTGTATTTTAATATCTCTTCGCCGAACTAGTGCACCTATACATCTGACAAGTGTATTAGGTGTGTTGGGGACACAAGAGACTTCTTGTATCTTAATTGCAGGTTGTTTGAGAGAGATATCTTTGACCTCACCTCCATGAGTTCGATAAACCTTGGGTGATTCACTTAAGGGAAACTTGCTGTTGTTCTACAAACCTCTGCACTTGGAGGCCCAACACTGTCTACAAGAATAGAAGCGTGCGCAGACATCACCTGGCTAGGGAGAAGAGAGCGGTCTATGGCAGCCCGGAGCTGCGTCTGGAACAACGCCTCCTCGGTGGCTTCTATCGCGTGCTCGGCGGCCGAGATACGGATAGCTCTCTGCATCGCAGACGCCCGAATGACACCGTCGGTGCGCTCGCGCTCAAAGGCGGCGTGAGAGAGGAGGAGACCGACCTCCAGATCCTCATCCTCATCGTCCGAGGAGGACGAGATCCGGGCGTCGGTGGCCGCCGCCGCCGTGGATCCGGATGGGATTTGGCGGCTCCGAATGAACTGGCGACCGCGGTCGCTGGGGATCTCGCCCCAGTTGTAGGGGAGATCCGGGCTGCGCCTCGGAGGGTGGGAGGAGGAATATGCTCCATCCTGACTTCCGTCGGCGCCGGAGGGGTTCGCCATCGATGGGTGATGTAGGAGGAGAGCGTGTGCGTCTAGGGTTAGGAACTGGGGAGAGTGAGAATGAGAGTGAGATACACTGGAGTGGGAGATATTAATACCGGCACCGCTTAATGGGCCTTCACATGGAAAACGGAGATAGACCGATCTCCGTTTCTGATGTGGTCATATAAGCAACGGAGATATTATTTCCTCCGTTGCCCATATATGAGCAACAGAGCTGTTTTCTGCCTCCGTTACCATTGTGTCGGGCCCTTATACCGACTAGCGCGCGTGCACTCGCGGAAGCGCGCCGAAACTCATTCTTCCGTCGCCTAACTCTTGTCGTTGCCATAGAGGGATATCCGATGTGTCGTTCTGTACTAGTGTGGTATCTCTACCAATGTAGTTATACCGGCCGGGGGCGCAGCAGGTCGCACTAGCGCAGGCCATGTCGTGGGCACGGAGGCTGCAGCAGGCCGGCAGCGACGGTGAACATTCATGTAGGGCCTGTTTGATCCGTAGGATAGGGAAGACGTAGGAATAGGAAAAGTATATGATTTTCATGCCATGCACACTCCAATCCTATAGGATTTGGTATGTACCAAAGTTTGTTTGATTCCACCAAAGGAATTGTAAAGAAAGATTGGAGTGGATGCTAGAGTTCCTATGGGAAGTAGTACAAATGATTTCTTAGGAAAAATTACTGTATGATCCAATCCTACAAATCAAACAAGCAAGAAAGGAAAATTTTCTATAGGATTGAATCGTTCAAAAATCATATGCAATTCGTTTGAATCAAACAGGCTAGTAACCAGTGGGGGAATGTACTAGATTCCTGCGCGGTGGCCTGGGATCGAGTTCACGGCAAAGTGCGGATCAGATTTTTTGGTTAGCTTACTTCGTTTTTGTTATGTTTTTTGAAATTATATACAAGCGTCATGATTAGAAAAAACATGGCATGAATTTGTTTACTAACTCGTATCCACCTTCTGACCTTCATCCAACAGAAGTATAAAACATCAAATACAGTTGAACATAGTTACATTTATTTAGTAGTCCTCTAGCAGCTTTGCTTGTCTACATTCAATTGCCAAATGTTAGTACTAATAGAATAAGGGGATGACACAACTCTGCATTTTCCTTAAAAGAATAATAAAATTGGACAAGACTGGTCTATCTTGACACAATTCCATGGCGAGCGATCCCTTGGCGGTCGAGCCGGCTGGCGTACTTGGCACAGAGCACCTCCATTTAGAGTTGTTTCATCCCCACCATTCCGCCGTGTATTTTCAAGGTTTAGCTTGACTTGTTGGGTAGGGGTATGTTTAGCATGTAACTGTTATTTTCAGGATGAACTTTAAAAAACTTAAAACGCGCATAGATCGAGATAGAGAGAGAGTGCAACGTCAGTTTTCTTTCCGTTTTGATGGAGTTGATCCAAATTTCAAATGCGTTAGTTGATTTATGAGACGTGTGTTGCACGTGCACGGTTACTAGTTTGAATAAAGGGCAGAAAAGTTCTAAAAAAAAATGAACCAATCTCTCCAGCCTCCCTGCACTTTATCAAAACTCTAAAGATCTACCCAACAACACCAAGTGCCACCAGGGCCCAGGCTTTACCGAGGCAAGAAGAACTGAACAGATCATGGCACCTTGCAGAGCAGATGAGCGGGAATAAAACCGGCAGCGCTGAACGCGCCGGGACGTCGGACGGCGGCTCCGTGTCACCATCAAAACTTAGATCGCTATCGCTTTAGTCATGACAAAAACTGATTGTATCCATGGGACTGCAGCATGCATGTGTAGTTGTGTACTAGGCCAGCAAGAGGGGTCAGGTGGGGAAGAGTTACACCCGACGCCCCTCAAGAAGGAAGGGCAACACTTTTGGAGGTGTTGTTTGGTATGCGGCGATTCAGCGCGCTAGGATCGTGGTGGGAATACGCTGAAGAGGACGCAGCGGTTGAGAGTCACTTTCGTTTTCGTTGATCCGCCAATGTCGGCGTTATTTTCTCTTCTTTTTTCTCTTTCTTTCCTTTTGGCTTGCTGTGTTGTTTGCCCCAGCAGTGGACTCAATGTTGTATCGGGTGGTTGCTATATTAATATAGCGGGCGAAAGCCTATTTCTTCAAGAGGGTCAGGTGTAGCTTCAGAGACGTCGCCAAGGCGTGCCCCAGAGAAGTCGGCCGCGCGTCGGTGGTGGCGTACAAAGCCCTAGATCGTCCTTGGGATCGCCTCTCGCTCCGTCCGACCGGTACGGGAAAAACTATTTTGCGTACAAAGTTCTATTTCCTTATGTTGCTTGTTTTCCTGCAGCCTGCAGGGGTGCCAAAGAAGTTCTATCCTATGAACAATCTAGTCAGTAACAGGCAGTCTAGCAGAAAAGCTATTCAGTAGCATCGGGAAATACTCAAGCATGCATGACAACATATCAACGAAAGATTCGGTGAATCACTAAATCACACTCTATCATCCATTGAATCGTTGTAGCAGGGTTGGTTACAAGAGGAAATGGTCAAGCCACAAGCAACATCATCACCTCCTGTAAACTGAAATGCTTTCTTCAGATAAAGCTCCTAATAGTTATCTTGAAGTGTCTCCACATGTCGTCGTCCTCGCTGTCCGAAGAAAGATCCCTGTCTTTGAACACCTCCTCCCGTGCTTCCATGCTCAGCCTCGTCGCCTCCGCCCTCTCGCCGAAGTAGTCGTAGTCAACTTCCACCGATCCTTTGGAGGCGTACTCACTGCGAACCCAGGCCTGGAACACAGCGAACTTCTCTTTGTCCTTGTAGGCGTCGCGGGTACATTTGTAGAGCAGCATCATGGACTTGTCCTTCTCCTCCTCTGGCGACGGCACAAGCGACGGGTTGGCGCGCTTGAGGTCCCGGAACTCGCCGCACACGGGCTCGTTCTCCTGGGCCAGGATCCAGTCGATCTCCTTCTTCGGCAGCCGCCACATCTTCTTCGCTCCTCCGTCCACCGCCGCCTCCACTTCTTGGTCCCTCTTCTCTCCCTCGGAATAGTCGATCCTTTTGGCGGCGCGCTCCAGCTCACACTCCTCGCCGGTCTTCCTTTTGCTAGCGCGGACACACTCGACGCCGGCCATCATGGTTGATCTGATGAAAGGGACTCGTTTCCGCAAGCAAGAGGACCCTGGCGAGAAGGATTTGGTTCGAGTTTGGATTTGGGGCATGGAGAAAGAAGGCACAAGCGATCCTTATATTGGTTTCGCTGTCGCGTCGGAGGAGAATAACACCCAGAGTCGGAGTCCGATTTTTCTCTCAAACGCGAATAAAAGGCCCACACTCAGATTCCGCCTCTTTTGATTCGTATGGACGGTGAGATTCTTCCCTTGTTGATTCTTCTCTTGGCACGGATGCTCAAAGGCGTGCAATTCGTCTTGGCAAATGCTGCGGCCGCGCGCACGTGGTTTGAGCGGGGCTCTGGTGCCGGGCTTGCGGCACAAGACTCGGTGAACCGCGGCGTTGACATCCACTGGCCGCTCCGTCGTGCTTGCCTTGCCGCTCCACGACACCGCAAACAGAGTTGCTCACTAACTAGCCACACTCGCCTCGCGCCGACCTCACAAAATCAACAAAGTCACGCGTGTGCCCCGCCCACGCTGCCAAGAGCTGAAACAACGCAGCGGCTTGTCTCAGGCTCTGCCTCGGGCTGCACTACCTGCAGCCAGGTTCAACTAGGGCGTGTTTGGTATCCCACATCATTTTTAGCCTCCTTGGATATGTAAATCATAGGATCTGGATCTTGAAAAATGAGACGAAAACCATGTTCTGCATCTCATTTGGTTGCCCACAAAGAGTCAGCCAGACTCGTTTCACTTGATGCAAGTTTTCAATCCCCGTTGTTTGGTTTACATCCGTGTTTCATGTACTCTAACCTCCTAATCTACATGGTGATCTCCTCACACCATCACACTTGAACTATGTACCACCACCACGAAAAGCGGCGAGCAAAACAACATGGTGGCGTGGAACGGCGACGGTCCGGCCTAAGCTCGCTGTAGTAGCTTCGCCGGAGGTTTCGCTGGAGGTTGCGGTGCAGGTTAAAATCACACATACAGTTCATTATCCGCGGTTGTGACACTTCAGGCCATGACGGCGAACGGCGGCGACAAGCGAAGTAGCTAGTGTTGTGACAATGTAGTTTATGGCGAACGACAGCGACAAGTGCAGTAGATAGTACTATGACAGTGGAGTTCAACAAACGGCGGCATCAGAGATTGAAGAACACACTGTACACTAGCTGCAGTCTAAACACCTACAATGTTCAGTACAAGATCTACTCGTATATGTATGTCGAAATAGAAAAGTTGCAACACAAAAGTTGTGCGGAACGGTGAGGTTAATCTACTCGTCAAAGGAAATTTCAAACTGTGGACCGAGTGTGACGGATTTGACAAAATTCATTTAAAAAAAGGTACAAACATTGGTTCGAAATTGAGAAGGCACCGTCAACTAAACTTGAAACCGAGTACGGGAATGGAACCTACTCGTCGCCACTTACATATTCGTGTACAAAGTATTTTGAATCGGAGTATAGTTTTGTAGATTAGAGAGCGGAACAGTGCCCAAATTGCCACCGTTCCTCCAGGCCTGACCCAAGGTGCTTTGGAGTTGGTGTGGTACAACAACATGGAAGCGGGGTAGCCCACCAAACGGCCGTTTTTGCACCCAATATGGCTGGCCGAGGTCCACGCAGGAAACCAAACACACCCCTACCCTTTATTAAGGGTTAATTGCTTGCTTTTAGCTCTGTCAGTCTAAGATCTACTATTACTTGCTTACCCGCTTCTGTTGAAGCTATGGCATGGTTAGTGGTTAATTTAGGGTTTACAATGGTATATTGTTTGTTCACATTGGCCATATTTGGCTTGGATTAATCCTGGTTATGCCTCTGATAATTGATGTATTGTTAAGTTGCAGATAAGTACATGGTTTAGCATGTTCGGATTGTATATGTGATGTGTTAATCATATGATTACTATCTCAGTCATTTAAAAGATAAGAAAATATCTATTTTTATCGTACCATGTTCTTATATTGTATATGTGATGTGTTAATCCCTTGCGTTCGGATAGCTTATTGTTTCTGCACAATGTCATAAACACATGAAAATATACCGCTGGTTTATGTACTATGCTTAGTGTTACATGTTGCCTGATCATGTGATCAATGTACGTGTTTGGCAAAGCGTCCTTTTTTTCCCGAAATGGGAGCACAAGCCTCAGCCTCTGCATAAGGCAAAGTGACAGGGTTAGCTTGTCTCTGCTCTCTCATGTGACTAAGAACAGATGATCTACTCTTTTCTACTATTCCTTCTATCTTCTTAATTAAATATTTTGCTTTTTATCTGAATTCTGATAAGAACTTATCCTCTCCTATTTATGTTTCTTGCTTAACTTCATATTTTCTTTCTCTCCTCTTATTCTGATAAGAACAGATTCTACCCCCCTGTTATTTGATTTCTTTCTCTTTAAATCTGATCAACATATAATGCCTTGATTTTTCTATGTATTTTTGGGTGTTGATTTTGCCAAACAACAACATTTCTATTTTACTTGAACAACATTCCTCCTATTCAACACTCTCCTTTGTGTTGACTACCTTCTGAACTTTGAAGCTTCTTGTTCTGATTACCATAACTTTAAAATGCCGAGTTAAAGCTTAAATTTAATTTTTTTTGGACCTGCAAATTTCAAATTCTATTGCGGTCATTCTTTTGTAAGTCTTGCTTCTGCACCCATGTCCTTTAATTTACACATTATTTGCAGGGCTCCTTTATTTTTGTGCCCCACTTCGTTTAGTTCTTCTCTGTTTTGCCCCACTGCCTTTACTTTCCTTAGTTTTGCCCCACTTGCTACACGTGAGCCTCGCAGATGGCAAACGACGTGTTTCCGTCGGGTCAACCTTGTTTGACCATTACTTTGTTGAGTATTGACGAGTGGGACTGATTAAAATGCTGACAGGTGGGGACGGTGTGCCCAGTAGTTGAGTCACACGGCCAGGTTGGCATGTTTAGTCCCACCTTACTAATTTGGAGAGTGAACAACCGGTTTATAATCATAACTGCACGCTTGCATTCCAAAAAAATGTTTGTCTTGGGGTTTTCTAAACATCAAGTAGACATTGACTTTTTTTATGGATGGATGTGATCAAAACTATAAATATCCGAGCACCATATATTTCAACTTAACTAATTGTCCCACATCCTACACCATATCATTCAAAACTAAGATGCTTAGAGATAATTCGTTGATCAAATGATGATCAACATTTCATTTTGTGATTAGGACGTCGTTCCTTCATCGTGTGCGCTCTGCATGCCTAATGCGCCTAATTAAATGAATGATTAGAAGGGGTACGTGGAACTAATCAGCTAAATTCGATAAGAGGGGTACATGCAAATTCTTCTACATTAGAAGGGTTTTTCTTCTTCATTACAATATATATATTTGTGACAAAAGGAGTATTTGCTACTAAACATCTAATCTACTCATACTAGTACTACTAATACTACTCCTAGGTCCACCTCCTCTTAAGTGGTGGGGTTCGTCGTTGTCGTCATCCTTGTCGTCCTCGTCATCCTTGCCATCACCATCGTCTTCATCCTCCTCCTCGTCATCATCCTCCTCGTCGGTATCGTTGCCGACGTTGTCGTCAGAGACCGCCTCCTCCTCCTCCTCATCCTCGTTGTTGCTTAGGGGGTGTATGAGTTCGACAGATCCCCATAATACCATGAGCGGTAATCCTCCTTGTATTCTTTGCTGGCAGAGTGTCTTGGGGCGATACCCTACTACCACCACTCCATTGCTAGAAAACTTTGGAGAGAAGGGTGGTGGATAGAATGCGAACCGCATGCAGTGGAAACAGCAATGAGGTCTTTTTATTGGCACATTGGGTTATTCTCGGTGGAACAATTAAGTGCAGCAAGGAAATCGAGAGCATATTAAAAATGCCTGCGGAAGTAGAACATACGGGAGCGATCGCTTTGATTTTTGCCAAAACCTGCATTTTGACAAGACATGACATGAATCACTTACTCGCCATGATGTCATAATGTGACTAGGAGTTCAGTTAAACTGACTGGACAATAACTACAATATTCACCGTGTCATGTAGACCATCGTGACGCATGTTGTACATATGTCGAATAGTTGACGTGCATTAATGTTTTGGTCAAATTTTAACTACAATTGAAAACGGTGTGATCCATCTAGACATGCCACAACCATGTTGTACGAGAACTGGCGCAATAATTTGATGTTTATGTGCATACCCACAGTGCGCACTCTCGGACACTAAAATTGAAGGGGATCGTGTGCAGAAAACAAAAAATTTCCTAGCAACGATAATCGAAATAGCCAGGATCTATTACTATGCAGATATAAAGTAACGGAGGGAATCGGTATTCATACCCTTGAAGACCGAAAGCGTTACGTTCGCGAGATCGTTGACGATGAAGATGGCGGTGCCGACCTCAAGGTCGTGTAGTCGTACAGGCGACCAGTGCCGCAAGTGCAGCACCTCGTAGCTCTACACACGTACGATGCAGACGACGACTCCTGGACTCCAGTCCAGCGAAGCAACGAAAGTTGAAGGCTTGGACCGAAGAACCAGCGGCACGGCGGTGTGGGTATGGTGGAGAATATTCTCTCCCCGTGTGCAGCTCCACAAACGGAACCACGCTTGAGGTAGGAGAGAAAGAGAGAGAATGGATGATTTCCAAAGGCAAAGGGGCACCTCCTTATATAGGTGGAGGGAGGCTGCCAACCTTGCTGGTTGGGCGGTGTGGGACTAAATCCCACACCAGCCACACTAGCATGGTGTGCCGGCCCTAGGTGGGCCCCATGTGGCTCACCCGGACACCTCCTTGGTGCGCCTCCCTTTGGGGGGATCTTCCCCTCCTCCCCCCCCCCCCCCCCCATGGGCCTCCCTTCTTGGGTAAGGCCCATTTAAGGTGGGCTGCCTGTTTAAATAAAAATAAAAATATATTTAATTATTAATTACATTAATTAATAATAAATACATATTATCTAATTTATTCTTGCTCTGAAACTCATTTCGTTGCCCTCCGATCGCCATCGGATAGATCCCAGAACGTTTCCGGTTCTCTTCTCCATTTTCTCTTCGGTCAAATCAAACCTAACCGTCGTCTACCCCTTAAGTGTGCCACCCTACGGTTCGGGATCACTCTAAACATGATCGAGACTCTTCTCCGATCAATGATCAACGGCGGGGCCTGGAAACCCATGATGATCCCTATGTGTCCACGATTATCTTTGTCGCTTGAACCTTAAACGTCGAGTCCCACTCCCTTTGCCATGCGATACTTAGTTTGTCCGAGACTCGATCTCCGGTATCTCCATACCAAGCTCGATCTCGTTACCGACAAACATATTCTACTCGTTCCCGTGATATTACATCCTCGTGACCTAGTCACATGCTTACAAGCTCATCGATGCAATCTCACCGAGTGGGCCCAGAGTATCTATCCTGCTATGTTGATTGGCAAATCCCGCTCTCGATGCATATGCCTCAACCTAGTCCTTCGGAAACTTGATAGACACCTTTATGGTCACCCTGTTATGGTGTGATGATTGATGCAATCAAAGCAACCTCCAGAGATAGTGATTAAATATGATCTCACGGTCGAAGGTTGTAACAGCCCCAAATTCGAGAACCTAAAAACCTGAGTAAAATTTCCACTTTTGTGTTTCATTGCATCATGGCATCCATATTAATTTGCTAAACAACACACTAATTGGTTTGGCACCATTTAAAAACAAAATGCCAAACTTGCTTTAACAAATCTCAAATCAATGAAAGCACTCAAACTTGCAAAACAAAAATACTTTGACATCCTATGTTTGTCAAGGAAGTTCCAAGAGTTCAAACATAATATTTTGAACTTGCTTTAAAATTTCTAAAGGATTATAATTTTTATTTAGGAAAAATGCCATATTCAAACCCTATGAACAAAAGTTGTTCAAAATATTTTATTTTGAGTCACCAAATTTTGTGGAGCTTCTACATGATATGGAAAGGCTACATGAATAATTTCATATTTCTTTAAAATGTCTTAGTGCCTCAATAAAATCCCTAAAGTCACAGGTTTTAAAAAGAAAACTGAAAATGACCTATTGGTGATGGAAACAAATCTGCCAGGGGCTTTTCTGCAATTTCTGACATCTTCTTCCTGTAGCTCCAGCTCACGGCATGGCGCCAGTGGCGAGCTCGCCACTGGGCCCGCGCCCTCCTGCCGCGCCGTGAGGAGAAGAAGAACACCACGAGGCCGCCCTGCTCCTCCTACCCTATCCTCTCACCTGCTCCCTCGCTCCCCATTTTTCTCCCCACGAGCGAGCCCTAGCCGCCATGGCCTCCGAGCTCGTCGCTGTCTCCGAGCTCGTCGCTGTCGATTGAGGAGTTCCCGAGCAAATCGAAGGATACCGGAAGCTCCGCCGCGTCGCCTGCTACCTCTCTGCCAAAGGAATCGAGCCGGAGAGCCCGCAATCGCCGTCGCCGCCCGTTCTTCTTTGACCACGGCCGGAGCTTCCACGAGCGATTCCGGTCGTTCCGTCCATCTCCGCCCCTGCTGAGCACCACCACGAGTTGAGGGTGAGCACTACGTCCGCCTGGACCTCGTCTCCCTCCCTCTCTCGCCGTAGTTCGCCGTCGCCGCGATTTTGCCGTGCGTCGGATGTTCCGAGTCGCTTCCGACCGGATAATCCGCTTCCTTCCAGTACCTCCAAACCACACGATACCCCTCCATCGGATAATCCGAGTTCGGTTCGAACCGGATAGTCCGACGGGATCCAGTACTCAAATTTTTCCTTCCCTCGGATAATCCGAGCCCAAGGTGTACCGGATAATCCGAATTTGATCAGTACCTAATGATTTTTCCTGTTTCATCTCTCTCTTTCGAATTTGGGCAATTAATTTTATTGTTGTTGAAAATAACTTATTAAAAGCACATGTTTAAAAGAGGGAGTTTATAAATGTACTAACTTGTATTTTGGTTCATCAGAAAATTGTGTGTAATATACCAAAATGCTCAGAAAAACGTGAACTATCAAGAAGCATCATCATCATGCATACTTGATCACAATTACAATACTGTACTTTAAAGTAAGTATCTCTCTTCCCTAGTTAAAGTAAGTATCGCCGTACCCCATTTAAAATTACTAGATAGCTTATAATAAGTTCAGTACATTAAAATGTCATGCCATCATGTGTTTGCGCATTGCATTTGTTAAAGCATGTGTGGTGATTGATTGTTTCTTCCGATGTTATGCTTCGATAGATCAAGCAGTCGGGGTTACGCCGCAATACCCCGACGACCCGTATTACCAGCACTCTGAGCAAGGCAAGCGTAATCCCCCCCTCTGAGCATGTCTCCTCCTATGTTTTCGCAAATATTTTCTCCACTATAATATTGCATGCGGTTCCAAATGTCAATTTGATTGGATTAGAGTATCCTATAGTTGCATTAAGTTTCCGATGCCATTACCTGTTTCCCTCCTATTATCCATAGGTTGTATTGTTGGCCTGAGATACTTAACTATGCTATGTTGATGCTTAGTCATACTTAGTTAAATGCTTATCCGTCCGATGGATACATCATGTTGGAAACAGTTGATGAAAGGTCCGGATGATGGTGGAGAATGGTGGTGACAGGTAATAAAAAGCTTAAAGGTGGGGATGAGAGGCCACTATGGTTGTGGTGCTTTGTCTCGTTCTCGCCGCCTAGGTGCGAGTTATTTACCTCTTGAACCAAGACTGAGCGTGCAACCATGCGTGAGGCCTATGCAATTGCAGGAACCCTTATTCGACTAAATAACTTGTGAGGGGCTAGCCAGGGTCCTCTAGTTCGAGCTTCCATTTGCGCGTGCGTGAAGATGGTGGTTGAGAATGGGATGAGGATGGTGGTGTTAGGAAAATGAGTGGCCGTGGGGCAGGGTGTTGGAGGCACTGAACCTGTCCTACCGCCACTAATGATCCTGGAAAGTCTCAAGCGGGGAGAAGTCATCACCGCTCCCACCCAGCCGGCTTTCCCTGGAAGAGAGCTAAGAGTTAGGCAATGGGCCGGACGGTACGTGTGGCAAACATTGTACACCCCTGCAGGGTTAAATCTTTTCGAAAGCCGTGTCCACGGTTATGGACGACTTGGGAAAGGACGATAAGACCATAGAATAACCTGAACGGAATGATTAAAACCTGAGTACTAAAGGTACTACTCAAGAATGCAAGGTTAGCTTCCTCGAGGGTGATTCAGGGAGGTGCCTTTGTAGAACAGGTACAGTGATGATGGTGGTTGATGATGAGAAAGGATCAAAAGAGAAGAGTTACTTCTTACCCCTTTTGAAAATATTCTGATCAGTCGATGCCTTGGAGTCGTGTTTCTATAAATAAAATTAGCATTATGCAAAACAGCCATAAAACTTTGAAAGCCTCATCGAGCTAAAGCTCTGTATTTAATCTTGCGAGTTCGTCGAACTCAACGTCGTTTGTTTTGTTTGAGAGGAGGACTTCACCGACCTCGAAGGTGGATTCTTTGTGGACGTCGACGAGTAGTCTGGGGTTCCCAGGTGGCAGCTTGGGACATCCCGGAACAGCTGGCGCTAGAATGTTTATCTGTAGGCCTCTTAGGCCATAATTTGGATCTTGTTGTTTAGAACAACTTAATTCGCTTCCGCATGATGTACTGTTGGGTCTGTGACCTCTGGTTGTAATTTGCTATCTTTCTCTATTATAAGAATTGAACTATAATGCTTTGTGTCGTAGAGTCTGTGATGTGTCAGTTGTTCCACAAGTCTTGATCTCTCTATTATGCATTGATAGTTGTGCCTGTGTTAGGGCATCAATCGGGGTGTTGCGTTGCCGATGATCCATTCCGAGCAACGCCTGCCAAAGGTTTTGGCCGGGGATTGGTAAACCCGTAACCTCCGGTTGTATCGCCTAACCGGTGACACACAGCATCCTTGTATAGCACTCGGGTCAGGGCGCCACAAAGGTTTGGGTACTACGTCTTCCTATATATTAGGTGTGTGTCCATCACATCATTCATCTAACGATATGACTCCATTATCAATTGACATGAATGTCCATGATCAGGAAACCTTGATCATCCGTTCAGAGGCTACTAGGTGAAAGGACAAGGATGTTGCCTAGAGGGGGTGAATACGCGATTAAAACTTTTCTGGTTTAGTCTTGATAAATGCGGAATAAAACTAGGTGTTTTAATTTAACAAGCACACAACCTAAATATACTAGGCTCACCTATGTGCACCATCAACTTATGCTAAGCAAGACAAGTAACAAGGTGATAGCAAGATATAAGACTTCAAGCACGAAGGTTATCACAATGTAAAGTGCATAAGTAAAGAGCTCGGGTATAGAAATAACCGAGGCACGCGGAGACGATGATGTATTCCCGAGTTCCTCCTTTTTAGGGGAGTACGTCTCGTTGGAGGGGTGTGAGTTTCAAACTCAAGACGCCACAAATGGTCTCACCCTATTCTCCGATGAACCTTGCCCAAAAGCTCGGTTCAGCTTCCACTATCGGAATCCTTCAAGGCGGAATCCGAAGCCTTTACAACAATCTTGAGGCACACTCCACAAAAGGATTGGGAGCTCCCAAGTGACCACAAAAGGTCCCAACTAGCCACAAAAGGCCTTGACCACAAAAGGTCTCAAGAACACACCGTCAAGGGTCCAACGACCCAAGAGTAACAAGCTCACGAACTTTCACTTCCACGAATCCTCGTGGAGAGAGCAAACCGATGCAACAAAATGCAATGGCAAGAACACAAGAAGTGCTCAAGTCCTTCACTCTCAAATTCCAACAAAGCAACAAATGCTTATGGGGGAATAAGAGATGAAGAACAATGGAGGAGAAACACCAATAACTCCAAGATCAAGATCTACTAGGTTCCCCTCACTTAGAAGAGAGATGGATTGGTGGAAATGTAGATCTAGATCTCCTCTCTCTTTTCCCTCAAAGATATGCAAGAATCATGAGAGGAATTGAGAGAGAGGCAAGCTTTCCAAGGTCCACAATGGTGGGAGAGAGAGAGAGAGAGACAAAAACGTGCTTGGCAAAGCTAGAACCGTTGGGGAAGAAGGGGGCCTTTTTATAGGTCCCCAAGAAAAAGAGCCCTTGCAGAAAAGTCACACCGGAGACTCCGGTCTTGCAGACCGGAGACTCCGGTCAAACCGGAGACTCCGGACAGTCTCCGGTGATACTCCGGACCGAGTCCAGTACGCGACACCATCAAAGACTTAGTCGAGTTTTCGATAGACCGGAGGGAGACCGGAGACTTTGCCCTGAGACCGGAGACTCCGGTCCAGAAATTCCTGCAGCAACTCGGCAAACAGAAGACCCCATAACTTTTTCATCCGAACTCCGTTTTCGATGATCTTGGGCTTGTTTCGAAGATAATCACAAGCTCTACAAGATCATGCACATAGACATCATAGTCCATCATGTGAGGAGGAAAACAAGAAGATAGTTTGACCTCTCTTAGAGAATACAAACCGGTAAAACATCCAACATAAAAAAAACGCAACAAGATATGCATATGAAATCCGTTTTTGATGAACTAGAGCTTGGTATGGAGATGAACACAAGATCTAAATCCTCACATGGATAAAAGTCAAATAAGAACCAAGAAAGATGATATGCCAAGTATGCAAAGGTTTGAGCTCTCCACAAAGATGTGATCAAGTTACTCACTTGAGAGCCCCTCTTGATAGTACGCCGTCTATCCTATAACCCGGTCTCCCACTAACACCATGAGACCGGTAAAATAGAAACCCTATCAAGATCATACCTTTGCCTTGCGCATTCCACTTGAGCTAGATGATGACGATCTTGACTCTCTCAAGTTGGAACACCTTTCTTGATCGTGTTTGCTAGCACATGCTTAATGAAGACTTCTCCAAATACTCCCCCATACACATTTCTGGGAGAGCCTCGCTAAGCTCCATTTTCATGAATCCATTGCAAGCTTCAATCAAATGATATCTTCCGAGATGGATCATATTGAACTTGCACTTCATAATCTTCTCTCTTTTCACAAAGATGATGTCTTGAATCCTTCAAGACATACTTGCAATATGCTCAACTCTAGATGACCATTCTTTATATAAACCATTGGATAGAACCTTGGTCATCACTTTATCTTCTAGAGTCGAACATATGAACTCCAATCTTTTCTCATGGACTAGATCTATAAGGATAACTCAATGCAAACATTAGTCCATAGGGATTATCATTAATTACCAAAACCACGCATGGGGGCAACATGCACTTTCACTAGGGACCTGGTTTTTTTACATACCACACGTGTATTAATGTTTCTGCTCAATATAGTTATAGCATGGTATAAAACATATTATGAACAATCGAAATATGGTCAATAAAATATCTTTATTAATTGCCTCTAGGGCATATCTCCTTCAAAAATTTGAAAAAAATTGTTTTGCAAGTTTATGATTTTCCCTAATACGAGTATATTAACAACGAAGATTCCACCAGGTTTTCCATTTTCTGTTTTTTCTCGATTTATGTGATTTTTCATCGATAAATGCTATTAATGTAGGTAAAATTTTCAAAAATTCAAAATATTCAGGGATTATGCGTCGCATTGATATAATTTGTATGAAATATGTGAGAGGTTATTTTCAATTGTATTTGTGGTACCTACTTTCAGGGATTATGCATCGCATATGAGATAATTTATGTGAAATATGTGAGAGGTCAATTTTCAATCATATTTGTGATACCTACTTCACAAAAAATGGGGATTTTTGCACTAAAAATGAAAATAAACTTTCAAAAAACCTTGGAATATTGCTTTGGCAATATTGTTTACAATGTTAGAACACACGTTTGTGCCAAGTTTGGTCATCATAGCAAGAAGCTAGTCACGGATATGGCCATGACCTTGGTCATTTGGCTTGAAAGTTATGAATCTTCACAAAAGGTTGTCCATTTTGTGAACACTAGTTTTATACAAATGTGGTGTTGAAATTTTATGATTTTTCCCTCATATTAGAACACTAGAAAGGGAAATTTCCCCATGTTTTCCATTTTTTGATCTTTTCTCGGTTAATGTGATTTTTTTAAACAGGGGCAAAATTGTCCGTGTGACCATTCATAACTAAGGGGTGAATTTTCCTACTTTTATCTGTGAAAGTGCATAGAATCATGGTAGGCTCCGTTTATATGATTTTTCTTTAATTTTGGGGCCACGCTATAACTTGTAGTTCAAATTTCATTTTTTGTCAACAAATGCTATTAAACTCATTTAATGAGTGTAATATAGTTTAAAAGGTCAAAAATAAAGAAAAATATTATATACTTTGTGTAAAAAATTTGAGGGGTCTATCTGCAATGTTATTTGTGGTACCTAATTCACAAAAAATAGGAATTTTGGCACTAAAAGAAATGACAAAAAAAAACTTTCAAAAAATCTTGAAAGCTTGCTTTGGTAATACTATTTACAATGTCCAAACACATGTTTGTTCCGAGTTTGATCATCCTAGCAAAAAGTTAACCATGGTTATGGCCATGACCTTGTTCATTGGCTTGAAAGTCATGAATCTTCACACAAGGTTGTCCATTTTGTGAACAATTGTTTTATACAAATGTGGTATTGCAAGTTTATAATTTTTCCATTATACTAGTACACTAAAAAAGGAAAATTCCCTCAGGTTTTCCATTTTTATTTATTTTTTCTCGATTAATGTGACTTTTTTCAAAACGGGGCCAAAATTGGTCGTGTGACCATTCATAACTAAAGGGTGAATTTTCCTACTTTTTTTCTATGAAACAATGACGTAGAATCATGGTAGGCTATGTTTATATGATTTTTCTATAATTATGTGGCCAAACTATAAAACACTTGTAGTTCCAATTTTTCGTCAGTAAATGCTATTAAACTCATTTAATGAGTTGAATATAGTTCAAAAGGTCAAAAATCAAGATCAATATTATGTACTTTGTGTGAAAATTGCGAGAGGTCAATTTGGAATCTTATTGTGTTACCTACTTCATAGCTAAAAATTCCCCGGGTTTTCATTTTCTTTTGGTTTTTTCTCGATTTATGTGAACATGGCCAAAGGTGTCCCTGTGACCATTCATAGCTAAAAGGGTGAATTTTCTGAGTTTTTTCCATGCAATTGCGTAGAATCATAGTACACTATGTTCATGTTTGTATGATTTTTTATATAATTTTGGGGATAAAAAATAAAAATTGTGAAATTTCAGTTTGACATAAAACCAAACAACATAATTATACAAGATAAACGACTAATATTCCTCACTGATTTCTCTAACATAATTATACATAGGATGCCCTTATATATAAAAAATCAAGAGCCCTAAAATGAACTACCACTCGTCATCGTCGTCGGAAACCTCCATCGAGGCCTTCCCATTACCCTCCACCTCCATTGGGGCCTTACCCTTTCCCTCCTAGTTTGCCACCGAGTTGTTCAGAGCCTTCTGTAGGTCCTCTACATACTGCACGGATCTCTCCTGCTCGAACAAGATCCGTCAGCTCCTCCACCCTCGCTCGACTCAAGAAACCAATGATATATGATTTGGCGGCAGCAGTTGGAGCTACCGGCATGACTGGGAGCGGCCACCACCATGAGCCATCGAAAGATTAGAGGACCGGGACGTGGGTGGCAAGGAGAGGAAGAGGAGGCCAGTGGGCGACGTGGATGCAATGGAAGAGGAAAAAAGGCGCTTTTCTAGGCATCTGTGTTTAGACCGGTAGTAATGGCGACCATGTTATTGATCGGCTCGCCAGACTCAGCGTGCGGCAGGACAGACAAGGCAAGAGAAACAATAAGGCGGCAGAGCAGATGAGCGGTTAGGCCAATAGCGTAGGCAGCGATGTAGCTTTTTGCCGACCGGGGGGCAGCACCATTGAAGGCATGCTAATTCGGGGACGGCGAGCAGCATTGACGCGCAACGGTGCATGGACTACTCCTCCACTCGTCCCACTTGTAAGTTTTAAGTGGGTACGGCGAGCAACATGGACGCGCATGGGTGCATGCACTCCTCATTCGTTGGGTGGACACGTATGATCTTGATAGAGCGAAGTGGGAAAAACTGAGAAAAGCTAAGCGAGTGGGGCAAAATAAGGAGAACTAAGCGAAGTGGGGCTCCAAACTAAAAAAATCCTATTTACATCGTGCTCCAAAAGTAGTAACATAAGCAACGGTTACACTCGATAGCTCCCGTATAATGATTTTAGTTATTTACAGTTTTTATTTTTCTGTTTTTGGATGTATGAGATGCATTGCATACATGTCTATTCCTCGTTCTCATCAATAAACCACGACTCTCACAACACGTCGTGTTTTTCAAAATACAAACTTCATGTAAAATACGAAGTATTTATGTTTTATAGTAGTTCAAATTCTGAGTGAATAAAAAGTACACAATGTGAAAATACAAATTGCCAAATTCCCATGCGCATAGGGTATTTGAGTACACATGTTTACTTCGTGGCCGGTGAGGCGGTGATCACCCATCAACTAATAGCAAAACCTAGAATAAGCTGCAGAGCATAGTTCACCAAAGTAGTTTCAGATTGTAGCGTGGTGGAATAGTCCATTCGCACGGTCACAACGTTACCACAAAGAAATGTTGTGGTCTGGTTCGTCTAATACGGAATGCTGGCAAGTGAAGATGCACCTATCCAACCAGTAGTAGAACGTATCGTAAAAGAGACGGATCAAATAATATTTCGTCTATGCATGTCTGGAAACTTTTTCTGGGTCAAATTTTTGAGAAACATTGACTCATCCTTATCCTACCAAGTGCAGGAAAGGTAAGAAACATTTGGATAATATACCGTGTACATATATTTGTCCTATAGGATTTTTCAATGATGATGACAGAGAAGGAAAGAAACATTAATCAACTATATACTAAACATACCCAAATAGGGCTGGTAAGTTTCCAAAAGAATGTAAACGATCAAATTGCATTTCCTACCTTTTTTGTATCAGAACATACTTTCGCACCAACAACCGCATTTATAACATTCCAATTTATAGAGGAACTGGATATCGCATGTTATATCCGCCAATTGATCATTACCTTTTTTACCCCATAATCTGAAACCATTCACAAAATAGAATAGATACACGGAATTCATAAGCATATATATGACTCATATGCGACCATCTCATCCCAAGATACATCCAACCAACACCAAGCCAACAAACACCTCTTCTTATTCTAAGCCTACCACCGCACCCCAATCCCGCAACTTCGCCAAATCTTGTCTTTGCAATGGAGAATATTGCCGTGCTGATTGTTGGTGCTGGTCCAGCAGGCCTCGCTACAGCAGCATGCCTTACCCAGTTCTCCATTCCCTATGTCATCGTCGAGCGTGAGGACTGCAGCGCATCACTTTGGCGCAACCGCACATACGACCGCTTGAAGCTGCATCTTGCAAAGGAGTTCTGTGAGTTACCACACATGTCATACCCAGCAGATGCACCAACCTACATACCAAAAGCCTTGTTTGTCAAGTACTTGGATGACTATATTGTGCGTTTCAATATTCAACCCAAGTATCACACCAGCGTGGAGTCATCCACATATGACGATGATAAGAAGTGTTGGTCCGTCGTGGCTCGCGACATGGCAGAGAGCACGACGATAAATTTCCTTGCAAAGTTCCTTGTTGTTGCAAGTGGTGAGAATAGTGCAGAGAATATTCCGGTGATCTCTGGACTTAACAGTTTTCCGGGTGAGGCCATCCACTCATCAAGATACAAGTCAGGCAAGAGCTTCTCTGGTAAGAGCGTGTTGGTCATTGGATCTGGCAACTCCGGGATGGAAATCGCTTACGACCTTGCGACCCATGGTGCCAATACTTCGATTGTTATACGAAGCCCGGTATGTTCACTATATAATTTTAGTGGTAATAGGAATATGATTTTTTAGCATTATTACCATTAGAACAATATTTGTTTTATCTTGCATGTTGCAAAGATGTGTGACTCATTATTTGATTATAGATTCATGTAATGACGAAGGAATTAATCCGGTTGGGGATGACACTAGCCCACCATCTTCCACTGAATCTTGTGGATAACCTCCTTGTTATCGGAGCAAAATTCATATTTGGAGACCTATCAAGACATGGCATCACAATACCAAAAATGGGCCCAATGATACTCAAGTCAAAAACTGGCCGCTCTGCTGTTATTGATGTTGGGACTGTTGGGTTAGTAAAAAAAGGCATCATCCAAGTAAGTATATTCTCTCGTGCCTGATATAAACCTTATATATACCATATATTAATTTCCTACGTCAGTTTATTAACATATTTATTTACCTCCTGTAGGTTCAAGGAAGCATTAGGAAGATTATGAGCAATATAGTTAAATTTCAAAGCGGTGACGAAGCCTCATTTGACGCAATCGTGTTTGCAACCGGATACAAGAGCACAGCAAATATGTGGCTCAAGGTACTTACAATTGATTTTTCGTCTAAGTCGGATTCTTTTTTAAGCAACACTATTAGACATTCTAACCAAGTTACGTGTTATTTACGAGTGCAGAATTGTGAGAGCATATTAAATGACAATGGACTACCGACCAAAGAATATCCGAATCATTGGAAAGGTGAAAATAGGCTCTATTGTGTTGGACTAGCGAGGAGAGGATTGGCTGGTATTGCCACAGATGCCAAGAATATAGCCAATGACATTAAATCTGTGATAGGTTCTATGTCCGGCTAAAATAGCCTTTATATGTAGTTTAAGGGGTCAAGTGTGTTAGACTATTGATGTCTTTGATACATCTTCATGTCAAGACTCATATGTGCTAGGGAGTAATCTCTGCTCTTGTATATTATCAACAAGGGCCATCTCTACTCTCGTTGTGTAAGCAGCTTCATATTTTCTCTAAACTTACGGCTCTACCGTATTCTATTTACTTGAATTTCTATATATAAAGTCCTAGGATCAGTAGTGTAGTTTCTATGCAAAAAGCTCTTGTGTCATATTTATCCTCAGCAATGAACCAGGAGGTCAGCCTCAAATCAACTGCACTATTTGCTAATCCGTTTCAGGTACTATTATGATATTAGCAGACCGGCCGTTGATTGTGGAAATTGTCGAGGACCGAATTCGATGTTAGAAGCTTCTAAAGAAAATAATCTTATCCTAGAATTATAAAAGTTGTAGAAAACAACCAGTTCTTTTTTTTTTTTTTTTGCGAAAAGATGACTACTAGTTCTTGAAGATGAATACGACTCGTCAATATGCCATGCTCACCAGTGCAAGCTAGTTCTAGGAAAAGTTAGATTGACGTCAAAAAAATCTCACTTATGTGCACCTTGATGTACTTCTCCTGGTGGCTGCTCTGCATCTTTTTGCAGTGGACCCCGTATTATATTTCCTTCTGTTGTTTTGTCTGCAGCCTGCAGGGATGCCAAAGAAATTCTATCTCATGAACAATTTAGTCAGTAACAGTCAGTCTAGCCTTTCAGTCTTGCTCCCTCATGATCTCGTCCAAGTCCAATCCAACATCACATCCTAGGTATTTTTGCAAGGAGCAAGTAAAAAAAAATCAAGGAATCTAAACGCAATTAAATGGATAGAAAATAAATACACCTAAGAGTGCTATTTTCCTAAAAACAAATACATCTTCCTTATAGGAACAGAGGTATATACAAGTTCCTGCAACCTGGCGTGTCACACCTCCACAGCTGATCGGATGGACTACCACATGTTAACTGGTCATGCAGATTCCAGAAGGCCAGTACGCTTCCCATTTTGCCTTCTTTTTCAATGTTACATTTATTCACTGTATATTACTAGATTGAACTGCAAACAAATAGTTCAAATGCACTATAACTGCATAAGCCGCATCATATTTACAATGGCCTTACAGTTCACGCTTAAAATAAATGGCCACAAAGTTCATTCTTTAACAGAACGCAAGCTCTCATTGTCGAGGATATTATTGTTTATACTATAGCCTATACAGGATATACATTTTACTACATCTCTACAAAACACATGGACAATTTAATTTAAGACTTCTGATACCCTCTTCCACTAGTTATAGAACGAGGGTTTCAGTTCATTAGTGTTTGCTGGTTACGGGAGCACTTGAGGGTCTAGGGAGTTCGACGAATGATGGTTGCTTTTGCAGAACGACTGCTGCTGCTCGGGTCAAAATGTGTGCAGTTAGGCCCCAAATGACATATTTCTTGCCCTCTGCCTCGTAGTCAAAAAACTGGACCGGAATTGTCATTCCCATCCAATTCCTTTCCCGCGTTGTCCGGTTATCATCCTATAGATTTTGATGGAAGTGAGAATCCGCCAATGCACGTGTCCTTATTGATATGAATAGAAGCTGATTAAAGACTCAGTGCTAGGTATAAGGAAATCTTAGTAGTACCTTCAGGAACATTTCCAGAGGGGCGTCAAAGATATCTTCCACTTCATCTTTATTCAAGACAGGATTGAATAAAGCTTTATCCGAAAGAATGCCAATTACAGGAGTAACATCAAGGCCATTCTACAAAAACAAAGACTAAAGCATGAGCCCTGGCCAATCTGCAGTTCTATTGAAAGAGTGCAAAAGCATCTCCTGATTGTTTCAATCTATGTATGCCATTTTGATTGGCCCTCTTCCAATGAATCCAAAAGGCGAAGTCGAGCACTAGACCAACAGCAGGCAAATTCCTCCAGCTAATAACGTAACTAACTCGCTTAACTAAGGTGAATAAGCAGTAGTTTTGGGCATATTATGTGATGCCATAAGTCATACCAAGCCTGGAAAAATGGAAGTAATTTAAATGGACATAGTTGGGCTCACGCATTTGAATGATCAATTTGAGTATGTCTTTTAACAAATTAACCAGGAACTTTAATACCGGAAGCACAAAACTGTGCTTGAGATGGTTAACAGCTAAAACAAGTCAGTCCAAGAATTAGGTCGAACAAACATGCATGAATACTGTTCTTATGAATCGATTATATGTATAATTTGTACAACATGTGCCTTTGGTTGAGCAATTTCACAACCCATATGCAATATATGCACTGGAAGATACTGAATGGGGTTAGAGTAGAAAAATACTGAAAGGCGAGAGACATAAAATGAATTAACAAGCATATTATTTTTTTAGAGCAAAACAAGCATATTACTCTTTGTATGTCTCTCGAGTTCTTGTCCCTAAATGCACTAAACTCCAGCATGCACCTTTGCTCCCCATACTGGTTTCTAACATAAAGAAGAAAAAAATTACTTGGTATGTACAGAGGGACACTTGATATTTGAAGATAAAGTAAGAAACATCACATGACCTCTGTTATCGACTCATTCACCGTCCAAGTAACCATTCAACACTAAAAATCCTAGAACATCTGTCAACTGAATATTTAGCCCACAACAGAATCAAGTTCTTGTTTTGTCACATGTCACATATTCACTTAGACCATCTAACCTTTCAATGTGAAAATTACGAAAAAGACTAAAACGTCTGACATAAACAATAAAAGTTCAGATAGATCTGAATTTGTATCAGGATTTGACTTGTGATTTGTTAAACTTCACAGTTCAGTAGAATTTACACTATAGCGACTAATCGATGCCCCTGTACCAAAAAATTACTTCACTTCTGTACATAAAGAGAATTATGTATTCGTTACAAAAGCAGAGAAAATTATGTTATCAGAACATATGCAGACCTAGAGAATTCATAGGTAAAAGCTAATAAAAATGAGTAAAAGCTAACACCAACTGCCAAGATTTTGATACCATACCAGCACAAGACTATAGGGAATGCCTATTCATAAGTTGCTTGAACCTTTTTTTACGCCTCAGCCAATTTCCTTGGCATTTGGATTAGCTTTGGATTAACATCCAACCATTTTCATGTCACCTCACTTCATATACAAACTCCTGACCGAAAGATGGACTAACATTACACTTATAATTGCGCATTTTGGAGAACATAATTTTGAGATAACTAATGTGCAATTCTAGGTGACTGAGATTTAGGAATATTTAGGCAACTAACAATAAGCAAAAGCTTTAGCAGTTATTTACCTTGGACAAGAAGGGCTCAAGAACTGTGACAACAGATACAAGAGCCGGGTCCAGCCCAATCTCCTCATGTGCCTCCCTTAGAGCCGTGGTCCTCACATCCGCATCCCCCTCATCCACCTTCCCTCCCGGCAACGACACCTCCCCTAGAATTTTTTTTTGAGAAATTAAACCACTAGTGACGGAATCGAGCTACATGGATCCTAACAAACCGGTGGCGTTCTGCACCTGAGTGGGAGTTGAGGGAGGATGCGCGCATGGTGAGGATCACGCGGGGGTCGCCGCTCGGATCCTCGAAGATGCAGACCAGCACGGCGGCGAAGCCCTTTGATGCGGCCGCGCGGGCGGGGCGGGCGGCGGCGGCGGCAGGAGCGCCCACCGAGGAAAGCTCGCCGGAAGAGTACGAGGAGGCGAGGAGGTGGCGTGTGAGGTGGGCAAGGCGTCGAATCGGCGATGGGGAGGAGGGGCCGGCCATGGCAATGTAAGCGGGGGTGAATAGGCGGGAGAGGAGGGGCCTCATCATGGCACCGGCCGTGCGGTGATAACGTGGCGCCGGCGATGATACCAAGGTCGTGGGGCTTGGCTGGAGAGGTCGCCGTCGATGTTGTTGCTCGAAGATTTGTACACGACAGTACACCACTACCAATGACCCGTCCGTCTCATTTTTTTTTGAAAAGGGGAGTCCCAGCCTCTGCATCGATTGATGCATGCGGCTTTTATTGATTATTGATATCCAGAATCATTACAAACTTATTACATCATGGGTCGCATAAAGTTGCAACATGAATCAACCATCTAAAGAACAGGGAAAACATATAATGACTCTGCATTAACATGTTATCCTAAGGTCAGAACGCCAGCTGAACTGGGAATATAGATCCGATGCGACCGATTCCAGGCGGCTGCACCCAAAATCCATTGCACCGCGCTTGTCCATTGACTGTAGGTAGGACCACGTACGGATCCAATGTGTAGCCATCGGTATAACCTGCATAAAAGAAGTATTCTTTGCTCTGTTAAAGATGTAGTCATTCCGTATGTTCCAAATGGCCCAAAGTAGGGCGCAAACACCAACTCGGATTTGAACCTTCTCTGTTTTAGAGACCCCCTTAGCCAATTACCAAACAAATTTGTTATATCACTTGGGGGCACAATATTAAAAGCCATCTGAATAGTACGCCAAGTCATTCTTGCTAGAGGACAAGAAAAAAATAAATGTTGAATTGTTTCATCTTGATCACAAAAACAACATTTTTTACAACCATTCCAATTCCGTTTGGCTAAATTATCCTTGGTTAAAATCGCCTTACGGTATACGAACCACATAAAAATCTTGATTTTTAATGGTACTTTCATTTTCCATATGTATTTATGAAGAAACCTTGTATGATCACTTATAAAATCTAGATATAAAGACTTGACCGTGAAAACCCCGTCCTTGGTTAAACTCCACCTAAAAACATCTTTCTGATTTGTAAGATCAACCTGCATTAGTCTGTTTACCAAATGCAGCCATCTAGTCCATTTATTTCCGGTTAACGCTCTCCTAAAACCTAAGTTTGGAGGAGGAGCCTCGGTCAGAACATCAGCAACCGAAACTTGTTTTCGATGTGCAATATTATATAAGGAAGGATATTGACTAGATAGGGGCTTGTCCCCAAGCCAAGTATCTTCCCAAAAACGAGTATTCTCTCCGTTTCCCACCACAAAAGACCCACGTTTCAAAAACTCATCTTTTACCTTCATTATCCCTTTCCAAAAGTGGGAATCTGTTGGTTTACTCTGCACTTGAGACAACGTTTTTGAATGCAAATACTTATTTCGGATTAGCTCCTGCCATACCCCTCCCTCCTCGACAAAATTTTGAACAACCATTTACTTAGTAAACATCTGTTTTTAATGTCTAAAACCTCAATCCCAAGTCCCCCTTGATCTTTAGGTCTACACATAATATTCCATTTAGTTAGTCTGTACTTACGTTTGTGGCCATCGCTTTGCCAGAAAAACCGAGATCTAAAAAAGTCCAATCTTTTCCGTACCCCTATAGGTATTTCAAAGATTGATAACATGAACATAGGTAGACTCGTTAGTACTGAATTAATCAGAATTAATCGATCCCCATAAGATAAAAGTTTTCCGGCCCAACTTGCTAGTTTCTTCTCAAACCGGTCTTCTATCATCTTCCATTCTCCATTTGTTAGTTTTCGGAAGTGAATTGGAACACCCAAGTATCTAAATGGGTATGTACCAGATTCGCACCCAAAAAGTACCCTATATTGTTCCTCTACTTCTTGAGCTTTTCCAAAACAAAAGATCTCACTTTTGTGGAAATTAATCTTCAGACCGGAGAGTTGTTCAAAAATACATAAAATCAGCTTCATGTTCAATGCTTTTTCAAGATTATGTTCCATAAAAATTATTGTATCGTCAGCATACTGAAGAATTGATATTCCCCCATCCACTAGGTGAGGTATTAAACCATCCACTTGTCCATCTTCCTTGGCTCGTGCAATCATTATTGCAAGCATGTCGGCCACAACGTTAAACAGAATTGGTGATAAAGGATCACCCTGACGCAAGCCTTTTTGTGTTTGAAAATAATGACCTAAATCATCATTGACTTTAATACCCACACTTCCCCGGCTAACAAAATTTTCTATCCATTTACACCATTTCGGATGAAACCCCTTCATTCGCATCACTTGTTGCAAAAAGGGCCACTGTACTTTATCGTAAGCTTTTTCAAAATCGATTTTTAACAAAACCCCATCCATTTTCTTCCTGTGAAGTTCATGGATTGTTTCATGTAAGATCAGTACCCCTTCTAAGATGTGTCTACCCGGCATGAACGCTGTTTGAGTCGGTCTAATCACCTTATGTGCCACCTCTGTAATTCTATTTGTTCCCACCTTTGTGAAAATCTTGAAACTGACATTAAGGAGGCATATAGGGCGATACTGCTGAATCTGAGCCGCATTTTCTTTTTTGGGCAAAAGAATAATATTCCCATAGTTAAGTTGAAACAAAGGCAGTTCACCTTGTTGAAAAGCTTTGAATAAATTCATTAAGTCATCTTTTATAGTCCCCCAGAATTTTTGATAGAACTCCGCGGGGAAACCGTCGGGTCCCGGTGCTTTATTCTTCTCCATTTGCATGATCGCATCATACACCTCCTTCTCTATGAAGTCGGATGTCAGTATTATATTTTCCTCCTCTGAAATTTGAGGAATATCGGCAGTCTCTGTCTCCACTAGTGAGACATAATGCTCATCGGACCTACCAAACAATCTCTTGTAGAAGTTGGTTATATAGTTCTTTATATTATCTTGCCCAATAATAGTTCCCTCGTCCTGCTCTAGTTGAAAAATTCTTTTTCGTCTATGTTTTCCATTCGCAATGAGATGAAAATATTTAGTATTATCGCCACCTTCCTGAATGTGTTTAACCTTAGCTCGTTGTGCCCACTTTGCCTCTTCATCTCTTCTTAGATTATCTATTTTCTGGTTTGCCTCTCTTAAAGATTCTCTCTCAATATCATTAAGAGGTGTAGTCTCAGCCTTTATATCAAGTAGATCGATAAGACTAAGCAGTCTTTCTTTTTCTTTTTTATAAACGCTACTGATATTTCTTGCCCAACCCCGAAGAAAAGCACGTAGATGTCTTATCTTATTCTGCCATACTTCCATCGGTGTATTTCCGACCGAAATAGATGTCCACTCTTTGATCACCATTTCGGTAAAGCCTTCTTTTTTTAACCAAGCTAGTTCAAAAGAGAAATATGCTTTATTGCCCCGGTGAGCTTGTTCCCCTGAGTCAATAAGCAACGGTGTGTGATCTGAACCCGACCTGGTTAGAGCTCTCACACTAACCAAAGGGAATTTTTGTTCCCACGAGACACTTGCAAGTACTCTGTCTAATTTTTCATAAGTAGGAGTAGGTCTACGGTTTGCCCAAGTGTATTGTCTACCTGAGAGATCTATTTCCCTTAGGTCCAAACTTTCGATGATTGCATTAAAGATGAAAGGCCAACGATCATTAAAATTATCATTATTCTTCTCACTTTGTCTCCGGATTATGTTAAAATCCCCCCCAACCATAATAGGTAATGTTTCATCCTCACAAATACGAACCAATTCTGCCAAAAATTCCCCCTTTTGGGCATCTTGTGCAGCACCATACACAACAACCAAAACCCACTCGAAATTATCTTCCTTGGAAACTAGCTGAAACTTTACACATCTATCACCTGGCACTATATTTTTAACATGGATTGTTTGTGTGTGAAAACCGACAAGTATGCCTCCTGACCTCCCTTGTGGAGGTAGACAAAACCAAATATAATCAAGTCCAGCAGCCAAGTTCGCAAGGAAAGGTGCACTAAAATTGTCTCTGCCAGTTTCTATCACAGCGAAAAAATCTAACTTGTAATCTCTTATTGTCTCAGAAACAACCACATGCTTTGCCGTATCTCTAAACCCCCCACTATTCCAAAAACTTCCTTTAACCATTATTAATTAATTTTTTTCTTCTTTTTTAAACGTATACTACGGCGTACTGAAGATGAATCATATTTTTTCTTAGTATACACTCGTTTTTTCTTGATTTCCAGAGGTTCAAGGTCCTTGTGACCTTCAGAGCCAGAAAAGTCAGTATCTTGTAGGTCGTTGCTCAGCTCTAGAGCTTCATCAATGATCTGCTTACTAAGAGATGATTCTTTTGTTTCATTTCATCCTCTCTCTTTTTAAGCATGATGAGAGTTCGCTTTAAATCTACTTCTTTAATGTTTGCCACCGATGATTCAATTTGACTAAGAGAACAGCCCAAAGAAACTCCTAACTTGGCAGCCCTAGCAATTACTACATCATCTGAAAAAGAGGCAATTGTAAATTTAGAAGCAGACGATGTACCTGGCGTCCCTAGATCGTCACGTTCCTGAAGCCTCTTCTGGGCTCTTGCCAGCTGAGTGTCCTCAGCATTAGCTTGAGCTTGAACCCGCGAACTTGATCGCGCCTCCTTCGCCCGAGCTTCAGGTATACCACCATAGGCAATGATCTCCTCTTGCGAAAATCTTCCTCCAAGGAACACACCAGTACCCTTTGTTGGAGTTGAGATTGGTCGTCCCTCTTGGACTTCTGGCGTGCTCATAGAAAAATCATCAGACACCAACTTGGCCTTGTGCCGTGGGGATGTAGGTGCATGCGATATAGGGGTACTCATCAGGGATGAGCGAGCAGGTGAGGGAGGAGTCATCTCCGTGCTGCCCGCCGCACAGATAGGAGACACAGCAGCCCCAAGATTGCCATCACACATCTCCTCTATGTTCGCAGAACTCCTAATCTTCTTAGCAGAAATAGAACTGCTCCCGTCAAACACCAGGGCAGACGAAACCAATGTTTCTTCAGACACACGCTGGTCAGAAAAATCTGAATTCGCTACTATGACACTCGTTATCACAGAACCGGGCGACACAGGACTAGTTTGCACGGCCGTCCGCAGCTCTGGTACATGCTGGGACAGGTGACGCTGCTGCGGCGGAGCTGAAGTAGCCAGCGGTGAGGGCAAACTCTCTTTGTCCTCCTCCACTCTATCGCTCCACAACCTTCGAGGTACTGAAACACAGGCACGAACAGCAGCCAAAGTTGGTATCGGAAAAGGAGAGACAAAAGACCCAAACTGAATCGGATCAGCCAACGTCTGAGCTTCCTCCAACACGAGAACTGAAGCATTT
This sequence comes from Poa pratensis, assembly GCA_947311845.1. NCBI lineage: Eukaryota > Viridiplantae > Streptophyta > Magnoliopsida > Poales > Poaceae > Poa > Poa pratensis. The sequence continues at coordinate 10,483,387 of CAMZMU010000090.1, forward strand.
GCAGCAACTGAAACTGACCCAACCTGAGAAACAGAACCCTGACGGTGGCGGCGTCTCAAACCTAAAACCTCAGTAGGATAGATTGATCTGGGCCTTGTGCCCTTTGTTAATCCCATCGACACAAAGTTCGGTTGGCCCTTGTGACCAGGCCGATCCTGTGGACGCCCAATAGGACCAGCATTGGCCTTGTGCCCAATAGAAGTGATTCCGTTTTTGAAATTTGAAATGGCATTACCGTGTAGATCACGATCCGAGAAACGCGGCATCGCTCCGCCGCTCATCGCCGGTGGCCGCCTCTGCCTAGATGGAGCGGTTCTGTACTCCATGGCAGCCTGAGACACAGCACGATGTGAAACAGAACCCTGACGGTGGAAACTAGCTGAAAGGCTTATGGATTATGACAGGCTTTTTAGCAGAGGCTTGATGTCATACGTGACTAGCTAGGCGAGCCGACCGAAATCTTCGGCTTGGTCAGACGGAAATCTTCGGCTTGGTCAGACGGCCGGCGTTGCAATTGCTCGCCGGAGCCGCTTCGCTTGCCTCGCCGGTCCCGTCTGTTAACATGCTCTACAAGCGAACTGCAATACAGAAAAAAAAATTGAATTTTGCTGAAGAAAAGCAACCAATTACAAACAAAATGGGGAAATTGGAAACGAAAAATGTGGCGCCGAAACGTGGCATCACCAACAAATGACGAGCCTATTCTTGTCAAACGCGTTCGCCGGGGCGGTCAACTCCGCATCTCAAGAACCCCGTCCGTCCCCTCCGCGCTTCGCTCGCTCCACACTCCCCACACCACCATGCAACCAATTAACCAGTCCCTTCAAAAGCTCTGCCCTCCACCCACCGCCTCCTATTGACCTCACGCGCCCGACATGTCGCCGTCTTCGGCCACGCCACCCGGCCGCGCCATGTCGCGCGACAACGCCACGGCCGGCGGCTGCCTCCCCGCGGACCAGTCCTGCTTCGCGCTCTCGGTGGCGGGCCCGCCCTACCCCACGCGCCGCGCCGCGCGCGCCGCCTGCTGCACCACCACCTCCTACATCGTCGTCCTCAGCATCAGCTTCGGCTCCCTCCTCGCCATCCTGCTCGTCCTCTGCGTCATCCGGTGGTACCTCGTGCGCCGCTCCGCGCGCCACCAGGAGGCCGTGGCCGCGGCGGACGACGCGGCGCCCAAGAAGCGGCCCGTGGGGCTGGACGCGGACGCCATCGCGGCGCTGCCGGAGTTTTTATACCGGAAGGAGGACGGCGAGGAGGAGGAGGACGAGGCGGAGTGCGCGGTGTGCCTGGCAGCCATGGTGGACGGGGAGGCGGCGCGGCGGCTGCCCAGGTGCATGCACGTCTTCCACCGGGGCTGCGTCGACGTCTGGCTGAGGGAGCACTCCGCGTGCCCGGTCTGCCGAGCTGAGGTGGTCGTCAGGCCGGCCGGAGGGGAGCCAGCCGGGAAAGAACATATAGGCAGCACGTCGCGGGAAGTTGCGCCAACCGCGCCGCCACCGCCACCGCAGGAACGGGTGCTGGACGACGGCGAGAGGGACCTGGAGGCGCAGTAGTATGTACCCTGATAGCGGGCTGGTAGGAAGTAAAATGTTGTTGCATTTTCATTTTCTCTTTGCGTGTTCGTAGCTCTAGCATGTACTCCCTCCGTTCCAAATTACTTGACTTTGGTTTGTCCAAATACGGATGTATCTAGACATTAAACACGTATAGATACATTCATATTTGAACAAACCCAAGTCAAGTAATTTGGAACGGAGTGAGTAGATGATCACAAATTAGGGGAAGGCACGTGATTTAGAATTTGCGTGCTGGTAGAATAATGCACTGAACTGTACACCGAAGGGACGCTTGTAACTGCTCTAGCATTGTGCGAGAATAAAATTACAAAGACAATGCCAAAATGGATGTCCAGTTTTGCTTTTCAACGCCTGTATTGGTTGTGTGTTCGAAGATAGAAGACGTTTTAAATAAAATAATGATTAACTTGCATATTCATTCTTTATTATAAAACATAATCTCCTCCTCCCCTTTTTCTCCCAAAATACATACGTAGCCGCCAATCTCAGTAAGTGAAAGAATAATTTTTTGCTTTCCAAAACGAACATGTCTTATAATTTTATCAAAATTCGTTAAACTATTCCGCATACAGTATAGAGAATCCGCGTGCATGTTGACTAATGTCAATTTTAGTTTTCTACTATCGTCTTTTTCTGATAATTTAACCATGCAACGTGGTACAGCCTCTCCTTAATATGAGCCACATGAACAAGCTAACAGTTCTTAGGGTGTGTTTGGTAGCCCAGGTGGGCTATCTCACCTTATACGTACGAGTCTAGCCATGTGGACTGCATACAAGTGTGGTTTACAATGTGTTGTTTGGTAGGTTGTGTGAGGTGAGCTGTGCTCAGTTGAGGTTGTATTTGGTGTCCCGTGTGGCATGAGCTAGGCCAACCATTATTAAACAGCAAACAAGTCCCTGGATAAAAAGATAAAAAGCAATCGAGTCTCTGATTAAAAAAACAATCAACTCCTTCAGCTCGGGCTCCGGTGCCTCCGCCGCTACGCGCCGCCCGCCGCCGGCGAGAGAGCCTCCGCCGCACCACGCAGTGTGCCGTCTCCACGAGTCGCCGCCACGCGCCGCCCGGAACGTCCGCCACGAGCCGCCGCCAGGACACGAAGACGACGCGGTGTCCTTCGACGGGTACTGCCGCCACGAGCTGCCGCTAGGATGCCAGAACGCCAAGGTCCGCGCGATGGACGAGTCCAGGAGGCGGCGCGGCTGCTCGGTTGCCGGTGGTCTTCTCTCTCGTCGGCATGGTCTGGCAGTTGGAACTAGGTCGCGAGAGGTGAGAGACGTGAGGTTGGGGCGTGCTTTTTGGTGCGGGTGGAAATGAGACGCTCGAACCGAGCGGGGCCGTGACCCCTAGCGGGCTGAGCCGCAGGCGTGGGATGGAGTGGGCAGGGTTGAGTCGAGAAGCTCGATCTGAGCTTCTCAACTGGGCAGGGCTGAGGCCACTTTTCGCATGAGATGAGCACTGCCCAACATAGCCGACACGGGCTACCAAACAGCAAAAAGTGGGGTGAGTAGAGAATTTCTGGGTTGGCCCGACCTACCAAACACGCCATTAGAGAATGGAACATTTTTTGCAGTTTCTTGAAGATATCATGGCACCACTGCTAGCACTGGTTCTATGACATGACAAATAATCTTCATCTTGAAAGGAGGACAACACCAGGCTTCTCAAACAAGTCCAAGTAGTCAATCACAAGCAAACAACTAAATTCATACAGGAGTACTACAAAGCATCTTGCCGACACACAATCAGTAAAGGCTATACAAGCAGTTCAGGCGCATACAGTAATCACACTGGAAGAAAGAAGCAACTAACCTTTAGGCAATGTTTGGGGTTCCCGTGATCTAGCAACGAGTCAGGATGCCAGCAAGAGAGTGGGGAGCCCAGACATTCGCCAACTCCCCGCCATCTGCGAGCCTGCTCGATCCACCTTCTGACAATGTTATATTCTGAGACACACAGGATCCACGACACCTTCTTCAAACAGTTGTTCCTTCTGCTATCTACATAACTAATGCATTACCAACATCTACGAAATTTCCTCGAAAATTTGCAGGCAATTCTCTGAAGAATGGGAAGAAAGTAGATTCCACCCTACTATCCTCCCAGCATAGGTGTTCCCACCAGTCTTGTTGCCGAGTATCAGCGGCACACGCTCTTCTTTCAGTAATCCGGATGGAAATTTCACCAGCATAGGACACTTGTACACAAGTAAGCGCCGAAAACACGGGAATGAAAGTGTGCCACCACATATGCTCTGCAGGTTCCCAAGCTGACTTAGTCCGAGTAACTTGAGACAGGGAAATGAAGCTGCACCAGTTGACATGTTTCCTTCTACTTAATCATCAGACACTAACTCCAACACTGAAGTGCAGTCAATCAGATATACCTCCTTTAGGCAGGGCAGCTCCTTGATCCACGTAAGTGTCTTGATACTGTGGCAGCCAAAGATCACTAGGAAACGAAGCGTGGGAAGGCAAACATGGGCACCACCCCTTTCCATATGATGCTTTCCAATTGCTGGAGATCAGCAAATACAAGATCGTCAAGGCTTTGAAAGTGCCAATCTTTTCACCGATCAGCAACTCCTTCAAGCTTTTCATTCCACGAAAATACAACTTCTCGAGTTGATGTGCCCTCATTTTGCCAATAAGTGAAGGTGAAATATGGAGAAATTGCAAGCTTTCCACTCCTTGTACATTAAGGAATTTCAAGGAAGAAGTATTAGACAGATTTAGTATCCTGTAAGCGACTCAGAATCAGCCACCGTGAACCCAAGAGATTGTAACCATACAAACTCTCCAACTCCTCAACGTATGCCTGTGTTCTGTTCACTGAGAAAATACTACTGTTGTATAAATCGAGCACCCTCAACATAGTTAGTGAAGATATGGTCCCATCTGAGATAGTTTTCAGCCGACGTGTATGTCCTAAATATAGGTACCTCAAACTTTTCAACAGTTTAAGCTCCATTCGGATCGCTCGGATTGGGGTGAGTGAAAGATCAAGGTGCTGCAAGTTCACTAACGCTCCAACATCTGACGGTAGTTCTTGAATATTGGTTCGGCTTAGATCCAAGTAGGTGAAAGACGGAGCAGTTCTGAAAAAGCCTGTAGGAACATGGCCAATAATCTTGCTTCTTGGAACCGAGAGAGTTAACAGGCAAATGCAACTGCAAGAATCAGGGATCTTCACAGCATTCATGCCCGTGAGCGAAATTCTATGGGCAGTGTTCCACTCTTCTGGTTCCATAGGTTCTCCACAGAGACGCACTTGCCACTTTTTGTTACATCCATCACCTTGTTGCATTGCTACAGTCCAAAGAGCTAGACCTCGGATTATATCGTGCATCTTCACATAATTTTCCCCTCGAGGATGTTCTTCTAACAGGCAAGCTCTTTTTAAACACCCAACAACGGAGTGACCTCTCAAATAGCTGCTTTTGATGTCATCATCTTCATCGAGAAAACCATGTCCCATCCATAAATTATTGCATATAGAACATAATTATAATGATCATATCCAGCCAAGACAAAGAAAAGAAAACACTGTTTTGTCCTCTCATCTGGCAGGTTTTCATAGCTAATATACAGCACAGAATATAAGTTACTTTCTGCATCTGGAACTTTGTGGAACTAAGACTGTCGAAGTAACAGCATAGCATGATTCCACTCATGTTCACTTTCTTTTGATGCCATAGCCTGACCAACTATCTTAAGAGCTAGGGGAAGGCCTCCAAACATCTTCACAATACTCTTGGCATAAACTCTGATTTGTGCACTATTGTTGGTTAGTCTATTGCAGCCTGCATTCGCATCAAAGAGATTCCACGCTTCCTCAAACTCGAGCCTTTGTAACATAATCACCTGACCATGCACTTGCATTCTGTGACATACATGCTGTAAGCGTGTGGTGATTACTATCATCTGCCTATTTTGAGGGCCAATCAACCTGCAACTTTGCGGTATGATCTGCACTAGGTCCAACGTTTGCCAAAGTCATCTATCAACAACAGAAACTTCCTTTCTTTCAAGAAGTTATAAAGGGATGCAGATCTATATGTGGTGCTTTCATCCTTTCCTGTCACCAAGCCAAGCTGGGATGCAACATTCTGCTGGACTATATCAAGATCTTGCTGCTGACCGACTTCCACATAAATGATACAATCGAATTCATGTGTTTCTGCAGCACGGCGTAAAAAGTTATTTAATTGCTTAAGGAGAGTGGTTTTACCAGCTCCTCCCATGCCACATATCCCAATGAAGCTCGTGGTGCCTTGTTTGATGCAAGCAACAATCTCTTTCATGTACCTGTTTTGACCCATTATGTTAGGTGGCAGAGGCAGCTCTCTGCCAACTGGTGGGAGCAAACTGAACATACTATCATTCTTGGGAGTACTCTCGTTGAGTTCATCAGCATCAGCCTTCTTCTTGGTGGCAGCACTGCTAATCCTGTGGTTGAAGAAACAATTCCAGGAGCAACCAAAGATATGTATGCTCCTTCCATCGTACATATTCTTGATTCTATATGATTCATCTTCAACGAACTGAGCACTGTCGTCCATCCACCTTGTTGCTTGCACCCTCGGTCTCTTGCCCTCGAGTTCACCCAGTTTAACTTTCTCCTTGACAATATCTATATTTTCCTTCAAATCTTCAGCAGTTTTTGATAGTTCGCGAACTTTGCTTTCAGGCTTGAGACAGTAGCAAAAGTGCTTCTTAATTGGCTTCATATCTCGCGTACAAAGAGGTCAACAACGGGGGACATTATCGCAAAAGGAAACGGAGCCATGTAGCTGGAAAGAGTAAATGATGGTATATTTAAACTCAGTACCTAGACGATATTTACTAGGTCTCTGGGAAAATAAACTTCAAACATTCAGCAACTTAGCCAACTAAGCATGTTTATCTTGAAAGAATTGGCTTTACTTGCAGGTTCGAGATAAAGGTCAAATAAATAAGAAAAAGGAAGGTTAGCCTCTTTAGCTCTCAGGGGCTTAGAGTGTGACACATGCATGCAGAGCACCGTCTATCGCATCGTGAACCACAACTTCCATGTCTTCTGCCAAAATGAGCAAAAACTTCTTTTGAAAAGAGTGTTCATATGCAGAAAAGAAGGGTATTTCGGCCAACTCAAGAGTATTCTCTGATATATACTTAATAAATTTCTTACAAACCTTTGCATTATAGACTGAAGTAAAGCCAATAAGAAATTCTCATAAATGAACGAGCTTCTTGGAAAAGAGAGTGGAGGTTGGGCAGTACCTAGGAGACTTGCAGTAGGAGCTGATCGGAGGAGGCAGGAGCAGATCAATATTCTAGCCTTCTGCTGTTCTTAACCAAGAACTAGAAGGGAAAAGAGGAGTTGACTAAATTATCTTGCTGGCAAAAGTAGGGTCAAGTGGGGTGAAAATTCACAGGCAGATGAAAAAAAAAATCCAAATCAAGTCTGTGGTGTCCACCTCAATTGGGACTAAATTATTTGTTCTGGTAGGTGTTTCAGTGAGCACAAGGAAACATTGTTACCTTACAGGAGTAATTATTTTAAATCTCCAACATATGCAGTTGTTGGACCACTAATTGACTGTTAAGTACAAGTACGCACCTCCAGCTCATTGTACAGCAATTGCGTGTCTAAGTTAGTCATATAAGCCACGACTCAATAGTTATAGGTTATAGATATATTCTTTTATAGCCTTGATCGGTAGCATTCCACTAGGACAGCATATAATTGTCTTCTTAAAACAACATCACTGATTTAACATGTACTTCTTCAATTTGACAGTGTGGATCTATTTTCTTGTAAGTATTTTGTTGAGCTTCGTAGAACTGCATGTATTTTGTCTTAACTACCCCAACTACGAATTTAAGAACCTTTTGTATGTGAAACTCCATATAAGTTGAACCATTAGACACACGTACGCCCAACGTAATGATGAATTTGGGACCAACCCGCAGAATACATACTGTACCTTCAGCCCTTTCTAATATCTGTTATTCATGTTTACTCTAAGAGTTGTTGGTAAACAATGACCGGGAATTCCATGTTTCCCAAGCAAACGTCTTACAAGATTATCCATTGATCATATTGTAGTAAAAAAAGGTGGGTCCGTTTGATCAATATCATATTTTGGTAATCTCAAAACAAAGTCACACAATTCATGTCCACCAGAGTCCTGCCTTTTTGCCAGCTATACTACAAGTCAAACAAATAATGGCCCTAGAAGAATGAAGGGAGCAAACTTGCCGCAATAACATCACAGCACTACAGCATAAGACATACATAACTGGAAATGAAGCATTGAACGCAGCCAATTTTTCACCAAAAAGTGGGCAAACCTGGTTTGAAGCGAGGAACTGAAATCTTGTATTTGGGGTCAGGATCAGGTAGTCGTACAGTAGATCCTTGTGCAGTGAAGCAGTTTGACGAACTGAAGAAGAAAGTATGGGCAATGACATAGCTTCGGATTGCACTTAAATTCACTGCAAACTAAGGTTTATAAGATGAAGACTGACGGTCAAGAAGAAAAGTGTACTACATTGCAAAGGGATTGGTTGCATAGTTGTGTTGCAAGAAGGAGGCATTTGCCTAATAATCGATTGAACCGATCCGGGCAAACTGCTGGAGCCACTGATTTATCCTTTTGGATTAATGCGAATGGCCGGATCTAAATTTGGAATTGAACACAAAGATTGTGATATGAACATACTCTCATCCACCTGATGGGCAATCTATCGAACAGGTGGTGGACCGACTGCTTTGTGTAAATGCCGTAATGGGAGGAAAGAGTAAGAATCGGTCTGCGATAGTCGAATACATCGGGCTTGTCGTCGGGGACGAAGATGGTGACACCGCGGAGGCGCGGATGCTGCCGCCGCGCGAGGCGATCCGCTCTGACAGCCTCGCCATCATGCCTGCCGCGTCCTGGCCGGCTAGCCGGACCAAGAAGCATGCCTACGGGAATTCACTCGCCGGCGATGGAGAGGGTCCGCCGGCCGAGGGGCGCGACAGCATCCCGCGCGTTCGTGCCGTTGGCCCCAATACATAGGCGGAGGTTTACGGTTTGCGCTCGTGTTTGGGGTGTTGGATTGCATCTGCCGATGAAGGTTTAGTCATGTGACCGCTCTCAACTGTAAAATTAGTACGGAGTATACCTTTTTTGAGGAAAAGGATCCGATACATATAAAAGGTAGCTCAAACACTTTACAGAAAGGCCCAAAAGAAACAGAAAAACAGAAAAAGGACCCCGAAAAGTGCAGAAACCACCCAAGCTACCAGGAACGATCACAATCGGATCCACCGCCGCCGCACCCCAAACTCCTAGACGCTGCCGGCGACGCCGTACCGCCGTCCACCGGGAAGAAGACGCCACCACCTTGAAGAAGGCCGCAGGAGCCATCCGCCACAAGCAGCGGAATCTGACCTCGCTGAAGGAGCACGGCCAAAGCGTCGTCTTCCCGCCTCCGCCCTTCTTCCAGCCGCCACCGCAGCGCCCAGGACCACCAACACCATCACCCACCTCCGCACGGTCGCTCCCCTCGCCACCACGGCCGGCCGGAGCAGAACCACCGAAGAAGAAGCCCACCTGCAACACCACCACCAAAAACGGATCGCCCACGACCACCTTCTTCTCCCCTCACCACCACGGTCGGCCGGAGAAGCGAAAGAGGAAGCGAGCACCTGACCAAGAACCTTCACAACCTCCCCAGCACAAAGGCCAGAACGGAGAGCAGAGGGGAAGGACCACACCCACGCCGACGCCATCGCCTCCGTCTTCAACGACGCCGGGGGAACTCACACCTAGAAGAACCTTACTACAGCCTATCTACACGCACGAGCAAGTACCCAACCTCCCCCCCCCACCTCACGGCGCCGGAACGGCGGCCGGAGGCAGAGGGGAGCGCTGGACGCACGAGTCGCCTTTCTCTCCGCCTGAGTCTACTGTAGCCGAGAGGATAAGGCTCCCCCTCCGGTTTTTGTCACGGTTCTCTTGATCAGTACGGAGTATATCTGAATCTGAATGTTTGTGTTTACTTTCTCACACTTCAGCGCTCTAAAATGCTTTGTGTTTAGATCTGAATGTTTGTGTAAAACTAGTACTGGTTATGTCTAAATGTTTGTGTTTACATCTGATAGTTTTGTCAATATAATTACAATAAAGAATTAGTGCATCTCAAGTGGCACCCCCACATTTCTGTTATATCCATTTTAACAAAAGTATCTTTCTATCATCTATTTCTTCGCCATTTTATATTATACAATAACAAATAAATATTGGGACAAAGATAAATTTCAACAATTGATTTAAATTTTCAAATGATGTAGTTTAAATTAAAACATGTTAATTCACATGTCAGTACAAAATAATTACATTTTCTGGACATATCTTGTCCACCCAAAAAAAGAGTTTCAACTCCATCATCTCGAAGTGGATCTACTGGTGGCGGACGGACTTGGGAGAGCGAGAGGGGCGGTGAACTGTGTGGGGAGAGGAGAGACGCGCCACGTGCCGTTTTAAAGCCGGCCGGAGGAGCGGGGTTGGTTGGCGCCCATTAACTACGAGCACCGGTTCCCCTAACACGTATTGACGCTGCCGACGTGTGTTCAGCCGCCGTTTGGAAGATCCGCTGCGACGTCAACACGTGTATGGTGCGGCTCGACACGTCACGTCATTTGCGCCCGTCAGGGGAACAGCTACGCCATTAAACGTCACAATAACTTGACCAGCACTATGTCTACGCATGATGAGATCCGCCTGTTGGAGGGGTTGTCCGGCCACTGTCCGGCACCCGAGCATGCCCTCAAGTTTAGAAGCACTCTCGATGGTGCCGGACAGAAATTGGTTTGGGCCAGACACTTAGGTGACGGCGTGACCGTCTTTCGTGCCTGACCCCAATAACCTTTGTGGATGCTTCGGGTATGCCGGTGGTGATACTCTAACATTTGAAAAAGCTCGATAATGTGTTTATGCACAAGACTTGTAAAACAAATGTCCCTTGGTGAAGGTCCACGTCCTCCAGAAGAAGATGACATATGGAGTCGCCAAACATATAATCGGATATGATTATATCCACACCTCCTATGAATCGCACTAAATTGACGATATAGTTTTTCTTCAAATATATCTAATCCCTTTTAAATTGGTTCATTTGTCAACTCGAAATGTCGAAATACAAATATAAATAAAAACAGGAAAAATAAGATAGCAAGTACAACACCCGAGCACGGAGCACCCGGCCCGATTCCTCCGAGCTGTCTGTCCCGCGGCCGCTTCCCTCCCCCTCACTTCTCCCTCCCACCCGGATCTCGCGCGCGGCGGAGATAACACTGAGCTCCATCCATACAGAAGCTTCTAGAAGCCCCCTCTTTCCATCCCCTCATCCGCGCGGATGAGCGGCGGCTCGGCCCCCCTCCCCTACTCGATGCGAGATGTGGATGGCGGCGCCTACAACAACGCCAAATTCCGCCAACGATCTCGCCTCAAGGTGCTCCTGAGTCCTGATCCAGGCGCCCATTTCCTTTTTGAAACATTGACTTGCCACGAAACCTAGTCTCCGTTGCATTAACCGTGGTGATAATCTCAAACCCGTGCGTTGCGGCGGCTAGGTTCGTTTAGACAATTCGATCGGTCTATGTGTGTTCAATTGTTCGAGGAGCCGAGTGTGCAAACATTCGGTCGGTTTCGAGGGGTTTTGTGTCCTTGGATCTGTGGGTTTTCCCACTGCCGAGTTCGTTCTGGTTAGCATGGTCGTCTGCCCTTAGAGTCGTGGGAACGGATTTGGCGTGTTGATTTGGACCTCTGTAGCGTCTGGTCTGGAGCTGCTGCTTTTTGTTTGTGGCTGTATTTTAGGTTGCCATGTTAAATTAAATTAAGTGCTAGTCGTGTTGCATCAACAGTTGTGGGGTGAAGAATTCAAATTGTTGGTAATCATCTCCATTGGTTTCGTCGCGCTAACAAAACGACTTCCCCAGGCACAAAATTGCCATGACTTACCATCACTGTGGGAGGCAACACTACTAATTGAACGCTACAACCATGTCAGATCATACATGGAAGTATCTATAAATCATGTCAGTCTCTGAACTTCGAAATAGTTTTGTCAAATCTGCATTGCCTTGAGCACGTTTCATTGCATAAATAAGGGTAAATTCCATTTTACCCTCTATTTCGACATTGTGACTACTTTTATCTATAAAATATTGCCATATGTTGCCCTTTATTTGTCACATTGTGACATCTTTTACTCCATTTTGTTACTTTCTCCAAACTCATGAAAAGGTAGATCCATTTGTTAGGATGACATGGGTAGACAACTTGTACAAGTACTTATCAGGGCCTTAGCTGCATATCAAACTATGTCAAATTTTCTCAAATTTCAGCAAATTCAGTCAAAGTCTAGAAAAGTGTCTCAATTTTCCGATCAGGTTTGGCTAAGCTGCACCACACTGCCCCTCTGGCATATTGGGCACACTGCTAGCAAATAAGGGTCTTGAGTTGTCTGCCTAGCCTAGTTAGCTGCCACATCATTCTTATACTTGGTTCCGCCTTGTTAGTCTGGGCAGAATAATAAAATGGGGTAAAAGCAGTAACAAGGTAATAATCAAGGTGTAAAACGTGGAAGATTTTTTAAATGGGGTAAACGTTGTCACAAGGTCGCAACTAGGGGATATAAAGTGGAGTTTACTATAAAACTCATAATAAGTATCATCATTTACAATACAATATGAAAGTGTATTTCCTGATGGTCCTAATAATATTGATGTGATGTTGTAGATGTTAATATTTTGTTCTATATATTTGGTCAAACTTTACAAATTTTCACTTTGATTAAAACTAATATGCTCTACATTTTGGCATAGAGGGAGTATTTGTAGTTACTACATGCTAATTCACATCAGTTTCTGTTTCTGCCTTATGCAATGTTTATGTATTGTTGTTATCTGCTCATTAGTTCTTTCATGTGATAATTCTTGTTTCTCCTGTATAGATGGTTACTCAGGCTCTGATTTCTAAGAGCAGCAAGTACCAATGTGGAAAATTTACCCTCGGGAAATTCTTGAGTCTTTTAATGGTAACTGGCTTAATATATTTGGTTGTGCACAAAAGTTCGGACGGTTTTGTATCTGGTGAGCTCCATGACAAAGAAGTAGACAGTAGACATGCCAGTAAAGATTCTCCCAATATTCGTACGTTTTGGAGAAAGCCGCCAAGGCTACCTCCACGTCTTCCTCCAAATGAAATATATAAAAATAGTTCAATACTTCACCAGTCCCCTCCATCTGAATGGACATCCAGGCAGAACAAAGTTAAAGAAGCATTTGAGCATGCATGGTCTGGCTACCGAAATTATGCAATGGGTTATGACGAACTTATGCCTTTGAGCCACAGAGGTGTAGATGGATTAGGAGGTTTAGGTGCTACTGTTGTTGATTCTTTAGACACTGCAATAATAATGGGTGCTGATGATGTTGTGTCTGAAGCATCAAAATGGATTGAAGACAACCTAATGAAAAAGATCAATGAGAAAGGACAGGTCAACTTATTTGAAACTACTATCCGTGTCTTGGGAGGGCTTCTAAGTGCATATCATTTGAGTGGTGGTGACCAAGCAGGAGGAGGTAATTCTGGGATACCAGTAACACCTAACAAGACTAATCCAGATCGTCTTCTTGAAGTCTCAAAGGATTTAGCAGACAGGTTATTGTTAGCTTTTACATCAAGCCCGACAGCCATACCTTTTAGTGATGTTGTTCTTCGTGATCGCTCCGCACATGCATCCCCTGATGGCTTAAGCAGCACCTCTGAGGCTACAACGTTGCAACTGGAGTTTACTTACCTTAGCAGAATATCAGGAGATCCTAAGTATGACTTAGAGGCGATGAAGGTATTGGAGCATATGCGAACGCTCCCTACAGTCGAGGGTCTGGTGCCTATTTACATTAGGTATGCATTGCTTCAACCCTTCTATCTTCTGCAACTACATAAACTTTGCCCGCCTTCATATTCAGTTGCATTTGTCTGAAATCAGAAACATTAGATTTTACAAAAAAAATGACCATGTTTCTTTCCTTCTTATATGCAGTCCCTACTCTGGTCAATTCAGCGGAGAAAATATTCGGCTAGGGTCTCGTGGTGATAGTTACTATGAGTACCTGTTAAAAGTGTGGGTTCAGCAAGAAAATCATCGTAACACTAGCTTGAAGTATCTATTTGAAATGTATACGGAAGCGATGAGAGGGGTCAGGCATCTTCTTGTTCGAAAAACTACTCCAAATGGGTTGGTTTTTGTTGGGGAGCTTCCCAATGGACGTAGTGGTGCTTTTAGCCCTAAAATGGATCACCTGGTATACGACTCATTAAGCATTTCTCATATTTTCTCTTTAATTAGAACTGCATAATTTTGTAACCTCTTCTTCTGATCAACCTTCTTACCCTACTTGCGATGTTCACTATCTAATGTTCCTTGAGAATGAATGATGATATGTCTTTATTCTGTAGGTTTGTTTTCTTCCTGGTACCCTTGCTCTGGGTGCAACAAAGGGTATTACCAAGAAAAAGGCTCTTGAAAGTGATCTTCTAACTAACGAAGACATTGAAAATCTTCAGCTTGCTGAAGATCTGGCAAAATCTTGTGTTGAAATGTACTTTGTGACTTCTACTGGACTTGCTCCTGAAATTGCTTATTTTCACATTGAGGTATGCACTTCTGAGCTATCGAATATCCTGACATACTCTTGAGCTATCCGCATAACTTCTATTTTCTTGTATTTTAACATCTATTTGACTTCGAACGTTACAGGGTAATTCTGAAGGTGGGCCTGACGGTGGGAACAAAAGTTCGGAATATATTAGTGACATCACAATCAAACCACTTGACCGTCACAACCTTCTGCGCCCAGAGACCGTGGAATCTCTATTTGTTTTGCACAGAATCACAGAGGATCCAAAGTAAGTTTTTTGGGATCTAATCATCTAATATAATATCAGGCTGCCTACTGAGTTGCATCATGCTAGTAATTGCTTATTATTATTTACATAAATCTATTTCATACACAGGTATAGGGAGTGGGGTTGGCAAATTTTTCAGGCCTTTGAGAAGTATACAAAAGTTGATTCTGGTGGTTATTCATCACTGGATGATGTCACAAGCCTACCTCCTCCTAAGAGAGACAAGATGGAAACTTTCTTCCTGGGAGAAACATTGAAGTACTTGTATTTGCTGTTTGGTGAAAGCAATATTCTTCCACTGGATAAGTATGTATTCAATACAGAGGCCCACCCACTTCCAGTCATTCGGTCTGCGGTTCAGGTCTCAAATACCGTATAGTGTCAAAGTAAGTCACTGTTGTACTTAGTGTACCATGATGAGAAAAGTCAACTAACAGAAACATGAGAAATGCAAGAAATATGTTTGTGGACACCTAGGTTGGAGCAACGAGAGTAATCCCATGACATTAGCCTTCTCGATGGTTGTGCTTCTGCTGCACTTCAAATGGCATCAAAATCATTCTTGGAAGCAAGCTCACAGATGTGTTATCTTCATAGTTGGATCTGGAGATCTGTACATGTATTTATTGGAAGTCATATATCTCTCCAAACTGTGCAATCCAAAACTTGCAATTTTGAAATTACTTAGTGGCAGATTTTATCTTTATGAGTGGTTCCGCACCTAGTGGATGACATGAAAAGAATACTCAGAACCTGAAATGCTAACGATATAATTCTTTTTATGGAACATGACATGAAAAAGGCAAAGAACCTGAAATTAATATTATCAGCGTTCGAGCAACTCTCCGGTCTAAAAATTAACTTCCATAAAAGTGAAGTGTTTTGTTTTGGCGATGCTCAGGATGAGGCTGAGCAATATGTTGAATTATTTGGCTGTGGGCTCGGCCAGTTTCCAATCAGTTATCTTGGCATTCCAATTCACTTTAGGAGGCTAACGATAGCTCAATGGAAGCATGTTGAGGAAAGAATACAAAAAAGATTGAGTAGTTGGAAAGAAAATTATTGTCCCTGGGTGGTAGGTTGGTTCACATAAATTCAGTTCTTACCAATATGGTGTTGTATATGATATCCTTCTTTCAATTACCAAAGGGAGTCTTGCATCGATTGGACTACTTTCGATCTAGATTCTTTTGGCAAGGAGATAATGAAAAAAAGAAATATCAGCTAGCAAAATGAGATGTAGTGTGCCGCCCTAAGGACCATGGTGGTCTTGGGATTCATGACCTCGAGGTCAAGAATAGAGCCCTTCTAGATAAATGGTTGTTTAAGCTACTAACTGAAGATGGGGTGTGGCAAACTCTTCTTCGGAGGAAATACATCGGCTCGAGTGCGTTATCACAGGTTTCTTGGAAACCAGGGGACTCGCATTTTTGGGCTAGCCTAATGGCGACGAAGAAATTCTTCTTCCCATTAGGTTCTTTCTCCATTAAGGATGGGTCGGAGATAAGGTTCTGGGAGGATAGGTGGTTGGGTACTACCTCACTCCGAGATCAATATCCAGCCTATATAGTATTGTCCTTGGACGTCACAAGAGCGATACGCTTGCTCAAGTGTTGGTTAATAATATTCTAACTATGACGTTTAGAAGAGACCTTATTGGTCCCAGGCTGGCGGCGTGGCACGAATTGCTACAACGCCTAGCTACCGTCAATTTGACGCAAGGGACTGATGAGTTTCGGTGGAGTTTACACAATAATGGTAAATTCTCAGTGGACTCTATGTATACATCGCTAATCCAGCCAGATGTGTCGGTTGATAACAATAACAAAATCTGGAAGATGAAGATCCCACTTAAAAATAAAGTTTTTGCGTGGTACCTTCGTCGAGGAGTTATTCTTACAAAAAATAACCTTGCAAAACGCAATTGGCATGAAAGTAAACAGTGTGTCTTCTGTCATAAAGACGAGACGATCAAACACTTATTCTTCGAGTGCAAGTTTGCGAGTTCTATATGGTCTATCATCCAGATAGGTTCTACTATATACCCACCCAAAAGCGTTGCCAATATTTTTGGCAATTGGTTGAATGGGGTGGATAATAGGTTCAAACAACTTATTAGGGTGGGAGTGCTTGCCGTAATATGGTCGCTTTGACTACGTAGAAATGACAAGATTTTTAATGATAAAAATTGTTCTCTTATGCAGGTAATCTACAGGGCTACTGCTACTCTCCGTTCGTGGTCTCAGTTGCAACGTGTGGGGCATCAAGACCTGTTTATGGAGGTGTGTACCAGACTGGAGGATACGGCGAGGGACTTTTTATCTCAACATGGATGGCAGCATAATTTGCGGATTGGCCCTCCATCACCATAGGCGTTCTTACAATTTCTCATTTTGATATGTAATTCGCATTTTTTTATTTCGAACTATAGACTTGTTTCGGCTGTGTGCATCTTGGTTATGCATAAGCTGGGTGTAATAATTAAACCTTTTAAGTAATAAAGCTCCTTTTATCTAAAAAGGAAATTTCCACTCATGTAGTTACAACATGACTCAGTCTTGCCAAGACTGTATTTCTGTGGGACTAATCTGAACGTACTCGATAAGTTGTTGGGTGTCCGTGTAATTAGCTCCACAAAGAACACATTAGTGTATGTTTAATGAGGTGTTTCGTTCAAGACATGGATCTGCAGTTCGTCAAAGGGACATTGATCTCCCTGTTACATTTTTCAATACTATATATGATGATAAAAATCTTTGTACAGTTAATGACAGCAATACTTGCACAAATATCATGTCACAGATCGAAATACTTATATGCGTACCATATTCTAACCAGCCCCAAATGGAGTACTTGGCATGGAATGGTTTTAGAAGGGAGAGAAGAGGCAGAGCAACGGGAAGAAGGCGCATGATCTAATGTGGATCAGCCTGGGAATGGGCTGACTCCCGCACCTAATCCAACCCACACCAGGTGCTATTGTCTCAATACCCCAGTCCGGCCCACCCCAAAAATTGACTTAGTATTATCATGCATCTCATCAGCTAAAAACCACACCTAAAATGCATAAACAAGCAAATGATGATAGAGAATCTTGAACTGACAGTCTGTGCCCACGGGCTTGCTCTGCGATAATGCTAACTGATGGACAACATGCATCATATAGAACATAGATTGCACTACAGATCTACACGGCGGAGTTGACTTTGGAGATAGGAGGAATTCACTAGTCACGTTCTTACAAGACGACTTCGTGCTGCCAAGACTCTATGCTCCACAATCCACATACACACCAATGAAGAAACTATATATCGATTTGTTTTCGACAATGTACTGGATCGTAATTACAGACTAGCTGAGGGAAAAGGGGCGGCATGTGCATCTTCTCTGACGACAATTGGAAGCTCACTGTGAACAGAAGAAAACTGGAGGAGTACTAAAGCATGTATCCAATCCAAGGGGAAAAAACTTGCCAAAATCCTGTATCGGGGTCGCTTCAGCCTACAAGTTAGTCGAGTTTCGGATGGGGAATCGCTCCCAACCGCCGGACGGGAGCCCCGCCGCCATCGGAGATAGTTGCGGCGGGTCACGAGTATGTCCTCCGTGGCTCCAATGGGCCCTGACTGTTAATTTCCTCTCCAAGCCTCTAGATGGGCCGATTCGTCGATAGGCTACGACAGATTGATCATTTCAGTTCCTTCCTGGCAGTTATAAAAAAAAAAGCTCCTTCCTGACAGAAATAAAAGTTCCAGTGTGTCCATGAAAAAAACAGTTCCTAGCGTAAAAGCGACTTGGTGAGCTGAGCAAAGGGCATGCCCACGTGCCCCGATGTGTTTCCTTGCCATCTAGATTAGGTTCACAAGGCCTTGGCCCTACCTTCAACATTTCAGATGTATTTGGTAGAAAATATGATTTTAGATAGATAGGTCCGATGATGTAAAATGTCAGTATTTAGTTGCCCGCAAGACCTTTCGGGGGCAGGCTGGCGCGGAACATAAAGTAGCGTCGAGACAGGTCCGGTGAAGTTGCCGATTGAGCTATTTCAGTGGAGGTTGGCCCTGAAGCATGCACCCATGCCCCTAAACTATCATCTTTTTTCACGAGTTGGAGAAGTGCGGGAGATGTCTCCATAAGTTCCTCCCACTCGTTCACATGTGCGTAGAACTGACGCTCGTGTAGTGTGAACGTACGTAAACACAAACACCACCTAGTTCCGAACTGACGCTCGGGACCCATTGTCTGGCGGGCAACATTTCTGTGTTATGTAATGGCCGCACAACCTCAAGTAGTGGCTCCTTGTCCCGTCAGACACTCGCATGTGCCGAAGTCCTTGAGGACAACCTCAAGTAGTGCTGGACGTGATGCGTAAAACTTTTTTTTTTGAAACAAAGGCCCTCCCGATTTCATTTATAGAAACCATTTATTACATTATCCGCCACAACACGGCCACCACCAAAAACGAAACAAACCCAACATCCAGGATAGAAAGTAAAACACAGCAACCATAGATCTCAACGCTAAACATAGCGAACATAAAGAGAAGCAAAACTACACGACTAAAACTTCAGCGGCGAGCGATTATCCTCCCAGTCTTGGCCTCCATGTCGCCCAGCCTCGAGTACTTCTGAATGCTTCATCAGCGACCCGCACCAGCAGCTTTGCGGCCACCTGTAGCTCCATTTTTGCGTCCTCCGACCCCTGCAATTTTGCCCACCAATCAATCCAGTATCCTATTTTATGTATCACTTCCACTGGTTCATTTGGCCATTTACTTTAGAAACAAGCAAGATTCCTAGCTTTCCATAACCCCCAGAAAACAGCTGCTACCCCAACCAAAACTTTTTTCATCTGTCTTTCCTCAAAACCATCAAGCCAATCGGTCAGACAATGTTGTACATTTGTAAACTGGCATTTCATACCTGTTGCCACACTTACAACATTCCAAACATATCTAGCTAAAGGACAGTGTAAAAAGAGGTGATCTATGCTTTCATCCTGTCCACAGAATAGACAGCTTTTTTCGCAAGTACCGCCTCTTTTTAGTAAAACATCCCTCGTCAAGATACTTTTCTTCAAGATCAACCACAAAAAAGTTTTAATTCTAAGTGGAATTTTTGTTTTCCACCAGAACTTGTATGGAACATTTTCCATCGACTGCATTGCTAGATAAAAAGATTTCACTGAGAATTGTTTAGAAGCAGATAAGAGCCAGACAAGCTTATCATCTTCCTCTGACAATCTCACTTCAGAGCAAATGTTCACTAACTTCCTCCATTCTACAAGTTTATCACCAGTTAAATTCCTTCGAAAGGAAAGTGAATTTATTCCTGCTGCAAACACTGTAGAAACAAGAATGTTTTGATCATTCGAAACTCCAAACAGGAGTGGAAATTGTACTGAAAAACACGTATCTGAGAGCCATAAATCTTCCCAAAAACGTGTTCTTCTACCATTTCCAATTTCAAATCTGCAGCATGCTAGAAAAAGTGGTTTTATCTCCATAAGTCCTTGCCAAAAATGTGAATCACCAGGTTTCATCACACATTGTCCAAGACTGGAGTTTCTCAGATATTTTGCATGCAATACCGTTTGCCACATCCCTTGTTCATTTATCAGTTTCCAAAGCCACTTAGCCAACAAGGCAATGTTCATGAGTCCAATATCTAGGACTCCCAAACCACCCTGATCTTTTGGAAGACAGACTGTTTTCCAATTCACTAAATGGTATTTTTTCTTCTCAATTTTATCACTCCATAAAAACCCCGATCTGATTTTATCAAATTTTGTTTGCTTCCCAACAGGCATCCTGTAAAAGGTAAGCATATATAACAAACTACCAGTAAGAGACGTGTTGATTAACAGCGTCCTGCCTGCTATAGATAAATTCTTCCCATTCCAGCACCCTAGTTTCTTCATAAGTTTTTCGCATACCGTGTCCCATGCACTACTTTTTAGTCTAGTCTCGTCTACCGGAACTCCCAAGTATTTCATAGGAAGTTCACCAACGCGACAGGTAAAGATTTCCTCGAAAGTTTTAACTCTTTCTTGAGAGATGACGAGACAGTAAACTTCACTCTTGTGAAAGTTTATTTTCAATCCCGACATCTGCTCAAAGAGGCAAAGTATGAATTTTACATTCCTGGCTTCTTCATAGTTATCTTGAAGTAGGAGTATTGTATCGTCTGCATTTTGCAGAATCGAGACTCCTTTATTAATCAAATGACTCGACAAACCACTAATTAAGCCACACTCAGTGGCTCTTTCCAACATAATTGCAAGAACATCACCAGCAAGGTCAAAGAGCAAAGGGGAGAGAGGATCCCCTTGTCTGAGCCCTTGGTGTGTAGAGAAATAAGGCCCTACCTCTCCATTTACTTTAATTCCTACTTTTCCTCCCGAGACAATTTTTAGTACAAGATCATTAAATTTATGTGGGAAACCTTTCATTTCTAAGACCTGAAGAAGAAAAGGCCATTTGATTTTATCAAAGGCTTTTTCAAAATCGATCTTAAAAAGGATTCCTGCACTTTTCTTCGTGTGTATATCATTAAGCACTTCATGAAGTACAATCACACCCTCCATAATGAGTCTATTCTTAAGAAAGGCAGTCTGAGTAATCTTAACAACTTTAGAGATAACGGGTGTTAACCTATTCACCAACATTTTTGTGATGATTTTAAAGACAACATTCAGAAGACAAATTGGTCTGTATTTCTGAATTCTGTCCGCATCAGCACCTTTTGGTACCAAGGTAACCACCCCATAATTTAGTCTGTCAATATTAATTTTTTGATCCACAAAATCATTCACCAGTCTCAGAAGATCTTGGTGAACTATGGACCAAAAATATTGATAGAAGTCTGCGTTAAAACCATCAGGGCCAGCCGCCTTATTTTTTTCCATTCCAAACACTGCATTTTTTAATTCTTCCAAATTAAAACTACCAAGTAAACTCTCGGCCTCTTCCACACTAATTCTCGCCACTCCTTCTGTATTCAGGTGTATTAGACACTGTTCAGATCTACCAAACAGTTTTTTATAGAAGCCAGTGATATACTTTTTCAAGTTATCTTGACCTTCTATCACACCTTCGTCTTGGTTCAGACTCACTATTCTATTTTTCCTTCTTCTACCTTTTGCTTTCGCATGGTAGTATTTAGTGTTATTATCTCCTTCCAGTAATTCTTTCTCTCCTGATCTTTGCAACCACTTGACTTCTTCTTCTTTTAAAATTTTGTTAAGTTGAATCTTGCATTGTTGCATATGAGCCCAGTCATCTGCAGACAGCTCTCCGGATTCACTCAACTTATCTAAGCGATCAAATTCTTCTGCTAATTCTTTTTTCTTTTTCTTTATCTCACTTTCAATATTAATATTCCATCCTTTTAGTTTCCTTCTCATATTTTGATATCTTTTCATCCAGATATCAAGGCTCGGACCTCTCCCATAATCCATTTTCCAGACTCTTTCTACAATTTCTTTCAGATCCCCTCTTAGAAACCACACGTTTTCAAATTTGAAAAGCTTGGTGATGCGTAAAACTGAGCGAGCGACTGACGTGGCACACCATTTTGTGACAAATAACCTGTTTGTTTTGTTGAGACCTGAATACAACACTGTTGTGGATGGAGTTGGTGTCGTTGAATTTAGTTTAGGCGTTCCATGTGGTGTTGCATAAATGCATTTTTCTGCAAACTGGAACACTAGAAAAGAAATAGGAGCAACAATTTTTGCACGAAGTTGAGAAATTCCCAACTTGTGTGTACAGTTCAGAAAGTAGCCTGACGGAAGTTACAGGAAATGACACTGAAACTAGATAGAAAATCAAGTTTTCGATTACATGAGAGCAAATGTGGCAACATCCATCAAGGATGTTTTCTAGATGATAACAAATACAGCCTAGTGATGTTTTCTACAACAGCAGAGAGCAAACTAGATGATCAGCAAGTCAAGGATGCAGATGGGGCCGCGTACGTAGCGAGGTGCAAGTGGAAGGTACATCCCTGGCATGATGCGAAAGGGACCCGTCGGCCTGATGCGATACTCCATCACTAGAACCCATGAGCAGGTAGAGGCACTGTCGTTGCCGGACATCGTAGTGCAGAACTCGATCCCCATCCAGTCTTGGTGGTAGGCTGAATAACGTTTTGTCTTCGTCCAATATCTTAGATAGGCTAGGATAAAGATATATGCAAATCTGAGTTCATATCACATTCGCTTTGACATCCTAGGCCAGGGGTATATATAAGACTTGTACGCATCTCTACTCCGTGAGCATTCCTGTGTATTTATTGTGAGCATGGGATATGTGTGAGCAACCCATTCATATATTGTTTATCATGCGAGTAGACTGCAAAATGTTACGACATTCAACTAGCATGTTTATTTTCTAATCTCTTGCTAAAAATGCGAAGTGATGGGAAATATGCATGGATGACCCACGCCATGCATCCCATGATGATGTCCACGTTAGCGCCGCCGGCTCGAGTTGCCAGATATGCTAGCTCGTTCCTCAGACTGAATCGCGTACGTCTGGTTCGCAGTTTTTTTTTGTTCCATAATCAGATTACTCTGTACATGATACGAGCTGAGTCGGGTTAGGATTCTTTTCTTCTACCCTGGTCTAGAAGTACACGTTCCTAATCCCAAACCGACTCGGATGGGAAACCCAAACCGACTCGGATGGGAAACCCAAACCTCGGCCGGCCCTTATATATACGTGAGCAGCTTAACCCGTGTACACCCACCCAAGCGACCAGATCCCACCCGACGATCGACAGGTTCCCCAGCCGCCGCCGCCGCCATGGATAACTCCTCGCCGCCGAGGCCGAGCTTGCAGCAGCAGGAGCCGACGTATCTTGAGCCCACAGTGATCATGATGCGACTGACTCCAGCTCAGTCGGCCAGAATGTTCCCCCGGCGCAACAACGACCCGCGCTTCGACCGCACGGGCCGCCGCCTCCGTCGCAGAAACGAGTACATGTACAGCTACCCCTACATGCCGCCCAGCCGCGGCCTAGACTACGACTACGGCGAGCCCACCGTGGTCATCCCCAAGCTGAACCTCCCTCCAGGCGTAGAGCAACCTCGTGATCTAGTGCACTTGGTGTACAAGAGTACTCCTATTCTTCCTCCGACCGCCGCCGAGGAGCTGCAGCTGCCCATGCAGGACGGAGCGACCAAAATTGTGTGCCTGACCAACATGCTCCCGGGGTCGCACCAGCGCAGCCTCCTTGCGGACGAGGATTTCTATGACCGCTTTGTGGACGACGTCGAGGTGGAGGCGTGCGAGTATGGTCGGCTCGTCAAGCTCGTCGTCCCGCGGCCGAATGACGGCGTCCATCCGGATGGAGCCGTCGGGAAGGTGTTCCTCCAGTACGCGTGCCTTGACGGCGCCAACGTGTGCCAGGCGATGATGGATCGGTGCCTCTGGAAGGGCGGCGAGGAGATCGTTGCCCGGTTCTATCCCGAGGACAGGTTTGCTGCCGGAGACTATATGGCGCTGGACAATAAGTTGGTCTCTCCGGATGACCGAAATCCAGCGAGACGATCCCCTGTCTTGTCTCCGAACTACCAGAGAAGAGTAGCATCTGTTCCAGGGAAAAAACTAACTCGCTTACATCCGTTTTAGGTGTGCCGGAAATTAACTAATCAGGTACAACTCATTAGCACTACTCGCGACATTTAATTGGAATCAGAGGTAGCAAGGGACTGTTTCTTTCTTACATTGTTGATCTCTTGTCGTTAGTAGTAACTAGTGTCCCCTCCAAGCACATAGTGTTGCTGTAATCTCCAGATATTAAACTTTACACTAGTTAATACTCTCTCCGAGTCTCCGTTGCTTGATATAAGATGTCTAAGGTTTTGATTTTTTTTCAAAATATGGATATATTGCGATTTGTGGACAATTTTACCGACCTATAAATGCCCTATATATACCCAGCGTGGATTGCTAGCTACTTACTACTAAAGTGAGATTGCCATCCTACCCTCATACATACAGTATATTAAAACCCAAGGCCGTAGCCCAGCTTTATAGATAAAGCCAACACCAGCATACATCATTCGTTACAACAAGTTCACAGGTTCAGGTAAGCGTTCCCCAAAACGCAACACAAACTCATAGGTTCCAACACAACAAACTACACGGCCAAGCTGCCACCAGAGCTACAGACCAGCTCGAGACCTAGCTAAAGGGAATCAACCCGAATCCGCACAAGAAGCAGTCTAACGGCATCCATCGCTCCATCCAGCAAGGCCCTGTCCCTCGGCTTGACCAGCAAACGCCATCTCTGCATGTACATCAGCATGTTGAACAAAACATCAGGCGGCTTGTTAATAAACTTGCCCTCAATGGTCAGTTTGTTGCGAACGTTCCAGAGCGCCCAGCATTGGGCAGCAAAGGTGAACCACACAAGTCTACGGTAGGCTGCCGATAGCCCATGTGTGAGAGAAAGGAAATCGCCAGCCCCAGCCGGGTTCCAGTCACAATGAAGGAGTTCCCTAACCCCAGCCCACATGAATCTAGCAATAGGGCAAGTGAAGAAGATATGATTGCAGTCTTCCCTTTCCTCACATAGCGCACACAAGCCATTTGAAGGGCCGTGTCGCTTGGCCACTTGATCACTACAAGGAAGGCGTCCTCTAATGAGCTGCCATAGGAACACCTTGATTCTTGGCGGTACAGTAGTTCGCCATACTTCCTTGAAGTGAGTAACCGCAGCACCCTGCGAGAGCCGGAGTAGATCGACCTAGCCGAGAAGCACCCCGAGGGTTCCAGGAACCAAGATACGGTATCCCTTTCCGTAGAGAGAGGAGAGTTTTGGATCTCTCTAGTTAGGTTGTCCCATTCAACCACTTCCGCCAGCCCAAACGCACGCCGGAAGAGAAGCTGCCATCCCACCTCGCCGTGGGCCTCCGCCACCGTGATGAAAGGTGCGGAGCAGCAGGCGAATAGGCAAGGAAAACGATCCTGGAGGGGAGCTGGACCCGTCCACCAATCCATCCAGAACTGAGTGTATCTCCCATTGTTAACCTTATGCTTTGCCCCAAGTTTGAAATACCACTTAAGCTTTTGAAGGGAACGCCAAAATTGGGATCCCGACTTAGGAACATCCAGCGAGAAAATATCCTTTTCCCCAGATATTTAGCCTTCAGGAGGTCTACCCAAAGACCCTCACCATTTTGGTAGAGCTTCCATACCCATTTGAGCATGAGGGCAATGTTCATGATTTTAGTGTTGAGGATTCCCAAACCCCCAAACTCCTTCGGTTTACAAACCGTCGCCCAGTCCACCATGTGGTATTTCCTCTTGTCCCCGGTTCCTTCCCAAAAGAACCTAGATCGAACCCTATCCATCGAAGCATGAGTGGAGTCATATAGCAAGTATAGGCTCATAGCAAACATGGGTAGGCTCGAGAGGCAAGAGTTAGTGAGTTCGAGACGCCCTGCCAAGGCCAAGAAAAGGCCCTGCCACGGATCAACTCGATGAGTCACTTTCTCGATGAGGAATTCCCAATCCGCCACACTCAGACGTTTGTCACTCACCGGCAGACCGAGGTAGGATATGGGAAAATTACCCAACTTACAATTAAGTAAGTTGGCTATCCTCACTTGGTCCAAGCTTGGGTCGTCCACAACGATCACCTCGCTTTTGGAGAAATTGATTTTGAGCCCTGACATGTTCTCAAAACAAAGGAGAATGATTTTCAGGTTAGCGATCCCCAAATCAGTTGGCTCAATCATAATAAGCGTATCATCCGCGTATTGCAGATGGGACACGCCTCCCGGTATAAGGTGAGGCACCACCCCTTGTATGTGCCCCGCCTCCTTGGCTCTCTGTAACATGGCAGCCAAAGCATCGACCATGAAATCAAAGAGGATAGGGGAGAGTGGGTCGCCCTGACGCCCCCCCCCCCCCCCCCCCCCCGCCTATTTCTAAAATATGGTCCAATTTCTCCGTTAATGTTGATCGCCGTTTGGCCTCCCATGACCAATTGCATAAGGCGATGAACCATCATAGCCGAGAAGCCCTTTCTCCGCAGTACCTCCCGGAGGAAATCCCAATTAACCCGGTCGTATGCCTTTTCAAAATCCAGTTTTAGAAGCAAGCCCCCAAGCTTCTTCGTACGCAGCTCATGTGTGATTTCGTGCAAGGCCAAGACCCCTTCATGAAGGGCTCTTCCTTTAATAAACGCCGATTGGCTTCTATCTATGGTCCTGTGTGCAAGCGGTGCAAGTCTAATAGCAAAGGCCTTGGCACCAAATTTGAAAATGACGTTAATCAGCGCAATGGGTCTATTCTGCTTGATGTTATCTGCCCCTTTAACCTTAGGAATAAGGGACAAGATCCCAAAATTGAGGCGAGAGATGTCCACCCTCCCTAGGGTGAAATCATTTAGAATTTGGAAAACCTTATCTTTCAGAACCCCCCAGAATTTCTGGAAAGAGGCTACCGGAAGGCCATCCGGTCCGGGGGCCGAGTCAGTCTTCATCCCTAGAAGCACCTCATCTAGTTCCTCCCGAGTGAAAGTGCGCTCAAGCTCCAGGTTTTCTGCCAGAGAGACACATTTCTCCGCCGGCCATAAGTTGGGGCCAAGGAAGAAGGCCTTCTCCTCCCCCAGCGAGCCCATGAGCTCACGATAAAATGAGTAGACATGGGCTACAATGTCACGCTGCTCAGATACCTCTCCTTGAGCTGTAGTCAGCCTCGGTATCAAGCATTTCCTCCTTCTTCCATTGGCAATCGCATGGAAAAAAGCGGTGCAGGCATTCCCTTTGAGAGTCCACTACAAACGGCTACGTTGACGCTGATGCATGTAAAATGCATACATGAACTTTACATTTTATTACATGTTATTCCATGTTATTTGCATCATATAAGGTTTATATTCATGATTTATATTGAGTTTTTGGGATAATTAACAACTTCCCCATTTTTCTGAAATTAACCCAGCGCTGTCAGAAAACCCCTTTTTCTATATTTTGATGTTTCAGGGACCCAAACGACGTCCAAATGACCTGAAACTTTACGGGGATCACTTTTTTCGAAGGAACGAAACGTAGGCGCAAAGGAATCGAATAAACGGAGACCAGAAGGCAGAAAGGGGTGGGCCCACGCGGCCAGATTCCCTGACCGTGTGGGGTCCCCCATCCTGGCCCTCGGGCCTCTGCTGCCGTCGATCTTTCTTCCCGAAGCTTCGTCTTGACCTAAAAACGACTATATATAGACCCACCAGGGGTTTCGCGAAAGAGAGCGCCGCAGAAACACAGAAACCACGAAACAGAGATCTGGAACTGAAGATTGGAGGGGGGAAACTCCAGCGGGGCGCTGCCGGTGTGGTCTCCTTCCCCTCCAACAACATCTCCACCGACACCATGATGAAGAGGGAGTAGTCCACCTCTGGACTATGGGTTTGTGGAAGTAACTTATGTATCTCTCCTCTCTATGAGCTTCACTAATTAGTACCGTATGAGCTGCTGAACATGATTACGGTCATCTATGTAATTCCTTTGTGGTGGATCTTTATTATGAGTTAATACATGTTTTGAGATTGCAATGGTTTTGTTTCAGTTATGAAAGTAGATGCATATTATGTACCATGTTCTTATTTACTTGTCATGATCAAGCATGTTTATGAGAGCGTGTGAGGGGGAACGTGTGCATTAGTTGGAGTAACGGGGGGTGGCTAGTGCAGTGAACGTGAGAGAAAGTTCTGTGATCCACTTGGGTTTTCTACCTTACTTTGTTGCCTCACTAGGGATAAACAAAAATACCATGCTACCGGAGAGTGGATGTGACCTTTGCCACTACCTCCATGACTAGATCTAGCATGTTCTTATTTTAACTTCATGTCATTGAACTTATTGCTATGCTCTGATTTATCTTAATTACTAAGGTGTTATGATTTAGTTCGCATCTTGGTGGAGCATAAGAGAGAGAACAACTTATACTTGAGATCTCTATGTTAGGATGTGATGTCCATATTATTAATAACTTGTCAAACCATGTCTTGCCATCTTACATGTTAATTTTAGTGTTCCATTGTCTACCACGTTATCAAGAGAGAGTGCATTTGTGAAACCTTGAACCCGGTCCATTTTTAATCATAAGAAACACCTTTCCAACACTTTTATCATCACTTTTGTTTGCTGCCATTATTAAATCCGAAAATACAAAAACACTTTTACATCTTGCATACATCATAAAAAATCCAAAAATATCATTTATCATTACTACCATCATCCTTGCATATTTATTTTACCATCATTGCATATTTACTTATTGTTTGCATTGCATATTATTTTATTATCATTCTCACACCTTGTGCTTGACAACCACTTGGTGAGGTTGAGGGCACAAAACAATTTATTTTGTTGCAGGTTCTCAAGAGAAGGATAAGGAGATAACACCTGAAATACTGGTTCCCCGAGAGTTCGATATTAAACCCTCGAGTCACCCCTCGTGGGGAAAACTGTCTTCCACTACTACATACACTATGCACTTGGAGTCTCAACCTAACCCATTTACTTTTCACGCAGGTAATGACACGAAGGGGCTAGCAACTGTTTTCTGGCACCATTGTGGGGGAACTACGTGAAGGGCCATCAGACGCCAGTATTCCTCTTCGACCCTATCGATGAGAAGCACCTGGTCGTCTAAGTAGTACCGGAGGGCCCAACCCTCCTCATCTAGACCAGTCGAGTCTGCCCTTTGATCCAAAACCTCAATCTGAGATATAAGGTTGGCTCGGTAGACTCTTTTTTCCTTTCCCAGGTTTGCCCCCCAGTCCTTGAGAAACTGTCTAGTATTTTGTGATAGCCATTGCCACAGGTCTATGCTACCACGGTGAGACACCTCTTCCCCCAGGAAGGAATTCAACTTTGCCACCACTAGTTCCCCAAAACCAGCCACTTGAAACCACCAAGTTTGGAACATGAACCTAGTCGGTCTCACCAATTCCCCCTCCCCACTACTGAAAAGTAGGGGTGTGTGATCCGACCCAATCCTATTGATGGTCGAGAGGGTACAGAGGGGAAAACACGCCTCCCAGGCAGGGGACATAAACACTCGATCCAGGACACACCTCACCGGATTGAGTTGTTTGTTCGTCCAAGTGTACCGGGCCCCAACCCGTTGAATCTCTCTAAGAGACATCGCTGCTATGGCGTCATTGAACCTGTGGATCCGTGGCCAGTTTAAGTTTGTGTTATTCTTGTCTCCGGCACAACGAATGAGGTTGAAATCACCACCTACCACCAAGGGTAGGTTGCAGCGTAAAACTTCGCTTTCCAGCTCCCCCAGGAACTCCGCCGTCCTGCTATGATCAGCTGGGCCATACACTAGTATGAAGCACCATTTGGTATTGCAATTCCTCTACAAAACCGTGGCGCTAAGAAAGAAGATCCCTTTCTTCCACTCCCCAACCTCAAAGCAGTCCTCTCTAAAACCCAGCAGTAGACCCCCCGAGTGTCCACTAGCTGGGAGCAAATCCCAAGCAAATTGGCCACCAACCTATAGACTGCGAAGCTCCAGCAAGGTGAACTCTTGTTTAATAGTCTCTTGGAGACCAATAATGTCCAGCCGCTCTTGTCGGATATAGCCTTTAAGTTGGTTCCTTCTGCCGATCTGCCCAAAACCTCTAATGTTGTAGATGAGGCCTCTCATTTGGACAAAATCGTTTTAGTGCGTCCCTTACGGACCGACCACATTGACCCCTTCGTGCCCCGACGCTTGGGTTTGCTTCCAGATGTGGAAGCCCCTGCTTCCATCTGATGTATATGCGGCCCGTCCGCACCAGCCGAGGACGGCTCTTGGTCGGCCTCCCTGGCCAACCTGGCACTAGCTTCCGCCTCATCCACACTAGCAGCCTCGAGCTGTTCCTTCCGGAACGCAGCCTGCGCTAAGGCCGCTTGAGCCTGCTCCTTAGCCCTAATCAAGGAGATAATCTCACAAGGGGAGCCCGCACTCGGGTTAAAGATCAAACAACTATCCTCAATAACCGAAGTAATGTGAGCATCCGGGAGGAGATCAAGGACAGTAAAATCATTACCTTTCTCCAAGTTCTTCTCCGCCGCACGCTTCTGGGCTCTCTCCATGGAAGGCATGCTTGCCTCCGCCCCCTTGTTCCTGGAGCTTTTCCTCACCGGCCCCACCGCTTAGCCTTCTTGCTCCTGGAGTACGTCGCCGGCGCCTTGGAGGCCAACGTGGATGCCTCCGCCACCCGGTCCACCTCAGCCTGCGCCGCAGCCGCTTCCATCGGCTTCTTCGGCTCCTCCCTCTCCAGCACCTCCAGCACGCCATCGGTGACTTGGGATCCCTCCCCCATCGAGACGTCCTCCACCGACGCGCCCAGTGGGGACGAGATCACCTTCCCAGCACCCAGGCCCAAGTCCACCACCGAAGATAAGATGTCACCACCGAAGTTCATGTTGGAGCCGAACTCATCGATCCTTGGGCACTCAAAACCTCTCAGACCCAAACCTTTGCCAAACGGAGGAGCACTGCAAGAGCCTAGCGCCGCCGTTGACCCCAGCGACTGTTCCATGGAGGAGGGATGGGAGTTAACCTCCTTGTCCTTTCCTTTCTCCCTCGCGTCTCGGTCCTTCTTGCCAAGCATGTTCCATTCTTCTTCATCTGGCGAGCGGTCGTCGTAGTCATCATCTTGGCTGTCATCACGTGGTGGCGGGCGGCGCGGAGGTGGATCCCCAGAGCCCCCACACCCCCACTACGGCCACCCAGCTCAGGCTGCACATCGATGGTATACGGCTCCCCATTGACCGTGAGCTGGATGGTGCCCTTGAGGCGCTCTGGGAAGCGGCACTGGAACTGCATGCGCACCGGCTCCGAGGAATTCTTGCGGACGGAGAGTTCATCCACCGCAAGCAGCCTGCCCAGCATCACCATGCCAGCCATCAGACGCTTGGTCTCCATCATCGCACCCGGGAGCCCAGAGAGATGGACCCAGACCGCCGGCCAGGCCGGGCCCGGGCGAGCCCCAAGGAAGGCCTCGCGGATGCACACTTCCACCTTGCTCTTGGGCAGGAACATCTTCCCGCTGCGGGTGCTCATTCGAAGCGTAGCTTGCAATGGGAAACAGACCGAAAACTCCGTCTCGGAGACCCTGCAGACCTGCCAGTCCTAGAGCTCATCCAGATCCTTGAGCTCCTCAGCCAGCTGAGGCATGGACAGCGGGGTAGTCTTGAACTGGATGATTGCCGCATGCACCTCCCCTTGGCGCTGCTCCGGAATAGGGTCAACTTCAATGGCGAAGAAGCCCCCACCCGCAATGGCATGACCCATAGTCTGCAGTCGCAGCGTGTTGCCCCTGGTTGGGCAATTGGCCGACGCATGGCCCTCCTCGCTGCACAAGACGCAGAGCGGATCGAAAGTGCACGCCGATTGGTAATGGCCTAGGCGCCCGCACTTGAAACACTCTGCCTGGCGCCAGCACCTGCCGGCCCCGACGCAGCAGCCTTGCTCTTCTGCTTGGCCGCAGTAGACGCTGGGCCATGCCCATTGCCCCCCTTTGGCCTTGCCCGCCAGACCCTTCTGCGGGTTACGGTTGCCTTGCGGCATCGACGGACCAGCACCCCTGGCTGCGTCCGCCTTCTCCTTTTGCTTCCTCCTCTTTTCTTGCTCGAGCCACCATGGCGGTGGTGTGCCCCAGTCTTCCCTTCCATCCTGGCGCGGACGCTGCTCTTGGCGCCGACCACCACCATCTTTGCGGCCTTCGCCGCCGCCGCTGCCGCCACCAGCCTCGTACCTCCGCTTGTTGCGTCCATCCCCCGCGGTCGCCACCGCGGTCCATCGCCACCACCGCCGCGAAGGAGCTCACAAGCGGTGCGGGGACAGGAGATCGGAACAAGGTGCGATGAGCAGGGCCGTCTCCAGAAATTGGGGGCCCCTATGCGAAACTTTATTTCAGTACTTCAATATGTGTTATTTCGTACAATATATAGAAACATATAACATTGAACATTGATTCTACGAAAAGGTACCAACTAAAAGAAATAAACTAACCTTATTTTCTGCTAAACAGCAGCATCCGTCTGGTATTTCTTGAAATGAATTTATCAAGTAATTCCGCCCTGATTCGGTCGCCGGGATCGTATGTCTCCTGTGCGCCGCAGTCTCAAAATTTTCAATCCCCAATCTCTGCTGTAATGCGACATAATCAGTAAATCACTAATCAAAATTTTCAATCCCTAACCTAATCGCCGTGGCAGTGCGGCCGAATTACCTCGTCACTCGTGAGTAATCACGCGAGGAGCCGCCGCAGGGGGGCCTATTTTCTTTTCTTCTCGTTCCGCCGTTCGGTGGGCTAGCCGCGCGGTGGCGTCGTCGTCTCGTCGACTCGTCTTGGCGGCGGCGTTAGGTCGCCAGGAAACAAAACTGTCCGTCTCTCGATTAATGAACAGGCTAGTTTGGTTTCGATCGATCGACTCGTCTTGACGGCGGCGTCAGCTCGCCAAGAAACCAAACCGTCCGTCAGGAAACAAAGCTGGGAATCTGGATCGATCGATCCTTATTAGCTGCTAGACACGTACGCTGGGAATCTGGATCGATCGGCCGCTCGTGGCATCCTGGAGCTGGGCCGCTCGGCCTGAATTTTTTCTTTGCTTCATGTATATTCAGCTTACAAAAATGGGGGCCCACGAAAAATGGGGGCCCTGAACATTTGTGCACCTCGTGCACCCTCAAAGACGGGCCTGGCGATGAGGAAGATTTCGCCGCCGCCACTCCTCAACTTCGCTATCTGTGGCTAGAAACCCTAGATGCGGAAAAACGCATCCCTTGGGCACCCACAACCATTTATATCTACACCCCGCAGGGAGGTGTATGTTGACCGCAGAGTGAAACAGGGTGGGCTGGCACGTAGCTGATGGGCCAGCACCCGGCCCGCCAGACATGCCATCCAGCAGAAGCAGCGGATGGTCCAGCCCATCCTCCGGCCTAAGAGACTCCTCCTGGGCCAGCCCACCAGCCCCAACTTGAGTCACCGCCGCGCGACACCCGCCCATGAGCAGCAAAGTGTGTGCCAGGTCCTGGACCGGCCCAAGGCCCAGCAGCGGCCCACCCATTGTCCCCTGCTCCGACCCCAATAGGATAGGATTCACCCGAGCGGAGCGCGCCGCCGCCGCCACCGGCCAAGCCGCCGGAGCCTTCCGCGGGGGTGGCGAGGGGCGCGGCCGCCCCGGCTTCGGCGCAGGAGAGTCACACGGTTCAGAACGCGCCTGCCGAGGCCGCACCGTGCGCCACCCGCCCCGCCCAATACCGCCGGAATTGAAGTCCCTTCCTTGAGAAAAACGCGAACCTTTGCCCCCCGGCGCAAACGCTCGACGTCGCTGGTGCCGGAGCGAGCCCCCAAGCTCCTCCGCGCGTGCAATGAAACCTCCCAAGGTGATCTGCGCCATGGGCCGGCGCGGTGAACCCAGGTCCTCCGACCTAGGCTCCGGTCGCCCCGACTCCTCCTCCCCGGAGAAGTCAGAAACATCCTCGTCCTCCGGCAGCTCCGATAGGGCCTAGAACCGACCTCTGCACATCCCCTCCCCCGGGGATGGCGTCGAGCTGTGTTAGCGTCCACTCAGATTTAGCCCAGCACTCGGCCTAGTTTCAGACGTTTATGCGCACACAGCCCAACTACAAGAGTAGAGCCCATTCCATCCCAAAAGCCCGGACTGATAGGAGGAGGAATCTCTCCCATATAAGGTGGGTGTGGCCTTCTCCCCTAAGCGAGGTGGGACTAAAGTGAGCAGCTTCCACCGGCCTACAGAGGGGTCCTCACATCCCATCCCCTGGGAAGCCCCCCAGGTGGGCATGGCGATGCTGGCTCTGATACCAAATGTTAGCGTCCACTCAGATTTAGCCCAGCACTCGGCCTAGTTTCAGACGTTTATGCGCACACAGCCCAACTACAAGAGTAGAGCCCATTACATCCCAAAAGCCCGGACTGATAGGAGGAGGAATCTCTCCCTTATAAGGTGGGTGTGGCCTCCTTGCTCCGCCCGGGAGACGCTGCTCCGGCCGCCGCAGAGGCGCCTGAGAAATCGCATTTCAAATCGCCCGAGCCCGTACAGGCATACTGTTTCCACCAATCGTCCAAGGAAGTTGACATACAGTATACTAGAAGGAAAAGGCGCGCTTTGCCGCGCCCGTCTGTTCTCTGTCGATGTTGAGAGCTTTTAAAATAATTTCTTTATTTCTAACAATGGTCACAATGTTTGGAACTTCACATCTGTTAACGCCTCCCCACAAATAAAAACATATGACTACCTAAGCGCCCCAGAAAATAGACCCAGTAGCATGGTAGAGAAAAGGACATGTTCCTTGTCCTTCACGTGCCACCCATCTTCCATTCCCTCTTCTAGTTCAGGTAGAACATGCACACTACGAAGGCATCTGCTTGGACGGATATCCTGGCGTATCTCTCACAAAGACTCCTCGATGTAGAGGAATATGCCAGAGCGGAGTTTGGACAGTCATTGCTGATCTGAATCCTAAGCAAGAACACAGAAAGTATGCCGATTGCAACAGGCGCACATAATGAGAACGAAAATGTTTGAGATTGGAAAAATAGCCTCAAGCCTCTTGAGTTTTTCATGCTCAAGTGTCAGCACTGTGTCAATACTATCCCATATGAGTGCCTTCCTCTTTAGCAACTTTCTTTGGAATGTTCTAAAACAAACACAAGATGAACTCATAGGATCGGAACAGAGGACACTAAATGCCAGTAGTACATTATGAATCATCTGATGTATGCCTGACAGACACACTAACCTAATAATAACTTCAAAGGTGTTCCAAAGCAGAACCTTGAGATCTATACTGAAAGGCCTAGCAAACTGAAATACATAAACCTTCCTGGTGGAGATGGATCCTTAGTTCAGCTCTTTAAATCACAGGGGCATGAATCAAACAACCTAGGTATTTCAAAAAAATACATAAAACAGTACCGTGTATGAGTCTGTCTGATGTAAAATGAACACAAACAATGTAAGCTTAAACTTACAGCATAAAGCTTGATCAATTAGTGGTCTCCCTTTTGGATATAGAAGAGGGATTCGTGTTAATTCTAAATATCTTAGGGTGCATGCAAAAACGTTGGAAGCATCAAAGTTCATTCAGTTTGGCAAAAAAATATGAAGTTTCAGCTACATAGGCTGGCCTCTATTTAACGGAATGACATTGATAACTTCGCTTGTCAAAACACAGGCTTCTCTGGAACAAAAATGGCACAAAATGTAGCAATGGTCCACAATAGGAACTATGAATATCCTGAAGCTATCATGGAACCTATAACTGAAAAAGTCTAGCATGTAACTCTTAATAATGCAAGCTAGCATAAATGATAGGCAGTTAAGACTACTTTATCACACCTCCAACAGATGCACACAGAAAAATTCTTCTTATTCAGGTCGGTGTTCGCAAATGAAAGCTAGTATTAGCCGATAGTTTCAGCTTTATGGTGCTTCAAAAGTGGCAACTCAATTTTTGAAATTTCATCAGATCGTAAGAATCTTGACCAGCCAAAATCCAGACAAAATTAACTCAAATCTTAAGCTGAAACTATTTCGAATCCTATATATCTATCTTGCAATTAATCACCTCCAACATTAATTTAGCATTTCTTTTGCTATCTCAACTTACTGAATATTTTTAGTTGAAACAAAGTGTGTAATTTACACGAACTAAATATAGCTTATTCTCAACTAAAATTACAATTAGATGAGCAAGGTTATGTTAGAAAACCTGTGCACTAACAACCATATATGTCTTAAGTATATTCTTAGCCGGTCTATCCAGCAATGTCCATATTCTCAACTGGTTCTCGAGACAAAATCTATTGCTGTGGACTGTGGAGAGGTAACCTTGCAACAGATTAAGTAAGTTTCTTTAGCAGTACATGTATTGGGTACATGCACAACAGAGAAAAAGGAAAAATGCACTACTATGGACTGGCAAGAGAACTCCAGATATACCGATGTACTGCTGGAATGAGCTCAGTACCGTGATAAGTTAAATAAAGTTACATCCTTAATTAAATGTTATCTCAATAGAAATATTCAGTAGTGTGATTAGTTCAATATCACAACTCTCTTGTTAATCCACAAATTCCTGTTGCAAATTTTGATAGTATCGTCTCCTTGAAACGGCTTCACACACACTCCCACATACATGAGATAGTAGGCACTCACCAAGGTAGAAGTTCAGTGAAGTCCTAGTGTACAGATGTCCAAAGGAAAATTAATTTTACAACATGGAAAACAAACTGTCAAGAGAAATTGCTGCAAAAGTACGAAGTACTTATTAGGCAAAAAATGCACCAGAAACAGAAATAATGAAAGATGGAAAACAAATCAGTTTAGAAACCATCGATGCAAACTCCATACCTGAGATAAATCTAATTCGAACTACTGTATGTTTTACAATGGTCTTCCTATGCAGAAGACCGACAGAAACCACACTATCATGATATCATCTATGTGGTGTATTTACACTGATTAAGCATTTGCACATTGAAGTAAACGATGCCGATGTTACGACCGAATCAATCAAAGAGGCAGCCCGCCCGATGATATTCCAC
This sequence comes from Poa pratensis, assembly GCA_947311845.1. Classification (NCBI taxonomy): domain Eukaryota; kingdom Viridiplantae; phylum Streptophyta; class Magnoliopsida; order Poales; family Poaceae; genus Poa; species Poa pratensis. The sequence continues at coordinate 10,520,496 of CAMZMU010000090.1, forward strand.
ACATCCGACATACTATTCATGAAAACAACCTTTCAGATCAGAAAGTTGTAGAGCTAAAACATAGAGGACACAAGATTTTATACCTTCTTATGTTGATTCTAATGTTTTGTACAGAAGGAACCAGCAAAGAACCACTATTTCAAGAAGGCATTTAACAAGAATCAAACTTGACCAAATTGATTGTCAAAGAAAATGTCTAACCAATGTTTCGCCACTAAACTCCTAGGAGATGGATCCTCTAGTCATAAAGTGTAAGGTCACATGATTGATAGAAAAGCAGAAGTTACTAAATACTTTCTAGAAAAGTGAACTCTCTCACACCAAAACTACTGCAGGTGAATTGACATTGTTTACACTATTTTTGTTCCAGTAAGATATATAAGTCTAACTGAAACCATGCGTACTCCGATAACATAAAGGATGAAAGAACTAAGCTCAGCTTTGTTCAAAAACCTCTCATCGGCATACATATTATAGATTATATGAGCTCACAAGAATCACAGCTAAACGGAAAACACAATGGAATAAAGCCACGAGTCTACATTTACTTATGATCAAGAAATGGTAAAACTTGCAACAAATGGAAGAGAAAAAACATAAAGCCTACATCAGGAACCACAACCAGCGACGTGAATATCCATTTTGTGAACAAACGAACAGACCTTGACAGTCAAAAGGCACACAACAAAGCCGAAATAGCATAGCAAAAGAGAAATCAGGATAGAAAAGGAACCCACGTCTTTTTTTGTAGTTTCCGGTAAGCTGGAGCGGAGTCCCGGTCTTCCTACTGACGCTGGCTTTGCGGACCAAATCAACACCAAATGCAGATGTCCATCGTGACACAAATGATTTGAACCGGAAAAAAAAGAAAAGTACAGAAGAGGGAAAACAATAAGCAAAGCATGGAGCACGACCTGGAGATTTCGCCATTGTCCTCATCAGACACTATTAAGACTGATGCTAACAAGCCAAAAAGGGTTCAAGAGGCATCTTCGATTGAAAGAACTAAATTTCCGCGAAAAGGAAAACTGGTTACCGCTGCTGCTCCTCCTGCAAGACTCGGCATTCTGTATTTCATATATAATTCAAATTTTAAGTAGCAAAATCTTAAGTTTTCAGTTGTGTCACAACTTGTCTACCGCTACAATGGTTACGTGTTCTGTATGTTGTGAATAGCTGCCACCCACAACTGATGCCCACTCAACTAAACCTTCTAAGACTGACTTATTTTTCTAGAACTACCGGTGCACTACTACTGTTGGTCACTCCATAACTGTGACAAAAAGCAATGGATATGTGTTGATCAGCGACAACTATCAATGCGCGTCAATGCCAAACCAACTAATAAAATATGTCCCCTTTAATTTCCACCAATGGTAATCCAATCCGAATTACTTCAGAACTCCCATCTCAAACTCGCCTTTGTGAATCTCTAAAAAACCTGTCAATAGGCCTAGCAAAATTATGTATAGCATCATTTGGTAATAAAGTGATCTCAAAATAGGAAAATTGTGTAGAAGGAACAGTTCAAATGTCTGAAATTAGTAGCAGCAGATTTTGATGCATAACAACAAAATTTATTGGTTGACTTAAAACTAAGATGCAAAGATGAGAACCTTGCTGATGGTGACACTAAGTTAGAATATATCATAATCAATTAAGTGTTGATCAGGGGCAAAATTTCAAAGCACAAGATAAATATTTAAAAAGGAAGACAGAGAGAGCATGAGAATACATTACCATATTAGTATGATTGGAAACGATTGCTTAGGTTCAAAGTACAAAATGATACATCAGCTTAATCATCAGTCAATGCAACGCTACCAACTACCTTTGGAAAGATAAAAGATGACAGCATATCAGATATTTAACCTGTAAGCTCTAGACTTCTCTCTGTTAAGTACAACATCTTTCTTATTCATATATCTAGCGTAATTCTACAATGCCTATTGCTTCTAGAGAAATATTGTGATCAGGTATTTAACCTGTAAGCTCTAGACTTCTCTCTGCTAAATATAACATATTTCCTATTCATATATCTAGCATGATTTTACAGTGCCTATTGCCTATATAAAAAAATTGCATCACCACTTAACATCTGTTTTGTTGCGAAGACACCTAGTTGGCAATTGACCAAACAATAATTTGAACAACAGCACGCCGAGGTTACAAAGTACCTCCAACCTATATTTGATTAAACAATCTGCAGATCTATCCTCAAACACCCGAGGGGCATTTCAATGTGGATTTTGATTGCTCATCCCGCAGGGATAAAAATGCTTGCATGTTTAATACTGAAACGAAAAACACATAGCCTACACACTGACATAAAAAATTCGTAAAATTCGTATGCATCGGATTAGAACTACCTGTTCTCCACAGATGATCAAAAATTCAAAATTCGTATGCAACAGATTAAAATTTGTATGTAGCAGCTTGGAATCAGTTGGATTAAAGATGCTTGCATGCTTAAATCAGAATTACCTGTTTTTCAGAGACATCCAAATTGCAAAGAAATCCAAACCATAAGAACACACCACTGCTTATTACGTACAGTAAACATGGAAACCAATGAATTGTCACCATCAAAGAAAGGCAATTATGGCCACCGGCGGCAAGCAGGCTTCAACGATTATCCCATATGAACACGTTGGCCACCTTGATTCAGGAGATGGTAAAGCCATGGAGATGATGGAGGGCGACCCACTTGGAAGTGACAGCAGATTCAACAGGAGTTCAGGGCTGGTTCTGGCCTCCATCGTGGAGGGCTTGTGGCGCTGGATGCGGCTCCTGAGAATCTGAGATCCCTTGCAATAATTATCTGGAAAATCAACCATGGATTTGCATCCTAAAATTTTCTGCCAACACCAACGTGTAGTCCAATGCCCACAAGTCATTTCTGCCAATAACAGATAGAAGTCAATTAGAAAAATTCATATAAATATCTGCTCATTCAACACAAAACTTAGTTTATAGTCTACCCAACTGCTAGCAAACCCGGATTGTAGGTGCATCCCAGAAGAACTTTTTTTATTAATACAACGAGCTTAAGTTGCTCTTCGGTAACACGCATAAAAAAACCTAGCGTATTCCGAAAATTGAATACCGCGTTCACCATGTTGTTCATTTTTCTGAAATATTAACCACACAAATCCATTCATAAAAAATATTCATATCCACCTATCCAATCATTGGCACCTCGTTCGTGCTTTCCCATAGTAATCATCAATAAAAAAAGCAAACACGGGGAAGGAGAGAATGCAGAGGATACCATACCTCCGGCTGTTGCGACCTGGAGTCAGAGCGGACGCCGCTAGCAACAGCAGATCGGGTAGGCAGGTGACCGGCAGCCTTCAGATCCGGCGGTCGTTTAGGAGATCAGGTCGAGGCAGAACGGGGAAGCTTCAACGCAGACGGGCCATGGCGGCGCTACGAGCTCACCGACGAACGGGAGGTCACACAGCACGTACAGACTGGGGGGACGGGGGCGAGGGGTGGGGATGAGAGGAGGAGAGGCCAGCGGCGGGAGAGACAACGCACACGGAGACGGTCGGCGATGCAGCAGCAGGAGAGGCAGCGGCGGAGGAGGAGGAAGCGGACGGCGACGGTGGAGTTCGCGTGAGAGGAGACAGGAGGATGATTGGGGGGATTGGGGGAGAGAGCCGTGAGGGGATTGGGGGCTGCGACCGTGCGAGTCAGCTGAGTTCAACCGACTATTGGGCACCAAAGCGTGTTTCGCTACGTGGGAGCGTGGGACGCTCCACGGCTGCGGGCTGCACAGGCGTGAAATCGATGTTGTAGAGATCTAAACCATCAAATTACTGATGGACGGTTAAAACTCAGCGAGCAACCACAGCTCGCTATTTCTTGTAGGATTGTAGTTGTAGAGATTCAAAGTCTGTCCGTGCCTACCTGATGAGTGGAGCTGCGATTCTTAAGCTGCCTATCTGGTGAGTGCAGCTGCGATTCTTAAGCTTCTTATTATCTCGAGCTATCACTCATCCATAGCTCTTTTTGCAGTTAAGGTCTTCAGCTTCCTCTTTATTTTGTTGTATCATGGCGAATACTGTAAAAATGCTTGGTTTTTCAAAATACACTAACATCTTCAGATTGGACAATCTTGATTGAGATTCATCTTGATAATTTAATGGCCACCAAGAATATTTGTTATAAACTTTATGATACACAACCACACTAGTTTAATGTAGCATATCTTGATACTGGAGAGAGTATCCTGTACTCCTGGTACTGACAAGTCCAAAATCCTCACACAAAATGTCGTGAATTATTTAAAAAAAACGAGTTGACATTGACACAGCAGATATAAACTATGTGCCGAAACATCAAATTCAAATTCACAACACACATCTGGAAGAAAAAAAAAGACAAATCTAGCTGTGAATAGTGGCTAATCAATTTGGACTGAATTTGGCCCGCTAACAACATTAGCTAGTTGTATTTGTCCTTTTGTTTCTCGAGGTAGAGATTTTTTTTTAAGTTTGAAACTTTGTGCATAATTGATGGATGTAATATTAGTGCTATGATTTTCCCCTTATTTTTACCAAGTTTAGATGAGCCAAAATAAGTGAGTGCACCGGGAGTTCGGGAGTACTCGGAAGTTAGGAATACTAGCTAGTGGATACTATATCCTTGATACTGCTGACGGTTTCAGTTTTCAAATAGCCAAGGACAGTAGTTCAATTTCTGCTCATTACATCATTATATGGCTATGTTATATGCTAGATTTGGCTTATTTCATATAAAAATGTTCTGTATCTCCCTGCATCCATCATCGTTATTCTTCGACATACAATTTGTGTCAGGGCACTTCTGTAAATATACTACAAATACCTGGTACTGATCTATGCATCCTTTCTAAGTTTCTATCTGGTGTTTAAATTTCTACTCATGGCGTCTTGTAAGTATGAATGAACCATTCATACCATCTTAATAATATTATTTTCCTTGTGATAGATGATAATCAGGTGTTCAGAGTTATGCGTATTGCTTATCATATATTCATATGCAGCCGAACAAAAGTTCGTCATAGTATTGTGATATATGCAACTCTTTGATTTGCCATGCTTGCACTTTAGTGCCTTTGTGGAATACATATGAATCATGATAGGCGTGTTTGCGAAGTTTTTTTTAGGCTGATGCTGTTTAAGCTCGTATCGATAATTCTGGATTTCTCCTGCTATCGGATTGCAGAATATTTGTATGGAATCCTGAACTGCTTTCATTGTTTGTATGCATCATTTATTAACTTTGAGCTGTCACACTGCTTCTGTTCCCGACTTCAAAATCACCATAGCTTCCACCTTTATTTTGTCTATATTGATGAACATCTGCAGTTACTTTTATATTTATTTTCTAATTTGCATCAATGTATTTTTTTCATCCTTGTACCTTCATTGATATTCAGGCAAGTTAGTGGCTTGATCAAACTCGTTTCTTTGTCATTCTATAGTTTGATGTCTTAGAATTTCTAATTCCTGCAGTGTTCATGTCTGTCATGAATTTTTTTGACATACCATTACACTATTAACTCTCTGTCCGTGAGAATGATTTTGTTCATTTAATCATAGAAATAATAGTGATCACATGGAGTAAATATTTGTCGAACCCCACATACAAGAAAGTTGCACAAGTTTACATATTTTCGACACATCGATCTCAAAATTAAGCTTTTGACGAAATTCCATTCTAATTAACAAACTCTAATCAACCAGACACACATGTCAGCGGTACACGGCAGTGCTTCTTATTGTCAGTTGTTGGAGTACTCGTTACTTCTTGCATGTTCTTCAGTCACAATTCCTTATTTTGAATTGTATGTGCAATACCGTTAGACGTAACTTTCAGTTGTCAAACTAATTTCTGAATCTGTGCCTTTCTCTGGACAGAAGACATTGCACATGCCCCATGGTTATCTTCCAACAAACTAGCTTTGAGAAATTATTAGTTTTTGTATACAGATCTCCAGAGTATAGAGAAGAAAAGGCCAGAGGAAGGGCTGGTGGGAATTTCGTAACAAAATGATCGTATGGTTTAAAAGCTCTTGGATTAAGGCTTATCTCATTTGTGCTAGGGGACGATCTGGTAACTACTTAACTGATAACTCCCTGAAATTCTACAAGTAAGATCATAAGGAGGGCACGTTCACATTGGCATATTTAGGGTTTAGGTTTGTCCTAGGCCAGCAAAGTGGTTGCGTACATGGAGAATGCAATAAAGAGGGGAAAAAACCTCCTCCGTCTCAAACAACTTTATCTTCTTTTCTGTGCTGAACTGACAATCCTTGCAGTTTTGCTTGAAGAGTTACATGGCCTTGTCATTAACTAGTCATCGATTGTCCATTAGCATAGTTTTGCAGAATTTTCATCCAAGAGCTATTGAACCAGCAAATGCTTTTGTTGATAAAACTAGCAAGGTATCTTTAGCATATTGAATAGGTGAATCAAAACTATTTATGGTTTAAGAGAGAGTAAAAGTATGAAATTATTAATTACATGGTTCTATGTACACAAAATATGTGATGGTAAGCAAAATAATATGTGTGAAAAATAGTTTGAACCAATTTAATTTGTGGTTGAATATTTAGTGCGATATTTTAAAAATGCCATTTCATTGTTTCGTAACATAGTAGTGCTGTTTTGATATATTTTTACTATTTTTATATTGCTCCACACTCTTCAGTCCAGGTGATCTACAGCCGTACTCAGATGTATTTATCATGTCTTGTCATGCAGCTAATTTCAAAGCTTTAATTAGTCATACATGTTCTCTAATCTCTACTATTTCCATTGAGTCAAAAAATTCTTCCCAACTTGTCATGAACACTCCTCGGTAACTATCATCATTATGTCCCAATACGTTATGTCAATTATTCGATAGATATATCTAAAATAGCGCAAACCAAATTAAAAAAACTTGATGACAATGATATGTCTATTAAAATCTTTAGGATTTAAATTATCTGACAAAACGTGTATTTGATTTTAAATAAGGTTACACTCAAACAAAAGTTTTAGTTTTGATTTTTGTGTGATCAATAGAGAATCATTTTAAGATTTATAACATTCTCAATAAAACAAATATGAGGATCAAACAATCTCCATAATACTTTATAAAATTACCTTTACCATAACGTCAATAGATAAAGTTTTCCATGCCAAGGTTGAATAGTTGTGTACGACTTTTTATCTCATAATTGTGATGCTTAGGTACTCATTCTTCTACAACAGCATCATCATTCTCTCTAGTTACCGATCTTGAAGTGACTACTATCAACATATTACGCGTCATATCTCTTTTTTTCTGACACCAACTACCCTAGGAGATGAGCTAACGTTCATCATTAATTTATCGCCCCTCATCAAATTTTACGAATGCTTTGTTTGATCAAATTGCAACACTTCATTGATTTTTTTAGCAGGGACATTGATTACAATTCTTAAATCAAATCGAGCATGCATCACTTGTGTAGGGCATTTTGTACATGCGTACAATTTGTTATGCAGAGCTGGTGTAATATTTTTTAGTACTAAATCGTCATTTATCCAAAAAAAATGCATCCGTACAATATTCAAGTTATTACTTGCTACTATTATTTCGACGTTGTGCATACTGCCGTGAACTCCGTCATTTTCTGTAGTATCATGCACACTATTTTTATTTTGTCTTCGGTTCGTGTAAGACCTAGTTTCACGAGAGGTGCTTCATTCGGTTATATGTTTTGGGCCAGTCGGGTTAATGTTTTTTGAGCTGATCGCTAGGTGAAATAATGGTTTTTGAGATTTTCATCTATTGTCCTCGATTATCAGGTGGCTTGAGGAAAAAATCCAGTTTTTCTTTTCCTTTTGCTACCTAGTTACGGATTGTTTTGTTTTCCTTTTGAGATACCAAGTCCGCAATTGTTGCCGCGCCTGATAAAACGAAAGTTTGTTACGGGCCAGTTTTACATGGTATATAAACTAGTTGATTTGCACGTGCAACGCACGTCTCCAAATTGCACTCAAGCAATTTTGAACCTGCACCCATCGTGTTGCTTAAAAAATAGTATTTCTTGCAACTTTAATTGGCTGGGCAAGAAGACAATTCGATGAACCGACACGTACGGTGCAAAAGCTGCAATGCAAGCATACATGTAACTCGTGCGGTGAAAATTCAAGATTAAGCCTCGTGCGGTGAAAATTCAAGATTAAGCTCCGTGTATGCATGTTCAGTTTTCACTCCAGGCTTTCATTGCACGGTTGAAATCAACACAAGCTAAGCCTGTGCTATGGCAACTGAAAGACTGAAACAAAACAGAAAATCATTCTTCAACGGACGGCACCAGCTGAGGCCTCTTTCAGCCATGCCCAGTACCGGCGTCGCCCTGTCCTCGCCGTATATGTGATTGCTACAACTGCTGCCACTGGAGCTGGTTTCCGTCTGCCACGGCAGCTTGCAGAGACAGCCAGACAGGTGCACTTCCTCACAATCTTCGTCGCACCAGCGGACTGGCCACCCAGCGTGGCCCCACCTTCCGGCGACGCGGTCAAGCATGCACACTGTGGATTGTCACGAGCTCTGCCGGCGGCCTTCTTGGCGGAATCCTCCTCGGCCTGCAACGTGTGCATTCAAGCCACATGGTCCGGCAGCCGACGAGCTCTTTCGGGATGTTGCCGGCACACACTACCGTCGAGGGTAGTGGGGACGAATGCTTCTGGCAATCTGGCGCCGCTTCTTCTTCGCGGCCAGCCCTCTGCCAGGCGTCACCTTCTGTCGTGCCCACTCTAGCCTCCGGGTGGCACACCACCACGGATGCAATGCGTCAAACAGGTTGAGGGCAAGTTGAGACCGATCTACCTTTGGCCGAGAAACCACCGCGAGCTGCGAAGCACCTCGTAGTACAAACGCCGAGAGGCCTCGCTCTCCACCGAGAATGACGGCTGCCAGATTCCCACCTGTCGCCGGTAGACGAAAACCTATAGTCCCAAGCCGCCGCCATTGGAGCAGAGGTAGGGGAAAGGAAGCTTATGGGTGGGCGCAAAGGAAGCGGCCGGTGGTGGCGGCACAGCCGGGCGTCGGGTTGCTCCGCGTCCTGCAGAGCCACGGCAGGCGCCTCTCGAGGTCGGGAATCGTGGCCCGGCGACGCGTGGGGGAGTGTAAGGCGGCGTCGCAGCGGGACGCGCTGTAGCGGCGAGGCGACGCGGGACGCGTTTTCTTTTCTTTTTATCGGTGGCAATCTTTTGTAATTAACGGCAAAACGAAAAGGTGGTGGCAATTTGGTTATATTATGTGATTTGGTGGGAGGGCAAAACGGTCCAAAACGGACAATGTTGAGTTGTTAAATATTGGGACGATCTGAGCCGTTTGATCGGATATTGAAGGGCTCAGATTTAAAATATCCCAACAAGACAAGTTTGTTCTTTTAATAGTAATATAGATATACTTACATATTTATTTCCGGGAGTCGTCATAGGTGTCCCCAGAATTATTGCCGCAACCGACAATTTTTTTTTGTTGATGTTGGCGTTGGTTGTTTTTCTTTTCTTTTTGAAACCTTTTGGCCGTTGCAGACATCGTGTGTGCAATGGACTTTGGACATACCGTTGCATCCAAGGTTTTTCTTATAGTAAAACATGTTGGATCCAAGTTGTGTATGATGGATTATTACTCACCACCTTTCTCGATGTGTTTTTTTTCATCTTGATTGTACTTGTGGTTTTTTTTCCTTGCCTAAAGGTCACACGTGATGGATTATGGCTATTTTTCTTTTGACGTGCATGATCTGGTTTTGTAGGAGCCCTAGGTGGGTAATTTGGACGTGACAAGAGTGTACTTGTTTTTTTTCCTAGAAGGTCTTACGTGATGGATTTTGCCTTTTTTCTTGCACGTACAGGATCCCAACTCCTTTTTATGTACGTGTTGGATATAACTTGTTTGTACCCGATAAATGTTGTACGTAACTTCTCTATCTTTTAATCTCAGTCGTCAACGCTAAAATCAACGGATTATATATTTCTAACCTATGTGGCTTAATGTGGTGTCTCTATTAGACATCTGTATATTGCTTTTAGTATATAATATAATATAATATATAATATAATACAATAGATAGATGCCACTCTCCCTTCACTCATCTTGTATGTTTTCTTGTGGTTGTGACTGAGAATTGCAGTGACCTCTCTCCCCAGTACTGATAATTCTTCAATTCCAATCGATTAGATTATTTGAGAAGTTCAAGAACCCTCATAAACTGCAGAAGTGTGCTACTGCTTAACAAGTCTGTTGGTAGATCATCATGAGTAGTAATAATAATAGATAGATAGACAGGGGGAAATTCACATGGCAAAACACTATTATATTCTTCATAATCATATTTCTAAAAGGAGTTTATTCGTAACTGCAATAGTTGATTCTTTGTTCAGCACCAATTCTTATTAATCATCTCTTGGTCAAATCTTGAATCATCTTTTCAGCCTTCACTGACTTTGAAATCCTGATCATGTACCTGGTCACACTTCCTTGTTCCAAGTTGAATCTCATATCCAAAAATATAGGGCCCATGTAGAACGCTAGTGTTGGTGGAAGTTATTTATATAGGTCACCATCACTATTTATCATAGTGCTTGAAAGCTTTATACCTTAGAATCCTTGCATGAAGTACAAATTAGATGTTTGTTCTTTGCCACATCGAAAACAGAAGGTGCCGGCTTGGATAAAGGTATTACAATTTCGCAGGCACCCTGGAAGGAGACACAGGCACATTCACCTTCACCTCACGACAATATAAAAAGGTATGGAAGGAGACCCAGGCACATTCACCTTCACCTCCAACACACACACTCACACTCACTAGGGCTCCCGAGTCAGTTGTACATCCTCCTTGAGAGGATACCCACTACTCATCCATCCACACCACAGGAGTAGAGTCTTTGGGCGATCTTTCCTGAGGCCTGAACCTGCTCATATCTTTGTGTCACTGTGTGTGTTACCCATTGACACATTGGCCTCATACCAACCTACAAATATTATCGCTGGTCGTCAAAACCCCGATAGTTGGTGCGCCAGATAGGGGCCTAAAAACACCCACTTAGGAGTACGGACATGAGCCGGTCTGGGGGGACTGGTAGACGAAGAGGAGTTGCTCCTCGCCCAGGTTATCACCCGTTACTGGCCTCGGGGACTAGGAGTGGCCCAAGACGGTGGAAGGGAAATCGTTCACGACTACCTGCCCCAGGATACTCCAAACGGGGAGCTTTTAGCGAGGGGCAACCAATGGGACTTCCCGCCATGGTCCCTACGGCGGATATGTTGAGACTGAACTGGAGGGTGGCGTTGCCGCGACCCTGCTACCGCGGCATAAGGACACCATGTTCAGGGCGAGGGCGGGGTAGGCTCGCCCCTTCCCTTGGAGGATACATTTTCCAATGGCTACAAGGAGTGGAGATTTCTGACTCCTGATATCAAGTGATCTTGTTTTTTTTTTTAACTGAAAATCATATTTTTTGAGTTTGAAAATAATATAAAAAATCCAGGATGTAGCCAATGTTGTATCGCACAAACATGCAACACATCAATTTTCAAATACTTTGTATTATGAGCTACAAAATGATAATAACATGAATCAGAGTATGTAAATTTTTAAATCTCTAAATTTTATCATATTATGTCATTTTATGTAGACCATAATATAAGTAATTTTACATTGCGATTGTCCATGCTTTTAGGATATGGCTATGTTCATAATTTTGTAAACCTGTAAATATAATTTTCAAAAAGAATAAATGGAGTGAGTACTCGAACTCGGGAGGAAATTAACTCCTTTTGGCTGCAAGTCGAATCAAATGCTATCCTAGAAGTAGGAATGCAAAAACAGGACGGTTGATTACATTTTGTATTACACTAGTATAAAATGAAAGAAAAGTGGGACAAGCGGGTCCCGTTCTTGCAATCTACTTCCTCCGTTTCAAATTAGATGACTTATATTATTCTACATGCGGATGTATCTAGATGCGTAACAAGTCTAGACAAATAGAAGTCATCTACTCCCTCAGTTCGGAAAAGGATGTCACAAAAATAACTATAGATAGACCATTTTTGTGACATCATTTTCCGAACGGAGTGAGTATTTTAGAACGGAGTGAGTAGAAGCTGGACGGCTGCAGAGACAGGATCACGCAAAACTCCATCCTCGAGGGGGAAAAGCGGCGGGCAATTGGCCCGGTGCGTCGGCGGTGCGCTGGAAACAGCATCGGCGGTGCGCTGGAAACGCGCGGCAGGCACGGCCGGCCCACGCCCCCTCCCGCCTTGCGCGACGCGTCGGCCCCTGTCTCACACGCGTCCCAGGCCTGGCCAGGAAGGAGGACCGCGCCTCCATCCAGCTCCTGACGTGGTACGAATACAAATATTCTGGAGCTGCAACGTGCAGCAATTCACGCTAAGCAAAGACCTGGACCACAGCGTGCGGAAGGCGGCGAGGCTTCCGAGGGACGAAGACGAACGAGGTTGGTGCGGCGGCGGTGGCCCTCGGCGGAACGGCGCGACACGCGGCGAGCGGCGCGGCGTGGGCCTCCCCATCCCGCCGCGGCCGGCGGCCTCCTGTCGAGGCAGGCAGCCGAGAGGATATCGTAGAAAATGGAGCTCTTTCGTTTCCAGAAAGGGACCTCATCGATCGATCCATGGGGTGATATGATCAGTGAGTGAAACCTGTGAACGTGCTCCTCCATCATCAGAGATCAGAGCGCGGCAAGGCAATATTGCGATATTTATTTCAGAATGCCACGCAGCCGCACTGGATATTTTTCGTTTTATTTCAGAAAGAATGCCACGCACGAGCACAGGATATTTCCTTTCTTTTTTCAGATATTTGAGGTCGTTTTGTCACTTGGAGGCTGGGTGGGGCCTCTTCTAGATGCTTGCTCGGTGATGTACGAATCATCCCGCAATCTGCCGTGTAAAGCGTCGTCACCGGTTGTTGATCCAGAAGCTAGCTCAACATGTTATCTCAGTTACCTCGTCGTAATTAAAACGCAAAATCTACAGAGAAAAATGCACCCATCGGAGGTCGTCGCTATCTCTTTGACGTCGGCGGAGACGGACGCACGGCGCCTCCGCCGCAAAAACAAGGAGATGTTCGACGCCGCCATCGCCGAGTCCGAGCAGGCGCGCCATCTCCGCCTCGTGGCGGCGCGGTCCAGGAGCGGCGGCGGCACCTCCGGCTCCAGCGGCGACCCGTATGCCCTCTTCGAGCGCCTCCGCCGCCCCGGCGCAGACGAGAAGGGGAAGGGCAAGGCGCCGGAGTGAAGCTCCGCCGCCACTGACTTCGAGCCGCTCCGCCGCCGCCGTAAGAGAAGATAATTTTGCTAGTTATTATGTAAGTAGTACGCTTCGGTTGGAGATGCTCTTATTACTTCTTCTTCTGCGGCAAAAACTGTCTCCGTTACGACTCCGGCCGGGAATCTAACGTTCCAGACGAACCTAACTGTCAAGATGCATACCTATGCGATGCGATGCGATGCTGTGTCTAGATGCATATATCTACAGCACTGCAAAATCTCATCAATCGACGCTGTCGTGATAGAGACCCATTAATTCGATTTGCAGGATATCGCTACTACAGTGCACTGTATCCTCCCGTTCCAGACAGCTAACCGTCAGACCCCATGGCCGGCCGGCCGGCCGTGTCACGCGCTCGCTCATACACAACACTGATACACGCACCGAGGTATCATGGCTCTGCTCTGACCTCTCGCGCGCCTCTCCCCCATGCCTATATAAGGAGAGACCACGCCCTTCTTCTTCCACATCCCGTGTCTGTCAACCAGCCCTCGGCCTTCCCAAGAACTCTCTGCTACCACTCCTCTGTTTCTCGGATACACACTGTGACACTGCTGCCTAGTGCAGTTTCCCCTGCTCTGTGACCATGGTGGTTCTTGCCAAGGGCGAGCTGGAGCAGATCGCGCTCCCGGCGGTGCACAAGGTGGCGCCGCCGCTGGCCGAAGTCCCAGAGGTCGACCTGGCCGCCGCCGAGGGAAGGGCGGCCGCGGTGCGCGCGGCGTGCGAGGAGCATGGCTTCTTCAAGGTGACGGGCCACGGCGTGCCGCTGGCGCTCCTGGCGCGCATGGAGGACGCGGCCGCCACGTTCTTCGCGCTCACGCAGCAGGAGAAGGAGGCGGCGATGTCGGCCGTGGCGCCCGGCAGCCCGTTCGGGTACGCCAGCAAGCGGATTGGCAGCAATGGCGACCTCGGCTGGGTCGAGTATCTCCTGCTCGGTGTCACCGCCGCGGGTGCCTCGGCAGGGGAGAACTCCGAAGAGGTGGTGTCGTCGGCGTGGCGCTCCTCTTTCCGGTGAGTGCACCTTCTTCTACATGATGTGAATAGCTAGTTTGAACTTGCTGCACCACAATTTTTGTTTTTGAATTGGCTGCACGTGATAGTGATTAACCACGTAGAATCGAATTCGATTACACGGTAGCAGATTTCCTACGTGTGGTATACATTCATCTTACAAAGATTCTTTAAAGAGACGTGTTGAAAGCTAAAACAAGTTAAAAACGACAGACCAACTGGATTCTCTCTCCATTAGGCATCGAAGGACCTTCTTCCTCTCTTTTTTCGACGACCAAAGTACAATGTTGGCGTTGGAATTAGCCTTAGGAATCTGATCTGACGACTAAAACAAGAAACAGATTCAGAAATACTAACATCTACATTACATAAAGCTAAAATCAATTCTAGACCAGTGGATCTACCGTAAACCTTTTTGTTTTTGCAACATCGAAATTGAACATCTCCCTTTTTTCTTCTTGTTGTACAAGAAAGAGAAAAGGCAAGTGTCGTGGATCGGTCCCCCTTGCCTTAATACAGGCTCAATAAAACATCTGTCTGACCAAACAAAGACTACAGGTCATTGTGCAAGCTGGAATGTAGGCACTCAAATCTCTCGCCACCTTTTGCCTTTCCCTCTGATTGATCCATGGATGGACCTCTCGCTCGTAGATCTACATGCCGCTTCCTCACATACGCCGTAAAGATTGGCAACATTTCATCACATGGTGTATTCACGGCATATAATACTATAGCACAACTAGTGAGAAGACTCCGTTCCGAATTAGTCGACAAGGATCTATTTAAACGTGTTTTATTGTGTATATACATCTGTATTTAGACAAATTCATGTAAACTAATTCGGTTATGCGTCGCAACTCGCACGTGCAATCTCTGCAGCAGCAGCAGCAGCAGCAGCAGCAGCAGCAGCAGCAGCAGCAGCAGCAGCAGCAGTAGAGAATCTGAATCTCCGGCTCTAGCAGCTCATCCACAGCTCGCTTATTACAAAAGTTTTCATTTTATCCATGTTTCTCTTTATAAAACATTTTTATTTTGCGAAAGGTGCTGAAAAGGCTGAAATGATATGAAACTTTGTGAGCTGGCGGTCACTGTTGGAAGCTTTTGCGTTTCCGCGTTGTTCATCGGATTTAGTCTTTCTTTTCTCCCCCATGGCGCACGTGTGCAGCCTCCCCGTTTCATGGCCTACTCCGAGCTGGCACTGAATAATGGGACTTTTCCCGCCGTTCCGTCGCCTCCGAATCTTTCTGGCCCAGGACAAAGAAACAATTATGTTCTGGAAATCTCTTGCATGGGCTGACACTGTCGAGCTGCGTCTTAATTCATCTGTTCTTCTACGTGCAGCGATCTCCTGAACGAGTACACAGTGGCGGTGAGGAGGATGACTTGCGAGGTGCTGGAGCTCATGGCGGAAGGGCTGGGCATGGGGCGGGACGCGTTCTCGAGGCTGGTCCTGGACGAGGAGAGCGACTCCATGCTGCGCGTGAACCACTACCCGCCGCGCCCCGAGATGAAGCAGGTTCACGGCGGCGGCGGCGGCAGGGTCACCGGCTTCGGCGAGCACACCGACCCGCAGATCATCTCCGTGCTCCGCTCCAATGCCACCTCCGGCCTCGAGATCGCGCTGCGCGACGGCACCTGGGTCTCGGTGCCGCCGGACCAGAGCTCCTTCTTCGTCAATGTTGGTGACGCGCTGCAGGTACATATATATTGTTTTTGAGCTGTTGGTTGCTATATGTTGTCTGATGTTTGGGTGGATGTCAAACGGGCAAATCTGCAGGCCATTATTGGGCAGGGGAAATCTGTTTAGCCATTATTCAAAAAGTTTTCAAAATAAAAATCATGTAGAGCAGAAACCTAGCTACCCGACACCTGAAATCCAGGACAGGTAGTACAGTGATGACCCGTCACCGTGCAGTCATTTCGTTTCCAGGTAGCCAAGGTACACCAACTTTTGTACTCCAGGAAACATGAAAAAAAGAAAATAATGACGGATTCAAATATGGGCCATGTCGCGTCTTTTTTACATTTCATTCTCACATTTCAATGCTGTTAATTTATCAAACAATCAACACGACCTGGTTTGATAACGAAAGTTTTGGTTGTTGATGATCAATATGAATACTTTGCTTGTACCCGCAGGTTCTGACGAACGGGAGGTTCAGGAGCGTGAGGCACCGGGTGATGGTGAACAGCGTCCGGTCGCGGGTGTCAGTGATCTTCTTCGGCGGCCCACCGCCGCGGGAGACGCTGGCGCCGCTGCCGCTGCTCGTCGGGGAAGGGGGGCGCCGCCGGTACAGGGAGTTCACATGGCGGGAGTACAAGGCCTCCGCGTACAGGACCAAGCTTGCGGACAACAGGCTCTGCTACTTCGAGACCACGAGCTTGTGACGGGGAGTTCTCATGGCTTGTTTTCTTTGTAACGGCCCCTGTGGATGTTAAGACTTTGTGTGCGGGGTTTTTGCTAGTGTAGTGGTGTGTTCGAGGTAGCAGATGGTATATATATATGCCGAGTAAGGTTTTTGTGTTGCTATATGCTGCAGAGCAGTTTGTAGGCCCCGTTTTGAGTGCTTAGAAGATGTTTGGGTCTTCACAAAATTCGAAATTGTTTCATGTGTTCCGAAGATAGAATTCATATGCGGTGGAAAAAACCAACATCCAACACTGAACAACCCTTGTCCAGTTGTCTTTCTAGTTAAGTCATGGAGAAAAACGCATCTTTAGTCTACCAGCTTGTAAGCTACGCCGGAAGATGTTTGGCTCTTTCTGAACGAAGAATTCATATGCGATGTCTGGTCTATCAAGTTGCCCCCCTGTGCACACTAATTAGGAAGTCACATTTTGCTGAAATCAAGCCAATAAGAGTACCACCAGCGTCACCGATAGGCCTCCTCATTTGCGAGCAGCCGCCTTTGCTCCCAACTTTTGGGGGTAGTTAGGGGGTATCGGACACACCCTCCACGTTGACCCTGATAAGCGGGAGCCACATGCCAGCGACCTGGCCATTTGCCCCGACCCCCTTCTCTATCCCGTTCCAATCTTCCTCCCTCGCCCACTGAATCGCGTCGTCAACACCGCCCCTTTTTGGAGCCGACTATACGAAGGGAGTCCTAGCGACCTTGCAGGCCAACTTGATGCAGCTTCCCGTCCTCATTTTGCGCACCGTTTGCGAGCCGCCGCTCTCTACATCTCGTTCAAGCGGCGGTCGAGACTATCTCCCGCCCCGCACGCAATGTGTTTGCGTTTAGGTAATTTCATTTAAATTATTTGCCCTAGACAAATATGATGGAACATTTGTAGTTTTATTGCTTTATTGTTTGATTCATAGACTATGCATAGCGATCATTGGTTCATGTTTTGCCAAATGATGGTACAGCATTTCAATGCCACAACCAAGGATTGGTTACCATATTGAAAAAAGTCTCGGAGGTGGGCAGTATTTTTGGTAACCACGGTTATCAGAAATTACCGGTCGGTTACCGAACGAGATTCCTAGTAATAAATGGATTTCAACTTAAAACAATAAAAACAAATAAAGATGGATTTTGGGAGGACCTTCGTCCCAAATTCAAATGGTCCGAATCTTTTCGCCCGGTAGTCTCCTTTAATGAAGGGGGCTAATAAATTCCGGTCACCGGCTGGTAACCACGGTAAGTTGACCGGATCAGTGGCGCAACCAAAGTTGAAGAGTACAATAGGAGATGCTCTTCTAGTTGTGCAAGCGGAGCTGAATGCCCCTCCCCAACATGGAGGAACGAAACATGGGCTCCTTTCCAGGAAAAACCATCGAATGGTCACAGTGCTTTAGAATGAAGAGGGATGTGTCCAGGCGCAGTGTATGGTGTTCGAGAGTATGATGACTAATTACAACTTAAACAAGACTGGCCGGATATATTGGATTCTCATATATTCACTGTTGCACTGCCCTAATACGGTGTTGCATATGGGTTGCATCAGATACTGTAGAGAACTACCTTTGTATGTCAAAGTCTGAATCATTCAAGCCATGAATAAGTTTTATGCAGCGGGGTTGAATGTGTTTGGACCGACCTATCTCAGAGCACCAAATGTACAAGACACAGCTCGACTGATGGCACAAGGTGCAATGAGAGGATTCTGTGTGATGCTTGGAATCATCAATTGCATGAATTGGGAATGGAAGAAATAACTAATTATCTTGGCAAGGGATCTATGAAGGTCATGTTGGAGCAATTAGTGCAAGTTGTGGAAATTTAGCATGTGGATTTGGCACTCTTTTTGCAACGCTCTCTAGTGTTTGCGCGACTTGTTGAAAACCAACTTCCGGACTATAACTATGAGATCAATGGACAACAATACACCAAGGGGTACTAATCATCCAATGACATCTATCTTCATTGGTCTGCATCTGGGAAGAGACTTCGCAACCCTGTAGGTAAAAAAAAATCTCACTTTGCTAGGAAATAAGAGAGTTGTAGTAAGGGTGTGGAGCGGGTATTTGATGTGCTCCAAACTCGTTTTTCTATTGTCCGGTATCCTTTTCAAACATTATCCCTAGATCATATGTGGAAGGCTATGGATACTTGTGTTGTCATGCACAACATGCATGATCGTGGGGAGTGAACGTGATGTTGATGTAGTGTTTGATCAAAAGATGGACTACCCAAACCTTCTTGTTGAGTCACATGAGGGCGTCCCAACCGATTTTGATAAATTTCTCGTCATGCTTTTAGGAAATTTGTAATGAACTTCTTCATGACCAAACTGCAAAATTATCTAGTCGGGCACTTGTGGACTCTCAAAGGAAACAAATGGTCTGAATGTCATGTTGTTTTTAGAACTTGCCGATTTTGAAACCTGGGCTCGAATGGTGTTGCAACCCAATTTGGAACGTGCCGATAGGGCTTGTAAGGGGCTACTGACGCAGCCCACTACTGAAGCAATGCTGATTTGGCCCATTAATCAATATGGACAAAAGGAGCCTTATAACAACTAAAAATTTAACACGATTAATTACATGCACATATGAAATTAAGTTCCCACTGGCACCATAAGCATTGCATCTCCAATAACACAACATTAGAGTTCAACGTCCACAATCACACCATCAACATAGCACAACATGCACCTTCACCCAACAGTTCATCATGTGAGCTGGGTTAGGAAGTCTACTATACCTTCACTCGGATATGATATTGTTCAACGTGTAAATATTTGATAGTATGACAGCCTGCATCTCTTCTTCTTCTTGTAGCATGCTGGTGATCTCATCTATTTAATGCGCTAGATTCATCCAAAAGCTTTGAAGTTTGCATCTTCTCGTTTTTCTAATTTAGCGATGTTCAATATGTCCCATGCACTCTGGAGAAACCTACAAATTATGTATACAAGTTAGATGCTTTGAATCATAATGCGCGTTTTGTATACTTCCGCGACCATGGAAATATTTGTAGTGATTACAAAATAGTTGTTAACACCAGAATTGGGGTCATTATTGTCTCACAAGTACGACCACAGATCATCGATCCGCTAGAAAAATAATGACTGGAATAAGTTTGTGGCCGTTGTTATTTTTGACGACAGAGGCTATAACAACGACTAGATTGTGGTCGCTAATGACTTTTAGCACCACACTAGGAATTTTAATGACCATTTATTTTGTCGTTTAAAACCTATTTCCTAGTAGTGTAATCCAAACCACGGTTGATCCAGAGTTGATTGGAGGTTCAAGTCCTGAGAGGCCAGAAGGGCGCAACTCTGGGGTGCCTCCGGAGAATTTTCCCGATCTAAACCTCGATGTTCCGGCTACCGGATGATTCGGGCTTTGGCCTTGGATAGACAACCCAGTTGTTCAGCCGGCAGGATTTTGATCAGGATAGGGAAACGCGGCCTCAGCAGCTAGATAATCCGGACAGGCTAATTCTGCAGCATAATGGTTGGATTTTGGGGTCCCATATAAGTCGCCCCTTCTTCTCAAAGAAGAGGATGACTCTATTTCTCTCTCATCCATTGTTCTAAACCTTAAATCTCCTAGATCTCGACTCCATTGCTCCAAACTTTTTTTAGGAGATCTAATCTAGGTTAAACCAAATGAAAATGATTCCAATCTACTAACCCCATGGGGATCTTGTTACTCTTAATTGAATTGGTAACCGACTTGGATAGATGTCTTGGAGCTCAGACTTGTTGGTGAGGAGTTCTGTGATATTTTGGAGCCAATTGTCGGTTTTTCGCCGGCTAGTGATTGTGTATGTAGGTAAGGCTTGTGATCACGACCGGATGGGCTAACAAGGTCAACCACACAAAAATGTATACATGTTCAGGCCTCGGGATCGTGTCCGGTTACATCTCTAATCATGTGTGGGTCGATGTAATCCGTCGCGTGAGGCACTGACAGTAGGAAGAAAGCGGTTCAACCGGCAGGGTGGTTCCTCTCCGTAGAGAGGATGACTCGCCGTATGTATATGTAAGTGTGTGGAAATCAACCCAGGGTTGTGGAGAGAGAGTTTTCCTCCCCTCTTTAGGAGAGGGTTATATAAGGGTGTGTCATAGCCTTATAGACAGGACGGTATTGTCATGGTTTATGCACAAGTCAACGCAATCAAAAGTCCGAACTGATGAAAAGGCTAGTGCAATCCACATATACTATAACTTCCCCTCTCACGTGTCATTCGGAGAGGCGAACACGTACATACGTATAACTTAAGAGACCTATTAATGTGGACTCAGAGATAAGACTCAAGAGACTTATACCATAACACCATTCAGGTAGATAAATAGATAGAGAGATGTTGAAACTTCAAACAAGATAAGACAGTTAAGAAATTTTTCGCTAAAGATCAGTACAAGCAGACAAGGGATATTACACTGATCTGAACTCTGAAGTCGGTACAGTTAGTATCGACCGTGCATTTCTCGATGGGTTCTCATCATCTCATGTTCTACACAGGTGCCAGAAGTGGCAACATCCGCTGAATTAGCGGTATCACTTCTTCTTGTGGATTACCTTTGAGTAACTTGAATTTGTCCTTGTTTGTGCGGAGGTATGATCTACTTTTAAGGTACGGGTATGTTATCAGATCGTAGGGTATCACAGAGTCCAGCTCCGATCAAGGTGAATGCACCAAGATAGATTCTTCTAAAGCCAACATGACTTGTCCTGCAAATTCAGTCTCAGAAGTTCTGCATTTCATTATCTGTGACAAAACTTAGATTGATTTCACGTAACTGTTTGTTCATACACTGCACTGTCCCCAGCTAAGTGGAAATATATCAAACAACGAGCATGGATATATCAAAATATTTCAGCTCAACACAGGAAACACCATACACTGCAACAACAGTCAGGCTTTAGACTACAGTCTACACGCACGAGAAGACGAACTAATAGATGAAATTCAGTAACTCAACGGAGAATTCTCAGCCTCGATCGATCTGACATCTCCTAAACAAGCAAAAGACAGTCAAGCTTGCATATCAGAACTAACTGAAATGGTCTCATGCGTCTAGCCAATTGGGCGTCCACCTGTATACACCATCGCCACAAGTGATCCAACGTTTGCGCTGGCTATGGCACGAGTGGGCTTCTCCTGACAAGCCTTGGGTGAGCACGGAGACGCCAAATGATGACACAGACAGGAACCTCTTCCATGCTGCAACCAAGGTGTCCATTGGGGATGGGTTGAAAGCTTCCTTCTGGGGGTCATCTTGGCTTGATGGGTTACCCCCTAAAGTTATCGCCCCTGACCTTTTTGAGGCCTCCAAGCGCAAGAACAGAAACGTCCATGACGCCCTTGCTGACGACAAGTGGATCTCTGACCTCAATGTGGCGAACTTCACGGTCAACCATATTTCCCATTTCGTGCAACTCTGTGAGCTTATTCAGGACACGACGCTTTCCCCTGGGACTGAAGACACTATCACCTGGACCCTTACCACATCGGGAGTCTACTCGGCCAAGTCTGCATATAAGGCTCAGTTTTTGGGGGCTTCTTCTTGCCCTTTCATGGCAGTTGTTTGGAACACATGGGCCCCTCCTAAGTGCTCCTTCTTTGCCTGGATTGCTGTTCAGAATCGGCTCTGGACTTCTGACCGCCTGGCTATTAGGGGATGGCCACACCAGCCGGTCTGTCAGCTCTGTAGGAATCAGCCGGAGACTAGGAGACACCTCTTGTTCGAATGTAGATACTCCAAGAGGATTTGGGCGGAGGTTTCCACATGGCTAAAATGCCCAACGCTAATGCTAAGCATTGGGGCTAATAAACCCACCATCTTCGAATACTGGAAAGACTTAGCCACCACCCCCTCCCCCTCTCGTGAGGGTCTCAAGACGGCGATCATCCTAATCACGTGGGAGATTTGAAAGAACGGAATGTGAGGGTTTTCAATAACACCTTCACAATGCCCTCCATTCTTGCCCAACACATCAAAAGCGAAAGCAAGAATTGGATCCTTGCCGGTGCCAAGAAGCTGGCAGAAATTTGCGAGTAGTCGTTTTAGTTTTTGGGGCCTCAGTTCGCGGGGGCCCTAACCCCTAAGTATGTTTTTTCGATTTCGGCTTCGGCCTTGTACTACATTTGCTTCTCCTATATCAATATAAAAGGCAAATCTTTTACCTTGTTTCTAGAAAAAAAAAAGGAAGGAACATCACCATGATCCATTCCTTCCCTAAGGCAACTTCATCCTCTCGATAGCTGGGGCGCCCGCTAGTATCATCTCAGCGAGGCATTTCTCGTAGTCCAGTCCCTGGACCCGGAGATGTCCAAGTATCGGAGGCGCTCCAGTGAGATCTTCTGGTTCTCCCAACCGTGATCGTTCTGACAGACGCAAGCTTGCTCCAAGCATGTAGGCTGATTGAATTCACCAAACGGAGAATAATTAAGCCATCAAATAAGGAAAAATTTGGACACACACACAGTATTTCAGTGCTGAATAAGGTAAACGGCAGTCGGCAGGTATATTTAACTGATTTTTAGCACTAGAGGAGTTCACCTTTGCGGGGTCTCTCTTCACGTCGATGTGAAGTTCTTCAAGATTGACGCACTATGCAATGAGCTTTGCCAAACTTGCAGCATAGGAATGTCCATTCCATGTTGAGATAGTGACGGTCAGAGCAGTGATGTTAGGTAGCGCTGGTATCTCTTCCACTAATATGCTCTCATAATCCACCATACCTGAATATTTTTTTAATTGAACTCACGGCGTACTCACTCATAAACTGCATAAGGGGCATTTTTAGTATTCAGTCAGCTAATCGGCACACTCATATAACTGCATAAGGGATATTTCAGTATTCGACAGCTAATCACTACATTAATAGTGGATCTCCTGTTTCGGTACTGGACTACTTCCCCGTCAGCCTTTCAACGGAGGCATCTGCCAATGGCCAGGCCCAGGAGGTGGAACAGGTCCAGGAGGTCGAGCAGACCGTGGCCGTGGTGGACCGGCGTGTCTCGGTTGATGGTGCTGCTGGCGACGGGGCTGAGGCCCAGGACCTGGAGCAGCTCAGGAGGGGCTACCTGCAGCCTGTGGGGCTGATTCTTCACACGCCGGCGAAGCGCAGCCGTGCGAAGAGGATTTACAGCGGACCGGTGCGCCGCAGTAGCAGGCACCATGGGAAGTTTGCCGCGGGTACTCCGGTGAAGCGCCAGCAGTGTGAGCTGATCACGCGTCTGCAGATCGCAAGGGAGGGTGAGACCATCGGTGATGATGCGTTGAACGCGTACCTGGACCTCTTTAGTCAGCCGCTGCCGCAGAAGCACATCGACATGATCCTGAGCCTGTTTGGGTGGCTGCCTGAGGCGTTGCCTATGTCCGAGGACCTGCCGGTGGAGTGCCTTATTTAGGCGTGTATCTGTTTGATCTTGTTTAGTCACCTATTTTGTGATCTGTTTGTACTCTAGTGACTATGATGGAATTTGATTTTGTGATTGCCATCTGGAATGCACGTGGACTAAACTCGGTGGCACGTAGGGTAGTGATTTTCCAAGCGATGTCCGCCACGGGTGCCAAGGTTGTCTGTCTCCAGGAAACGAAGATGGAGATCATCACGGATCAGGTTGTCCGGGAATGTCTCGGAGTGGCCTTTGACGGGTTCCTCTACCTGCCGGCCGTGGGGACTCGTGGCGGTATTTTGCTTGCTTGGCAATCCGCGTTTGTCTCGGTCACCAACCCCCACCTGTCGGCAAATGCGCTAACTGCTAGCATCTCGATTGGAGGTGAGCAAGCGTGGTGGTTTACGGGGGTCTATGGCCCCAAACCGTGGTCGCGGAGCAAGCCTTCCTCCAGGAGCTCCGTGACATTAGGGACCTGCACGCAAGACCGTGGATGGTGGCAGCTGATTTCAACCTCATCGTCGACCTGGAGGACAAGAACCAGTGTGTCCTCCACCGTACGATGATGGGTAGATTCCGGCGCACCCTATCCTTGCTAGAGCTGAAGGAGATCTACCTGAATGGTAGAAGATTCACGTGGTCAAATGAGCGTCAGAAACCAACTATGGAGAAGTTGGACAGGGTCTTTACGACCGTGGATTGGGAGGAACGCTTTCCGGACGCTTTCCTCTCGGCTAATTCTTTGGTCCGTCCGACCACTGCCCCTTGGTCTTGAGCCTAGCCCCAGACTTGCAGATGGGCCATAGATTCCAGTTCCAGTCCTTCTGGACGAAGGCTGAGGGATTCCTGGACGTGGTACAGGAGGCCTGGTCATCAGTGGGACACGAGGTCAATCCCTTCAAGAGGTTGGACCTCAAGCTTCGAGCCACGGCCAAGAGCCTAGCGCGGTGGAGTAGCAAGTTCATTGGCAACATTAAGCTGCAGATCTTGATGGCCAACGAACTAATACTGCGCCTTGATGTGGCCATGGAGTCCCGTCCCCTCTCTCCGGCTGAGAGTGGACTTAGGAAGGCACTCAAGGGGAAGCTACTTGGGCTGGCATCCTTCGAGCGCTCGATGGTGAGGCAACGAGCGAGGGTGTTGTGGCTGAGAGAGGGCGATGTGTGCACGAAGTTCTTCCATTTGCACGCAAGCCACAGGAGGCGGCAAAACTTCATTGGACATCTGTTGGTTGACGGGGTTAGGAAGACTGAACATGTGGACAAGGCCGAGGCCGTAGATACTTTCTTCGATTATCTCCTTGGTACAAAGGTCGACCGGCCTTTCTCCTTTGACCTAGACTTCCTGCAGCTACCCACGACGGGCCTCTCCCACTTGGAGGTGGCCTTCTCGGAGGAGGGGGTGTGGAATGTCATTAGAGGCATGCCTTTGGATAAGTGCCCTAGGCCGGATGGTTTTTCCAACAAATTCTATGTGGCTTGTTGGGGAATCATCAAAGGGGACATCATGGAGGCCTTCAACTCGCTATCCCGCCATGACGCCCGTGGATTTAGCTCGGTCAACCAGGCTCTCATCACCCTGCTCCCTAAAAAGGCAGGAGCTGAGGAGGTGTGGGACTTCCGCCCTATCAGCTTGATTCACGGTTTCGCCAAGCTGGTGGCGAAGGTGGTTGCTTGCAGAGTGGCCCCCTCCCTCCCGCAGCTGGTTGGTGCACATCACAGTGCTTTCGTGTGTAGACGGTGCCTACATGATAATTTCATGATGGTCCAAAGCACCGCGCGCAAGCTTCACAGTTCGAACACCCCTTTTGTTCTCTTGAAGCTTGACATTACCAAAGCCTTCGATACAGTCAGTTGGGCCTTCCTCCTGGAGGTGTTGAGGAAGATGGGGTTCGAAGATCTTCTGCTCGCAACCATATGTGCCCTGCCATCGTCGGCTTCCACGAGGGTGCTTCTTAATGGACACCCCGGTGGAAAGATCTTCAACAGGCGTGGACTGAGGCAGGGAGACCCGCTCTCGCCTCAACTGTTTATTCTGATCATGGAGGTGCTGCACCTGTTGATTGAGAGGGCCACTGCATGTGGACTGTTGGATCCCCTTGCGGAGACGGGGCTTAGCCATCACACGTCGATCTATGCTGATGATGTGGTGACCTTCCTCCGGCCCTGGAAAGAGACCTTAGGGTGTTCGCCCGTCTGCTCGAAGACTTTGGCATGGCCGGTGGGCTGAGGGCAAACCTGGACAAGTGCTCGTCGCACTTGATCCACTGTGGAGAGGCTGAGGCCGAGTTGGTGGCACGGGAGCTACACTGTCCGCTCTTGCCGTTCCCCCTACGCTACCTGGGGCTTCCCCTCTCCCTACGAAAACCAACAGCCGCGCAACTTCAGTTTCTTGTGGACGGCGTGGAAAACCTCCTCCCAAAGTGGCGTGCTGGGTTGCTCAACCGTGTTGGACGTCTTGAGCTTGTCAAGACCACTCTCTCAGTGGTCTCTATTTTTTCCATGATGTCACTGGATCTGTCAGTGAAGACTCTTGTGGCGATTGAGAAGATCATCTGCGGCTTTCTCTGGGCGGGGCGTAAGGAAGCCCGTGGAGGCCATTGCCTAGTGGCGTTGGAGAGAGTCTGCATGCCAAAGCACCTGGGGGGTCTTGGTATTCCGAACCTGCGACTCATGAACCAGGCGCTCCGAGCTAGGTGGCTCTGGCTTAGAAGGACGGATAGCTCTAAGCCGTGGAGCGAATTCAACATCCAGGTCCCCCGCGTGGCCCGTCAGTTATTTGAGGCGGCTACTACCTGGATTGTGAAAGACGGGGCCACCACCTTCTTCTGGATCGACAGGTGGCTGCCCGGTGGACGTGTGAAGGATTTGGCGCCAAACATCTTCCTCATGGTGCCCAAAAGCGCTCGTTGCTCACGCCTAGTCAGAGAAGGACTCGCCGGGGGATGGCTCGAGGACGTCCCGCCTGATCTGGACGCGCAACAGATTCACGAGCTGCTGGTCGTGGCTGATAATGTGGCGGCTTTCGACTTGACCAAGGGGGTCGTGGACGAGTTTAGGGGGAAATGGGAGGTCCACCACAAGTACTCGGCTCGCTCGGCCTACGAGGGCTTTTTAAGGGCAAGATCGGGATGGCAGGAGCCCAACAGATCTGGCGCTCGAGAGCCCTAAACAAATGCAAGTTTTTCTTCTGGCTGGCCTTGAAGAATAGATGTTGGACTGCGGACCACCTAGGACGTAGGGGCCTGCCTCGGCCAGACTCCTGCCCTTTATGTGATCAGGAGGAGGAGGATATCGACCACCTTCTGCTCGGTTGTGTCCTCTCTAGAGAGGTGTGGTCCACCTTCCTTGGCAGGTGGGGTAGAGCAGGCTGGGTCCCTGTCCATGATGACCGTCTGGTGGACTGGCTACCACTGAAGACCCCTGGAGGTACTGACTCGAGGGACCTGTGGACAGCGATCACCTTGATCTGCTGGTGCCTGTGGAGACAGGAACGTGTGGTTTTCGAGAGCCACAGTCCTTCGGTGGAGACCGCCATCAGGATGGTGAAGGCAGAGGCAGACCTGTGGCGAGCTGCGAGGTTATTTAGGGGTAGCTTAGAACCCGTAGAAAGGTGGAGGGTTGGCGAGTGATTTCCTTTCTTCTCTTTCGGTGGGGTGGCGTTCTAGGCGCATGTGCCTAAACGCGTTGTAATCGGCCGCTTGGCCTCTCCTTCTTGAAACCGATACGTCAGCCGGAACGTATCCTTAAAAAACTACATTAATAAAGCCAACGTAAAAGAGAAAGAAAAGTTAGACATGCATGTTAAATGTTTAAATTTATAAGTTGTATTAGGAGGACTCTTTCTACGAAAATCCATACCAGAATACCTGTGATCATTGATAAATCGTTTATTACAGAAACAAAACAGTTTAAGCTAGGCAGAATGGCAGAGTATGTTACACAAGTTAGTTTCTCAGAAGTCGGAACAATTTGTGACGATCTATAAAATTAATGAAGTGCATTCGACTAAATTCTCAATTCGTAACCAACTTAACTATGGCCATGACAAGAACCATAAGATGATTGTAACTTATAAACACTGAACATTTAGATGCTGTTTCATTCAGCATGCATTTGACTGGCAGACTGTATTAGACAATGTTTGTCAGAACACTGTAAGGTGATCTACCAACTCAGGGAAATAGATTAGATAATGTTCAGAATACACATGCTCTCAACCAGCATAGCTATGAACATAGGAAGATGATTATACTTATAACTGCATTGAACATTTAGAGTTTGTTTCAAGGAGCAAGTGTTTGAAGCTTACATCTGGAACATGGTGGTGCAGGTTAAGGCGGTGTGCATAAGCTATGAACATAATAGGATGGTTATCTGCATTGAACATTTAGAGATGGAGCATGCGTTCGAAGCTTACCTGCGGGACATGCAGGTGCAGGCTAAGGCGGTGTGCGGTGGTGCAGTGGTTCAAGATCCATATGGTGGCTTCGTTGCGGCCGACCTAGTCCGCGTGCCCGTGCGTCCACAGGGGAAGCTTCCCGATCTCCCGAACGGACGGCGCGATGATCTCAAGGCCCCGGAACTTGCACATGTTGGAGCAGGTGAGCGCCACCAGCGCCGGCGCGTAGATCAGCAGCTCTCCGTGTTCGGACTCGAGGCTGGAGCAGTCGGTGACGCAGAGCGTGCGTAGGTTTGGCGCGTCCACCAGCAGGCAAACAGATCGTTCGCGCCCGTGATCGTCAGCTCCTCGAGCTCGCTCACGAGGTTCAGTTCCGACACGCCCACCAGGTACTCGAGCCGAAGCCTCTTGAGGACATAAAAGGACGGGGACGACAGGAGCTCGCCGAGGCGGTCCCCGTCGTCGATACTTGCGTTGCTGAGCAGAAAATCCGTGGGCGCGTGGAAGGAGGCCTCCGCGGGCGCGGGGAGCGTGAGGGTGGCGTTGCCCAGGGTGAGCGCCATGGTCACCGCTACGGCCGGCAGCTCGAGAGCCATGCCCTCGTTCTCCGCTTCCGCCGCACCCACCTCCCTGGTCGACCCACGCCTCCTGATCGTCGTCTTCGTCGGAGGAGGCGGCGGCGGTGGGCATGGGGGCACCTCGAGGACGAATGATTCCGTGGCGCGGCCCATGCCGTAGCGCAGCCACGCACGGACGTGGTCGGCCTTGACGAGCGTGGCGTGGGGGTGCTCCGTGGCGTACTTGCCGATGCTGGGGATGTAGAGCTGGAAAGGGGCGCGGAAGACGAGGGAGATCTCGAGCGACTCCACTTGGGCTTCAGCGTGGCGGGCGAGGGCGTCGTCGATGGAGGAGATGAAGCCGGGAGCGTCCGCCAGCGGGAACTCGTCAGGGTATGGCCCGACGGTGAAGCGGAGGCGCGGTGGCGTGTCCTCGAGGACCGGGCCGAGGTCGTCGTGGCCGCTTGGCGTTCTCGTCGGGTCGGCGCCGTCGACATTGGAGGCGTCCATGGAGACGCGGAGCGGAGGTAGCGAGGGTTTAGTCCGTGGGGTTGGATTTGGGTGGGGGCTTTGGCTCCGTGGCCTTTTGTTGCTTTGTCCTTTGTGCTACAGAGAGAGAAGCGATGGGTTGGCACTTCGGAGGATTGAATGAATGGACTGCGAAGAAGAAGAAAGAAAAAATGGGACGCATTCAGATTCAGGCAATGCTCCCCTGTTTTCTGAATGCTAACAGAATTGCAGATTCACTGCAGGTGACAGCCAATCAACCGTATCACAGTCCGTTTTGGGTACGGTTTGATTTCTTTTCTTGGAGGGGGCCCACATGTTATCCGAAAATGCCGGCCGGTTACCGGACGAGATTACCGAACAGAACATGAAATTTCAACTTAACCGTCTAAAAAAATCAAATAAAATTTTGAGAGGACAAATTCAGCCCAAGTTCAAACAGTCCGAGATTTCGTCAGGTAAACTCATTTACCGGGGAGGGCCGAGATGTCCGGTAACCACGGTATTTCGGACGGCAACTAAAACCTCACAGTTTACATGGCGGGATGCCGAAGGAGGGGTGAGAGGCACAAGACAGCTGGTGTGGGCCGTGTGGCCAGGTGATCTCCTCGCGGAAGGCACAGCGGCGAGTGGTTCTGGTTAATCTTGCGACAAAAGAAACTCTCAGCATATGTTTTGCAGGGATTGAGCCAATAGATTAGTACTCCCTACTAATAAACATAATATTTATACATTTTCGAACTAATCTAATTGGTGTGGTTAATTCTCAGTCGGGTAAGAATAAACTTAGTTCAGCTCATGACTAATGCAATCCATGAAACAAATCCAATTGTTTGAGATATTTTACTTAATTCCAACTCGGTTTCAAATCACATGTGCACGACGCAATGCAAATCCGACGGCGTCTGTTCAAAAAATCCGACGGTGTAAGATCCGGTTGAGCGCTAAGCTAATTTCCAACTAGCTCATTCTAAGATTAATGAGAACTTTTGAACTTATGGAATTTTGTGAGTAACTCAACAGATACTAAAAAGTGACCATACATAAAAAACAAATCAACAAGACGTGGCTGAAAATGGTCTATTGTATCTGCAAACGATAATGTCTTATACTTTTTTTATACATTCTACTAAAAATCACCACCGCACCATATTTCAAATTTATATCACGGGTGAGCACTTTGAGTGTACGGAGAACCACAAAAGTTCGGCAAGAGGGAAATTTTAGCTCTCTGCGTCCAATTAATCGCCAGCACCTTGACTTCGTCTAGTTCGACCGAGCTGCATGTCGTTGAAAGACTCCCTAGCCCAGTCGGTCCATTCATGTCGGGAGGAGTGAAACGGTCAAAAATATCGAGTGATGAACAGATGACTATAAATTTTAACTATTTTTTATCAGTTCAGTGATAAGCACAAATATAGATTATCTAAATAATGCAACTAGTTGAGTCACCACCAAGAAGAACTCTTTGGATCTTGAGGAAGGAGAGAAATGAACCGTGGACCCAAACCTTCGACGCACTTGATCTGCCGGAGCCACACCACGAGAGAAATCCCAATGCAAAAGGGCCCACATTGCCGTCGAGATCTAGACGCCATGGCTGCGGGTGGTGGAGGTGGAGGTTGGGGTGGGGGTGGCGGGGGAGAGGAGAGCCATCTTCTCACCATGTGATCTTGGTTGCTAAGTCTACCTTTTGCTCGGACATAATATTGTTCAACTTCAATCGTTGATTGTATGAATGCTCGCATCTACACTCCTTGTAGCATGCTAGTCATCTCATCCCATTTGATGGCGCTGGATGTCTACAACATCCAGAAGCTTTGAATTTTGCATCTTCTTTTTATCTAGTTTTGCAGCAAGATTTTCAATATGCCTGGAGAGGTCTGATGGACGACCATGCACTCCGGAAAACCTATAAATCAAGTTAGATGCTTTGAATCGTAATGCTTGCTCTCTATACTTCAGCGACCATGGAAATGCTTTTAGCAACAAATTGTTTGTTGGTAATGTTAGCACAAGAATTATGGTTGTTAATTTCTCACAAGTAAAGACCAAAAATCATCCCGTTGCAAGAAAAATAACAACTATAATAAGTATGTGGTCACGATGAAGGCTATAACGACGACTAACGACCACCAGATTATGGCTGCTAATGACTTTTAGCGACCACACTATGAGTTTTGACGACCACTTATTTTATTGTTTAAAACATATCCCTAATAGTGTAATCCAGACCGTGGTTGATCTGGAGTTTATTCGGAGCATAAATCCGAGAGGCCGAAGGGCACAACTCGGGTGCCTCTGGAACAACTTTTTGGATCTAACCCCGGATGTTAAGGCTTCCAAGTGTGATCCGGGCTTCGGCCTTGGATAATCCGACAACCCAGTTGATCCGACTGATAGGATTTTGGTCCAGACAGGGAAACATCTGAGCTGCGATTGGCACATCTCACGAATGCTCCCGAAACAAAATCTGGATGTGGCCTAGATAATCCAGACCCCCAAATTATCTGGCCGTTCACCGGATAATCCAGACAGGCTAATTCTGCAATGTAACCATTGGATTTTGGGGTCCCATATAATCATGCCCTTCTTCTCGAAAGAAGGGGACGACTCCATCCCTCTCTCTTCCATTGTTCTAAACCTCAAATGACCTAGATCTCCACTCTATTGATCCATAATTGTTTATTCTTTGTGAGGTGCTAGAGGAGATCTACTTCTAGGGTTAAATCAAAGGAAATCGATTCCAACCTACTAACCCCTTGGGGATCTGGTTACTCTTAATTGAATTGTAACCCTAGATGGACTGTGTGTCTTGGAGCTCGGGCTTGTTTGTGAGGAGCTCCTAGATATTGTTGGGAGCCTCCAGTTACCTTGTATAGATAGCCTCGCCGCTGTTAGAAAATATTTCATTTGGTACTTTTAAGGGCAATCGTGATATTCCGTCTTGGTCTAGACACGAGGAGAATAGGTTGAGTCTTGGTAGTTGTTGAGGATCATTGTGACTCCACACCTTTCCAACGGAAACTATATTTTCTTGGGAATTGAACTTCATCATAAATCACCGCGTCCATTGTGTGGTTATTTAATAACCCCCTATTACTTATATATGTCGATGTGTGATTGTTTATATCATGCTACATTATATCCTTAAATTAGCAGTACAACGGAAGGTTATTTTAAGTAGAATGTTCAAGAAAATAAGTATAGGACGTCATCGCTTGCAGATGCAGTTGATCATTTTCAGCCACATCTAATAGATTTTCTTATGTATCGACACTTTTTTAGTATCTGTTAGTTCTCGAAGAGTATTATGTAGATTAAAACCGGGCTACTTAACTTTAGAACAAGTGATGCATGTAAAATGCATACATGAACTTTGCATTTTAATTGCTTATATTCCAATCATATTTGCATCATATAAGGGTTATATCAATGTTTTATAATGATTTTGGGAATACTTCATAGTTTTCCCATTTATTTGGAATTAACCCTGTTTTTCCAGAAAACGTCTTTTTTAGTGTTTCAGACTTTTCGGGAGCTTCGGGACTCCAAAAAGGGCAAGGTCAAAGAGCACGGTTCAGAATTTTCAAGACGAACGCAATGGGCTTAAATTGAAGACCAGAAGCCCAATAGGCTGGAAATGGGAGGGTCCCACGCGGCCTAAAGTACATGGCCACGTGGGCCTATCTCGTTTCCTCCTCGGAGCTCCGTGGCCGTCGATCTTTCGTCCACCGACTTCGTCTTGACTTAAAAACGCCTATAAAAAAGGTCTCCTGGCGTTTCACGAAAGGAGGCGGCGGAGAAACAGAAAACCACGAAACAGAGAGTCAGAAGGCTGCCGCCGGAGAAGATCGGAGGGGGGAAACGCCGCCGGAATCACCTCCGGAGGGCTCCACCCCCCTCCGGCGTGTTCATCATCAACATCTACAGCAAGATCATCTCCATCTCCCCACTGTAAACTCTTGGCAAACATGATGTATGATGCAATATACTATTCCCTTGATCTATTGTGTCTCCCATCTGTGTTTGAGAAGTGATTTGTTCATGGCACTTGTGAAATAGTTCGTTGATTGGTTGCATACAAGTGTTGTTATCTTTTATGATTGTCTTTATGTACAATATATGAGTGTACGCATATGTTGGGGAATGCATGTAAGGTGATCACCGTAGCGTAATGGATTGAGTAGGACATGTCGGAGTAGAGAGAAACCGATGTCTGAGACTTGAAGTTAATTTATGGGGGATATTTATGGGGGACCCTAAAACTTAAGGCTGTGGTGGGACAATTATGTCTTAATAATTCTTGTGCTGCACATTTATTTGGCCATGAGATCCATCATAAGAGTTGTGTTATTGCTCATTTACTTGGCTACACCTATTTATGGCTCCCACCTAAAAGAAACAACTAAGACTGAAATATGTGCTTCACTAATTGTGACAACCACGTGAATGAAATAACAATTGCTAGAACATTTGCTCCCTTGAGATATTTGCTACTTGAGATATTTGATACTTCCTGCTTGAGAAACTTGCTTGAGAAAACTACTGAGAGAAACTTGCTCTAAGAAACCTGTGTCTGAAACTTGCTTGAGAAACTTGCTACTAGATAAATCCATTCCACGTCACTTGCTTCCATTAGTTAGATCCTTTCATATTTATTGCTTTGCATAAAAGGCCATATAAGAGGGTTATAGGGCTTTAGAGAATAGATAGTTTACCTTCAGCTCCTCGTGGGTTCGACACTCAAATACTTATCGAATTGTGCTACAGTGATTCCTTGCTCTTGGGGATTATCAACAAGCTGGCTGGAAATTAGTTCAGCCCTCAACCGAATCATGCACCATCGGATATTTTGAACATGCGGCTTTAGATTCGTGCACATATATGATTTGAAACCCGTAGCAATTAAGTAAAATACTCCGAGCAGTTGGATTTGTTTCGTGACTCGTGTTAGTCATGAACTGAACTACTCGAGTGAGAATTGATCACACCAATCAATTTAGTGAGAAAATGTAAAAATATTATGGTTATGTTACTCTGTTGCCTCTGCCCTCAAGTCACCAACGCCTGCTTCGCCACCCTGACGTGCTATCTGTGATACGAGTGATTGGATGTCACCAGCGGTGAAACTGCAATTCTGTTAGCATTCAGAAAACAGTGGAGCATTGCTTGAATGCGTCCCATTCTTTCTTCTTCGAAGTCAATTCATTCAATCGCCCTGGTGGTTACCGTCTGCGTTCTTTTGCAGTTGATCATCAAACTGCTGCATACATTGGTGGTTATCGTCTGCGTTCTTTTGCCCACCGCCCTGCCACCGGTACTAGAGGGGGTATTCTGCTGCTATGGAATGAGGACTTCGTCGAAGCCTCCAACATTCATATTGGCACCCACTTGTTGTCTGCGGATCTTCTTGTCAAAGCATGTGGAACCTCATTCAAGCTCACCAATGTTTACGGGCCAAGTACTGATGTGGACAAGCGTGCCTTCCTTGATGAAGCAATTGTGAGTGCCCCCCGGATGGTAAAAAATGGCTTGTTCTTGGCGACTTTAATCTCATTTATCAGGCTTCTCACAAAAACAACAACAATGCCTCATGGGTCAATTTCGCCAAGCACTCACCACTTGCCAGCTCAAAGAAGTAAAGCTCCAAAACAAAAAGTTCACGTGGAGCAATGAAAGGAACTCTCCCACCCTTGTCAAACTTGACAGAGTCTTCTGTAATGCCAGCTGGGACCTCGCCTTCGACAACCACGTGCTTAATGCGCTCTCGTCCTCGCTCTCGTATCACTGTCTGCTGCTACTCTCCAACCAAAGTGGTCGCCGCAAGCCTCCTTTTTCCGCTTCGAGAACTCCTGGCCTAAGATGCCTGGATTCGCTGACACGGTGCAAACTTCTTGGAATGCGGCCACAACTCACACCTAGCCAGTGCACGTCCTCAACCACAAGCTCAAAATCACTAGCAAGGCCCTTAGGTCATGGAGAAAGAGCCTCTTCTCTAACCACAAACTGCAACTCATTATGGCCCTTGATGTTATTCTGCAACTTGACAAGCCTCAAGACTTCCGCGTCCTTTCTCCTCAAGAATCCAACCTTCGTACTGCACTCAAAAAGCGAGTCATGGGACTTGCTGTCCTAGAGAGATCCCGCAAGAAGCAAGCCTCCAGAATCTCCTTTCTCCGTGAAGGGGATGCTAACACCAAGTTCTTCCACTTACGCATCAACTCCCGTAGACGCAAGAATCACATTCAAAGGCTTAAAAATAATGAAGGTTGGGTTACCAAGCATGAGGAGAAAGCCAAGCTTATCCAGGATCACTTCACCACTCTCCTTGGCCAGCCCCCTGTCAGGCAGCTCGACTTCAACTGGGCCGCCCTCAAAACTGCCCCTGAGGATCTTGATTCTTTAGGGCTGCCTTTCTCTGAGGCAGAAATAAAAGCGGCTATCATGGATCTTCCTACTGACAAGGCTCCTAGCCCTGATGGGTTCCCCGTGGCCTTCTTTCGATCTTGCTGGGAATTTGTCAAATTGGACTTCATGCGCGTCATCTACGCCTTTTCTGAGCTCTCTGACAGCAACTTCCACATCATCAACACTGCCAACATTGCGCTCATTCCAAAAAAAGATGGTGCGGAAGCGGTCTCTGATTATCGGCCCATCAGCCTCATTCACATTGTGCCCAAAATTATTGCCAAGGCTATGGCGACTCGCCTAAGTCCTAAAATGGATGACCTCATTTCACGATCTCAGAGCGCCTTCATCAAGAAGCGAAGCATACACGATAACTTCATGAGTGTTCGTGGGGTCTGTCGGCGCCTCCATCAAAGCAAAACTCCTGCCCTGCTCGTAACGCTCGACATTGCGAAAGCTATTGACTCTGTGAGATGGGACTACATTCTGGATGTTATGCAACATATGGGTTTCCCTACGTGCTGGCGATCCTGGGCTGCCACTCTGTTCACCACCTCCATGTCACGTGCGCTTCTCAATGGGGTTCCTGGCACCGACATTTTTCATGGCCGAGGCCTTCATCAGGGCGATCCGCTATCCCCGCTGCTTTTCGACATTGCCATCAATCCACTAAGCAGGCTTCTCGAGCTCGCCACTGAATATGGGCTTCTCCAGCCATTGTCGGGACGTTGTGCGGATCTGCGCCTTTCGCTGTACGCGGATGATGCTGCCATCTTCATCATACCGACTTTGCAGGATGTCTCTAACCTGGCATCGCTGCCTCATAACTTTGGCGAGGTCATGGGGTTGGTCACCAACGTGGCAAAGAGTTCTGTTGCGCCTATTTGCTGCTCAAACATGGACTTAACGGCTCTGCTAGCTAACTTTCTCGTGGGCATCTCTACCTTCCCGCTCAAGTACTTGGGGCTACCACTTTCCTTAGGGCGGCTTCGTAAAGTCCACCTTCAACCCTACATCGACAAGGCTTCGTCCAAGCTGGGACACTGGCATGGACGCTTCATCAATAGGTCTGGCGCCACTGCTCTGGTTAAATCCGTCCTCACTTCCATTCCTATCTTCCTCCTCACTGCCATCAAAGTGAGCAAGGGCACCCTCAAGGCTTTTGACAAGATCAGCCGCAATATGCTTTGGGCTAGCAAAGAGAGTGCCAGTGGCGATCAGTGCAAGGTGAACTGGGACAAAGTCTGTAGACCTAAGGCCCTTGGGGGCCTTGGAATTCTTAACCTTGAGAAGTTCGCTAGGGCTTTGCGCCTTCGGTGGCTTTGGAAGGCTTGGACTACTCCTAACAAGCCCTGGGTGGGGATGGAGACTCCTATTGATGACAAAGACAGACAACTCTTCAATGCTTGCACAAATGTAATGTTGGGTGATGGGCGCAAAGCTTCCTTCTGGAACTCCTCTTGGTTGGAAGGTTCCTCCCCCAAGGCTATGGCGCCTCTCCTGTTCACCACTTCCAAGCGAAAGAACCGATCTGTGTGTGACGCCCTTACGAACCAACACTGTGTTTCTGATCTCTCTGTTGACACCTTCACGGCAGATCACATTATGCAGTTCGTTCACCTTTGGCGCAAGGTCGGCAGCACCGCACTCACACCTGGCATTGATGACACCATCACCTGGACCATGACGCCTGACGGACTATATACCGCAAACTCAGCTTACAAAGCCCAATTCCTTGGATCCGTTATCTGCACCTTCGAAAAGATCAGCTGGAAGTTTTGGGCACCCCCAAAGTGCCACTTCTTCACTTGGCTTGCGGTTCAAAATAGGCTCTGGACGTCTGACCGTTTGGCAGTCCGTGGGTGGCCTCATCAGCCAACTTGACAGCTCTGCAGATGCCATCCTGAGTCAACCAGACACTTGCTTTTTCAGTGTCGTTACTCCAAGCGCATTTGGGTGGGGGCGGCCTCATGGTTGTCTTCCCGGCCATCCCTCTCTGCATTGGTCTCTCTCGACCCACCGTGCTGCACTACTGGAAGGCCTTATCTGAGTGTCCCACTGCGCACCCGAAAGGTCTCAAGACGGCCATCGTCCTCATTGCCTAGGAAATATGGAAGGAGCGCAATGCTAGAGTTTTCAAAAACAAATTCACCTTGCTGAACACATTCATCCAAAAGATCAAGAGCGAAGGTCGTGACTGGATCCTTGCAGGGGCAAAGCAGCTAGCGGAAATTACATCGTAATCCTGTTGACATGACGATCTTTCTTTCAGCGAGACTAGACGGAGTAGGTTGATCTGTTTTTTGTGAAGAAGGGGGGGCTTTTTTTTAGTCCGCCCTTTTCTTGGCTTGTTTTAATTTTGACCTCGGCCGTGTCACGTTTGGTTTTACTATATCAATATAAAACGCAAAGCTTTTACCTGTTTCAAAAAATTCATTCAATCCTCCCAAGTGCCAACCCAACCATCGATCGCTTCTCTCTCTCGCACAAAGCAACAAAAGGCCACGGAGCCAAAGCCCCCACCCAAAGGCCAAATCTAACCCCACGGACTAAACCCTCGCTACCTCCGCGTCACCATGGCCGCCTCCAATGTCGACGACGTCGACCCGACGAGAACGTCAAGCCGCCACGACAACTTCGGCCCGGTCCTCGAGGACACGCCACCGCGCCTCCGCTTCACCGTCGGGCCATGGCCTCAGGGGTTCCCGCTGGCGGACGCTCCTGGCTTCATCTCCTCCATCGACGACGCCCTCGCCCGCCACGCTAATGCCCAAGTCGTCTCCCTCGAGATCACCCTCGTCCTCCGCGCCCCTTTCCGCCACTACAAGCCCTGCATCGGCAACTACGCCACGGAGCACCCCCACGCCACGCTCATCGAGGCCGACCACGTCCGCGCCTGGCTGCACTACGGCATGGCCCGCGCCGCGCAATCCTTCGTCCTCGAGGTGACGCCACCGGAGAACGAGGGCATGGCTCTCGAGCTGCCGGCCTCGGCTGCAGCGGTGACCTTGGCGCTGACCCTGGGCAACGCCACCCTCATGCTCCCCGCGCCCGCCGAGGCCTCCTTCCACGCGCTCACGGAGTTGCTGCTCAGCAACGCTCGGATCGACGACTGGGACCGCTTCGGCGACCTCCTGTCGTCCCCGTCCTTCTATGGCCTCAAGAGGCTTCGGCTCGAGTACCTGGTGGGCGTGTCGGAGCTGAACCTCGTGAGCGAGCTCGAGGAGCTGACGATCACGGGCGCGAACGATCTGGTTTGACTGCTGGTGGATGCGCCAAACCTGCGCACGCTCTGCGTCACCGACTGCTCCAGCCTCGAGTCCGAACACGGAGAGCTGCTGATCTACGCGCCGGCGCTGGTGGCGCTCACCTGCTCCAACATGTGCAAGTTCCGGGGCCTTGAGATCATCGCGCCGTCCGTTCGGGAGATCGGGAAGCTTCCCCATGTGGACGCACGGGCACGCGGACCCGGCCGCCCGCAACGAAGCCTCCATATGGATCTTGAACCACTGCACCAACGCACACCGCCTTAACCTGCACCTGCATGTTCCGAATGTAAGGTTCAAACACTTGCTCCTTGAAACAGACTCTAAATGTTCAATGCAGTTATAATTATAATCATCTTCTTATGTTCATAGCTATGTTGGTTAAGAGTAGCGTATTCTGAACATATCTAATCTATTTCGCTGAGTTGGTACATCACCTTATAGTATTCTGACAAACATTCTCTAATACAGTCTGCCAGTCAAATGCGTGCTAAAGGAAACAGTATATAAATGGTCAATGGTTATAAGATACAATCATCCTATGAGTCTTGTCATGGACATAGTTAAGTTGGTTAAGAATTGAGAATTTTATCTAATGCACTTCACTAATATTGTAAATCATCAAAAATTGTTCTGATTTCTGACAAACTAACTTGTGTAACATAATATGCCATTCTACCTAGCTTAAACTGTTTTTCTGTAATAAACGATTTATCAATGTGCACATGTATTCTGGTATGGATACTGCTTTTACATTTGAACATGTAACATGTCTAAATTTTCCTTCTATTTTATGTTTGCCTCTGTTAATGCAGTGATTAGCTGTCGAATACTGAAATATCCCTTATGCAGCAGTGTAGCTGCCCAATACTGAAATGTCCCTTATGCATTTCATCAGGGAATGCCTAGCTTAAACTGCTACTTTCATGCAATACACGATTTATCAATGATCGGTGGTATTCTGATATGGGTTTTCTGTAGTATGCATATATATAGACTCTCCTTTCTGTTTTATGTTTTCCTTTATTAATAAAGTGATTAGCTGCCGAATAATGATATATCCCTTACCGCAGTTTTATGAGTGTGCTGATCAACTGACGAATACTAAAAATGTCCCTTATGCAGTTAATGAGGGAGTTCCTCGAGAGTGCAATTGCAAAGTATTCAGGCATGGTGGATTATGAGAACATATTAGTGGGAGAGATACCAGCGCTACCGAACATCACTGCTCTGACTGTCACTATCTCAACATGGAATGGACATTCCTATGCTGCCAGTCTGGCAGGGCTCATTGCACAGTGCGTCAATCTTGAAGAACTTCACATTGAGGTGAAGAGAGACCCCGAGAAGGTGAACTCCTGTAGTACTAAAAAATCAGTTACATACGCCTGCCGTTCTAATTCAGCACTGAAATACTCTGTCTGTGTGTGTCTCTAAATTTTTACTTATTTGATTTTTTTTGTTCAAAAAGGGCAATCGCAGCCTCTACATTGATTGATGCATACGGCCTTTATTTCTTTATTAAAAAATCAGTCATTACAAAAATTCATGGATCACACAGAGTCGATACATGAATCAACCATCTAAACATCAAAGACAAACATGAATGACACTGCATTAACATGTTATCCTAAGATCAGAACGCCAGCTGCACTGGGTGTACAAGTCCCGTGCAACCGTATCCAGTTGGTTGCACCCAGAAACCATCTCGTTGCACTTCTCCATTGATTGTAGGTAAGACTACATACGGATCCAGTGTGTAGTCATAGGTATAACCTGCATGAAGGAATGAAGTTTTGCCTTGTTAAAGATATAATCATTATGTATGTTCCATATAGCCCAAAGTAAAGCGCATACTCCAACACGGATCGGTACTTTATCTGTTTTGGAGACCCCCCTAAGCCAATTCCCGAACAGGTGAGTGATATTATTTGGGGATGTTAAGTTAAAAGCTATATGAACGATACGCCAAACCATTTTTGCAAAAGGGCATGTTATGAACAAATGTTGTATTGTTTCATTTTTGTCACAAAAACAACATTTTTTACAACCCTGTCAATTCCTTTTAGCTAAATTGTCCTTAGTGAGAAGCACTTGCCGGTTCAAGAACCACATACAGATCTTAATTTTTAGTGGCACTTTCATTTTCCAAATGTATCTTCGTAGGAATCTTGTATGTCCATTCAGAAGATCCAAATAAAGAGATTTTGACTGTAAAAAGCTTAGATTTAGTAAAATTCCATTTAAACAATTCGGGTTGAGTAGTGAGTTGGACATCCATTAGTCTATTTACCATATGAAGCCAAGCATTCCACTTGTTTCCTGTTAAGCTTCTCCTAAAACCTATGTTTAACGGAGGAGCCTGTGATATAACTGTAGCTACTGAAACTTGTTTTTCGTTGAGCTATGTTATACAAGGATGGATATTGTTCCGAAAGAGGTCTCTCCCCTAACCATGTATCCTCCCAAATTGAGTATTCTCTCCATTGCCTACAGTAAAAGCCCCTCTTTTGAAGAAATCATCTTTTACCTTCATGAGTCCCTTCCAAAAGGGAGAATCAAAAGGCTTAACCTTTACTTGGGATAGAGACTGGGAATGCAAATATTTATTTTGTATTAATTCGTGCCAGACCCCCTTCTCTGATAGGATCTTAAACAACCATTTGCATAAAAGACTTTTGTTCTTTATTTCCAGAACTTCTACCCCAAGACCTCCTTGTTCTTTTGGACGGCAAATAATGTTCCATTTAGTAAGTCTATACTTACATTTATGGCCATCAGATTGGCAAAAAAATCTCGACCGAAAGAAGTCCATTCTTTTCCTTACCCCTTTTGGTATTTCGAAAAAAAAGAGCATAAACATCGGCAGACTAGTCAACACCGAGTTTATTAGGACTAAGCGATCTCCATAAGAAAGAAGTTTTCCTGCCCAACTAGCGAGCTTCCTCTCAAATCGGTCCTCCACAAGCTTCCACTCTCCATTTTTCAGCTTATGAAAATGTATCGGAATACCCAAATATCTAAATGGATATGATCCAGATTTACAAGCGAAGAGAGTTCAATACTGTTCTTCTACTTCTTTTGCTTTACCAAAACAAAACAGTTCACTCTTATGGAAATTAATTTTTAAACCGGAAAGCTGCTCGAAGATGCATAGTATTAGTTTCATATTTAAAGCCTTCTCCAAATCGTGTTCCATAAAAATAATCGTATCATCGGCATACTGTAGGATTGATACCCCACCCTCTACTAGATGAGGTATAAGTCCAGCTACCTGACCATCCTCCTTTGCTCTTGCTATCATCTATACTACTATTAAAAGAGCAAATATGTTGGGATACATTAAATCACATCCATTCAATATTGATCAACGGTGCAGATCGTTCCAATGTTTGACAACTCAACACACCTTTTTAGTTTCGTTTAATTACAGGATTTGCCACCGCTAAAAAAATAAACCGTTCCTTCTCGACCTTCCTCCTTCAGCACCGACGCCGAGCTCCTCGACGCAGAGCACAGTGTGCTGGTGCACGGATCAGGCGGAGAAGGTAGCTGCTCCTACCGATGTCAGCCTCCTGTCTGCGGCCCTCGCTAGCACCTCGACGCCCAGAATGTCGCTGGCCAGGAGACTGACGGCTAGGTTCCGGGTCGAAGCCGCGTTCCATGACCCGAGGTCGATGTACCTCGATCAGGAACGAAACTGGATGGACGTCGCCCTCGCCTGCGAGTTCCTTGACGCCGGCGACCTAGCTTCTGACCACACCAATCTCCGAGTTCGCTAGCGACCTAGAGTTCGATCTCCGATGTCAGCCGACCTCGTGGCCTGGCAGCGGGTGGGATTCCGGCGGTTGCGGGGAACATGGGCAGCGCTGGGGGATGCAGCAAACATGCTGGGATACATTAAATCACATCCATTCAATATTTGATCAACGGTGCAGATCGCTCCAATGTTTGACAACTCAACACACCTTTTCAGTTTCGTTTAATTACAGGATTTGCCACCGCTAAAAAATAAACCGTTCCTTCTCGACCTTCCTCCTTCAACGCCGACGCCGAGCTCCTCGACGCAGAGCACGGTGTGCTGGTGCACGGATTAGGCGGAGAAGGTAGCTGCTCCTACCGATGCCAGCCTCCTGTCCGCGGCCCTCGCTAGCACCTCGACGCCCAGAACGTCGCTGGCCAGGAGACTGACAGCCAGGTTCCGGGTCGAAGCCGCGTTCCATGACCCGGGGTCGATGTACCTCGATCAGGAACGAAACTGGATGGACGTCGCCCTCGCCTGTGAGTTCCTCGACGCCGGCGACCTAGCTTCCGACCACACCAATCTCCGAGTTCGCTGGCGACTTGGAGTTCGATCCCCGATGTCAGCCGACCTCGTGGCCTGGCAGCGGGGTGGGATTCCGGCGGTTGCGGGGAACATGGGCAGCGCTGGGGGATGCAGGGAGGAACAGGGCATCCCAGCGGCAGGCATGGTCGTGGACATGTATTTCGGGGTCACCGATGTCGATTTGGGGATAGGGCGCTGGTAATGAAGTTCACTTCGAAGATGCAGCAGATCAAATCGGGCCAGTCATGTGCCTTCCCAGCTATGAGCTATGCTATGGGAGGTAGATGGCCGGCGTGCAAAATTCAGGTGATGACTGATCTTTACAAAGTTCCTGTTTTGTTTTTCAATTTCAGCAAATTCTCAGATTTCAGCAGGGGGGCGCTCCCAATCCTCTCTCTGCCTCAATTTTTTCATTGGGACGATGGAACGGATTTGTTGTGCGCTTGAATACAGCAGTGTCACCGATTTGTAAAGCTTCAGTTTCAGGGATTAACATAGTAGCAGGTTTGTGAATTTGCTCGCCCTGTGTTGCTAAAATGCCTCAAGAGATAGATAGAATCCTGATATGCAGAATCTCCAATATGGTTGATCTGTATACGAAAATGTTGAGACGAAGCTGGATCATTCTAAAATTTATTGAACTCTTTTCGTGCATCAATATCTAGGCGAAGATGAACACGATGGATGATGGACGTGGATATGGTGGCTGGAGGACTCTCGGGGAGGGGAGGGAGGGATGATGGATGTGGATATGGCGCGCGACAACTCAGAAGACATTTCTTGGCATGCTCTCATCGTCTCGCTCTACCTGATGGTGTTCTATGGCCGGTTGGAGGAGGGTCTCATCGTCTCGCTCTACCTGATGGTGTTCTATGGCCGGTTGGAGGAGGGCTTCCTCCGGTTGCTGGTCCTAGGTGCAGTGTTGACCTTACCGGCCATAGCTCTGTTACTTGTTTTTCTGGTTCACAGTATGTACGCTCAAGCTAAGTGCTCAAATGTGAAGCTTCAAGCAAATGCTTCTTTCTGTCATTGAAATAATTAATGTCTCCATTTGACAGGACCCACACTATAAACAATTGATTGATGTTCTTGATATCTGTGGGTTTGAGACTTCCAAAATTTAACAAGTCAGCGTCTTCCAACTTTTCTGAATTTTATGACAATCCATTTCACAGAAATTGTCAAAAGAAGTGGTGCTTTCATCTGAACATTTTTGAACAGTTATGCATAACATATACAAATGAAAATTTGCAGCAACATTTTGAGCCTTGTCGGCAAACTTTAGTAACATTAATTGTTTACTATCTC
The DNA here is from genome assembly GCA_947311845.1 of Poa pratensis. Taxonomy (NCBI): domain Eukaryota; kingdom Viridiplantae; phylum Streptophyta; class Magnoliopsida; order Poales; family Poaceae; genus Poa; species Poa pratensis. The sequence goes on from CAMZMU010000090.1 coordinate 10,565,422, forward strand.
CCCTGTGAAAAGTATGGACAAATATATGACAGTTTACATCGAGCACAGTGGTGTTCTTGACGGTCTGGACAAAAATGAAGAAAATGAATGTAGATGAAGACGAATTAATTGGCTAGCTGCTCATACTTAACCAAAACAATTTATTAGAATTTTTGTTTTAGCATTTTGTACAAATATTTTTTGCGAAACTTTATTAAGAATTCTGATGATAAGGAACTTGCTATGATATCTATGTCAACAATATTATAATAAATTATGAGACGTGCGTTGCACGTACACGTTCACTAGTGGTAACTAACATGTCAGCAATAATGTTAAAAAGTAGAGGGGATAAAGGATCTCCTTGTCTTAAACCTTTATGTGTTTGAAAGTATCTTCCTAAATCATCATTAACTTTAATAGCCACACTACCGCGGCTAACATATTGTTCCACCCATTTGCACCATTTTGGATTGAAACCCTTCATTCTCAGCACTTGTTGTAGAAAAGGCCATTTAACTTTATCATACGCCTTCTCAAAATCAATCTTAAACAATACACCATCCATTTTCTTCCTATGAAGTTCATGTATGGTTTCATGGACGACCAGCACCCCCTCTAGGATGTGTCTCCCTGGCATAAAAGCTGTCTGGGTTGGGCTTATAACCTTCTGAGCTACCTCCGTGATCCTATTAGTTGTCACCTTAGTGAAAAATTTGAAACTAACATTAAGTAGACATATAGGTCGGTATTGCTGAATCTGAATGGAATTTTCTTTTTTGGGAAGTAGAATAATGTTAACATAGTTTAAATGAAATAGTGGTAAATTTCCCTGTTGGAAATTACCAAACAAGTTCATCAAATCAGATTTAATAACATCCCAATAACTTTGGTAAAATTCAGCTGGGAACCCGTCTGGTCCCGGAGCTTTATTCTTTTTCATTTGCATAATGGCTTCGTACACCTCCTTCTCTGTAAAGTTGGTCGTAAGAATATCATTTTCTTCTTCCAAAACTTGTGGAACATCATTTGTGATCGTCTCCACTAAGGAGAAGTGATTTTCGGTTGGAGCCCCAAAAAGCCCTTTATAATACTCCATGATGTAATTCTTAATGTTTTCTTGACCTATTATTGTTCCTTCGTCTTGTTCGAGTTGAAATATATTTTTCCGTCTATGTTTCCCATTTGCAATGAGATGAAAATATTTTGTATTGTTCCCCCCTTCCTGAACATGCTTTACTTTTGCTCTCTGAGCCCACTTAGACTCCTCATCTCGCCTAAGCTTAGCTACTTTATCATTTGCGTCTCTTAAGACTTCCCTTTCAGAATCATTAAGGGGGCATGTTTCAGCTTTTAAATCTAGGGAGTCAATAATATTGAGTAGTCTAGTCTTCTCAGTTTTGTACTCGCTACTCAAATTCCTAGCCCAACCCCTCAAGAAAGACCGAAGATGGCGGATCTTATTCTGCCAAATCTCCATGGGGGTATTACCTTCATGAACCGAGGCCCATTCTCTCATAATTAGGTCCTTGAAACCTTCATGGCGCAACCATGATAACTCAAACGAGAATGCAGACTTATTTCCCAGGTGAGCTTGTTCCCCTGAGTCCATAAGCAAAGGAGTGTGATCAGACCCCTCTCTTGTGAGGGCTCTTACGGTGACTAAAGGGAATTTTTGTTCCCAGGGTATACTAACAAGCACTCTATCTAACTTTTCATAAGTGGGGTTCTGTCTGCGGCTGGCCCAAGTATACTGTCTTCCTGAGAGATCTATTTCTCTCAAGTGCAGACTCTCGATAATCGCATTAAAAATAAAAGGCCATCTTGCATTGAAATTATCATTATTCTTCTCTTCTTGTCGACGAATAATGTTAAAATCACCTCCAGCTAGCAAAGGCCTTTGTTCATTCTCGCAAATTCGCACTAGCTCAGCCAGGAATTCCCCCTTTTGGGCATCCTGAGCAGCACCATACACCACCACTAGTGCCCATTCAAAATTATCAGATTTGGAAGAAAGATGAAACTTTATACACCTCTCTCCCGGGTAAACATTTGTAACTTGTAGTGTTTGGGAATTAAAGCCCACTAGTATACCACCCGACCGTCCTTGAGGAGGGAGGCAATACCATAAAAAATCCTGTCCTGCCGAGAGGTTATTTAAAAAAGGTGTGGAGAAGTTGTCCCTCCCAGTTTCAATACTGGCACAGAAATCTAGTTTGTTTTCTTTTATGGTATCTCTTACGACTGAATGTTTAGCCGTGTCACTAAAGCCATCACTATTCCAAAAAGTACCTCTCATTTCTTCTTAGAATTCAACTTAAGTCTAATACTTCTACGAAGGTTGGAGTGGTCGGGTTTCTTTTTGGTGTAAGCTCTTTTTAATTTGGACAGTGGCATATCAAGGTCCTCATGACCTACCGAGCCTGCTTGCTCTTCTGCCTCAAGATCAGTACTAAGAAAAAATGCTTTATCCAAAGTTGTGTCACCTGAAGAAACATCTCCCTTTTTGACATTGTCCTCGTTTATTTTTAAAGTAGTTAAAGTTCTTTGAACATCAATGTGTTTAATAGTGTTGACAGAGACGGTAATATCACTAGGTGAACTTCCTAAAGAAACCCCTAGTTTAGCCACCCTAGCAGTAACAATATGATCAGGAATAGATGCAATAGTAAATTTTGAAATATGTGAAGTACCTGCATCATTGTGTTCATCCCAGTCCGTGGCCCTCTTCTGGGCTCTCTCCATTTGTGTGTCATCAGCATTGGGTTGGGCTCGAATACGTGCACTAGAACGCACATTCTTTGCCTTCTCTTCAGAAATCCCGCCGAAAGCAATTACATCCGCTTGCGAGTACCTGCCACCTAGGAACACTCCAGTTCCTTCAGTGGGAACAGTCACCAGATCGAGACCCGACCTCTCCTCTGGAGTACGTGGTGACGATACTGTATCTGAAATGAACGTTGTAGCTGGACTGCCACTCTCTTTTGGAGTCCTCGGCGACCTTGATTGAGCAGACTTCCCATTTCTCGGCTTAGGAGGAGTTACAGCATAACCAAACTCCTTTACCGGCGAAACTGATTCCTGCTATCAACGAGCTGCACGTATCCTGAGCTTCTACCGCGGCAGCGAAGCTCGCCTTCTCTGCCATGGGCTCGTACTCAGCCGTGAGCCACTCCTTTGAGGTACGCAGCTGGGGTGCCGACTTTGCCATTGGCGAAGGCAGACCATCTTCTTCGTCGTCCACTTTGTCCCCCCAAAGCTTGCGAGGTGACAAATGCTTTGAAGCCTTTTCAGATTTCGAAAATAGGTTGAAGTCTACAGACCCGATTTGAATCATGTGCTGCTGTTTTCCCGTGCGGTTTGCTGACCCTTTGGTCTCCTTAACTATGTCTGTTTTCTTCCCATCCTCCTGATCAATTGGTTCAGAACCATTTGTATCCTCTGGACTCTCATGTGACCTTCCGCAGGGCAGAAATATTCCCCTCCGTCCCTACTGTTGGCATAGGTGCAGTAGCCATTGGTTGCCGAGGAAAACGACCACATGTTGGCCTGTAATTCCTGTTTACACCTCTGTAACCTCCTCTCGGGCTACCGTAACTACGGTTGTTGGCAAACTGTGGCCTGTTCGGGCGTCTGTACCCCTGATCATCTCAGTTGCCAACATTGCGATTGAAATTCGGTTCACCTTCATAGTAGCCTTCATCGAACTCACCAAACTCTCCTCCAAAATCTTGCGGAGCATAGTTTTGCTGTGAATTTGTCCAGTTGTTGTTGTTGTAACCTTTATTGGAGCTGGAGCCAAACTCAAACCTAGGAGGGGGATTATCATTGCAGTAGTGTGGCTGCCGGTACCCTTGTCCCCGATCAAAACCACGACAAGACCCATCTCCACCAGCAAAACTAGCAGGCCTTGGTGCCTGCCTCTGTTGTTGCGGGTTGTTGTTTACCACCGCAGGTCCTCGTGGCTGATTCGGAAAGCGATCGTCCCTTGATTGTTGTGGCGGAGGGAAACGATCATCACGTCCCGCCATGGCCAAAACCCTAGCGCCGTGATTGCGCAAGGTAGATGATGACGGCTGCAACACGGATTCACGCCCTGAAGCCCTTGGTAGCCCTAGGTTTAATCGCATGAGTCGTGACGTCGGCGCAAAAATCGAGATTGAACTCGGACCCAGGCCCTCGTGACCTTGTTCATGGGCCAGATTAGTTTTGAGATTTAATTGGGCCTTGTGCCCGTTAGGTCCATCAGTTTGAATCGAAGAGCCTCGGGATCCGCCCCTGCCTGTGCATGAGCGATCCGAAAATGACGGAGCTGAACTCCGGCGACCTCTCTGGCTCGCCGTGAACCTTGTATGAGTGTTGGCGCGCCGATGAGCTGCCATATTCCTTCTTCTCTGAACTCTGATCCATTCTAGTGGATTAAAATGATGCAAAAGAAAGGTTGTCGGAGACAACACAGTTGTAGACCTGGCCGGCGATAACTTGATCTCCGACCTCCGAACCGGCGACGAAATACGAGTAGGTGAAAGAGCCCATACCTCCGGCGATCGATCCCCTACCTCCGGCGATGCCAGCACCTCCAAAGCCGCCTCCCTCTGGAGCCTGCGCTTCGCAAGACGCTTCTCCTCCCTAGATCCTGCTTCCAAAGAGATGTCCGCCACCGGCGACGGTGTAGGACACCAGTCGATGGGGTCGATTTCGACCGGCAAGGAGGGAGAGGGTTCATCTTCAGATGCATCGTCCTCGTGAAGACCGGCGAGCGCCCAGAATCTTCCCCCGGCAAAGCCGCCGTCCCTGGCGCCCTCAGAGTCGCCTTCCGAGTCGCCAGAGCCCCTCATCCGAGATGCTATATATTTGATGGCTTAATTATTCTCTATTTGGTGAATTCAATCAGCCTACATGCTTGGAGCAAGCTTGCGTCTGTCACAACGACCACGGTTGGGAGAACCAGAAGATCTCACTGGAGAGCCTCCGATACTTGGACATCCCGGGGTCCAGGGACTGGACTACAAGAAACGCCTCGCTGAGATGATACTAGCGGGCGCGCCAGCTATCGAGAGAACGAAGTTTTTTTTTGCGGGGAGAGAATGAAGTTGCCTTAGAGATGGGATGGATCATGGTGATGTTCCCTCCTACTAACTCCAGGGGACGTTGGATCACTTGTGCCGAATGGTGTCTACAGGTGGACGCCCAATTCGCTAAACGCATGACATGAGACCATTTCAGTTAGTTCTGAACTTCTGATATGCAAAGCTTGAATGTCTTCTGCTTGTTTAGGAGATGTCAGATCGATCGAGGCTGAGAATTTTCCGTCGAGAGTAACTGGATTTCATCTATTAGTTCGTCTTCTCATGCCTGTTAGCCCGTACACTGTAGTCTAAAGCCTGACTGTTGTTGCAGCGTACGATGTTTCCTGCGTTGATAGCTGAAATATTTCGCTTGGCTGCCATGCGATTTGATATATCCCTTCTCGTGCGTTGTTTTTGTTTGATATATTTTCAGTTCGTTGGGGACAGTTATGTGAAATTAATCCAAGTTTGTCACAGATAATAAAATGCAGAACTTTCTGAGACTGAATGTGCAGGACAACTCATGTTGGCTTTAGAAGAATCTATCTGAGTGCATTCACCTTGATCGGACCTGGACTCTGTGGTACCCTACGATCTGATAACTTACGCGTTGCCAGAAACGCTACAGGATCCCATTACTTAAAGTAGAGCGCGCCTCCGAATAAACAAGGACAAATTCAAGTTACTGGAAGGTAATCAACTAGAAGAAGTGATGCCGCCAGTCCAGCGGACTATGTTGCCACTTCCGTCACCTGTGTAGACCATTAAAACCCATCGAGAAATGCACGGTCGATACTAACTGGACCGACTTCAGAGTTCAGACCAGCCTAATACTCCTTTGTTTTGTTGTACTGAACTTCAGCGAAAAATTGCTTAACTGTCCATCTTGTTTGAAGTTTCAATATCTCTCTATCTATTTATCTACCTGAATGGGATGTTTTAAGTTATAACCTGATTTAAGAACAGAGCATCTGGTTTAAGAAGAATAGGAGGAAAACATGAAGAAAAATCCCGGGACGGTATCTTTCATAGACGGAGCTCATGAACCAAAGAAGTGAAAAAAAAAATTTGCGCATGAACACAGTGAAGCCACGGTGTTTTTCACTCAGACTATTAAATATATTTCTGACCAGAAAGTGCAACAGGAAGCTGATGCATTATTGAAGGATCACAAATCACAACATTAATGGGTTTCTTGTTTACAGAAAAAAAAAGTAGTGGGTTTGACGTTGTTGTGTTTTTTAGAGATGTTGTAGTGTTGTTTCAACTTTCAAGACATGTAGTCTTGAGGACTTGAGATTCTACTTCTACCCAATCTAGTGCATCAGAGTATGAGGTCTTACCGGTTTTATAAAATTGTAGAAATTTTTTTAGAGTTCTATAAAATAGTAGAGTTAATACTATGTATATGTGGATATGTGGATAACTCTTCCATATTTGCACTCTTCAGTAAAATGTCATATGTACTATATAAGTTTCATTGTTTCATAACTATGTATCTCAATCAGATAAAAAAAATGTATCTCAATTAGATTAAAAAATGTGTCTCAATGAAGCTCATTACTCTTTAGTAAGAGGAGGCTACATTCGTGTTCAAAATTTCTGAATATATTTATTGAAGTATAATTTACTGATTTTTTTCGGACTATATTTGGTTCAATTCAAACTAAAGTCATATTATTAAAATTTTGTTTAAATTAAAACGTAAAAAATCCAAAATTTCTGAAATTTCGTGACTTTCAGTGGGCTCCGAAAGTTTTCTCTTTCTATCTTTTTCCCTGGCTACAATGTCCTAAGTCCTAACAAGGAATAGAAATTATGTTAACCTACAAATAGCATACAAGCTAATCACTGAATAATGCTACTTTTAGGCAGTCTAAATCTCCATACAGGCCACTTCTCTTGGGAAGGAGAAGATTAGGGGACTATCCTCGCCTTATTTCACGGCGAGGACCAGAATAACCAAAACTCTTCTCCCCATAGTTCTCCTTCTTTTCTCTTGGGGGATTGCAAAGCACCGGCCGGTTCTCAGCCTCCCATGAAGAATGCTTCCTCGCCTTCATTTCTTCGTCCCTCGACCATCAACATGGCTCATAGAGGAAGCCGCAGAGAGACAGAAGCACATCGTAGCGTGTAGTCGATGTTGTAAACTAACCATATATCCTGCTGCCGTCACGCCAAGATGCCTGAAGGGATGGAGAAGGGCACCGTCCTGATGAACCGGTACGAGCTCGGACGTATCCTGGGGCATGGAACATTTGCAAAGGTGTATCATGCTAGGAGCCTCATATCCGACGACCACCACAGTGTCGCCATCAAGGTCATCGACAAGGAGAAAGTGTTGCGTGTCGGAATGATCGAGCAGATCAGGCGGGAGATCTCCATCATGCGGCTCGTCCGCCACCCCAACATCGTCCAGCTGCACGAGGTCATGGCCAGCAAGACCAAGATATACTTTGTCATGGAGTACGTCCGGGGAGGCGAGCTCTTCAGCAGGGTCGCCAAAGGCCGGCTCAGGGAGGAGGTGGCGAGGAAGTACTTCCAGCAGGTGATCGGGGCCATCGATTTCTGCCACAGCCGTGGTGTGTACCACCGAGACCTCAAGCTGGAGAACCTCCTCATAGACGACACCAACAACGTCAAGGTCTCAGACTTCGGACTTAGCGCCGTCAGGGAGTCTCAGAGGCCAGACGGGCTGCTGCACACCACATGCGGTACGCCATCCTACGTCGCCCCTGAGATCATCGACAACAAGGGCTACGACGGCGCCAAGGCGGATGTGTGGTCTTGTGGAGTCATACTGTTCGTTCTGCTCGCTGGCTACCTCCCGTTCTACGACTCCAACCTGATGGAGATGTACAGGAAGATCGGCAAAGCAGAATTCAAGATCCCTCACTGGTTCAGCCACGATGTTCGCAAGCTTCTGGAGACACTCCTTGATCCAAACCCAGAGACCCGCATCACCATCGAGAAGCTGGTCGAGCATCCGTGGTTTAAGAAGGAGTACAAACCAGCGGTAGTCCTGGCACAGCCACACAGCCCAAACAGCCTGAACGATGTGCAAGTCGCTTTCAGCACTGACCATGATGGAAATGCAGAAGAAGAATCAGACCTTATGAAGCCAGCGAGCCTGAATGCATTTGACATCATCTCCCTCTCCCACGGATTTGATCTTTCGGGCCTGTTAGAGATGGAGCAAAAGCAGAAGGTGCATGAGCTGTTCATGACACAGAAGCCAGCATCAGCAATAGTATCCAAGCTGGAGGAGATTGCTGAGACAGAACACTTCAATGTGAAGAAGAAAGATGGGATAGTGAAGCTGCAGGGGTCCAAGGAAGGGAGGAAGGGGCAGCTCACGATCGACGCGGAGATATTTGAGGTTGCATCATCCTGCTACGTCGTCGAGGTGAAGAAGGCAGCAGGGGACACGTTTGAGTACCAAACATTCTGTGACAAGGACCTAAGGCCTTCCCTCAAGGACATATGCTGGACCTCGCCATCAGAGGATCAACTCCTATCAGTATCCGAGTAGCCATCGCTGAGTTGATCACAAAGCAATAGCATATGGCCACCGCATGAGATATGAAGTTACTGCCAATTGCATCCACAATTTTAAACATTTCAGAAAGATTTAGTTTTTTTTTCTTATTTCGAGATGTATGTACGCCTCTTGGACTAGTTTGGGGAGGGGGGGTTGGCCATAAGTGCAGAACCCTTTCCGTTTTGCTAATAGTGGGATCATGCTCACCAATATAATGACTTTGTGAGCTTCTTTGACCAACAGCATACCACAACACAGCTGCCTCCACAGGAATAACATCATTTTGTACATAGGAACAAACTTTGTTGTAAAGGGTGACATACTGCTAATACTCCTTTGTTGCACGAGAAATGTTACTGAATCAGACTACGTTTGCATTTGTTGGATGATCATACAAAAATGCTTATGTTCGTTAGGTCGGCAGGCTGTGTTAATGTTGATGGTTCTTTCCACCATGATGTTTGTGCAGGTTCTGTGGGAGCAGTGCTTCGAGATTATGAAGGCCGTTTCATAGCTTCCTCTACAGTTTATATACCACATGTTGCTACAGCAGCGGCGGCTAAAATCGCCCACAGCAGGACAGAGTCCTTATGCTTCCCTCAAAAAAAAAAAGGTGAGGTGCCTGCTTTAACATGGTGTATTGTAAATTTATAATCTAGCATTTTGCAGTGGTTACCATACTTTTGGTTTGGCTTATCTATTTTCTTTGTTTTTCTGGCTATCTTTATATCTACGTAAGGAATAAAGTTAAACACAACAAGATTCTACAGATTGCTCACGAACATGTAGGTTGTCAACACAATACTTCCACATAGTACCATACAAGATCACAAGAGACACATTTCAATGATTTGTGTAACATCTGGTCTCGCTCAATTCAATGGCACAAGGAGGTAGTATTTCCAATTATTGCCAAAAGGTAGTATCCCCTCTTTAACTGAAGTATCCCGCCAAAAAATTGCCTCAATTACAGCAAATAATACGATTATTATAACAACGTCAAGAGTACCACAGCAAATGTAAGCTACGGTAAAATTGCTTAAGAATCTGTCTACCAAAACCAACCACCATAATGCAAAGCTGCTGGAATGTTATTAAATGTGTCGAGCAAGGATGGATACTGTTTCCAATTAGAGATCTTATATGCCGATCTTCTTCTCCAACTTCTGGATTTGATTCAAGAAGATCCACGTCATCTGCACAAAGTAACTTGATGAGTATGCTGCATGTTATGGATTAGAAACAAAGGTGACTCTATGACATGCATGGCGTTGCTAGCTAATTGGCATTACCATGACATGGGGGGCGATCCTGACACAATATACAGGAAAGCCGGTGTAGAACTTCAACGGGCCACCGCTCTTCAAGGTTTGCATGGCACAGTCCAAAGACCCGGTGTATGGGTACTTTCCAGTTGCATCAGGCTGCATCTTCTGAATTTGTGTTTTCACAAAATCAAAGGGCAAACTGCATGCGGCTGCAAAGAATCCAGAAATGGCACTGGCTCCTGCAAACCAAGTAAGAAATTTAAAAAAGGGGCTGAATAGCATAAATAGGAAGACAGCAGCAAAATATTTTATGCTCCCAAATAATTTCTAGCATGAAATGTTTTGACACAAAATGTAAATCTAGCATTTTCATTACATCTATCAACAGTTAATTAACACCGCTGAAATGGTAATATAAGGTACTGGTGTTGATAGTTGAGGCGGTGTTAATTAACAGTTGATAGATGGTGGAGAGAGGCTGCTGCAGGAGTTGGGGTGTAAATTGTATTTTTTTTCAGACCGAAGAGATTAAGAATCTGGAACTAGTCTTACCAACAACAGTCGAAATTTCTCCAGCGCCCAATTTGTCTCTGAATAGCTCAACACTCTGATCATAGGACGCAAGCATACCCATATTCAGTGACATAGCTCTCACCACTGTTGGGCCAGCACCCTTCCAAAGTGCAAGGACACCTTCGTCAGCAGAGATACGGTAGAGCGCCTGAAAAGCATTCTTGTAGTGGCGCCGCTGTGCTGCTGGTAGGGTCGAATCAGCTTGCATCCTAATGAGTGCCAAATCCGCAGGACTACCCACGGTGGCGCCAATCGCTCCAGCAGTTAGGCCAATAAAGGCTTTCTGAAGAAGTGGCAATGGCTTCCCATCATTTGCCTCAATTGCTTTGTTTGTCAAAACCCTGAGAAGAAATATAACCATATAAGTAGAATCAATGTAATAATAAACCTAATTAATCCAGCTTCATAATGATAGAGCTGATTCAGATATAAATGTAAACATCAATTATAGTGATTGCAACAACCCTGCATCATAACAGTTTACTAACTAGAAACTCCATATCAAAGTATCTATGGGTTCAATTGTCAAACAAAACATTACAACATTCCATCTGATCATCTAAAAAAATAAAAAGTAATGTCCTGAAAGAGAGAACCATAATATCTAATTGTGATCCTAAAGTCACTTGAAAGTATGCCCAGCCCATTAACCAAAGCTATATAAGTAAGCACATTTCTGTCAGATATTAATAAGCAAGACAATACCAGCTAGCATGCAATATAGTAACTGAATACTTGGTTCTCTTGTTGCCCAGCCCATTAACCAGAGCTATATAACTACAAGTAAGCATATTTCTGGCACATATTAATCAGCAAGACAATACCAGCTAGCAAACACTATAGTTACTGGATACTTGGTTCTCTTGTTGCCCATGTAAAATATGCATCTGATGGGGGCGGGGGTTTACATGTGAACAGGTGTTCAGGCTTACATGATATCAGTAAAGAATCTTCAAAGTTTTCCAAAATAAAGTTTTTTTGTGGATGTACTTCATGCTACTACAACTATAACATTTGAACATGTAAATTTTCATTCAAAAATATGACCACCTGTAGCCTGCAGAACAAACAAGAATTAAGGCATAATACTGAGGCTTGTGTTTAGTTTTTTTTCCCTTTAGTACAGGCAAAGATGGAAAAAAATTGCTTGAATTTTACATATTCTTACGTCATAGCATGAAGTACAGCACTAGCACTTTCATCAATTATTGTTCAAGCAATAAAATAAAAGCAATGACCATTTATAGTACTGTATCCATAAACCAAGAAGACTATACAAACCTGAAGGATCCAAGCCGAGCAGTTGTATAGGTTGCTTGCCTCAGTAAACCGGCTGACAAACCCTGTCAGAAAAATGTACAACTTGAAGCAACAACTCAACTGAAGAAAAGAATGTACAAAGCACAAAAGGATGGAATATACCGATCTGAACAGTCCAATATATTTATTCCATTCCATAATTTCCCAACCAATGGTTTTAGATAAAGATTTGACTCTTCACCAATCACTCTTATACTTATCGCGCCTTAATCATTCTTATATTTAAGATTGTGTATGGAAGTTGTTCTTTCTCGTGCTTGTTCACATAGTATTTGTACTCAAGAAAAAATGCAAGTTTTTTTTACTTGAGGAGTAAATATGAATGAAAAAGAGAATTTGGATTGTGTGACACATATTGCCCAAAAAAACTGTGACTACATGAGGTTTTTAGGTGACTAGTGCCTCAAAGATTGGGGTTCCTTGTAATTCCATGTTTTTTTATATTCAAGGTGAGAAATACATTTACAGATTAGAGCTATAATAGTAAGTAGTAAATACTTATTTTAATAATAACTTTGTTTTAGTAAGACTTACTTTACATCTGCACTGTCACTAGTACACAGTAAAATGCACCAAGGCCAGAAGAAAACCCCATACATAACGATTTTCCTCAATAGGAATAAAAGCATCTGTAAGAACAAACCTTATAGAAGGAGCCAACACCGCCACTAGCAAGCATCTTCCTTGTGACCTCACTTGCAGATCCCTCGCCCAATTGGATCTTCACCTGAAACCAGTAACAGGAAACATTATATACAGCCTAGATATAAACACAAGTGTCTGCGTATGCAGACATCTCTGATAATCCATGGCATCAAGACACTGACAGCAGGAGCTATTTACCCCAGTCACATTTTCAAGCAGAAGTTAATAGCATGGTTTATATTTCGTGATCATAAGCCATAAAAGGCATCAAGTGGCATGCTTGACGAGCAATCACAACAAACAAAAATAAGCAGATACTAACAGAACGACATCTCCAGATCAACAAACTATTCTAACTCAAATTCATTCAACATTCAGTGTAAGACACACAGACTAATCTTCAGGAAGAGAAGAGAATAGCACACCGTGGCTTTAGTTCAATATCCAGGGATCTAAACGAGGAGCACATCTGCCAAATTCTATTGTAGATAGCAACAATGGATTGTGTGCGTGGAAAGGCACATCTCTTCTACTTCCATTTATCCGTGTGACGGCATACTCCAGTTCACAGATCTAAGAATAGCCACTCTCGTACAGCAAGCTCCCCTCCCGTGAGGGTTCTCACTCGAAGAGGCCGCACTCGTTTCACCAGATCTAACTAACCTGCGCAGATACCTATCCACCCGATCCATCACTCGCATCCACCATAACCAGCCACAGATCTAACCCTCAAACGGGCACTTACCTAAACAAACCCAACCCCCAACCATACCCGATCCCGCGGCCGTCTGCTGGAGCCCGAGCGAGCCGGAAACTGGAAAGCGGGCGTGAGTGTGGCACACACATCCGTACCTTGATCATGTCGACGGGCTGGATGACGCAGGTAGCGAGCATCCCGGAGGCGCCGCCATTGACGAACGGCTTGATAGTCTTCCAGACGCCGCTGGGCGCCGCCGCCTGCTGCTGCTTCGCTTCCGCCATCTCCTCCTCCGAAGCCTGCCGGCGAGATCTGGCCGGGCTGCGTTTGGGGGGAGCGGAGCAGACGCGAGCGGGGGAGGGCGATGAGACCGAGGAGGATGCTGGTGGAAAGGGACCTAGATCGCGGAGCCGGCTCCTCTAACTTTGCTCTTATAAAGTCAGGACCCTGACATAGCCTATATCCACCATACAAACCTCATCCAACGACTCTCCTTTGCTCAGTACTGGTTGCTTCTCTGTACCCTGAATGTTTAACTGAACGACTGAACCTATGCCACGGCTGTCCAGCCTCCCGTCGCCGGCGACTCGCCGCCATGGCCACGCCACCGTCCCTCCGCTCAGCCCCAGACGAGTCCGTCGTTCCCCGCCTCCCTCCTCGTTCCTTGTCCCCCTAGCTCTAGCTTTGTGCCCATCCTGGCTTCCCGGCGTCACCGCTCCGGCGGCAATCCGCTGCAGCGCCGCCGCTCCGGCGACGGCCAGCAGCGCAGCCGGCCCTCCAATCCAGTAGTCTAACACTGGTTCAGCAGTACAGCTCCGGCGACGGCTGTAAAGAACAGGCAGCAGGCACAAAACGAAATATTGTATCCTCACTTGTTTGAATCTGCATTGGATTCATTCTCTATTAGAGATTGACTGCACTAGCTCTGAACATTTAGCAAATCAAAGCCCTTGCACCTGGTTCTTCTAATCTGGATGTTCATATTGGCAGGAAGAGGAACCGTGAGAAGCAAGGAGAAGGAGAAAGCGGCAAACTGAGCAGCTGCATCGTATGTTCCTCTAAAACATCCTAAAACATAGCAGCAGTAGCTGGAAGTAGTACTAAGAAGAGGAGAGACGTTAGATGAATTATGTGCGGTGGATATGGGCTAAGTTAGGCTCCTGACTTTGTAAGAGCAAAGTCAGAATCGCTAGTGCCGTTGCGCTTTTTATTATCGCGGAAGGCGACGCGAGCAGATAATCAAAAATACTTTCTCCACGAGAAAGAGATATGATACTAATATAAAAATTAAATAATACGTACTTGCACGTAAAGGTGTGGAAAGCTGCGTCGCGTTCTCGTGAGCGCCGTCGTGGCTGGGCGCGTGGGCACGGTGTATGGGAGGCGGTCAGTGACTTGGAGTTGGAGGTGACTGCAGGTGGGTCGCCTGAATGGAGAAACTTGTGAGGAGAACTAGCAATGGTGCACGCGCAATGCACGTGTCGACAAATATAACTTAAATCATAACGTGTACTTGTTTGAATTTAAATAAAATGAGATATTACACACTTAATAAAAGCATTTTTAATTGACTTTCAAGCTAATCCCTTATTTTAGTATATTACTCCCTCGGATACGGTCGACTCATTTGTTTCAGTAAAAAATCGGAAGAGAGGAGTGAAAGAGCATTTCGTGATCCTTGTGTTTTGTGTGTTAGTTAACAACACTAGCGATATTTTTAATCAAGTGTTAAGTGATGCAGGTTTAGCTCTATAAAACATTGTGCATCAACACCAAAAGAAAAGGAGGATTTTATCGAAGTTCTGGAGACTTCCAGGCCGGAGTCTCCGATCTGTTGGGCCGGAGTCTCCGGACTCAGGGGATTCAGTCGAAGAGGCTCAAGTTGGTTCACTCCATGGACCCTGTCCGGAGTGTTACCGGGAAGTTACCGGAGGAAGGGCGGAGTTTCCGCCCCAGGCCGGAGTCTCCGGTCTTTGGACCAAAAGACTCCGGTCTGAGCTGCTGCAAGCCTCAAGGTGGTTCAGCCCTGAACCCAGGCCGGAGTCTTGCCGGAATCTGCCCGGAGTCTCCGGTGCAGGCCGGAGTCTCCGGTCACTTTGACCGGAGTCTCCAGTGTGAAGACTGCGCCAACGGTTACATTTTGTGGAGGGGGTATAAATACCCCTCCACCTACCTCCAACCAGCTAGCTCGCCCAACATTAAAGAACACCATTATTGCAAGCTCAAGAATCACTAGATCTCTCAATCCCTCCACCCAAACTTGTTGATCTTTGGAGGATTGAAGTAGAAGGCCCGGATCTACATCTTCACCAAGCCGATTTACATTTCCCTCTCATTCACTTGAGGACCATTTGCTAGAGTTTCCATTGGGAAAACCTAGCCCCTTGTTGTACTCACTTGTTATTCTTGTGACAGATTGTAGCCGTTCGGGAGCCCCCAATCCAGTTGTGGGTTGTGCCCCGGATTGTTGTTGTAAAGGCTCCGGACTCCGCCTTGAAGGTTTCCGATAGTTGAAGGTGAACCAAACCTTTGTGGTGTGGTTCATCGGAGAAGAAGGTGAAGTCTTTGTGGCTGTTGAGCCATTGTGTTGGCTCACACCTCTCCAACGAGACGTACTCCCCTAAAAAGGAGGAACTCGGAAATACATCCGTGTCTCCGCGTGCTTTCACTTTGGTTACCTCTATCCTTGTTTACCGTCTTTACCTTGTGTATCTTGTTTAGTTGCTAGCTTGTCATATAGGTAAATTCACCGTAGTTGCATATCTAGAGAATTTACCTTTCATGTCAAGCCTATTCACCCCCCCCCTCTAGGTGTCATACGATCCTTTAAAGGAGTCCCTATAGCAACCAAATGAAAACAAACCATAAAATCACTCCATTCAACATTGGGACTTGTACATGGCTAAAATTGTCCATAAGTCGCAATAGACCATATATTTTGAGATTTTCTTCAAAAAACTATAGGACTTACCTTCAGGAACGAAGGGAGTACCAAATACCAATCATAAAATGTACATGAAACATACGGATTTCTAGGTATTTGCTACATATTCAACATCACTTCCTCCGACTTGGTATGCTGCAGCTTTAGAGAGCCCTGTTGCTTCACCTTTCCTCCAACAACCACAACGCTATCCGTGGTAAGAGAGCACTGACCTTAGGAATTGAGCCGCTGGCCAATTTGTAAATCACCGAGCAGCAAACACACCCTCCTGCATAGCAACAACCTTCCTTCCCTTTTTTAGCACCGGCTTCGGTGGGCATGAAGATGACAGTAGTTGACACCTGAGCTGCCATGTCGGGTCTTCCGTTCATGAAGGTGACAACGGTGCCACTGACATTGTCATCGCAACTCTATTCATCGACATCCTGAGGACGCAAAACAAAATAAAGCAAAAGAGGAGTAATCAAGCAATACTCTGCCACTACCACATGTATGTATCTTTTGCTGGACCAACCATGGAGATTAGGGACATAGTGTAGTAACAACAACCTGATCTCACTGTAGTTATAGAATTTTGTGAGACGATCAGAGTCTGTTCGAGGGAGCACCAAAACATTGTAGGGTCAGACCATTTTTCTGTGTAATCATAGTCTAGGCTAATTAATTTGATTGTACATCTGAAATAGCACCTCCTCAAGCTGGTGTGAACGAACTGAACCAATCAATTTGTACATGGTGCTTGCTAATTAGCCTACAATTAATATCACCTTAGAGCTCAGGTGAGAGCTAGAAGCAAACCTCATATTAGCAACCTTAGCAATAATTTGTAGTATTTTCATCATGTTATAGTTTAAGTCAAATTTCCATGCCACGCCACATTGAACCTCCTACCATCGATCTGCGGCAGTGAAAGATAAGCAATTTAATTCAAATAACTTCTAAATCTGCAATGGCTTTCTAATTAAAAATCTTAAACAGCCACCTTCCCCAAGTTCTGAACGTTTGAGGAGAAGTTGTTCAGGAGATACACAAAAGGTTCATTACAAATTCAGTTAATCGCTTCATGTTGGAGTCTTCACTGTTGTCAGTACCAGATACAGATTCATTCACACCTGAGGCCACATGAAACTGATAACATGTGTGTCCCTATAAGATGAAAAAAGCAATCAGCAACCGTGGCATAGAAATAATGGAAAACTCATTGCTCCTCTTTACAAAAAAATAAATCACACAGCTGCACCTTGGACACTCCAAACTGGTCTAGTTGTGGCCATGCATTGCGATGTGGACAACCCATTGGACACTTCACTGAAGCTTCAGAACTGACACACATTCACAACTCAAGTATTTGATGAACCTGATGCGTAATAGGAAACTTTCGCAAGTACATGATCAGACTGAAATACAATACCTGGCTAGCAGCCTGCTAAACAGCAAGTTATTTTGAGACGTTTTGACAGGTTGAAACGTAGATACCAGTGTTGGACCAGGGAGGGAGATCGCTGGTTCGCCAGGGAAGGAGGCTTCGCGTGGGATGCTTGTGCTGAACGCCGTGGAGAGAGGCTCCGAGTGGGACGCTGGCGCCGACGCAGATTGGGAGGCGCTGCTGGAACACCGGTTCGCTTGCGAGAGGATAGAGGAGGCGTTATCGGCGCTAGGGAAGACGGGTCGCGTGGGGAGGAGGTGCCACAAGGAGACCGGTGCCGGCGCTGGTGGGGCAAGGCGGTGCTGAGTGTTGGGCAACCATTCGTGGCGGGGGCGTCGGTGTGACAACGAGAGGCGCTGCCGACGCCCTAGGTAAGGATCGACATGGGGCAACAGGGGAAGACGGGGAAGAGTTTGGGCACGGTTGTGGGGGGGAGAGGATCGCTCGTGGGGCGACGTGGGGGCGTTGTTTTTTCTACGTGGGGGCGTTGTTTGTTGTACATCATCGGGCAAACGTTGACGGTTCGATTAAGAGAATCAATGATGGATATTACGGGGGTATCACTAATGGACAATACATCATTGGGAGAAGTTAGAGCGTTGGATGGAAGCAATCGTAGGGTCCATGTTATTTGGATCAGCCACCCTCTAGGTCTTTTTATATTAGTGGAGATGGAGATGTGTTGTTGGGTGTATGGGACGGGTCCGTGGAGATTGGGAATTTGGATCTCGTGGACGGTCGGACCCGATAGCTGCCCCAATTGGGGACGGAGAAAGTTCCCATCCAATCGTCTTGTTGCCTCATGTTTATGCCTTGTACACCGAAATACGGAAACCGGTGTTGGCAAAACGACCGTATTGGTACTTCTTTGGTAACCATAGCAGGTACTTCAGACAGAGCATTTTCATTGGTGTTTCCAATAGCCCTCCCAATAGTGCTATTTTGCACCGGATGTAAGAATGTCGGCCACTCGTGGCACCAGTAGTTACAGTTTTGTTGGAGGGGTCTAACCCCACCATAGTTGGCATCGCGTGGGAGTGTCGGACAGCCGTGCCAACGACTCAAAAGGCCGGCCAGTTTAAACTAATGTGCCGGTCAACTTTAATTAAATGCGAGTGACGGTTCCCCAAGCGGGAGCAAAAGAAGCGACACGACGTCGGCTATTGGCACTCATTTTTTGCCGACCGCCAAATGAATGGGTTGATCCTAGAGAAGGACTAGAGTGGACCGCCTCGAGTTGGAGCCAGAAGTAAGTCAGAAGTAGGAAGAAGCTAGAAATTGAAACATTAGCTGGACAAGATGGATTAAGACCGCGGACATGATCCCATTGTAGAGAGAGAGGCTCCAGCTCAAAGACCAAGTCAAGTCAGCATCGGCTCGAGCGATGAAGTAGTGATACGGAAGGCGAGCCAGCCAAGGTGCATGATGTTTAAATTGTTTATTTGTCCATGGCAATTTTCTGAGTTAACCGGTGATTAAAACATCGCCACGTTCAAAAGTTGGAGATTCAATAGTTGTAGGTATCATAATAATTTTTTGTGCTACTTTTCGCTGCGTCCAGTTGTTTTATTTTGGACAAAATGGTTGTTTGTTTGTCCTTTACTTTCTAGTTTGTCTTATGTCGAATTATTGAAATGATCTGATTGTTTATATGAAAAACACAATGTTTAATACCTTTATTTATCTGAAATGATCTAACTAGTCTATTTAAGGACACAATGATTTGATTACTTGCTAGTTTGAGTCGCTATCTTAGTTGTCCGTTGAGTAAAACAATGCCACTTTCATAAATGAGTTGGAGAACTAATAGTTGTAGCCTTGTAGGCATCATGCATAAAGATGATTATGTGCCACTTTTGACTGCGTGCAACTATTATTTCTCCAACCCCACAGCGATCTGACTAGTTCATATGAGGCACACAATTTTTACTTTCTCATTTTGTTTTATGAGTAAATGCCCATGGTTTCTATCAGTTTTAAGGAATTTAAGGAATCATGTGTGGCTCTTCTAACTATGTATTTATAGATTCCCATTGTGTAGTGATCTGGCTAGTTTATATGGAAAAGTAATGTATGTTTGATTGATCTGTTTTATTTATATTTGCCACACTATTTAAGTTAGTCTGTATGAGACACTCCGGTTGATGGCTCGATTCCTTGTATCAGGCCAATAACCTTCCAAAAATTCAACTGACATGGTGGCATGTTCATCTGATACACTGTTGTAACTTATTTTGTCTTAGTTTCAGTTTGCAAATAAAGTTATGAAGGTATAAGGGATGACCCCTATACCAAGTGTCATCATAGAAATTTGAACATCCACTATGCTCTTTTTTCAACTCAGTTGTGTAATATCGAGACACTTTCAATGTGGTTTTTCTATGTTTGGATAAAACGATTGTTTCTATAGCTTTTCTACGTTCTACAATCCTCTATTTATTCATGCGTTTTTCAACACAAAGAGTCCTTAGAAACAAAGGTAGTACAGTAACATTTTAGACGCATAAAAGATGATGTTCTCGAGTTAAGACAAAACACACCATATCATAGTTGACCGTAGAAGAACTGTTGGGAGTGAAATTTGATAAAATTAACCCTTTGCCGAAACTTCATCCAAAAATAACCCTTTTTTCAAAAAAAATCGAAATCTAACCCTTTTGTGTGGCTCCCGTATCGGGGGCGCCACACATGTAGCTCCGCCCCAGCTGGGGCGCCACACATGTAGGCACCACTCCCCCGACTGGGGCGCCACACAACTGCCAGCGTGGCAAGGCGGGTCCCAGCCCGGTTAAGTAGCGCCGGAGATGGGGGCGCCACACATACATGTGTGGCGCCGGGTCAGGGGCGCCACACATTCTGTAAAATATCAACCCCAGCCCGTGCCCCACCAGCCTCACTCTTTTCCCTCACTCTCTTCTCTCCAAAACAAAGGTTGTGCACCACTCCCAACACTCCCCAACACACCCCCTCAAATCCATCCTTTTGGTTTGTTTTTTCCGTGGATTTCGGCTCCCCTACGTGCAAGAAGGTACTCCCCCATCCTCCTTTTTTTGTCCAATAGAAATCTTCCAATTTGGAGACATTGTGTAGATCTTGGAAACCCTAGAATTTGAATATGAGGACAAATTTGTGGTTATTTGTTGATAATATTGGTCAATGTGTGTGGGTATGATGGATATGAAGTGTTGGGGTGTTGATTGTAGGTTAGGGTTAGGGTTTTTGTTAGATGTAGTTAGTGAGCTAGATTTAGTTAGGGTTAGTGCATAATGACTTGACTTAAAATTAAGATAAGTAAATTATTTTGTTTGAAATGCATAGCTTAGTGCAATGTATCAATCATTTGATGCATTCGGTTTGTTGTAAAAAATTAGATGGAGAAAATGGTTAGTGTTCATCATGTGGACAAGGAGGCCTTTTTGAAAGGCAATGTGGAGCATGACTCGGAGGAGAAAGTGGTGGTGTTTGGCCATAGTCCTAGCTATGCCGAGGTTGTGGAGAGAGTGCGGATTGCATTGAATTGGACGGATCCAAATGATGTTCTTTCTTTGGAGGGAAGGCATAATGTTGGGTTCGGAATGCATATTCGTTGGAAGATTATGCCTCTCAACTCCGAGTTGTGTTGGAGTGCATATAAGGAGACGGTGGCGGCATCTCAAGACAAGGCTCTTGAGTTGTTTGCCACCAAGACGTTTGACTTGAACCGGTGTGCCTCCGAACATGACGTTAGGAGGCCGGTTCAAAATGAGCCACCTCATGCGCATGAAGTGTACTATCCAACGTCGAGTCCACCTCCCTCAACATGATTTTAGCCAACCAACAATGACCGAACACGAAAGGAGCCAACCTTCAAGCCCAATTCAAAGTGACCAATATGAAGAATCGGAGGAGGAGAGCGACGCATCGGAGTATGATCTTCATAAAAATGATATTGGTGATGTGGAGACAAATTGTAGGCATGAGGACATGGACCATGACATCCCTTATAACCGATGCTATGCATCGGACTCGGATGACGACGGTCCCGAAGAAGATGTTGATGAAGATGGGTTCACTGCTAAAGAAGCCGAAATATTCAAGAAGGTAGTGGGCCGGGATCATCGATTACCATTGTTCCGTGATCTTAGTCTCGCCGATAAAGCCGTGGTTGATGGTGGCACGAGTAAAATTCTTGAACCAAGGCCAACTTCGAAGAAGGATCGTAATCCCAAAAACTATGGTATTGCTGAGGGAGTGAAGTTTGAAAGCTTGTTGGAATTGAAGACATGGCTCAAGGAGTATGCGGTTAAGTACTTTAGACCATACAAAGTGGTTCACTCGGATGTCAAGAAGCGTTACACGGTTAAGTGTGATGACGCGCATAATGGGTGTCCGTGGATTGTGCGTGCAAGACCTATCAAGGGAACCTCTCAATGGGTTCTAAAAAAATGTGTGTCAACTCACATGTGTAGTGGCAATGATGATGATGATGATGACAAGGATGCGAAGGACATTCATCGGCAACTAACCTCCGATTTCATCGGCTATAGACTTTCCAATTCCATAGAGGCATTCCCCACTTTTTCGGTGAGGGCTATCATGGACACGGTGAAAGACATGTTTGGTTACTCGGTGAAGTATGGGAAGGCATGGAGGGCCAAGCAAGCCGCATTCAAGATGTTGTATGGTGACTGGGAGGAAGCATACAACCGACTTCCTAGATTGTTGGGAGCTATGGCTGCTACAAATCCGGACATGGTTACGTGTGTGGAGCCCTTTGGCCAAAAGACTAGGGATTACAACGGTGCAACCGTCCGTGTCTTTGGCCGTGCATTTTGGGCTTTCGGGCAATGCATAAGGGCATTCAAGCATTGTAGACCGGTTGTCTCCGTGGATGGCACATTCTTGACAGGCCAGTACAGGGGCACACTTTTGATTGCCGTAGCTCATGATGCTAACGACCGGTTGTTGCCGTTGGCTTTTGCTTTGGTGACGGCGGAGAACCAGGACAACTGGGAGTGGTTCATGGGTCTAGTGAGAACAAAGGTATTTGAGCCTCAAAGAGAGGTATGTGTCATCTCGGACCGCCACCAAGGCATACTCAATGCGGTGGAGATTGATATTCCCGGGCATGCTCCTTTGCACCATCGATGGTGCGTGAGGCATTTTGTGTCCAACTTCTATAGGGCATGCGGAAATAAGGAGCTATCTGATGATCTAAAAGATTGTTGTCTCGCTTTCACCGAGCGGCATTTTGTGAGATTGTACAACAGGTTGCTAACTCTCACATCGCCGGGGGGTCGAGAGTTCCTAGATAGGCATGCGTCTATGAGGCACAAGTGGACTAGAGCATTTGACACCGACGGTAGGAGGTACGGTGACATGACAAGCAACATGGCAGAATGTTTCAACAATGTGCTCAGAGGAGTCCGTGGGTTGCCCGTGACAGCAATAGTTCAATACACATTCGACAAGTTGAATGAGTATTTTCAAAAATATAGTGAGGAAACGTTTGAGCAGATGGAAGGGAAGAACAAGCACAAGAAGAAGTACAAGTATCCACCTGAAGCTGACAAATGGATGACATACCAGTTAAGGAAGGCGGAGACCAATACAGCCCAATGTTTTGACAACAACGAGTGGATTTACCAAGTCAATGAGCCAGGAGGCACCACGGTAGGTGGTGTGCAACACGGAGGGCGTGCGTGCAAAGTCTTGCTAAAGCAATGTTTGTGCTCGTGCCAGAGGCCTCAGTTGCTTCATCTCCCTTGCTC
This sequence comes from Poa pratensis, assembly GCA_947311845.1. Classification (NCBI taxonomy): domain Eukaryota; kingdom Viridiplantae; phylum Streptophyta; class Magnoliopsida; order Poales; family Poaceae; genus Poa; species Poa pratensis. The sequence goes on from CAMZMU010000090.1 coordinate 10,588,634, forward strand.
GCACTTGCGGACGGCGGCACGCATTAGAAAAGTGGGATACGTTGATCCGGTTAGGTTGTCCGAGTACTCGATCGAGGCTACCAAGGAGACATGGGCGGGCAGATTTGAACCTTACTTTGACCAATCACAATGGCCAGAATATCATGGCATTCAACTATGGCCCGATCCAATACTGAAGGTGACGAACGGGGAAGACGGAAGACAAAACGTTTTAGAAATGACATGGACGCATGGGGTGCAGGAGGTCTCCGAGAGTGGGGCAACCAACATTTTCAGGAGCCTAGTGTGGCTGCCCGTTGTGGAGAATGCAATGGTGGTGGGCACAATACTAGAGGTTGTAGTCGAAACAAGAGATCGAAAGGTGTCCAACATGGTGGTGGTAGCACAAGCCACCATGATCATTCTCAACATGGCGGTGGCGGTGGTAGCACAAGCCACCATGATCATTCTCAACATGGCGGTGGCGGTGGTAGCACAAGCCACCATGGTGGTAGCCACCATGGTCATCTCAACATGGCGGTGGCGGTGGTAGCACTAGCCACCATGGTGGTAGCCAACATGGTCATTCTCAACATGGCGGTGGCGGTGGTAGCACAAGCCACCATGGTCATTCTCAACATGGCGGTGGCGGTGGTAGCACAAGCCACCATGGTGGTAGCCAACATGGTCATTCTCAACATGGCGGTGGCGGTGGTAGCACAAGTGTCGTGGTGGGAATCACGCAGATGCCACGGGGTGGCTTATTCTGGGGCCGAATGGACGCTTGAGGATTCGGGAGAGGGTTGGTGCGGTGGAACCGCACACGCAGAACACGAAGAACACGAAGAACAAGAGCAAGAACCGCAAGAACACAAGCAACCACAACGACACCACGATGTACCCAGGTTCGGGGCCTTCGTGAGGAAGTAAAAACCCCTACTCCTGCCTTTCCTCTCTCAATATATCAGTGTAGTTCTCGGGTACAAGGTGCTCCTCGAGCTGTATGATGCTGCTCAAGTGAGAGCTCTAGATGGAAGATGAAACTATGAAGGGGGAAATGAGCTAGGGTTTCGCCGTCCTCCCTGGAGGTAGAGTTGCCGCATATATACACAGGCCAAAGTACATTTTTACCCCTGCCTACAACTGACAATGGCATGGCCAAAAGGTAGAAGACAAGCCTCTGCCTCCTGCCAGCTCAACGGCCGAACTGTCAGGCCAGCCAGACCTAGCTTTCCTCTTCCGGTCATACTTCAGTAGCCTGCCGAGGTCTAGCCTGTAGACCTTTCCCGAAATAGCCGAGTCAGCTCCTAGGCCCCCGAGCTTCCGGGAAACCCGTGGACGGACCTCGCCGTCCTCTGACGTTTGGGGCTACGGGCTCTGCGGCGCCCGTGACTCCTCTGACATGCCTCGATACTTGCTGCTAACCTCGGCTGGCCGGTCACTTATACGTCGGGCCACGCTTCATCTTGGCTCGGGATACTCCGGATCCTATACCTCGGTAGATAACACCTTGTCCTTGTGGTAACTAGTTGACTGCCCCAAGGTTCATACCTCGGAGGCTATACCTCGGATGATTCCTCCGACGTTCACCTTACGTCGGATGACGCCTCCTGCGTCTTTGCTTAATTGCTACCTCGGACAGCTTACTACCTTAACCTTACATGTCTTGACCTCACCATTACCCTACCCGGGGGTAACCCCCCGACAGTAGTCCCCGAGGCTGTGGGGGACTCGCAGAGTCGCACACAGACTTACAAAAATAAATAAGCATACCAAAACATCTCCATATGCATAGCCTCCTGCCTGCATGGGCGCCTTTGTAATTTGGTCGTCTTCGCCATGCCCTCCCGGCCAAATGCGACATCCGGTTGATCGAGCTCACCCGAATCAACAACGAGATGGACAATTTGCACCGGAAATATGTTGCCTGCATGGGCACCATTTTATGTCGGTTCTCAGCCCTCCTGGCCTTTACCAGACTCGGATGTCGCCAGCATCGGTTAGCCCTCCTGGCTTTTACCGAGTTGAGATGCCGCCAGCGTCGGTTAGCCCTCCTGGCTTTTACCGAATTGAGATGCCGCCAGCGTTGGTTAACCCTCCTGGCTTTTACCGAATTGAGATGCCGCCAGCGTCGGTTAGCCCTCCTGGCTTTTGCCGAATTGAGATGCCGCCAGTGTCGGTTAGCCCTCCTGGCTTTTGCCGAACCTGGATGCCGCCAGCGTCGGTTAGCCCTCCTGGCTTTTACCGAATTGAGATGCCGCCAGCGTCGGTTAGCCCTCCTGGCTTTTATCGAATTGAGATACCGCCAGCGTCGGTTAGCCCTCCTGGCTTTTGCCGAATTGAGATGCCGCTAGCGTCGGTTAGCCCTCCTGGCTTTTGCCGAACTTGGATGCCACCAGCGTCGGTTAGCCCTCCTGGCTTGTACCGAACTTGGATGCCGCCAGCGTCGGTTAGTCCTCCTGGCTTGTACCGAACTTGGATGCCGCCAGCGTGAACTGGACCGACATAAACCTGCAAGTATGTATCTCATATGTCTCGGTATCTCGGCCTCATTGACATATCACACATGTCTCGGTACTTCGGCCTCATTGGCATATCACACATGTCTCGGTACTTCGGCCTCATTGGCATATCACACATGTCTCGGTACTTTGGCCTCATTGGCATATCACACATGTCTGTTTTAGCCACTCCGGGCGTATACCGACATAAGTGTCTCCAGCTACTGCTGGACTGACATATAACCCGAGAAAATATATCTCAAAGGTTGCCTCTGACTAACAAACATAGACACTGATCTGGTACACAGGTAATGCTATGATACATTGGCAAACAGAATAAACGATGATTTGGGATATGGAATGATGCCAGGATATTGTGACAAACCGAAATAGACAGTGATTAGGGATATGAAATGATGCCGTGATACTATGGCAAACCGAAACAAACGGCGATCTAGAGAATACTGATAATGCCAGGGTACCTTGGGAAATTTGAGATAACCAACATAACCATGATGCCTCAGATTTCCATTATACCTCGGATTTTCATTATACCTCGGAATTCCATTACACCTCGGAATTCCGTTATAACCCGGATTTCCATCATACCTCGGAATTCCATTACACCTCGGAACTCCGTTATAACCCGGATTTCCATTATGACCCGGATTTCCAATATACCTCAGATTACCAATATGACCAGGATTTCCAATATACCTCGGATTACCAATATGACCCGGATTTCCAATATACCTCAGATTACCAATATGACCAGGATTTCCAATATACCTCGGATTACCAATATGACCCGGATTTCCAATATACCTCAGATTACCAATATGACCAGGATTTCCAATATACCTCGGATTACCAATATGACCCGGATTTCCAGTATACCTCGGATTTTCCCGGATACCTCAGTAACGGATATTCTCCACAAAACCGATGTCACCTTTCAACGTTAGTCCAACATACATATCATGAAGAATAATTGACGGGAACAACGAGTCTACTAACAGAGGCAGCAAACTAGCTATAGCACTTGATAGAAAACGAATTTAACAGCATATACTAAGCACAAAGAACTAGACTCGGTTTCGACCGAGTCCCCGAGTTACTTTTCTTATCTAGGAGAAGGTGTAAAACAGACTGGCTATCCAGTCCCCGGGTCAAGACATCTTGTCCCGGGCAGAACAACTAATCAAAGCAAGGTAGAAACGAGGGGCCAGTCCCCGAGCACTGTTTGAGATTATCTAAAAGCATGGGCAGACATATAAATGATACTTACAAGGCCAGGATGTTGGAGAAGTCTTAACTCGGATTCTCCCAAGATACCTCGGACTTCAGAGCAGCTCGGACAGAAACACCTCGGACAGAAACACCTCGGATTACAAAACAACTCGGATAGAACAGCTCGGACAGAACACCTCAGACAGAACACCTCGGTAATGAACATTTTCAGCGAAACCGATACCACCTTTCAATGTTAGTCCAACATATACATCATGAATACTCAAAGGGCACGGAACTAATCAGAGGCAACGAAGTATAGCATATGTCGAAAAGTAAACATAGCAGTAAAACTATGTACGAGGATGCAAAGATGGACTCAACCGAGTCCCCGAGTTACTTTTCTTATCTAGCAGAGGTTTAAGCTTGACTGGTTGGCAAGTCCCCGGGTCAAAACACTTTGCTCCCGGGGAACACAATTATGCATGGCAGGCAGGGGCAGTCCCCGAGCTATTTTCAGGATTAACTAACCGAGATTTGGTGATGATGCTTGTCGAAGTAGGTTGCGCCTGCCACTGCTTACAGCGGCAAGCTCGAGCTCGGGGGACAATGGTGATGCCGAGTCCCCGAGTTGCTGAAGAAGGTCCCGTCCGAATTGATCCAGCAAGCGCCACTGTCAGCCCCACGGTGGGCGCCAACTGTCGTGGTGGGAATCACGCAGATGCCACGGGGTGGCTTATTCTGGGGCCGAATGGACGCTTGAGGATTCGGGAGAGGGTTGGTGCGGTGGAACCGCACACGCAGAACACGAAGAACACGAAGAACAAGAGCAAGAACCGCAAGAACACAAGCAACCACAACGACACCACGATGTACCCAGGTTCGGGGCCTTCGTGAGGAAGTAAAACCCCTACTCCTGCCTTTCCTCTCTCAATATATCAGTGTAGTTCTCGGGTACAAGGTGCTCCTCGAGCTGTATGATGCTGCTCAAGTGAGAGCTCTAGATGGAAGATGAAACTATGAAGGGGGAAATGAGCTAGGGTTTCGCCGTCCTCCCTGGAGGTAGAGTTGCCGCATATATACACAGGCCGAAGTACATTTTTACCCCTGCCTACAACTGACAATGGCATGGCCAAAAGGTAGAAGACAAGCCTCTGCCTCCTGCCAGCTCAACGGCCGAACTGTCAGGCCAGCCAGGCCTAGCTTTCCTCTTCCGGTCATACTTCAGTAGCCTGCCGAGGTCTAGCCTGTAGACCTTTCCCGAAATAGCCGAGTCAGCTCCTAGGCCCCGAGCTTCCGGGAAACCCGTGGACGGACCTCGCCGTCCTCTGACGTTTGGGGCTACGGGCTCTGCGGCGCCCGTGACTCCTCTGACATGCCTCGATACTTGCTGCTAACCTCGGCTGGCCGGTCACTTATACGTCGGGCCACGCTTCATCTTGGCTTGGGATACTCCGGATCCTATACCTCGGTAGATAACACCTTGTCCTTGTGGTAACTAGTTGACTGCCCCAAGGTTCATACCTCGGAGGCTATACCTCGGATGATTCCTCCGACGTTCACCTTACGTCGGATGACGCCTCCTGCGTCTTTGCTTAATTGCTACCTCGGACAGCTTACTACCTTAACCTTACATCTCTTGACCTCACCATTACCCTAACCGGGGGTAACCGCCCGACAACAAGCCACCATGGTGGTAGCCAACATGGTCATTCTCATCGTGGCAGTCGCGGTGGCGGTAGGCGTACATCAATGTATGACGAGCTAAGAGGGGGTAGGCGTCGTGGCCGTGGAGGTGGTAGACTTAGATGATTGGTATGACTGAAATTTATTTGGTTGTTATTTCTTATTTTCAATTGTTCCATTTTACTGTCAACTAAGTTCAAACTTGCAATTTTGTAGGGATGGTTCTTATTTTCAATTGTTCCATTTTACTGTCAACTAAGTTCAAACTTGCAATTTTGTAGGGATGGACTATTCCGATCTGAAGGAGAAGCCGGTGGCATGGCAACACAGCATTGACAGTCGAGTCGGGCACGATGCGCCGACTTGTTGGTGTGGTGACGTTTGCAAGATGAAGCAGTCCAGCGATTGGGACGATAGAAGAGGAAGGAGGTTCTGGATGTGCCCGAACTATGCTTGGGAGAAACCGAAGCCAACAAAAAACAAGTCGAAGCAAACAAAACGCAAGACAAAGCAAACAAATATTATTGAGCGTCCGCGGGTAAATGTCTCCTCCGCCTCTCTTGTAAAGAATTTATCTTTATCTAGTTGCATATTTTGACTCGCTATTATGTTTGCAGTCACCTCCGCCTATTTGCCAATACTACCGGTGGATAGACTTTGAGCAAAATGGCCTCTACCGGTGGGAGGTAAAAAATATGACTGACAAGGCGTGGGAGCGATTCTGGGAGAAAGATCATGAAGAGGAGCGGGCCAAGAAGGAGAATGAGCAAGCGAAAATTGAGGCACTAGAGGCTAAGAACGAAATGATGCTCCACGAGATGGAGAGGTGGGAGAAGACTGAGAAGGCACGTGTTGCAAGGGAGGCATGGGAGGCGGAACGTGCAAGGGAGGGGCCGTTAGAGGATGGAAGGTACCATGAGGCGTGGGCGGCGTTTGACGGTGAACTTGGAAGGGAGGGGTCGGGAAGCCAAGGTGAAGGTGCTCGCCGTGCACGAGAGGAGGCTCAACCTGAAGGTGCTCGCCGTGCACAAGGGATGTTGGATGCGAGAAGCCGTGCACAAGGGATGTTGGATGCGAGAAGGCGTGAGAGGGAAGCACAAGAGGAGTTGGATGCGAGAAGGCGTGAGAGGGCTCGCCGTGCACGAGAGGAGGCGGGAGGACAAGGTGAAGGTGCTGGCCTTGCACGAGAGGAGGCGGATGCGAGAAGGCGTGAGAGGGATCGCCGTGCACGAGAGGAGGAACGAGCGGAACCAGACCCAGCGAGGCGCAAGGGCAAGTATCCTCGGCTTACTCAGTAGGGACAATGTAATGTCGTAGACTTTGGGTTTGTGTGAACCTTGTAATGTCATGGTCTTATTGTGTTTTATGTTCTTGTGATCTTGATGAGTTAGTTGTGAACCTTGTAATTTGATGGATTTCGTTGAACCTTGTAATATGGTGAACTCTTAGTGGATTTGATGGATTTCTGAAACTGTAGTTTGAAGTGCAGGAATTTGATGAATTCTGAAACTGTAGTTTGATGGATTTGATGAATATGATGAACTCTTAGTGAATCAAACTGATTTGATGAATTTGCTTGTGTGGCGCCGGAGCCAGGGGCGCCACACCTTATCATCAAAATCGCTGGTACGCCTGCAGGGTCATGTCATCGTTCACATTATCATCAAAATCGCCCTAGAAATGAAAGAATGTAAGCGGAATAATTAGTACATGGTTGAGGTTCAAGAAATCATTTTTGGGTGACCGGCATGTAACATATTCATACCTCGACCTCCTCATCATTGGGCTCATGTGGGTTCGAACTAGAAGCATCACCACGGATAGGGGTTGAAGGGGACCTCGAGCGGGTCGGCATGGCATCATCGCCGCGACAACCAAGCAAATGCGCTAAAGCGCGCAACCGAGTTGCAGAACGCTATGACGGCAAGAAATCAATATCTTAGTACAAATGAACAACAAATTATGCACGAAGCGGAGATCGTCTAACTTACCTTCACAAAGTCCCTAACGGCAGCATCACCCTTCTTGCCACGAGGTAACATGGCTGCCTCCTCGGCTGCTACCGCTTGGCGGTCGATCTCATTGCGCTATGAAAACAAACATGTCAACAACTAAACTCTAATTATGATGAGATGAAATAAGTTGGGCAAAAATTACCATAAAGTTCATCACGGGAGCGAAATCAGTTCGGTTGCCTTCTCTTACGGCCTTGTTGTACCGGAGCTCAACAATAGCATCATCGTCCATGTCCTCCAAGAGCTCCTCATAAGCCGGGGGGCATATACGGACACGGGTACGTGCAAGGTACCAACCAAGATATGTGTCGAATGCCTCTTGACGGTACTTGGGGCGATCCCGCATATACACCTTCCGGTTCGTTGCCTCTTTCACCTCGGCATTGAATGTAGTGATGTAATCCTTATGATGCTTATCCCATTTCGTGATCTTCCTCTGCCGGCGCCGGTCCAATCTACATGGTCAACAAATGAAACATTAGTAACTACACTAATATATAAGAAGATTGGGTAAGACAAAATTTGGAGCCTCACTCGTGCAACGAAAACATCGTGTTTATCCACTTTGGCGGTGTAGTTTGATACAACCCTAATTGGCTCATCACACGATGTGGTAGGTGGAACTCAACGGCATACAAGCATATCAATGGGCACTGCATCATCCAAAGATATTCTTCCTCGAAACACATCGGGTTTAGGGGGAATTCCGGATTCCAACCAAATCTCTCCCCGACACCATAAATCTGCCATTTCACCTATATCATAGTACTCATTTCAGCATGTGCAGTTGGGATTTAAGATAGATAGTGATTGAACGAAAGCATTCTAATTATTACCTGCTGGGGGGTCAGCGAGTCGAACTCGTTGATGTACCGCAAGTACTCCTTTTGCGGGTCGCCGGAGAACTCCGCAACCCTGTCCCACTTGTACGCCCATGTAGCCTCCCGAAGCCTCTTGGGATGGTCATGGTCGTTCCAAGGCTTCCATGGCAAAACCTTCGGCCGTCCAACTGAGAAGTGCTCCCACATCCAAACCGAAAGCAGGAGCACTGGACCACCAATACCGGCCTCCCTGCCGAACCTACGACACGCATCATCCAACTGCACATATAGGTACACATGTTAGAATCTCATATGTTTTGCACTCACACGAAAGAAAACAAGATAACAATATTTACCTGTCGGTACAAGTAAGCAAGCGCAGCCGTACCCCAGCTTTGTTTACTCTCCCAACAAGTTAACGCCTTCAGCCACATCCAAGGAGCGTTCCGCCCACTAGTGTCAGCAAACAATGTCCTCGTGATCACGTACCACACATATGCGCGTGCATGATTCTGAATGACCCCTTTATCAGCCCCTTCAGGACACTTAGCAAAGTTTTTCCTGATCCAAACAAATGAGGCGCCGGCGGAGAGTCTATCCTTACTAGAGTCTTCCTTCTCTAGAGGAGCCGCACCTATAAGGCTGAACATCTTGTCGCGCCACCCATCAGATTCGGTGCTAAAACACACAGGTTTGCCCGTGATGGGGAGTGCCAGGATCATCGACACGTCCTGAAGAGTCACCGTCATCTCCCCGGTGGGGAGGTGAAAGCTGTGTGTCTCCGGCCTCCAACGGTCAGCAAGAGCAGTGATGGCCGAAGGATTGAAATTTGGCGTGGACCGAGACACGAGCTGGATGAATGGAAGGAGTCCAAGCTTCTCGATGTACTCGGTGTACCTCTCGTCGTACGGCATGCCCTTCTCACCAACTTGCAAGGAGTCCTCGTGAGACCGAAGACGAAGGGGGGCAAGTACCTAAAAAATAATTACAAGTTACAACAACAATGTCCATGCCGAATAGAAATATGAACTAACATCTAAAATATGCAAAACATTACAAATTACCTTTCCCTCCGCAATCTTTCTCGCACGGTGCGGCTTATCATATTGTTCATCAAGAAGTTCCATCCTACATATTTTAAAAAACTACCACTAGTAAGAGATAGAAATTTCATTTCAACATCATATATATTTGAAAAAAATACCACATCCACACATACACACATATAAAAACTATATAGACAGTGGGTAATCACTATTGCATCCACAAATACATCTCACATCCACAAATACACCTCACATACCGAATTAATTAAAAATGTACATCAACACTCTAACCTCGGGTTGCAAAAAAGGGATCAAATAAATATAGCATCCGTCCCTACTAAGCAACACATCAACAAATACACCTCCCTACTAACAAAAATAGCCTCTATCCCTACTAATTTCGAAATCGAATGAACTACCTAGGGTTGAAAAAACGGGTCAAAATTGACAAATCTATTGGATGAAATTGAGGGGAATGGAGGAGGTTACCTTAAGGAAGGATGGGGACACGAAATCCCTTCAGATTGGGCCGGTTTCGGTGCGGATTTCGGGAGGGAGCTGCCGCCGCCGCCGCTTGTTCTTCGTTTTGGTGGAGAAAACAGAGAGAGGAAGGAAAGCTGGTTCGGGAGGGAGCTGCCCGTGCTATATGTTTTGAAGTGTGGCGCCCCCGGCACCGGCGCCACACATTCATGTGTGGCGCCCCAGAGGCCGGCGCTACATAACCGAGCCTGGGGCCCGCCTTGCCACGCTGGCAGTGGTGTGGCGCCCCAGGCTGGGGCGCGGAGCGTACATGTGTGGCTCCCCCGATACGGGAGCCACACAAAAGGGTTAGATTTTGATTTTTTTTGAAAAAAGGGTTATTTTTGGATGAAGTTTCGGCAAAAGGTTAATTTTATCAAATTTCACCTGTTGGGAGTACTCCGCTGGAGTTGTGCACGCAGTGTTTTATCCTCTTTTACTCTCTGACCATATGGGTCCACCACTCATCACTGTCTCAACGCCTCTGTTTCCGCGCATAAAAAAAGGAGAGCTTCCGCCACCACGCAGCAGCTCCACTCCACTTCCGCCGTTCCCAAACCCCCAAAACCCTGGTCACCCTCCCCAAATCACACTCTCCTCCTCCTCCCCGACTCCCCAGACCTAGGGTTCCGGCGAGCCCCCGCGCCAATGGCGGGCGGCGGCGACGACTACAAGCGCGAGGAGTCGGTGGTCCTCATCGTCATCGTCTCCCTCGCCGCGCTCTCGCTCCTCTCCCTCGTCGCCGCCTTCGCCTACTACTGCTACATCACCCGCAAGGTCTCCCGCCGCCTCAACGCGCACCAGCTCCCCAAGCGCTCCTCGGCCCCGCTGCCCCGCCGCCCCCCGTGGTTCCGCAGCAGGGGAAGGAGAGCCCGTCCAGCAACTCCGCCAGCGACGGGGCCGCGCTCGTGGTGGGCGCGGAGAGGGGCGTGCAGCTGTTCGGCTACAGGCAGCTCCACGCGGCGACCGGAGGATTCGGGCGGGCGCATATGGTGGGGCAGGGGAGCTTCGGGGCCGTCTACCGCGGGGTGCTCCCCGACGGCAGGAAGGTGGCCGTCAAGCTCATGGATCGCCCCGGGAAGCAGGGCGAGGAGGAGTTCGAGATGGAGGTGAGCCTGCAACTCTGCTCTTGGTGGTATACCGTTGTAGTGGTACAAATCGCGCATTTAGAGTGCCTAATGGTAAATGGGGGATCTTTTCTTGTGCTGGAGTTGGGCCTGCCACAGAGTTTACGGACACTCCGTAGTGTATTTCGATTGCTAAATACTCGGTAGTGGTCATGCGACAATGGTCAAGTTTGTCCAGTCCATATGGAGACATCACGGAGTTTGCGGAGCGGAAATGGGGCCGTTGTGGGGTTAATTTTGTCTCGTACCTTGTGAAAGACCTTTCTGAAAATGGATCAGCCGCTTGTTTGGTGCCTAAATGTGACTTACTCTATTAATTTACTGGGTAAAACTTGGCATTCGTGATGCGCGCCTATGAAGGACTGATGTTTTTTATGGTTCAGCTGGATTGTTGAGAATTTGGGTGTGATTTGTCTGGATGTTATCAACTTTTTTTTTTTTACTTTATTGGTTTCGAACCAAAAATGTGAAGCCAGTAGTCACTAAAGCTTGAACATGGTGGGTTCTAATATTTTGAATTTGAGCTGGAGGTTTATTTTGGTTGCGTAAATCCTAATCAACTGATGATGAGTGTCAGTGGTAAATTTGGAAAACTGATGATGTTTCATGTGAACATGTGTTCTTTTTGTAGGTTGAACTGTTGAGTCGTCTTCGATCATCTTATTTGTTGGGCTTGATTGGCCATTGCGCAGAGGGTGGACACCGGCTACTGGTGTATGAGTTCATGGCCAATGGGTGTCTCCAGGAGCATCTTTACCCTAATGGAGGTATGCCCATCTCTGTAACATCCGACTACATCTGTCCTTGTGCATTTGATACTGATGAATAGATTAAAAAGTCATTAAAGTGGTTTCACGTTGTTATGAACTGCCTCTAGAGTTAGTTGTCCACTGGGTTTTGTTGGCAAGATCTTCTAATTCCACAGCCAGTACATGTTCGGACCTAACTGAGTTAATTATTATAGGACTAATACTAGCAGTATTAGGTTGAGAGCGTTTTGTTGTGATACGTGTCCAGCGCCATGTATTAGTTTGAGAAAGAAGGAAACATACATAGTATTTTTGTCTTGATGTAGAAGCAAGGCTTATATCTGACTGCAAGGAGGGGAAGTTAGCTTCAGGCTACAAAAGGCAGAATAAACATTAGTAGTATAAATTTGATTTTAATGGAATTTCAGCGTCTGAAAAATGAATTGGAAAGTTCAATATTTAAATCACGGCTAGAGATAATGATGATACTTCTTGAGCATCGTTGCTATCGTTTGGTATCTGAATGTGCTGTAGAGATCATGGAAAACATTTTTCACGTTATGCTAATGTATATGCTCCATATTACACCTTTAGAAGGATATACTTGGAGCGGTATAGGGGTGATCTATCTTGGAATGATCCCTCAACATCGGTGGCATGACCCAATCCCACATTCTATTTGCTTATGCAGTACTAGGTGGTAATGGATGAGCCAGCCATTCCTCGGACCAAACACCTCAATAATACCTATTCGTCAAACCTGGATAATCATCTACCCCTAAGTTTCAGTCTGAATAAATCAAGGCATATTTCCAATCTATGGAAAATATGAAAGCACAAAGGCCATTCAAGTATCCAACATACAGGCACTTAACTGATCTTGCAACTGTAAACTATTAAAGATTCTGGATTTTTACATGACCTAACTGAATGAGTGATAATGCCCTGGATTCTATTTGTTCATGGTTTTTGAGACACTAATGGAATATCTGAAGTTCTGAACGTCACAGTTACTTTTTTTTTATTCAGTATACTTTATTCATCTGCTGCCAGTTGCTTTATGGTGACGATGATCGACACTGACAAAGACACATAGTCTTTCAATTTCATGGCATTGAAGGCTTTATATCATAAAATATAGCCACGAGATACAGTTTTTGTTTGTTTGTGACATCACTGCTCACTAACATTCCTATAAAGAAAAGAGGTATGACAGATATACCATGAACCCCATGGTCTTTTATACGTCCACATAAATGTCTGTACTACATTCTAGGCTCTTGATGTTTCTGGCTCTAGGTTGTTGATTGGTTGGTCAGTGTCCTACCTCAGCAAGGTTGGTAGGTACCTCATGAATTTGAGTATGCATATAATCTTGTTAGTTATTAGTTCACGCCTTCTGGAGTGCACATGAAGCATTTGTTCGTGAGGTGGTCCTATATCCCTCAGATTATTTCATGTGACTTTTATCTAAATTAGAGCTATTTACCTCTAACAAGAGAAGATTTAAATGTACCATCTAATATCTATGCTACTGGCTTGGTATGGTTGCTTAGGAAAACATGCTGACCTTCTGTTCGTGTTAATTTATCCATGTAGTAGAAAGGAATATGGACTAGTACTGAAAAGTGAAAACAGGTCTAGGTTTCAAGATCAGTTTCTGTCTTCAAGACGAGAACTTGTTGGTCTTATCCTGTAGCTTGCATCTTTAATTAAGAAAATATGAACCTTGTTCCGATTAAAAACCATTCTGGTATTCGGTGAGGGGCGTTCGGTTGGGGATTCACACCATTCTTTCAAATGAGCTTTGATCAAGAAGCCATTTAGCATGTATATGGATTTTGTAAAGGTGTTCTTAAGTGTACATTTTGCACTTTCAAATGAGCTTTCTATAGATGCCTGTTACCAAGTGAGGATATTGTTAGATATTACTACCTCAGTTCCTTAATATAAGACATTTTGGAAATTCAGTTTGAATTGCCAAAACGTCTTGTATTTGGGAACTGAGGGAGTATAATTTATGGAGCTCTTTTACGGTGGTTGGGACGGTACCCGTCGGTACCGCCAGTTATAATTTTTCTTAGCCATTGATTAAGTCCTGATTTTTGTTAGCCGTTGATTAAATATGATGAAGTTCCCTGAAGAAAAAAAACTGAAGTTCATCCCTGTACGCGCGAATCCATCGTTCAGTTCGGCCTAATCGTGCCCGACCGGTGGCTCGTTTTGAACGCTCTGACAAGGTGGGTCCACTGTCAGAGCTGACGGACGTTAGCTGCGGCCGTTTGGGGCTACCCAGAGGAAAAGGCCACTGCAATACGGACCTCGAGGTCAAGCTCCAGCCCAAGAAAAAAAAAAGGACGTGATTCCCTTGAGCGATGTACGGAGTAGCAGCAGCGAGCCAGCATGGAAGGTCGCCGTGCTGCGAGAAGACGCACACGAACAAGGGGGTGTGGACGAAGGAGGACCAGCGGCTGATCGGCTACACCAAGGCGCACGGCGTCCCGTGCTGGCGGTCGCTGCCCAAGGCCGCGGGGCTCTTCATCGGATGGCCGGCGGCCGATGAGCACGTGCGGCGGCGGAGCAGCACACGCGTGGGCTCCGTAGAGCGTGCATCAAAAGCACAGCCTCTCCCGTCACCTATTGGTGGCGCTGGGGACCATACGGCCTCGCCCATTGCCCTGTGCGCAGAAAACGCAGTCGGCATCCTAGAGCGCGTCCCCGTCGGCATCGTGCTCCTCCTTGTCGCCGTGGGCCTCTCAGAGCTCCACCTTCTTGTCCGATAGATTATCCTCGTCGTCCTGATAATATCCATTGAAGGAATCGATCCAGTTCTCCTCTAATCACCAGCGAGGGGGCCGTCTTCCCCGAATCCGGCTCCGGCCGCCGGCGCGTCGATCTCCTCAACGAAGTCGCCTCGGTCTTCCTCGTATGTTCCTGGACCTCCCCCGTGACTCTAGGAACTGCAGGCGAAGCTCCGAAGGGCCTCGCGTCTTGGAGCCACTCCTCCACGCCGTCGAGCTCCACGTCCTCGGTCGCGTCGACCGCGGAGGCCCTCCGTCCTCGGACGCATCCCTACCGCCCTCGCGCATGCGTGCCACGAGGCAGCCGCCGGGGAGCGGCAGACCGCGTCGCCGTCATCGTCTAGCGCGCCCCCACGCGTGCTCGCCTTGAGGCAGCTGTCGGGGAGCCGCCGACCGCCGGACCGTCTTCCCACAAAATAAATTTAAAATAAAAAGTGAGGAAACGAGAAAATATCATTTAATAATTAAAATAAAATTATGGTCGCACATATATTTGGTACCTGTCCCACAGTTTTGGTACCGGTCCCACAAAATTTTGGTACCGGTCCCACACAATTTTCGGTACCGTGGAACCGTTCGGTACCGTCAGTCTGGTACCGACTATTTTAACACCGTTAGATCATGGTGGATGAATGGTTATTAAAAATGCCAACCACCCTAAAACTTGTATAATTTATGATGTAAGGTAAAATTTGTTGCCAGTTGATTGACATGCACAAATGCATTACAGTCCCTGATTTCCCACTGAATCCCTGTTCCTTCCATCCCACCAGATTTATAATTTCTTCCTCCATACCATCAATGGTGACCATTTTGCCCCCATGGTACTAATTTAACGCAAGGCCACAATGGTCACTATCAATGACGTAGAAGGAAAAAAGAGAGTGAAAACTGGTGACTTGGAAGGAATAGAGACTTCATTGGTAATTAGGAACTAAGAGATATTCAGGGGCACAGAGAGAATTTTCTCTATTTTGTACGCTTTTGCTTCGTTAGTATCTGTCGGCACTGTTTTAAGCAGGCAGGTAGTTGGCATATTCTGAAATACCTATTTCTTAGGTTCGTATGGAAGTGTGGAGTTGGTTAAATGTTTCAATACCAGTTAATGTAATCTTGTAAGTTATACTAGTATTCATTAATCCTATTTTTCTCGTTGACTTATAATAGTACAAACCTTTCGATTTAGGTTCCTGTGGCGGCATCTCAAAATTGGACTGGCCTACAAGAATGAGAATAGCTCTTGAAGCTGCAAAAGGTCTGGAGTATCTTCATGAGCGTGTTACTCCACCTGTTATACACAGGGACTTCAAGAGCAGCAACATTCTCTTGGACAAGGACTTCCATGCAAGAGTCTCAGACTTCGGTTTAGCCAAGCTTGGGTCTGATAGAGCTGGTGGTCATGTGTCAACTCGAGTTTTAGGCACACAAGGCTATGTTGCACCAGAGTAAGACCAGATTCCTTTGATTTTCCCTTTGGATACTTTGATTTGTGGTCCTTTTGTTAACTTTGTTCCCATGAACATGCTGAGTCCATTGTTCAAGAAATTAAATTTGATACTGGTGTGTGCAATCATTTTTATGTGTTTTACTCGACTGATTATACTATCTAATGCTGGTGTGCTACGAATTCTGTAGATATGCATTAACTGGGCATTTGACAACCAAATCAGACGTGTACAGCTATGGGGTTGTGCTTCTGGAGTTGCTTACTGGCAGGGTACCAGTTGATATGAAGAGGCCTCCTGGAGAAGGTGTTTTAGTCAACTGGGTAAGCATAACATTGGCTGACAAATACAATCTGATTTATGCATCTTTAATTTTAACTCTTTTGTTCTGCAATCTTGAAGCATAATGTTTATTGAATAATGTGTATTAGCCTAAAAGAGATGACGGAACACTGAGCTGGTGAGTCCTTCCATTGCGAAAACTTGGAAGTGATTTCCATCTGGGAAATGGATATGTACTATTGTACATGTATTTAAATTCCTCTAGAAAATGTAGATGCACTGAAATTCTGTATTATTAGTTATTCTATGATTTTTTTTCATGTGCTCATTAGTCACATATCTTATTTTGGATCCATCTGCCTCTCTCTTCTTGTACTTGATAGGAAAAGGTCACAGTTTCATCATTTTTTTTCTTCATGTATGAAGTGAACATTACATAGACCTAATCCATCACTTGTTGCATTGATGCAGGCGTTACCTATGCTCACTGATCGAGAGAAAGTTGTGCAGATCTTGGATCCATCACTGGAAGGTCAATATTCATTGAAAGATGCTGTTCAAGTGGCTGCTATTGCTGCCATGTGTGTTCAGCCGGAGGCTGACTATAGGCCGCTAATGGCTGATGTAGTCCAATCGTTGGTTCCACTCGTCAAGAATCGTTCCACTTCTAAATCGTGCAACCCAAATATCCAAGCATCCAGGCCACTCGACTAGGATATCAAGTTTGGTGGTTGTCTTCTTTGGAGCTTCTTATCTAGAAACTAACACCGTCTGCTGAGATGATGGGATCTGTATGCTTGTTGACATAATCTTTTCCACTGCTTGTGGTGTTCTCCTTTCGAAGGTGCATGGTAAACGAGGGGTATGTTTATAATTTAAGCAAGGGTTTTGTATGATGATCCTGAAAACTAGTTTTAGGTTTGAAGGAAAGTTCTCAAGCCATGTGCAAGTAATGATGATCTGGGTTGTAGGACTATTCATCATTAGATTGTAGTGTTGTACTATTGAGTTGGCAAATTTCCATGTGCTTATTAATTTTATTTTGGCTTGACATGTATGCTAGTTCAAGACTCTTTAGGTGCCTTGGAATGATTATGTTCAGAAGTCTAAACTCTTTGGCTAAGGATACTAAACTCATCGCCGTGTCCTAAGTTTCTGGAATTTATACCAAGGATCCTTTCACTGGTTGAGTTATTTCTTACTTACTGTTGTCATGTCGGAGTGCTCGGTCCTACAAGTCAATCTGATTGAGAGGAACTTCAGTTTCTATCATGTACTCCCTCCGTATCGAAATATAAGATGTTTTAGCATTTTTTTGATCCAAATGTATCTATCTTACGCATGAACATGTCTAGATACATGTTGGTCCAAAAATGCTAAAACATCTTATATTTTGATACGGAGGGAGTATGTGATAAGGAGAAAATGTTTCTGGAAAACTCATGGTCTTTCTTGTTCCGGTGTATTCAAAGTTCCCCAACACCAAACTATTTCCTTGCGTTTTTTGCGACAACCTGTAAGTTGGGGCATTATTTATGCAAATTTCCACCTTCCAAGGGAAGGTTCTAGATTCACATGATCAATGTGTTAATGGCTAAAGCGGTTGATGGTGATTGGTGCATCACATTTCTGCAGTTCAGCCTTCACGTATCAAGGACAGTTTGTTGGTCAGTGGCTCAGTGCTCTTGAGTGGTGAAGCCTGAACAACTAATCCAGAAAATACGCAGTACCAGCATAGGCCAGATTTCTGTATCAGTTGAGTGCAAGTGTCAGAAAGAGTTTGGTGCTAGAGCTCCAGTGCCACCTTCATCCCTTCCCTCCTCGCTGATGTCGCCGGTAACTGACCAACAACAGCTATAGGACCTTGCTGCCTCCCCTCGCATGCTCGTGGCCTCCCCTCTCTCGTACAAATAAAAAGAAACGAAAAATATACACAAAGCATGAAGGAACAGAAAATATAGAAATAAAAAATTAAAAGGTAAAATGAAATTTAAAATAAAAAGGAAATAAGAAAAGAAACAGGATTTTTAAAAAGAAAAGTAAAAACGAAAACAGAAAATGGAAAAAAATAGAGACCTTACTGGGCCGGCCGCCATGTTCTGTTGGGCGTCGGCGGCTCGGCGCTAACAATCGCAGCGGGAAAATCCTATATATCACCCGCAGGCGGTGCGAGATGGCCGCGCCGCTTGAAGGGCTTCGCTGCTGGGCCGGCTTATTTCAGCAGATATTTTTCTTTTCTTTTTTAGTCTTCTTTTCTGTTTTGCTCTTTTTTTCTACTAATTTTGTTTCCTATATATTTTATGTTTTTCTCGTTTTCATTTCTTCTCAACTTTTTATGATTCTTGAAAAAAATCATTTTTTGAAAAGTTCAAATTTCAAAAATGTCCAGAATAGAAAATTGTCAGATTTGAGAATTGTCATTTTTTTTAAAAATGATCAAATTTCATATAAGTTCATAACTGAAAATTGTTCAGATTTAAAAAATCAGTTTTAAAAATATTCAGATTGAAAATGTTCATAATTAAAAATGTTCAGATTTGAAAAGAATCAAATTTTAAAAATGTTCAGATTTAAAACTTACTCATATTTTTAAAAAATGACAGACGTAAAAAACAGATATTGAAAATGTTCAGTTTTTCCTAAAAAAAAAGGTTTGATTTTTTCTAGATTTTCTTTCAGATTTTGGTAAAGGAAAACAATTTTTTCACCTTAAGCGCCTATATTAATCGCCGAGCCTTGTGGATGCTCTAACCGGTGCCATATAGGTGCTCTCGTCAAATCGGAACTACTCAGGTTCCTTCTTGGGCAGGGATTAGCTAGCATGAGCAATATCTAGCTGAAGCGAGCCAAGCATGAGGGAACACGCGGTTCAGCCCAAGTACCTTGTTAAAAAAATGATTCATATAAAGGAGGGGATGTGGTATTTTGATAGAATAGGGGTGCAATATCACCGAAATCAGTAGCAGACCAAATTTAAAGCCCAGGCAAACACCTAATTCTAAGGCTTATGATGCTAATTCTTTGTCTAATATCGATCAAATTACAGTAGCCAGCCGGCCGGAAGCCCGGGCAGGGCGCTAGGTGCGCCACTGACCGAAATTGCAAGCATAAAAACTCAGGTGGGTGGGAAGGTATCAGCCCCTCCCCACCGATAAGCCACGCCTTAGTCTACGCCCAAGTACCTTGTTCGTCTTTCGACAATTTTGCATTGGTTAAATGCAGATCTCCTCTCTGACGAGCACATGCATGACAAGTTGACAACCATGGTCGAAGGTCGATGGCCATCGGCTGTACGTCGTCGCCTATAAAAAAAATCAGCAATGTGCTCCTCGCAAGTCTCAGCAACTTAGCACGAGGATGGTGCACCATCTTGGCTGATCGCGCAAGATCAGATCAAAGATGGAGAAGGGGCGTTCCGGTCAAAGCGCCTCATCGGTCATCCCAAGTCTGGGCAACGGTCAGTCTCCGTGGTACATGTAAAATCAGCATGTGAGCGGGCACAGCCCGACCTGTAGCTTAGTTTTTTTTGGCAGCAACGCGGTAGCCCTGTCGGGTGAGAGCAACAGCGCCCGGATTCCAGGGTCGCTTTTGGAATCCCCGTTTGACCACCAGCCGGCCAAACTGGGTCGCAGCTTAACTTGTTTCTTCCCACCTCCTCCCCCCACCCCCCTTCTCCAACATGCGATTAGTGTTGCAGCGTTACGGGCACATGGAAAGTGCACATATGTATTTCTCTCAACACATGTTTTGGGTGACATCTTGCGCATGTATTTTGCAGAAATATACAAGTACATGTAAGAGATCGGAAATAGCAAATGCAGTACGAGCTAGAGAACTTGCCTCTGGCAAGATGGTTAGGAGGGTGGTTGTACCCCCAACCCACCAGAGTTCAAATCCTAGATTTGACATTGATATTTCTCATTTAGGCGGAATATTCTTCAGTGGGAGGCGACGTTTCTGTCGACAGCGAGACACCTGTGGTGACTTCGTCAATCTCAAGATCCAACCGCCGGCTCAGTCTTTCGGAGGTGCTCATAGGGGTAGGGTATGCGTGCGTTCATAGGGGTGAGTGTGTGCACGTGTATGTGAGCGTCTGCGTTGTACTGTGTTTCGCAAAAAAATGCAGTACGCAGCTCTACCCATGTGCAAAATCTCGATGCAAAATTTGTATTACTTTTAGACTTTGATACGTCTCAAACGTATCTATAATTTTTGATGTTCCATGCTTGTTTTATACCTATTGCTACATGTTTTATATACACATCATAGCATTTTTATGCATTTTCTGGGACTAACCTATTAACAAGATGCCACACTGTCAGTTCCTATTTTCTGCAGTTTTTCCGTTTCAGAAAAGCTAGTCAAGAAATATTCTCGGAATTGGACGAAAATCAACGCACCCCAGTATTTCACCGACACGATCACGAAGACCGAAGGGGACTCGAAGAGGCGACCCAGGGCCGCCACACCACACCTGGGCGCGGCACCCTAGGTCGGCGCGTCGAGGTGGCGTGTGGGCCCCTCGGGTGCCTGCTGCCGACGCCCTTTCGCCTATATATTGACTTCCTCCCGAAAACCCTAACTACCCGAGCAATTATCCACGAAAAGTTCCGCCGTCGTCGTCAACCCTAGTTCGGGAGGGTTCTGAAGCTCTTCCCGGCACCCTGCCGGAGAGAGATCATCGCCGGAGGGCTCTACATCGCCATGCCCGTCTCCGGAGTGATGCGTGAGTAGTTCATCCTTGCACTACGGGTCCATAGCAGTAGCTAGATGGTTGTGTCTCCACTTTGTGTTATCATGTTTAGATCTTGTGAGCTGCCTAACATGATCAAGATCATATTATTGTAATGCTACATGTTGTGTTTGCTGGGATCCGATGAATAGTGATGTTATGATCAAGTTGTTTATCAATAAATCTACTGTTTTATTTATGTTCTTGCATGCTCTCCATTGCTAGTAGATATTTTGGCCAAGTAGATGCTTGTGACTCCAAGAGAGAGTATTTATGCTCGATAGTGGGTTCGTGCCTCCAGTAATCTGGGTGAGTGACAACAACATCTAAGGTTGTGGATGTGCCGTTGCCACTAGGGATAAAATAACCGATGCTTAGCTTAAGGGTACGTCTGTTAAGTCTAATGCATTTGTTTACATTACACACTTTGCTTAATACAATAATCTGTTGCTTACAACTTAATACTAGCGGGAGACACGGATGCTATCTCGGTAGTGGATTCTTTAGGCATGGATGCGGCTGGCAAGCGGTCCATGAATTATGTTGTAATACCCAATAAATACTACAATAAACGATCATGTCATATATTGCATTGTCATGCGCTCACTATTTGTCAATTGTCCAGCTGTAATTTGTTTACCCAACATGTATGTTATCTTTTATGGAGAGACACCACTAGTGAATTGTGGACCCCAGTCCATTCCTCTACACTGATAAAAACACCTACTGCAATCATTTGTTCTCTGTTATTTTCTGCAATTATTATTGTCCACACCATATGTTTAATCCTTTGTATTCAGCAAGCCGGGAAGATTGACAACCTTCCTGTTTCGTTGGGGAAAAGTAGTTTGATTGTGGTGTGTGCAGGTGATACGTCTCAAACATATCTATAATTTCTGATGTTCCATGTTGATATTATACCAATTGTTACATGTTTTATATACACTTCATAGCATTTTTATTCATTTTCTGGGACTAACCTATTAACAAGATGCCACAGTGCCAGTTCATGTTTTCTGCTGTTTTTGTATTCCATAAAAGCTAGTCTGGAAATATTCTCGGAATTGGACGAAACTTGGACAGAACCTCCTATTTTTCCAACACGAAGACGGAGTCCAGAGGAGAGACAGAGGAGGGCCACGTGGGGTGGTGTGGGGCCCTCGTGGCTCCGCAGCCGCCGCCCTTTCGCCTATTTATTCCTCCCGACACGAAAACCCTAAATACCCGAGCCATTATCCACGAAAAGTTCCAGAGACGCCGCCGCCGTCAACCCTAGCTCGGGAGGGTTCAGAAGCTCTTCCCGGCACCCTGCCGGAGAGGGGAATCATCACCGGAGGGCTCTACATCACCATGCCTGCCTCCGGAGTGATGCGTGAGTAGTTCATCCTTGGACTACGGGTCCATGGCAGTAGCTAGATGGTTGTCTCTCCACTTTATGCTATCATGTTTAGATCTTGTGAGCTGCCTATCATGATCAAGATCATCTTATTGTAATGCTACATGTTGTGTTTGCGGGATCCGATGAATATTGAATACTATGTCAAGTTGATTATCAATCTATCTTATATGTTATTTATGATCTTGCATGCTTTCCGTTACTAGTAGATGCTTTGGCCAAGTAGATGCTTGTAACTCCAAGAGTGAGTATTTATGCTAGATAGTGGGTTCATGCCTCCGGTAATCTGGGAGAGTGACAATAACTTCTAAGATTGTGGATGTGCTGTTGCCACTAGGGATAAAATAACCGATGCTTAGCTTAAGGGTACGCCGTTAGGTCTAATGCATTTGTTTACATTACGCACATTACTTAATGCAATTATCGTTGCTTGCAACTTAATACCAACGGGGAACTCGGTATGACAACCTGGCGGTGGATTATTAGTCATAGACGCTGTTGGATAACGGTCTATGTATTTTGTCGTAATGCCCACATGAATATCATAGTAATCATCATGTCATATATATGCATTGTCATGCGCTCAATATTTTGTCAATTGCCCAGCTGTAATTTGTTCACCCAGCATGTTAGTTATTTTTATGGAGAGACACCACTAGTGAACTGTGGACCCCGGTCCATTCTTTTACACTGATAATACAACCAACTGCAAACATTGTTCCTTTTCATTCTCTGCAATTTACTACTGTTTTCCACACCATACGTTTAATCTTTGTTTTCAGCAAGCCGGTGAGATTGACAACCTCACTGTTTCGTTGGGGCAAATAGTTTGATTGTGTTGTGTGCAGTTCCACGTCAGCGCGCCACTGACAACCTTCAGAAGTGATTTCTTGCTCCTACTGTTCGATTAAACCTTGGTTTCATACTGAGGAAAACTGCTGCTACACTGCTTCATATACCTTCCTCTTGGGGTCTCCCAACGAACGTGTGATCCACGCAATCAAGCAATTTTCTGGCGCCGTTGCCGGGAGTGGAAGCACTTCGGTTCAGAAATCTCCTTCTTCCCCTTCCACACGCCATATTTTCTGGCGCCGTTGCCGGGAGCAAGAGGATTTCTGCAAGGGGAGTTTCACGCTTCCAATCTCTTTACTTTGTTATTGTCTTGCTTAGTTTATTTTTATTTAGTCTTGTTTGCTTTATTTATCAAAAACACAAAAAAATTAGTTACTTTTATTTTTCGAATTGTTATTTTTCAGTCTTGTTATCATGTCTAGCCCTGTTCCTGTCATCATGTCACCTGAGGAAGAGATCTTCACTTTCAAGCAAGGGAGTGAGGAGAGTTTTAAAGATGCTTGGTCTAGAATTTTTGAGTCTTATGCTAAAACTGAACCTAAAATGACTTTAAGCCTGCTTCTTAGTAGCTTTTATTTTGGTCTTGTTCTTTGCTACAGATATGCTTTAGATGCTGTGGTAGGAGGAGATTTCCTTCGTTATGATGGGGATCAAGCTTTTAATGCTATAAAAAATGATTACAATTTCTAGCCCTCCAATCAGTAAAATTGATTTGGCTTTGACAAGCATAAGTGATAGACTTAACACTCTTGAAACAAACATATCTGGTCTAAAAGAAGGGTATAATCAAATTTGTGAACACTATGATAATGTGCCAGTAAATTTTGAACCATCGGGATGGGTTCCCTCAGTAAAAGTTGTTATCAATGGTGAAACTTTTCATGCTCGCTGTGATATTATGTCTGAATTCTGTTTAATGCCCAAGGATATTTTTGATTCCTTAAATCTTTGGGAGCTTTCCAAATGCGAAGATTGTATAATTTTGGGTGATAATACTATTAAATTACCAAGAGGAGTAGCCGAAGGAGTATTTACAAAACTCCTGGGGATAACAATATCTATTGATTATCTTGTCATTGAATGTGCAGGAGTAGGACAAATTACGCTTGGAAGATCTCTGTTGAAACGCTTTGGAGCAATAATAGATGTGGGCCAAGGCACTATGAATTTCGCCTCTTCACCTATGTGTAACCAAGTATTTCCTAAAGATAAGGGTAAGGTAAGAGAGCTAAGCGTAAGATTGTTGATGCTTCATCACTTGGAAACACTTGATTCTTACTTTCTGCGCCTAGCTGAAAGGCGTTAAAGAAAAGCGCTTATGGGAGACAACCCATTATTTTATTTCTGCAATTTTTCTTTTTTTGAGTCAAGGAGTTGTTTACTTCTGTAACAATTCCTTTGTATCTTTATTTTATCGCATTGTTGTGCCAAGTATTGCCTCTAATAGGAAGATGATGCTAGATTTGGATTTCTGCGCAGGAACAGATTTCTGCTGTTCACCGTTTTAATTCTGTAAAATCACAGAAAAATTATTTAAATCTGAAATTTTTGTGCGTGATCCTCAGATATGTACGCATCTTTCGTTAGTTTAAAGTTTTTCGATCTGAGCAACGTAAGTGCCTCGAAAAAATTCGTCTTTGCGGACTGTTCTGTTTAGACAGATTCTGTCTTTTATTTTTCGCATTCTCTCTTTTACTAGTGTTGAGTGGAATTCTTTTTTAGGGTGAAGAGCTTCACATAACATCAGTGGCAGTAGCTAATGTTAAAAGTAACGGTCATGTTTGTGTCCTTATAGAACATGTGAGTTTTTGATTGTGCACTAACCCTCTAATGAGAATTACTTTGAGTTTGGTGTGGCGGAAGTTTTCAAGGGTCAAGAGAGAAGGATGATATAATGTGATCAAGAAGAGTGAAGAGCTTAAGCTTGGGGATGCTCCCATGGATCACCCCAGCATATTTCAAGAAGACTCAAGCGTCTAAGCTTGGGGATGCCCAAGGCATCCCCTTCTTCATCAGCAACTTATCAGGTCATCTCTAGTGAAACTATATTTTAATTCTTTCACATCATATGTGCTTTACTTGGAGCGTCTGTGTGCTTTTATTTTCAGTATTTTATTTTTCTTATGGTCAACTTGATTGGACCCCAGCATTCTTGATTGGGAGAGAGACACGCTCCGCTTTTTCATATGAATACTCCTATTCTTCACTTATACTTGTTGAGTATTCTTATCTAGCTATTGCTATGCTTTTAGCTCCTGTTTTGCATGCATCTCTTATTCAGAGCTGTTAGTTCTTTTAAAGAAAGTACTCTCTTGCTTCACTTATAATTGTTTGGAGAGTTTATGTTGAAATAAATTGATTGGTGTTTGGTTGGAACAGAAAATGTTGCATGTGGTAGATGGTATAATGGAAAAAGCTTACATATTCTTGTAGATCATTGTATTGGATAATTTGATACTTGTCAATTGTTTTGAGTTATCAAGTAGTTCATGTTTAAGCTTTTGTATCATGTAGTTAAAACCTATTAATGAAGAACTACCGTAAAGCTCGTTGAAATTTGGTTTGCATGATTGGTATCTCTAAGGTCTAGATATTTTCTAGTAAAAGGGTTTGGTTAACAAGGAAGACAGTGTAGAGTCTTATAATGCTTGCAATATGTTTTCATATAAGTCTTGCTGTGTCGGTTGATATCCTGTGTTTGCTTCAAATAACCTTGCTAGCCTAAACTCTGTACTGAGAGGGAATGCTTCTCGTGCATCCAAAACCTTGAGCCAAAATCCATGCCATCTGTGTCCACCATAACTACCTATATGTGGTATTTCCTTGCCATTCCAAGTAAATTTTTCATGTGCTACCTTTAAACTATTCAAATTATTACTCCTATTTTGTGTCAATGTTTACCAAGCTCATGAGGTCAACTGTCAAACAGACTTTACCACCGGACTAGCGGCATATACATCCGCTTATCCATTAATTTTGCAAAAAGAGCTGGCAAATGGGGTGCCCAGTCCCAATTAATTACAACTTTAACCGCTTAATTCTCTTCACATTTTTGCCCTGATTTATCAGTCAAGCAATGACAAACAGTGAAATATCTGCATGTGTAAACAAAAGAGAAAGAGGGATGATCTGCCTTGCTGGTAGAAATAACGTCCTTCATGGGAGCCGCTCTTAAAAGTCTGGTTGGCAGGGGTCATATTGTACTTTCCATTTTCTGATTCGTTGACAATTAACAAACACCTCTCAAAACTTATTTTTACTCTCTATATGATTTCAAAAACTTAAAAAGCTCTAGCACATGATTTAATCCCTGCTTCCCTCTGCGAAGGGCCTTTCTTTTACTTTTATGTTGAGTCAGTTTACCTACTTCTTTCTATCTTAGAAGCAAACACTAGTGTCAACTTTGGTGCAACAATTTTTATATGCTCGTATATTGCACTTATTATATGCTTTGTGTTGACAAATATCCATGAGATATATATGTTGAAAGTTGAAAGCAATTGCTGAAACTTAAATCTTCCTTTGTGTTGGTTAAATACCTTTTACTTAGAATCTATTGCTTTATGAGTTAACTCTTATGCAAAACTCTTTGATGCTTGTCTCGAAAGTACTATTCATGAAAAGTTTTTGCTTATATGATTCAGTTGTTTGCTCATTATCTACTTGCTAGCAAACTATAGACCATTGACCTGGATCACTTCATTCATAACATGTGCTTTAATACTATTTGATCAAGATTATGATTGTAGCATGTCACCTCAGAAATTATTTTGTTTTTATCGTTTTACCTACTCGAGGACGAGTAGAACTAAGCTTGGGGATGCTTGATACGTCTCAAACGTATCTATAATTTCTGATGTTCCATGTTGATATTATACCAATTGTTACATGTTTTATATACACTTCATAGCATTTTTATGCATTTTCTGGGACTAACCTATTAACAAGATGCCACAGTGCCAGTTCCTGTTTTCTGCTGTTTTTGTATTCCAGAAAAGCTAGTCTGGAAATATTCTCGGAATTGGACGAAACTTGGACAGAACCTCCTATTTTTCCAACACGAAGACGGAGTCCAGAGGAGAGACGGAGGAGGGCCACGTGGCACCCACACCATGGGGCGCGCGGGCCCCCCTGCCCGCCGTGGGGTGGTGTGGGCCCTCGTGGCTCCGCAGCCGCCGCCCTTTCGCCTATTTATTCCTCCCGACGCGAAAACCCTAAATACCCGAGCCATTATCCACGAAAAGTTCCAGAGACGCCGCCGCCGTCAACCCTAGCTCGGGAGGGTTCAGAAGCTCTTCCCGGCACCCTGCCGGAGAGGGGAATCATCACCGGAGGGCTCTACATCACCATGCCTGCCTCCGGAGTGATGCGTGAGTAGTTCATCCTTGGACTACGGGTCCATGGCAGTAGCTAGATGGTTGTCTCTCCACTTTATGCTATCATGTTTAGATCTTGTGAGCTGCCTATCATGATCAAGATCATCTTATTGTAATGCTACATGTTGTGTTTGCTGGGATCCGATGAATATTGAATACTATGTCAAGTTGATTATCAATCTATCTTATATGTTATTTATGATCTTGCATGCTTTCCGTTACTAGTAGATGCTTTGGCCAAGTAGATGCTTGTAACTCCAAGAGTGAGTATTTATGCTAGATAGTGGGTTCATGCCTCCGGTAATCTGGGAGAGTGACAATAACTTCTAAGATTGTGGATGTGCTGTTGCCACTAGGGATAAAATAACCGATGCTTAGCTTAAGGGTACGCCGTTAGGTCTAATGCATTTGTTTACATTACGCACATTACTTAATGCAATTATCCGTTGCTTGCAACTTAATACCAACGGGGAACTCGGTATGACAACCTGGCGGTGGATTATTAGTCATAGACGCTGTTGGATAACGGTCTATGTATTTTGTCGTAATGCCCACATGAATATCATAGTAATCATCATGTCATATATATGCATTGTCATGCGCTCAATATTTTGTCAATTGCCCAGCTGTAATTTGTTCACCCAGCATGTTAGTTATCTTTTATGGAGAGACACCACTAGTGAACTGTGGACCCCGGTCCATTCTTTTACACTGATAATACAACCAACTGCAAACATTGTTCCTTTTCATTCTCTGCAATTTACTACTGTTTTCCACACCATACGTTTAATCCTTTGTTTTCAGCAAGCCGGTGAGATTGACAACCTCACTGTTTCGTTGGGGCAAAGTAGTTTGATTGTGTTGTGTGCAGGTTCCACGTCAGCGCGCCACTGACAACCTTCAGAAGTGATTTCTTGCTCCTACTGGTTCGATTAAACCTTGGTTTCATACTGAGGGAAACTGCTGCTACACTGCTTCATACCTTGCTCTTGGGGTCTCCCAACGAACGTGTGATCCACGCAATCAGCAGGTTCCACGTCAGTACTTGTAAACGGCGCCACTGACAACCTTCTGAAGTGCTCTTGACTCCTACTGGATCTGATAACCTTGGTAGATATCAAGGAAAAACTGCTGCTACACTAAATCATACCTTCCTCTTGGGGTCTCCCAACGAACGTGTGTTTACACGCCAACAAGCAGACTTCACATAAAAAAAAGATATATTTGAATATTTTTTGAAGTTTTTGGAAATGTGTAATGTTCACCCACCCAGATCAATCCATTTGTCATTTTTGCCTAGGATAAAATATAACAATTTTTTGATTGATTTTTTGGAAAACTCAAAGATCATATGATTATCTACATGTAGGATTTTTTCATGGTTTTTTTGGAACTTCAGAATGCAGAATTTGAACGTTTCATAAAACAGGCTCCTACTTGCCTTGTATCTACACCTACATTGAAAAACATCTCTTGTCAAAACCAATTTATGAACTTGAGAGAGAGAGAGAGAGAGGCATTTTGCCTTCCGAGCTCATATGCTCTGATCAAATAAAAAACATTAAAAATAGTAAAACATTTTCACACAATTATGATTTTTTTTGCAACAAACATAAACATGGTTTCTAAATACACAAGGTTCATGATAAAATGGCATGTGTGGTGCTATGTGCACAAAGAACGAAATAGTGCTCTAAAAAATGTTTTTAAATCCCATTTCGGCCACTGATTTGTCTTTTTTGCATAGAACAGACCAAATGTTATTTCAGCACGAAACTTGGCACGTAAGTACAACATTTGTATATGTTTGTCTCCAAATGTTTTCACAATTTTTGAAAAGTTTTACTATTTTTAAAATTTTGTTTATTCTATGAGAAGCATATGAGCTCAGGAGCCAATATGATTTTCCGCTTACATAACTGCTATTTTCTTCCACCTAGAATTAACTGTTCTGAATTGCTCAATGTTAGGGGTAGAAGAAACAATTTTTCCATGATGTAAAGTCTTACAAATAACTGTTACTACGATAGTTGTGTGACTCCTCTACATAAAAATGATGTACACATTTCTTGAAAGTATTTGGTTCATCTCACAATTTATATGTTTATGTGATTTTTATAGATGTTTATCAGGGTGGGCATATTTCCCGATCCCGAATCCCGAATTTCCCGATCCCGAACCCGAATTTCCTGATCACTTTCTCGGGAAGTTGATCTGATTTCCTGGAATTATTTAGGGAAATTCGGGAATATAGTATTTGATCCCGAACAGCCCAAATATCCCGAAATAGAAAAAAACCAGTAAGAAAGCCCAGTAAGAAAAGCCCAACTTCCCACCAAACTCCTTAGCCCTAATTTGGATAATCGATACCACCCCGTACTCTCCAGTCTCCAGCGCGTTGCCACCCCTCTGGCCTCTCCGCGTCCCGCCCTTGCCTCGCCGAGTCGCCGCTCCCTCGCCGAGTCGCCGCTGCCCCGCTGCCGTGCTCCGCTCCTTCACCGGTCGCCTGTCCCGCGCTCCCCTCCGTCTTCGAGCCGCCGGTCCTGCGCTCCACTTCCCCGCCTCCCGCCAATCGCCATGGCTCGCGGCCTCGCGCGATGAGCACGAGCAGGGCTCGCGCGGCTTCTCTCCCTTGCCGAGTCGCTGCTGCCGTGCTCCCCTCGCTCGCCGGTCCCGCGCTCCCATCCGTGTTCGAGCCGCCGCTGCCGTGCTCCACTCCCTAGCCTCCCGCCATGGCCACGCGCGACAAGCACAAGCGGGGCTCACGCGGCTCCATCGTCCATGCTCTTCCATCCCCATTTTCGGGATGTTCAGGATTTCCCGATCCCGATCCCGAAATGTCGGGATCCCGAATTTTCGGGAAACAGAAATTTTGAGTGATTTTCAGGATTCATTTCCTAAAACCCGAATTATTTTTTTCCCGATTTTCCCATCCCGAAATTTCGGGAAATCCCGAACGCCCACCCTGATATGTTTACATACAATGTGGTTTGGCGCAACCTATGGGTACGGATAAAAGTGTGTCAACATTTCACCTTTGTTGGGGACATGCCCTAGAGGCAATAATAATTGTTATTATTAATTTTTGTTTCATAATTAATGTTTATGTTTTATGCTATAACTGTTATGCTCTCTGAATATGAGATTCAGAAGGAAAAAACCCATACGCACATGTAGAATAATAACACATCAGATAAGGTCCTTGTCTTCCCTCTAGAGACTAACCCATTGGTTGTATGATGGCCCTATATCTTCCTGGTCATGGGTATGATTTATACTGACAACAATGGGAGCGCATGTTGGCTGGGCAGACCCAACCGTTGATATACTATGTGAAAGTGCATGTGTTGCCCCATGTGTGGTTTTGGTAATTAATGACAATCCTTATGGACAAATGTTTCTATTGAGATATACTTGTAGATCTTGTCCATAGGAAATGATTGGAGTTCATGTGTTGGACTCTAGAAGATTACATGATGATCAATGCTCTACTCAAGGGTTTATATGAAGAATGGTCATGTGTAGAAAGATGAAGTGCAAGCTCAATATGATCCATCTCGAAAGATAACATTTGATTGATGCTTGCAAAGGAGACATGAAGACGGAGCTTTGCGAGGCCCTCCCATAATGGAGTATGGGGGAGCATTTGGAGAAGTCTTCATCAAGTATGTGCTAGCAAGCACAATCAAGAAAGGTGTTCCAACTTGAGAGAGTCAAGATCGTCATCATCGAGCTCAAGTGGAATGCGCAAGACAAATGTATGATCTTGATAGGTTTTCTATTTTACCGGTCTCATGTTGTTAGTGGGAGACCAGGTTTTAGGATAGACGGCGTACTATCAAGAGGGGTTCTCAAGTGAGTAACTTGATCGCATCTTTGTGGAGAGCTCATACCTTTGCATACTTGGCATATCATCTTTCTTGGTTCTTATTTGGCTTTTCTCCTTGTTGGGTTTTGGTGCTTGTCGTGATCTTCATGACAAACCCAAGTTCTTCGAAAACGGATTTCTTATGGAAAACTTGTTGCGTTTTCGTGTTGGAAATATTATCGGTCCTCCTTCGAGATAGGGTCCACACCTCTCCATGTGTGGTATCCCCTCTATATTATCGTTACCTTTCCAACACAATTGGATTCACCTGTTTTGGAGTTCATACGAGAAAGTTATTGCATTTCAGGTTTCACAGTTTCACTGCTTTCAGGCCGGAGTCTCCGGTCTTCTGGACCGGAGTCTCCGGTCCTTGGTTTTCCTCGAGAGTGTTTTTCTTGTTCAGCCCCTGGTGGGGGCCGAAGTTTCTGGCCCAAGGGGCCGGAGTATCCGCCCCAGGCCGGAGTTTCCGGTCCCAGGGGCCGGAGTTTCTGCCTGTGCTTTTCTCGTCTGGAAATGGTTCACCCCCTGGTGGGGGCCGGAGTTTCCGCCCCCAGGGGGCCAGAGTTTCCGCCCCGGACCGGAGTTTCCGGTCACTAGGGCCGAAAACTCCGGCGTGATATCTGGCTGCAACGGCTCTTTTCTGGGAGGGGTATAAATACCCCTCCACCTACCTCCAGCCAGCCAGCTCTGCCTAGCAACCTTTGCTTTCTCTCTCCTCCATTGTTGCAAGCTCATTTCCTTGATATCTCCCAATCCCTCCACCCAAACTCTTTGATCTTTGGAGGATTGAAGGAGAAGACCTAGATCTACATTTCCACCAATCAATATCTCCTCTAAGTGAGGGGAACATAGTGGATCTAGTTCTTGGAGTTCTTGTGTGTTCTCCTCTTTGTTCTTCCTCTCTTATTCCCCCATAAGCATTTGTTGCTTTGTTGGAATTTGAGAGTGAGGATTTGAGCACTTGTGCTCTTGCCTTTTGCATTTGGTGCATCGGTGTGCTCTCCACGAGGATTCGTGGAAGTTGAAATCTTGTGAACTTGTTACTCTTGGGTCTTCGGGCCCTAGACGCCTTTGTGGTGGTTGGACCCTTGTGTGGTCACTTGAAGCCGTTCGGGAGCCCCCAATCCATTGTGGGTTGTGCCTCGGATTGTTGTTGAAAGCCGTTCGGGAGCCCCCAATCCCATTGTGGGTTGTGCCCGGATTGTTGTTGAAAGGCTCCGGATTCCGCCTCGAAGGAATACCGATAGTGGAAGGTGAACCAAACCTTTGTGGTGCGGTTCATCGGAGAAGAGGGTGAAACCTTTGTGGTTGTTGAACCGTTGTGTCGGTTCACACCTCTCCAACGAGACGTACTCCCTTTCAAGGAGGAACTCGGGAATACATCCTCGTCTCCGCGTGCTTCGGTTATTTCTATACCCGAGCTTTTTACTTATGCACTTTACATTGTGATAGCCTTCGTGCTTGAAGTATTCTATTGCTATCACCTTGTTGCTTGTCTTGCTTAGCATAAGTTGTTGGTGCACATAGGTGAGCCTAGTTTATTTAGGTTGTTGGCTTGTTAATTTAAACACCTAGTTTTATTCCGCAATTAGCAAGCCTAAACCGGAAAAGTTTTAATCGCCTATTCACCCCCCCCTCTAGGCGACATCATTGTCCTTTCAATTGGTATCAGAGCCTGGGCTCTCTTTTTGGGCTTTACCGCCTAGAGAGTAAAAGATGTCGTTTAGGGAATTAGTGCACGATCCCACTTTCATATTCGATGGCACAAATTATGATGTTTGGAAAATTCGCATGCTTAATCTTTTTAGGGCCATGGGTCCAAATTATATTAAGAGGATTGTGGATGTGGGTTTTCTCCTCCAAAGGATTCCAAGAATTATCTTTAGAGGATGAGGAAAACTCTCATCTCGAGACTCTAGTTTCTAATGGTCTTATGTGTTTTGAGCGATGTAGTTCTTGCTTCAATCATGCCTTTTCGGAACGCTCATGAGCTTTGGACCAAGCTTCAAGATATATATGAAGTGTCCAAAATTATTGAGGATGATTGTTCTCTCCCTCCGGCCGTGATGAGTTCACAACTTTTCCACTTCACCAACATGTGATTTGTCACAAGGTAATGATATGGTGAGTGGTGATAGAAATTGCATTGTGATGGTGAATTCTATTGATTATACTTCATCTCTATCTCATTGCAATGTTCTATCTTTGGACTTAAACTCTTCTAGCACTCCAAATGTCATACATGCTAGAGTTGATAGTCCTTGCATATCATGTAATAGTTGTTTAACTAAATCTCATGATGATATGCTTCTATGTCTTGTTGCCATGAAAACAATGCTTCCATATCCTCTAGTACTTGCATGACTAACAATGTAGAGGAATCCCAACATTTGTTGGAACAAGACATGGACCTAAATGGTGCTTCAAGTAATTCTTCATCCTCTTCAATCATTAATCATGTTTGCCTTATGGCTAAGGATTCCGAGGTGTCTCCCACCTCAAATCCAAATTGTGATGATGTGGATGAGGATTCTCATGAAGAAGGTTTTGATTTTGAATCCTTAACCAAGATGGGTGAGATGGTACTTGGTGCTCTCCCCAAAGGTAGTAAAGCTATCCCTCCTCTTGTGAAATCATTGATTATGTTCTAAGAGTAGGGAATTTATTGAGGATTTGGAAAGTCAATTTGATGAGAAATGTCAAATTGAGAGATGACTCTTACTATAGCTTCCTTGAAAGCTTCTCTTGAAGAAGAAGAAGAGCTTAGGTCTTCTCTTGAAGAGAGACTTGAATCTCTTGATGAGTCTAATGATCTTATTATTGCTAAAATCATTAAGGAAAGAGATCATGCCCTTGCTAAATTAAAGTGCTTAAAAAGGAAAAAGTTGAATTTGGTGTTGGCAATGCTAGACTAAGTGAGGACATAGAGAGACTTGACAAAGCTCACAAGGCTTTAGAAAGTGAACACTCTCTCCTTATCAAGTCTCATGATCAACTCCAAACTCAACTATCTAAGAATGATAAGCTTGCCAAATTGTCTTCTTCCATTTCTAAATTAATGATGCTTGTGCTACTAACTCCACTTCTTGTGAAGCATCTATTTTGAAGGAGAATGTTGAGCTAAGGGCTCAACTTGAGTTGCTATCTAGCAAGTATGGGAAATTGGAAGAAAGTCATGAAAAGCTTTCTAGCTCTAATGATGATCTTCTAGCATCCCATGCTAGGCTAAAGTTAGCTCATGAGGCTATTATGTCAAAGGTAACATCTTGTGAGCCTCATGTGGAAATTGGCACAACTTCTTCTAGAAATGCTTTATTGCCATGTGCTAGTCCTAGTGATTCATCCACTCACAATGTTGCTACATCTTGTGATGAATTACTTTCATTGCCTTGTTGCTCTAACAATGAAGCTTCTACTTCCTCTAGTGTTTTTGTTGATACTAACCATGTAGAGGAACTAAATGAGCTCAAGGCCCAAGTCACTTCTTTGAAGAAAGACTTGGAAAAGCGTCATGTTGGGAAGTCCACACTTGACAATATGTTGAGTGTTCAAAGACGCCCCAATGACAAGAGTGGACTTGGATTCAACTCCAATAACAAGAACAAGTCCAAGTCAACAAGAAGAAAAGGGCCAAGAACAAGTTAAAGATTCGGCCAAGATTGTTTGCTTCAAGTGCAAAGTTGAAGGGCACCATGTTAGATCTTGCCCTTTGAAGAAGAAGGCTCTTAGTGAGAAGCAACAAGGGAAGAAGCCTCAAGTTCAAACTCAAGTTCCTCAAGTTGAAGAACACCTCTTCCCAAGAAGAATCAAGCTACTCCTCCTCAAGTCAAGATTCCAACCAAGAAGAGAGGAGGAAGTCGATGTTGCTACCTATGCCGTGAGAAGGGTCACCTTGCTTCTTCATGCACAAATGGTACCTTATCCAACCCCATTATATTGATGATGTTTATTCTCTTCGGAAGGATAAGGTTGGCAATGTGTTTGCCAAATATGTTGGTACTCAAAGTGGTGTCAAGAAAAGAACCATTTGGGTTGCCAAACCTATTGTGACTAACCTCTTAGGACCCAACTTGGTTGGGGACCAACAAGCTAAAACTTGATCAATAGGTGTTGTTGGAGGCATTGGAGACTTGGCTACATCATGAAGAATTAAGGGATCTTCATCAATTATATTCTCTCAAGCCAAGTCATTTGGATTATATTGTTCTATCTCATATCCAATGTTCCTCCTTGCGGTAACTTTTATTTAAATCATATATACATTGAAAGTTGCTTGCACCCTTGCATGTGTTTGGTTTTGTACCTTGCTAGTGTTTGTATGTGTTGTGCTCTCTACTTACTTATCTTGAGAAATCAAGTATGTGTATGTTGGTTTGCACACCATTTACTTGTTTGAGCCTTATTGCTTTTATTTGATATCTTATCTTGTTGGCTCTCTTTTGAGAGATTAATGGACCATTCCATTTTGGAGAGTGATATGCTTCGTGCACTTCACAAACCAAAAATGTGTGTACATGAGGAATACCACTTAGTGATGATATATCATATTATCTATTCTCTATGTGGTATGTCATGCTCATGAGAAATTCAAATTCTATATGTCCATTAATTTCTCGAGTTGGTTTTGTTTGCCTCTTGCTTTAAAGAAATGGATTATCACATTATGGGGGAGTAATAAGCTATGTGCATATTACAAGCCTAGAAAATGTGAACATGTGAGGTATTGCCACCTAGAATTGATATTCATTATCTTTTCCTTTGTGGCATGTTTCTCAAACAAGTTCCTTTTGCTTAAATGTTTTTTCTCTCACCGTTGGATCTTGTTTGTGATGGAATTTCTTGATATGGCTTTCCCAAATATGTTCTCATATATCTCTTTGGGAAACCAATTGCTTCAAGCTACTCCTTGGAGTTGCTTTGCATTATTGCGTGATTTTTGAAGCTATCAAGAATTTCTATCTATCTAAGCATGGCTTTTAATTCCTATCCTTTGCCATATGCTTATGTTTTGTGAATATGATCTTGAATATATCTTTGCAATCCACCACCGAGAAATATCTCCATACATTACTTGTCTTGACAAGTGATAATCATATTTGTGGTAAATATATTGATCATATTCACTTTGGCTCTTGCTTTGAATTGCCTTATTTGATTGCCAAGGATTTGTTTTGATCTAACTCTCATTTGTCTTCCTTGTATCTTTTGGATCCTTTTTGCTCTACTTAAAATTTGTTTTGTGCTTTCTTGAGTTGGGAAAAGCAATGAACCAATTCTTGTGCATTGACATTCAAAAGTCATACTTCTTGATAATGCACTATTCTTTGGGAAGCTATCCTACTTTGAGTAAAACACCGTTCTTTAAATTGGTATTGCAATTTCTTGCCTTTCTTGAACATGACTAGTGTTTGAATAATATATATATATGGAGAGTGATGATCTCATTTGTGTGCATTTTGTATTCAAATGCAAAATCTTAAATAATGCACACATCTTGGGGGAGCAATCCTATAGCTTTTTGAACATTAGTTGTCTTCATTTGATATTTGATCCCGATGACGTGTCTCCTTGGAAGACAAACATTTTTCGTCTTGGTACTTGTGCCATCATGAAAAGTGTAGAGGGTTTGGTTTATTCCTTGATGATATTTTCATCATTGGTATCTTGTTTTCATTGGTATCTTTTCAAAGTGGTATCTTCACTCATGTGTTGATTTGGGTATTTGATATAATTTGGACACTTTGTTTTCTTGTCACACTTGTGTGTGCTTTGTTGTTTACTTGGTGTTTTGTCTAAATTATATCTTGTTTGGTTCTTGAAAGTCATGTGCATGCATATTTATTATATGTATATCTTATGGCATGCTTACTTTCGTTGATCCAATATATAGGATAAACTCCATCAAATCCTAAATGACTAAGATGTGCATGAAATTCAATTTCATATCTATATGCACATAGTTATGTGGAGTTTGTCCTATGTATTGTAGTTGCTCTAACTACTTTGGACCCAATGAGTTTGGGTACCATTTTGTACTTGAATTTGTTTTAGGTACATTTGGAGATGCATTGGAAGCTTGTCTCATCTACAAGGAAGGTGTTGTCACCATGTGCTTATTGGAGCCAAGCTGGATGATCGTAAATCTTATCTTCTACATCACCAATGCTATCTCGGTAACAAGTATCTACCTCATGCATACTTTTCTAGCTCTCAACCTTGTGTAGGTTGTTTCATGGCATGAATCTCTTTGGTTGCAATTCTTTTGATTCTTGCAAAACGTCTTTATTGCAAATGTGAGTAAGCCGGGATGATTACATATCAAGGGGAATATATTCATGATTCACCAATCCCAACATGTTAATCTAGCACTTTCTACTCTATGTCTCGCATATGTAATATTGATGTGTTTCAAAATCATTTGCCCTTTGCGATACTTGTTATCTTACTCGGAGCATCCCTTTTATCATCTTTATCCTTTGTGGATAGTTTTTGATGCTATGATGAGTATGTGTTGGAAGTTCATATATATCCCTTTATCTAAGAGGGAGTAAGGATTCCATATTGTGCACACTATTGATGTGCTTGTGTTCGATTTTATCTAAGAGGGAGTAAGGATTCCATATTGTGCACACTATTTTCAAATGCAAATTCTATTTGTGCACGTACCTTGGGGAGTTCCCTCTTGATATTTAGAACATTTTTCGGATCCTTTTGATTGCTTGCTTCTTTCGTTGAAGTATCTTTCTTTTTGATATTCTCTCACAATCTTTGGATCCTCAATATAGCTTGATCTCCCTCCATCTATTCTTCATTGAATATGTGTATTTGATTTCACTCACATTATGAGAAATGCACACCTTATGGGGGAGCTCTTATTATATTGGCCTTCTTACTTTTCACCCATTTCGGCAATCGTTGCCAATGGGGGAGAAGTTTAGAGGGTTTAAGAGTTGTTGGTTTTATGCTTTAGTTTCGTTCTCAAGCATTTGCCTTTCTTGCTCTTTGTGTTGCATGGTTGCTTAATTCATTATATAAACCCTCGTAAAAGGGATTGTCATCAATTACCAAAATGGGGGAGGTTGAAAGTGCATGTGTTGCCCCATGTGTAGTTTTGGTAATTAATGACAATCCTTATGGACTAATGTTTGCATTGAGATATACTTGTAGATCTTGTCCATAGGAAATGATTGGAGTTCATGTGTTGGACTCTAGAAGATTACATGATGATCAGTGCTCTACTCAAGGGTTTATATGAAGAATGGTCATGTGTAGAGAAGATGAAGTGCAAGCTCAATATGATCCATCTCGAAAGATAACATTTGATTGATGCTTGCAAAGGAGACATGAAGACGGAGCTTTGCGAGGCCCTCCCATAATGGAGTATGGGGGAGCATTTGGAGAAGTCTTCATCAAGCATGTGCTAGCAAGCACAATCAAGAAAGGTGTTCCAACTTGAGAGAGTCAAGATCGTCATCATCGAGCTCAAGTGGAATGCGCAAGGCAAAGGTATGATCTTGATAGGTTTTCTATTTTACCGGTCTCATGTTGTTAGTGGGAGACCGGGTTTTAGGATAGACGGCGTACTATCAAGAGGGGTTCTCAAGTGAGTAACTTGATCGCATCTTTGTGGAGAGCTCATACCTTTGCATACTTGGCATATCATCTTTCTTGGTTCTTATTTGGCTTTTCTCCTTGTTGGGTTTTGGTGCTTGTCGTGATCTTCATGACAAGCCCAAGTTCTTCGAAAACAGATTTCTTATGGAAAACTTGTTGCGTTTTCGTGTTGGAAATATTATCGGCCCTCTTATGGAAAACTTGTTTCCGCCCCCAGGGGGCCGGAGTTTCCGCCCCGGACCGGAGTTTCCGGTCACTAGGGCCGGAAACTCCGGTGTGATATCTGGCTGCAACGGCTCTTTTCTGGGAGGGGTATAAATACCCCTCCACCTACCTCCAGCCAGCCAGCTCTGCCTAGCAACCTTTGCTTTCTCTCTCCTCCATTGTTGCAAGCTCATTTCCTTGATATCTCCCAATCCCTCCACCCAAACTCTTTGATCTTTGGAGGATTGAAGGAGAAGACCTAGATCTACATTTCCACCAATCAATATCTCCTCTAAGTGAGGGGAACATAGTGGATCTAGTTCTTGGAGTTCTTGTGTTGTTCTCCTCTTTGTTCTTCCTCTCTTATTCCCCCATAAGCATTTGTTGCTTTGTTGGAATTTGAGAGTGGAGGATTTGAGCACTTGTGCTCTTGCCTTTTGCATTTGGTGCATCGGTGTGCTCTCCACGAGGATTCGTGGAAGTTGAAATCTTGTGAACTTGTTACTCTTGGGTCTTCGGGCCCTAGACGCCTTTGTGGTGGTTGGACCCTTGTGTGGTCACTTGAAGCCGTTCGGGAGCCCCCAATCCCTTTGTGGGTTGTGCCTCAGATTGTTGTTGAAAGCCGTTCGGGAGCCCCCAATCCCATTGTGGGTTGTGCCTCGGATTGTTGTTGAAAGGCTCCGGATTTCGCCTCGAAGGAATACCGATAGTGGAAGGTGAACCAAACCTTTGTGGTGCGGTTCATCGGAGAAGAGGGTGAAAACTTTGTGGTTGTTGAACCGTTGTGTCGGTTCACACCTCTCCAATGAGACGTACTCCCTTTCAAGGAGGAACTCGGGAATACATCCTCGTCTCTGCGTGCTTCTGTTATTTCTATACCCGAGCTTTTTACTTATGCACTTTACATGTGATAGCCTTCGTGCTTGAAGTATTCTATTGCTATCACCTTGTTTCTTGTCTTGCTTAGCATAAGTTGTTGGTCCACATAGGTGAGCCTAGTTTATTTAGGTTGTTGGCTTGTTAATTTAAACACCTAGTTTTATTCCGCAATTAGCAAGCCTAAACCGGAAAAGTTTTAATCGCCTATTCACCCCCCTCTAGGCGACATCATTGTCCTTTCACTATGAGATCATATCCTCACAATGTTGTTCGTAATATCATAGATTAGTTATCATGCACATATGTCCTTTGACCATGAGGGTATTAGCTAGGTTCATGCATGTTTGAAAGGTTACTCTAGTTCTGTCTAACGTCACACTGTAACAGGTGATCATAATGACAACTTTTGGGTAGCTCGTAGAATGTGTATTGGACTTAATGATCCAAGACTAAGAATTGCTACACCGGCAATAGAGAGATACATCCAGGTCCCACTCGGTATGATGGTATCCATCATCGTCTGCGTAGACACAACATGATGTAAATCATGAGGATACCGGAATATGGGAACGAGAAAAAGAAAACAAACCGGTAACGGGAATAACAAGATATAGTGGTCAAGAGTTGCTTCACACATATATCGGAACATCTCACCTTATGTTTAGTGCGAAGCAATGGGAAACATGTACGAGAACTAACAAGTTCACTCAAGCTCAGTCGCATAATAGTGGGAATCAATATGGACGTCCATGGCTCCGCTATTGGTTATTGATTGGAAAGTGTTCCAGGTCATGTACTTTCGTTATCGAACCTGTCGGGTCACACGCTTAAGTCTTCTTAAGTTAGTTCAACAGGTTGATGGTTGGAAACATGAGAAAGAGTCACCGACTCACCGGAATAGTTTATGTGTGATCGATATATTTTCAGAGAGATTTTAGAAGTGTTCCGGGAATTATATAAGTGGACATGAGATATCCTGGAGTCATAGAAATAATTTTTATCGACATCAAAATAATCGGAGAGGTAACCGGAATAGTTCCGGAGTCCCGGGATGCTCCCGGTGAACCCAGATGAGCATTGGAAGGTCCAGAAATGTTCCGGATGGTGCCATGGGCTGCCCAATAGGTCTAGGACCGAATTGGGACAGCCACATGGGCTCGAGAGCCCATCAAGGGGCGCCTTCCTTGAGAGCCCAGGAAGGGGGGCTGGCCGAAGTGGACCAGAAAGCCCACAAGGGGCCTGCACCCCCTTTGCTTGGGGGGGCAAGGCACCCCTTGCGCCGGCCCTAGGGAAGGTGATGTACGTGCCCCCTCCTACCCCCTCCCTCTCATATAATAAAGGAGGGGAGAGATAGACCCTCCTCCCACGTATTGGAGTTGTGGAGGTGCCCCTCCCCCCTCCTGATTGATTATGATCTAACGGTTTTGAGGTGTCTTCTCCCATTAGATCTAGATCTCTCTCCCATGTGTTGAGATCTCCACCATACTTGTTCCAATAGAAACTTAGTCATGGACAACGAAGTTCTGCTAAATTGGAGGAGACATGCGTGCGAACTCTCGGAGGGATCATACATTTGATTGTATTCATGTTGACGCTGACGTCGGAGTTCTGGATGGCAGGACACTGATGGCTCGTAGCGGGAATCAGTGACATTCTCACCGCTAGGCTTAGCCATGAGGATCTTCATCAATATCTACTTCTGCCGTATGGTGTTGGTATGTATGTAGATCTTTTCTGGCTTGTCATCATAGGTACATCTTGATTGTTACGTGTAAAACGATTTTTTTTTTGTTTTCTATCACGTAACCAAACAACCTCAACACTAAGGAATGCAATTTTACCCATGGAATTTCCTATCGGAGGGTTTTAATGTATCCATGGATAGAACCCAAAGCCTACGCGAGTATCTAGTAGTGGGTAAGACATGGACATGTTTATGTATCCGTGCGTATACCCAAACCTTCCCAATAAGCTGATATATGAGGTCCTTATTCTATAATGTATATATGTATGTGAGTGAGAACCCTAATATCTGTAGCCACCCTCGTTCTCTTACCAAGTTCCGGTCGTCCCTGCAAAAGCCCTACACCTAGCCGGCGCCACCACACATTAATCGGTTTTTGACGCCACGTCACGTAACAGGATGATGCTAGAGTTAACGTCGGTATCCATGTGGCAGTAAGCGTCGGTGATTCGTTCAGGGTCTCTGTTATATGCATGTACCACATAAGTTTTTCCGTGGTTGATACACAAACCATCTACCGTTCATTCTGTGAACCGTGGTTGATTGTTCAGCCACACAACTACTATCACGCTACCCCTAACGTGGTAAAAACCGTTTTAGCCACACAAAAAATCCCTTCTACCAAAAAATCGGACGTGGTAATATCAACATTTTTTCTAGTGTTGGACTAGGGAAAGTAGTTTTGCTCTTCCTCACAAAGTTCTGCCTCACACTCTCGACAATCTACCATGGCAAAAATAAATGACCAAAAATAAATTATAAAGATAAAATATTCATATACAACAAAGTGCAACGCTTCCAAGCAACAAACAAATAAACCAAACTTATATAAACAAACATGTGTTTTGATTCTACAAATTATATTCTAAGATCATAGAAAAAATAACATGCTCAAATTGGGTTGGCAAATCAAAAGATTTGACTAAAACTATGATTGACTATTTGAACTTAAAAAAAATTAAACTTTGGAATTTTCATAGTTCTAACTAAAAGTATTCAAAATCATCTTCAAAATGGAACAAGAATCGGTGCATTTGGGATTCAAAAGAGTTTTCTAAAATTTAACTAAATATATTTAAATGGGGGCGATGTGGCTTAATTTGGTGCGCCGGATCAAAATGGATGTACATGATTAAAATGTGCTGATTCGGTTTAGTGATCTAACCTAACACGCTGGATCTGGATCAGCTGACTAGTATTGAAAGATACCCATTCGGTTAAGTGAACTAATTCTACGTGTTGAATATTGGATGGACGACTTAGATTAGATATGTTCGTTTCCACGGGTCAATCGAAAAGTGAACCACGTTGACTTGTTGGACACGCCCATTGGCTGGCCGGGTTAGATGCTAGCTGTTGGATTAACCATTCAAAATTGATTGGTCTTTTCTGGTTTAGAAAGAAATATGAAAAATATTTTTTTAAAAGATTGTCTTTGCATAAATAAATGTAAAAATGATTCTATCATATCATATATTTGCCAAATCACTTCTTATTAGGGCTTATGAAAAAATAGTTTCCACACTATTCTCTCTTTTGAATTTTAATTTAATTTTCAAAATATGCATATGGGATTTTATAAAATCCGAATTTGATTTAATAATTTTCATAATATTTTTTAAGACCCAAATATGTATAAGTCTTACAATGAGAATGATTTCCAAACATTATAGGGTTTGTGAAATGCTTATTATCTCCTCTATAGTATTTAAATGTTTGTAAATTTATTCCCGTTAATTTAAACTTTTTTTTTCAAATGCTATGAGTGCGATATAATTTTTATTTAACATTCCAAATTGAAAATTTGGGATTTTACAAAATCTTGGGCCAAAAGGATAGAGTATGCACAAGTACATTTGCAAAGAGAACCCTATAGAAAGGAAAAAAATACAGGACTAGCAAATACACTTGACAATTTCCCCAACCTCTCCCCGAACTCCCGTCTAATGTAAGGATACTTCCTACTAATCATCATATATTAATGTCCAATGTTTATCCATGATCTTTCTTTGAGGAAAAAAATAAAAGAGAAATGTTCCGCGGGCCATATGATTAGCAATAACTTATTATTTTGACGGAGAACGTTGCGCAAAATATCGTCATATTTTAGTAGAAACTTATGACATTGACTAAAAAATATTCGATAAAATATTTTCATATTTTGGAAGCAACTTATCGCATTGATGAAAGAAAGATTCGACAAACTATTGTCATATTTTAGCA
This sequence comes from Poa pratensis, assembly GCA_947311845.1. Taxonomy (NCBI): domain Eukaryota; kingdom Viridiplantae; phylum Streptophyta; class Magnoliopsida; order Poales; family Poaceae; genus Poa; species Poa pratensis. The sequence goes on from CAMZMU010000090.1 coordinate 10,632,723, forward strand.
GAAAATTATTACATGGACGCGAGAAATATACGCCATTACGCGCAATAAAGGCGGCACATGTATAAAACCCAACCTCATGCCCGGGTGTTCCCAGCAAATTCACTGTAGACGCTAACCACCCTCTTTTTCTTCATTGGTCAAAGGCAGAACCACCCATCACAGTACAAGCCAAGCCAAAGCCAGAGACCAGCAGGACCAGGTAATGTAGGTGCATGCAAGTGTGAGCCCACCGTGTCCAGTCTCTTGTTCAAAAAAAAAGAGTTAAATGCACGGGCGGTCCTAATTCTTTTACCGAAGTGTCAGTTGAGTCCTAATTCTTTCAAACCGCACATCCCAGTCCCATATCTTTTCAAGTCGTTCACCGGAGGTCCTAATTTGATCCGGCCAACGCTGACCTGCCCGCATGGCACTTTGACCACTGCCACGTCGACAACAATTTACAAAAAAGCCCCCTAAGTTACATTTATTCTAAATCATGGTCCTGCGTGGGGTCGACGGCGTCGAGGTTAAACACGGCGAACTGAAAGGGGACCCTAAGCTCAATGGCGAAGTTGGAGAGGTTCTCGTGGATGAGCTGCAGTTCGAGCGGATGGTGCGACGAGGGAAGCAGCAACGCGGTGACCTTGAGCGCACCGCCGGGGAGACCTCAGAGAAGGCCTTGTAGGCGCCGAGCTTGAGGAGGACGTCGACCGGCGTGGACGCCGCCGACGCCGAGGAGGAGGCGGCGGTGGCGTCGAGGGCGACACGCAGAGCCTCCTTGAAGTAGAAGGCCGAGCGAAGCAGTGGCGTCCCGGCCGCGGGGCGGCGGGGAGCCTGTGATTGAGCCGTGCCAGTATCTCGTGCACGCCGAAGGCGTCGCCGGCCTCGGCGAGTTTGGCCGCCTCGACAAGCTGGTCCACCGCCGCCGCGGCCGCGGAGTCGTCGCCCGCCGCCTCCGCCTTGGGCTTGAGGACGGACACGGGGAACCGGCCGCCCGCGGCCGCGCCAGGGCCGCCGGCGAAAGGGGGCTGCTTGGGCGACGATGCGCCGGCCATTGGGTGCTGCTGCCGTTTCGCCGGGTGCGCGTCGAAGGATGGGAACGCGCCGTGAAACGCGCGTGCGTGTGCGGCTGCGGCTGCTGGAGGTGGTGGTGCTGCACGGGGACGGCTGGTGTTGGCGGGGAAGCATGCCGTCGAGGTCAAGATCCGGGCGATCGTCGTCGTCGTCCATGGCGGCGCCCCCCGCCCCAGGAGGCGGCAGAGGCGCTGCCTCCCCTGCTCGGTCCCCGCGCCATCGGCCGGGCCTCCACCGCACCACACCTCCGCGGCCGCACGCACCGCAGCACCACATCGGCCGGGCCTAAATCGATCGATGGATTTGACGTGTCTGCGTGCTTGCTTAGCTCACAGCTCGAGCACGCGTGCCAGTACGATCCCTGCTCCTACTCGGAGCGTGCCTGCGGCGGCGTCCTCTTCCCAGGCGTCAACGACATCGGCCACCTCACCGAGCGCCATGGGTGGCGACTCCGCGACATCTGCTACGGGAGGCCGAGGCTTCTAGAAAGAGACGACGGCGTCGGGCTGTCGCACGCATGACCACGATTTAGAAGAATGTAACTTAGGGGGCTTTTTTGTAAATTGTTGTCGACGTGGCAGTGGTCAAAGTGCCACGCGGGCAGGTCAGCGCTGGCCAGGTCAAATTAGGACCTCCGGTGAACGATTTGAAAAGATATGGGACTGGGATGTGCGGTTTGAAAGAATTAGGACTCTGATACTTCGGTGAAAGAATTAGGACCGCCGTGCATTTAACTCTAAAACCGTGTCCAGTCTACTCCCGTTCACACACTAGCCACATGGAGCGTCCGGTGCCGGCGCCGGAGCCGATGCTGCTCGACGAAAAGCCCCCCACCACAGTGATCCGCGAGAAGGTAACTGGATCTTGCCGGATCTGTGCTGGAATGGTGCTGGGCGTGTGTTTCTTGCTGTGCTGTCTTTGGTATTAATGGGTTGTGCTTGTGAAGCAGAAGCAGCAGGATGGGGATGCGCCGTACGCGGAGGGGAAGGGCGCGATGACCGGTCACATCATCGCCACCACCATCGGCGGCAAGAACGGCGAGCCGAAGCAGGTGAGTTGAGCATCCCCTTATGCTGCTCTTGTATGTCTTGGCCTGAGTTCACGGCCACTTCTTGGCTTGGTTGGATGTAGGTGTTTTCTTGCAGCCATTCTCCCAGTTATGTAGTGGTTTTGGTCATTCCAAGTCATTCAAAGATACTACTAGTTCTCTTTGGATCAGTGATTAGATATTTCTTAGTTTATGAACCAAAAACGACGCAGGCCCCTTGTCACTTTGTCAGCTCTATATACTGTGCTCACGTTATCAATAATAATAATGTACTGTGCTCATTTGTTCGATTCTCATTTAACTATGGTGCGCTCATGAGATCTGTTCCAAATATGGCCTGCGTGGTGTCCATCACGGTAGTTTTCAGGGACGAATTTGTACAATTTGAACTAGATTGCTATCATCATGAGTGCTCAACTTTTAAATGTAGCAACATCTGATGCATGTTTGGTGCTCAGTTTGTAATGTCGTGCTTTGATCCTCAGACGATTAGCTACAAGGCGGAGCGCGTTGTAGGCAGTGGTTCGTTCGGCGTCGTCTTTCAGGTTATTGAACTCTTTAAACAGTCATTATCGTTTCCCTACTGTATTAGCGACTACCTGGCCTGATGTTTAGCGAAATGGTTGCACATGCAGGCTAAATGCTTGGAAACTGGAGAGGCTGTGGCCATTAAGAAGGTAATTCAGGATCGACGGTACAAGAGCCGTGAGCTGCAGCTTATGCGCTTGATTAACCATCCCAATATCATCGCCTTCAAGCACTGCTTCTTCTCGACCACAAGTAGAGATGAGCTGTACCTCAACATTGTCATGGAGTTTGTCCCCGAGACACTATATTGTGTGCTCAAGCACCACAGCAAGGCCAAGCAGGGGATGCCCCTTATCTATGTGAAGCTTTACATGTATCAGGCTTGTGGATTGCCGTCAATAGATATGAAATGCATGCCTGTCTCATCGCTCGGCTAAGTGTATTTTACATTCGTGACAGATATTCAGGGGGCTAGCTTACATTCATACTGTTCCAAGAGTCTGTCATAGAGATCTGAAGCCACAAAATGTTTTGGTATGTATCCATGAACAGATATGCTCTGCTATCATGTATGAGTTTGCGTAGTTGTTCTTAATGGGTCTCTCCTTGCTGCCTGATACAGGTGGATCCTTTAACCCATCAAGTCAAGATCTGCGATTTTGGAAGCGCAAAAGTTCTGGTATGTTCACTTTGCCCCATTTTTTTTGTAATTCTTACACGCTACTATAGTCCATTCTTGCCGTAGTGTACACCATATGTGCCGTTGAACTAGTATTGGCATCATGGTCTGTGTTATTTTTTGAATCATTCTTACCATTTTGTACGGATTTAGAATTGGCTCTGTGCTATCGACTTCCATACAAGTACGGCTAAAGATTTAAACAAGTCATTTGGATATATTTGCTTAATTGGTTAATTTAACAGTTTGACTACTTGAAGTAGATCAAGTTTTTTTTTTTCGAAAAGGGGAGCCCCAGCCTCTGCATCAAAGCGATGCATACGGCCTTTATTTATATTTATTGAAATGGAAAGAGCACTGCCGAAGGCATACATCACAAAACCCGAAGCCACCATACAGCACCTACAAACCCGACAATGGGGAAGAAACATGTCGTCAGGGCCTATGCCCTAAAAACAGAAACAAACGCCCCATCAGCTAAAAATCACCAGGGACATCGCTGAGACACCCTATGGTGAAACAGGAGCACACGACCGGTGTAGCAGACCCTTCACGAGCGCCTATGCTCTCGCTGCAAAAGCCGTCACCTCCATCATCCGCTTGTCCATCTTCAGGGTAGAGCTCCGCATGACCCTTGGCAGACCTCATAGCACCACCGTCTGGCAGTTGCTCCCGAAAAACAATGCCCTCATGAGGGAGAGTGACGCAAGCTGCGCCACCATTGTTCGATCCAGGATACCCGGATCTAGGGTTTCCCCCGGAAGCAACTCGAGTAAAGTGGAAGCAGACCGCAATGGCGATGTCTTCAACAAGAGAACGGTGCATACACACCGCCATCGCCCGCCCAGACCGGAGTCCAAGCACGGTTTTCACCGGCGGCTGCACCACCCACTCACCACCAGAACATCTTGCCGACCCCCTCCGGCAGAAGAGGAGGCCACAACAGAGCCACTAACTTGTCGACGAAGCCGCCGCCGTCTACAGGGACGGCAGGGCCCGCCGGCCGCCACCACTCTCAGCCACGCCGCCATAGGAGCCAGATCGACAGCCATCGGGGTCGCCCCCGCCGCCAGCTGCTTCACCGGCCGCCGCCCGACCGCCACAATCCACCGCCGTGGTGGCCGCGCGACCGGGCGCGACGCGCCGCAGACAGCCTGCCCGGAGCCGCCGCCCCGGCGTCCGCCCAAGATCTCGACGGGCCGCTCCAGGACCAGCCCCGCCACCGGCCAAGGAAGACGGCGCCGCAGATCACGGGGATCTCCGCGCGCGCGACGCAGGATGGAAGGCCCGCCGCCGCCAACAGCCCCGGGCTTTGCCCAGGCGCGCGCGCCGGCGGCGGCAGGAAGGAGCACGGGTAGGAGGGAGGGTTGAGGCGGCGGCGGCCTAGGGTTCCACCCGTGTCGCCCTAAGCGGGGGACGACGCGGGGGCTGATCCAAACCTATGGTTGACTATATTAATGGTTGTTAATTCTGACTGAAGTAGATCAAGTTAGATGCTAGTATTATCTTTACACTGCTAGCTTCTTCCTTATTTGAATGCTTATTGAAACTATTGGAATATTAATACCCTGCACACTATTATTTCATTTGCCTAAATGACATCCTTTCCCGTACTGTTCTATTAGGTGAAGGGCGAACCAAATGTATCATACATATGCTCACGCTACTACCGTGCTCCGGAGCTCATATATGGTGCAACTGAATATACAACATCCATAGATATATGGTCAGCTGGTTGTGTTCTTGGAGAACTGCTCCTTGGTCAGGTTTGGTTCCTTCATTTGCTGGCAGATTTTGCAAGACTAGGTTCCATTCTTTTACCAAGATGCCACTATTGTAGTTTTTACTATCTTTCATGTTTTTTTGCTAGCCATTATTTCCAGGAAATACTGCAGTCGATCAGCTTGTTGAGATAATCAAGGTACCGCAAAACATTGCATATGTCTCTCCTTTTTGCTCTCTATTAAATGTTATTGACATTTTATCATGTTCTTCTAGGTTCTTGGTACGCCAACTCGGGAGGAAATACGTTGCATGAACCCAAATTATACAGAGTTTAGGTTTCCACAGATAAAAGCTCATCCTTGGCACAAGGTATGCATGCAGTCTCACTATAATGTTCAATCATATTTCACTTTCTCTTAATCAGATCGATCATAATAATGTATCTTGGTCAATTTCCAACCGTAAGGTTGATGACATCTGTTGTAGCTTTACTTTAAGGTCAAATAATGCAATATTAGGCTTAGATTGAGATATAACTACAGCTATGCCTACTCATTGTTTTGGTCAGGTTTTCCATAAGAGAATGCCTCCTGAAGCGATAGATCTTGCTTCACGTCTTCTTCAGTATTCACCAAGCCTCCGTTGCACTGGGGTGAGCATTTTCCAACAATAATTGTTCTTTTTAAGTTGTTTATTGTAGCGAACATATAATTGGAAATAAGAGTTTCTGTTAGATACAATCAGACCATATGATATTTGTATCTTCGTGATTGTTAGTTTCTTATTTACGTATGTATAGTGCATTTTTATCAGAAAAAATGTACAGTGCATTTCTAATGCATTAGTTTTCATTAATAGACTAAAAATGTGTTTGTCAGAATTAATGAGCTGTGACGAGCAAAAGTGTTCTTTTAGTGGGCTTATATCGGATTAAATTGATCAATGCTAGTCGTCTCTAAAATAAGTTCTAGTGGGATGCGGCCAGTATAATTATGAGCATCAGTAGTCCAGATATACAGATCAATGTTGGGTGGATGATAAGTGCACATTTAGTCGTCATGTAACATCTTTTGCTATAGCTGGATGAGGATGCTTACGCGTTTGAATATCGGTATGCAGCTTGAAGCATGTGCACATCCTTTCTTTGATGAGCTTCGGGAGCCTAATGCACGCTTGCCAAACGGACGCCCATTCCCTCCTCTGTTCAACTTCAAGCATGAAGTAAGTGTATCGGACATAACATGGTCTGTTCATTTACTCATTTGACACAACCTCTGTTTTTCTGTTGCGCTTATATGTTTTTTTGCATTTTGTCCGCAGCTGGCCAACACTTCACCAGACCTCATCAACAGGCTTGTTCCTGAACATGTTCGGCGGCAAGCTGGCCTCAACTTCTCGCATGCCAGCGAGCTAAATATGCACCCGCCCGGAGCTCAACCTTGCACCTAGTTGTTTTTGCTGATGGGCGAAGGGCGGTGTAGATGGAGATGCAACTCAGATGATCCCTCAAGTGTTACATGCCAGATTGCGTCGTCAGAAGTACCGTCCCGAGCACCGAAGAAGAACAGCGGTGTAAATTATCTGATAGGGGAGTAGTCGTCTTGCTTAGAGTATTCGGTAGTTATTAAGTCGTAATGTCAGATTGGCGGGTACGGTTCAGGAGATGAAAACTACATAGTATCAGTAGACCGTGACCCAAGTTATCTTTTCAGTTTTTGCCCTATTGTAAGAGTGACAGTTTTATAATATTATGGTGAAGCCTTAAGCTGCCCCCCATTTCGTTTTCCATTGCCTGATGCATGCTGCCAAATGTCAATGAGTCTTCTTTCTCTTTGACTTTCAGTTGGTCTTCCTCTTTGACTTTGAGTTGGTGCTGAATCCTTCATGCCTCGTTCTCTGGTATTGAAGCCTGAAAATGATGGCTGGGGTGCGCACAACGCAGGCAATGTCCATGCCTTTTTTTGTTTTGTTTCAGAGACTCTGAAGCAGGTGGCGCTTCATTGATCTTCAACATACACATCCGCAGCTCTTGTCATCGATCAGAGTGACTACTTTCCAAGTTCAATGGGCAGAAAATCTTTTCTAAAGGCAAAGGGATTCCATAACAGGAAATAGCACCTATTACAACCCAGTATTTCAAGGGGGTAGCACCAGATCACTCACTGATAGATGTGACCAGGCGCTCAAAACCCTCCCAATGGCATGCACCAGATGACAGATCGGAACCTCTGCTCGGCGGCGCTCGGCCGCACCAACGATCCAGCCATCCCCCAATCCCCAACACACACTCGCCGTCACCCGTCAGCCCTCCCTTCGCCCCAATCCTAACCACCTTATTGCCGGCGGTTTTCCGGATTGCTGCGCCTAGTTCGATTACTTGTCGGCCATAATTCCCCTAATCTGAGCAGGTGGAGGTAGCTTGCCTATGGCCAGGAGCCCGACGGGTCGAATCTTGCGACGGCGGGCCCGCCATGAAGACCGGATCAGCGCCCTCCCCGACGATCTCCTTCTCATCATCATGCGCAGCCTCGACACCCACACGGCACTCGGCGCCGGGACGCTCTCCAGGCGATGGGCCCACCTCCCCCGCCAGCTCTCCGACCTCAACTTCAGGGTCGCCGACATACTCTCGCGGCGCTATCACCAATGGCTCCTCGTCGGCAAGGGATCTCATATAGGTTACGACAACCACACCGTGGAGAAGGAGATGAGGCCAAACATCCGGCGGTTCGAGCGCCGCGCCATGCGCTCCCTGGTCAGATCCGTGGAGAGCTTCTTGGACGCTGCCGATGACGGACGGCGGGTCAACAGGCTGAGGCTCGAGTTCATCGCCACCCACAACACCGGCTGCGTCAACCGTCTCCTGGCCAAGGCCATCGATGCCTGGGGGGCCGTTTCTGTCGAGGCTGTCGCCAGGCCGATTCACCGGGAACAGAAAGTTCACACCTTTCCCAGCCATGGCCTATGTGAGGAACCCCGCGCGTCACGACTGCAAAACCTCAAGCTTGGGGGCTGCGTGCTGCCGCCGCTGCACGAATACAGCGCGCTCACTATGCTCGTCCTGCAGGACATGCCGGGATCGACACCAGAGGCAGCCTACGAGGGCGTCTTCACCTCGTGCCCTCAGCTGCAGGTGCTGCATCTCATCTCCTGTCACTGCGAAGACCAAATTGTCGTGGACGCCCCAGGTAAGGATGACTCCAACGGGGCGACCCAAACGGACACGCGTTTGGTCCACGTTTTGTCCGTTTGGGTCGGGGAATGGACGCGCGTCCGGCCCCTGTCCGTCCCTTTCTGGCCAGTGCCCCAACGGGGCCGACGCATTGAGTTCGCTGGCCATTTTTTCCCCCAAACTTTTTGTTAATACTAGGATTATATTTTTAAAACTAAAATTACATAGTAAATTTAAGACTTTCTCCTAACATTAATCCCTAAAACCTAAACCTAAACTTGAAGAAAATTAATAACCGACCACCGGCCGGCAAGGGGGAAGATCAAAGAGGGGCTGCAGCCTTGAGGAACGTCACGCAGCATGCCCGTTCTGCAACGGACTTGCTGGCTCTTCCTTCATCGCGGCCATGGCCAGCCAGGGCTGGCTGACTCAATCTTCTTTAATCATTTTGTAGCTACGAAACACGCGCGCGCCATCTACGCGACACCGGCCGCCGTGACACCGGCGGCGTACTCTTCTTCGTCGCTGTCGGCGCAGTCCGCGAACGCCGCCTCCACCGCACTCCTCTGGGCGTCCGTCAGGCGCGGACGCGGCGGCTGGGGAATCATGCCGGCCCATGCCGGACTGGTCGCCATCCGGCGCGAGAAGCTGCCGCGATAGCGCCCGCGCGCGCTCATACGCGCTCGCTCGACCTCGTCCACCAGATGCTGCGACGGCGGCGGCGGATCCATTCCGGCGGGTGGATCTGAGCTTGGAGATGGTGGCCGCCGTGGCTAGGGTTTGGCCGGCCGGCGCGATTGGGGGGAGTGCTAGGGTTTGTGCCCTAGGGTTTGGCCGGCCGGCGCGATTTATACAGCTCCACCGTCCACAGTTATTGCGGGTAGGTGGCCGTTGGGGTCGATGACACGCGGGGCTAGGGGCGGACACGGGGAGGATGCAGGAACGGTCCGCGAGCGTCCGGGCCCGACGCATTGGTGGCCCAAATTTGGGCCAGGAATGCGTCGCGGTGGACCAAAAAACGGACCGCGGTCCGTTTGCGTCGCCCCGTTGGGCTGTGTTTTTGGCTCCCGCGGACAGGGACGGACGCACGCGGACTCGATGGGTCGCCCTGTTGGAGTCATCCTAAGAGAGCTGGTTTTGGACAAGTGTCGATTCATACGGTTATGCATGAGGGCTCTTCCCCGTCTCGAGAGGCTAGCCTCCCTGGGAACAAGTGTTGTTTCTGTCCGCTTCTTTTCCCTGCCTCCGACAATATAACCTCACCTTGGCACTCGGCACCAACCTGGGAGAATTTGGCTATCAGTTTGTGAAGATCCTCAAGGCGCAGCTTGCCTTGTTTTTTCGACACACCGGGGAAATCACCAACCTTGTTATTCGGTTCACTGGACCTGGCAGGTGGATCGTGCCGTCCAACTCCCCGGCCACATTTTTGCCAAACCTCAGGCGGCTGCTGGGTCGCCGACGTGCCTTCATTCTGGGATGTCTCATGGCCCCGTCTCCTGCTTGAGACAGCGCCTTCCCTCCACACCCTTCATGTCCACGTTCCTGTAACACCCCAATTTTTCCTAGACTTGAATTGTGGTGTTAAGTTAAAATTTTCAAAAAAAAAAACTTTTGTTTTATTTCAGTCAACTCTTGCTTGGTGGTCTTAGTTGTTTTCTTAAGTTGTTGGTTTTGCTTGAAAACTTTTAGTAGCACTTTTATAAAAAATCCTCTAGTTTAAATTTTAGTGACTTTGATCTTCTGGTTTGTTAAAACTTAGCCAATCTAGAGCCCTAGATTAAGCCACCCTTGTGTTGTTTTTGACATGCAACTTGACACCCTTGCTCAGTGAACTTCATACTTCTTGATTTTTCTTAGTTTGCCCCCTTTTGAGTTTGTTTTAATACAAATCCATCTGTGTGTTAAGGGCTAATCAAAACAGTGACCAATTGGTCATTTTTCACAACTTCTGATGTTTAAAAAAAATTCCTTTCTCACTCTTTTTAGCCAGCAACTTTTGCATCACCCCTTGTTGGTCATCCCACTCCTGATCTTGCTTTGTTTGGGTGTTGTCCACCTTTGGACTTGTTAGTGGTTTTAGACAAAACATGTTAGTGTTAGCCTAAATCTCTAACCCTAGCTAAAACCCAGCCCACCCCTCACTAGCTTCGACTCCCCTCTCACCTCTGGACAGAGAGGACGTCCTATTCAGCTAGAGCCCACATGTCACTCACCCATCTCCCTCTCCACCCCTCTCCTCTCTCCCTTTTCCATTTTGGGCCAATGGAGGATCACTCCCCCCTCTCCTCACTGGGCAGAACATCTCACCCAGGCCACCTCACCCCTGCCCCACTTCCCACCGCCCAAGCTAGCCACTGGGAACTCCCCCATCGACCTCCCTGCCCGAAAACCCTAGAAAAGGGTGGGCATTGTCTAACCCAACCCCGGTCTCCCCTGTCCCCCTCTCCTCTCCCAGAACTTGCACACCACATCCCTCTCCCCTCCCAGGAAGCCTCGCCCAAGCTCCTGCCCTCTCCTCCCCGGGAGAAGAAGGTTGAGCTTCGGCAACCGCCGGCGTCGAGCAACGATTGCCGGCGATTCATCCCTCCATTCTTCGCCATTTTCGGCCGTGGAGCTTCTCCTCGACGAGACCTAACCCTCCCCCTCTTTCTTTTGCCCAGAGGCTGCCCGTGGACGCCGTGCTCGACCTTGACCCGAGAAGAACACCGCCGTCGTCGCCATGGATTCCGGCCACCCCAGCTGACGCCGTCCATGCCCGAGCCTCTCCCTCGACCCCCTCCTTCATCCCCAGCCCGCCAGTGTCACATGCACGGCCCCTCGGTGAGCCCCTCGCCATCGCCGTTCTTCCCTGTTCGTGGCCGCCGTCGGGCGCGTCGCGCTGAAGAAGACGGACGTGAGCCGTTGATCGCGAGATCAACGGCCCAGTTCAAAACACCCCCGCGGGCTGTTCCCGCGCGCTGGACTGCGCAGCTCGGCGCAGATGGGCCGGCCCATCTCGCACGCGCAGCGGATCTGCGCCGGGCTCGGCCAGATCTGGCCCGAGCACGGCCCTTTTCTTTTTTTTAGCTAATGCTTTTAATCTTTTGCAGTTTCTAGTAATTTGTGATGTTTAGATTAAATCTTTTGTGGTAGATCTATACATGCATGTTAGTTAGGAGTATTTTTAGTGGGTGCTGTGATGTTTTATTAAACATGCAGAACTTTTTGGTATAAAAATGGATTATATTTTGTGTGGCATTTTAAATCTAGTAGAAAGTGTGATTTCCACTCTTTTTGTGATATCTTGAGCTAGGAGTAATATTTTTGAGTGAATCCAATTTGTACAGAAAGGTAAAATCCATACCTTTCCATAAAATTTAACCTTGCATGCAGGAGGTTCCTAGAACTGGAGTTTTAATTCTTTTGGTTTTGAGACCAGTAGCTATTGTGGGATTTTTAATTCCTGTTTGTGTGATGTTTTGATGCAAATCCAATTCCTATAGCTTAGTATGACTCATAGCAGTACTGTGTTAAAAGGGTTTATTTTTAGAAGCATTATTTTAGGACTTGTGCCTTTTTTCCCCAAAAACATCAACTTTGCCACTATTAAAAAGGTCATATTTTAATTGATTGTTTTTAATTGTTTGTGTTTAGGATTGTTTTAGGTTGATGTCCAGAGGGTGTTCGTGTAATGAAATGCTTGCTGTTTTGTTTAAATACTTTAGATTGTTGTCAACCCACTACTTAGGACTTAACGATAGTGCGTTTAATTTTCCGGTACGATAGAACCGCAAGAGGAGGAGCAGTACGTGGGAGCTGAACCCACCTACGAGGAAGAACAAGACCAGGGACAATTTGCTGAGCAAGGCAAGCCACCTCACCACTCTACTGAAATCCTACTAATTTTACAAGCATGTTTTGTTTTCAAAATAAAATAATGCATGTTTTATTTCCTTTGTGGCATCTTGCCACCCAAAAACTATTTTACAAAATATTGTTTGGCCAAAGGATATCTACTAGTATATAATAGGTTTATAAAATAAGTCTTACTTGAGAAGCCTTCTACTGAAGGCGCTATCAAGAAAATTATATTTTCTATTAGCATATCCTTATACTCTTACCTCAAAACTATAGGATGAGAGCCTAGATTTGATGAAATGTTTTTGAAAGAAAACCCAAGTCGCTGGGAGCGATCGGCGAGACAGTGTTTTATAAAACCCATGTTGCTGGGAGCAAATGGAGAGTTTGTGAAAACCCGAAGTGCTGGGAGCATTCGGTGAGTTTGCAAAAACCCGAGCTGCTGGGAGCAGTCGGAGATGGAGGTTTGTTTACGAAGTCCCTGCTGCCGCCCGAACAATTAACCCGTACAACCACATTACCTCAAAATGGGCACGAGGCTTAGCGGAAGCTTGTTGGTGTTAGTATTCGAATACTCCTCAATTGGCTAGAAGGGGTTAGAGTCCCCGGAACCGAATGCTGCAAGGGAATGGGCAGACAATGTGTGGACTGCGTGTGCCACCGGGAAGCAACGGTGGGTCTCCTGTCATGGCGGTGTGAGACTAGGGGAAACCGGATCGATACGGCTAGCTCACTCGGTGCCGGGGAGAACAAACCCACTCGAAGAGGATATTCTTATACTAGCGCTGACATAGTGGAAGTTAGGATCGGCCGTCTGATGTGTGCATGCTGTCTCTGTACAGTCCGTGGTTGATCCACGGCAGACCATCCGAATCTTGTGGTGAAAGTGTACCACCTCTGCAGAGTGTAAATCTATTCGAATAGCCATGTCCGCGGTCATGGACGGTTGCAAAGGCCACACTGGGCGACTGGTGAAAGAAGAAAAGTTGTTTTCTGTTTTGGACTAAAAGGAGGATCAGAAAGGTACCTGGGAGGTACGGAAATTTGAGAAAAGATGGGTGATCTCGGGGAGACAATCAGTCGGATCTCATGGAAAGAAAAAGGGGTATCCCCATCCTAGTGTTCTTGAAAAGTTTTACAAAGTGTTTTACAAAGAGGTGGAGATAGTTCCGGCGATCTCTACAAAAGAGAATTCTATCTCTAAATGTTTCTTTTTAACAAAATATAGAGATGTCGTATTCTCTATGTCTAAAGGCATCGTTTACGAAAACTAAGCCCTATAGTCATATATAGCAGCTATCCCAGTTTTCGAAAACGCATTTATTGCATTACCATGGAAACTTAAGCCTGGTGGTGGTCTTGCGAGTACGTAATTGTACTCATGGCTGTGTCCCTGGATATTCAAACGTCCAGGTTTCTACGAGGAGGCCTATGCCGAGGAGGAGGAGTATGTCGACGACTACGCCGCTTAGCTGTCACCAGTCAACTGCACTTGTGGGTTGCGTCCGTTGGAGACGAGGGCCGACGCTAGCCACGAGCTTCCGCTGTATCGTAGTTAATTCCGTCCCGCGTGACGATGATTTGCAGACTTGGTCATGTGACCACTTGTGTTGTAAGACTTTTATTCGTACGACTTGAATGATGTAACTCTTGATACCATGTTGGTTATGTGATTGCGATGCACTGATCATTGGGATCGTGATCTATTTTACATAACGTGGACATCTCGGACTTCGGTACGAGGGGTCCTTACAGACTTGGTATCAGAGCCATCGTTGACCTTAGGAGACTTTAGCTAGGTTGGGCGTCGACGTCACGCAAAACTGTTTTTCCTTAAAAACTTAGGAGAGGTGTTTAAACTTGCGGAATATACTGCTGTATCCTCTCCCCTCTATTTTAACTACTATAAATAACTTTACTTGCATAAATTGTTTTACTTGTTGCTACTTAAAATTTTGCACACCGATCACTAATTAAACCTTCATTTAAAATTTTGTGTAGATGGCCGACGGGTTTACGACGAGTATCCAGCTGGGGGCGATACCTACCCCGGGAGTGACGCCGCTGTTCCAGACCGAGCTGCTTGCGTTGACCAGGCTTTTGGGGCGTCCACTCCTGAGTTGCGTGGAGGACGCGCTCTGCCGTTAGTCGACGGGGAGATGTCCTGGAGGGTGAGGTGCACCCTTCGAGGCCCTCTTGTGCCACCGTTTGCGGAGGAGCTGACCGTGGAGGCCATCGAGCCCACCCAGACCGCAGCTACTGCGACCGTCCTGCAGCGGGCTCTCGCTCGCTTGGTGCACTTCCACAGCGCCGAGTTAGTCGGCACCCGCTTCGAGTTCTTCGAGAGGCGCGACGACCAGGGCCACTCTATGCCTCTGCGCCCCCACCCCATCTTTGGGCTGCACGTGGAGGACTTGGGGATCCTTCTGGAGCACACTCAGGATCGCTGATCCACAGCCGTATGGAGAGCGACCTTCGCCGTATGCAGTACGTCGACGCGGAGAACCGCGTTACGGAGGCCGAGCAGGACACCGAGGCTGTGGAGGCCCAGCTCACGGAGTCACTGGACAAGCTGAAGATTGCAGAGGAGAAGCTCAAGGCCACTGAGGAGCGCCTGAGGAGGTCCCGTACCGCGCCGGGAAGGAGCGGAAGGAGACCCGTCGCTTCGAGGCCCGTTTCAAGACCGCCCGGTACTGGCAGCTCAACCTCACGCGTAGGGTTGATGATCTTGAGGCGACCATTCAGCTACGTGACACCCGGATCGCCGAGCTAGAGGAGGAGCTTGAGGAGTTGCGCAAGGAGAACGACGATCTCCTGCCCGACGACGAGGATCCGATGGAGGATATGGACATGGAGCCGGAGAGCGAGCAGGAGGACGACGACCTTCGCGACGACACCGACGCGGACTCGGAGCTAGTTATGTCCGAGGAGGAGGACCCCGACGAGCCCCCTTACGACGGCGACGCACTCACTTCACCTGACGTCGCTGCCGCGACGAGTAGCTACTTCGAGTAGTTCTTTTGAGTTAGGATCACCCTGTCGCGAGCTTGTTATGTTGCGATCGTGTGACCTTGTTGTCATTAGTATGTGGTAGCCTTGATGGTTGTAAGGCGGCTGTTGTGTTAGACTTTGTATTTGTGAACTCATGTGAGTCGTATCGAGACCCTATTATCGAGCTAGTTATCCCATTTGTGCCATGTGTTCTTGCTGCATTTGTATGATGTTCCTGTTTGCATGGTTGGCATGTTTTCATTCTATCTCAAATGTTTTATTTATTATTTGTTTGGAGTTTTAATTCTGCCGTTTTCTAAACTTCAGTATGGCGAGAGATCCACCACCACCACCCGAGCCCACTATGGCCCAGCTGATGCGCCTCTTCATGGAGGACCGTGAGGCCGCTCGTGCCGAGAGGACAGCGAACCTCGCCACACTGCAGCACCTGGCCCAGATTGCCGTCAACCCTAATGGTGGCAATGGCAATGAGGAAGGCCGTTCCAAGCTGCGAGACTTCCAGAACACTAATCCCCCGGTGTTCTCTCAGAGGGTGATCCACTTGACGCGGATGACTGGATCCGCTCGATCGAGAACAATCTAGAGGTCGCCCATGTTGGCGACAATGAGAAGGTGGTCTATGCTACTCACTACCTCTCAGGTGCCGCCCGAGCATGGTGGGAATCAGTTAAGGCACTGCTGCCTCAAGGTGAAGTTGTGACCTGGGAGGCTTTCAAGACCAAGTTTCAGAAGCGGTACGTGCCATCGGTCAAGTCAGCATCATGCGAGAGAAGTTTCTGCGACTAAAGCAGGGTGGTATGTCAGTGGGTGAGTATCTGGAGGAATTCACCACCTTGGCAAGGTATGCACCTGCCGACGTGGACACGGAGGACAAAAGGAAGGAAAGGTTCCTGAACGGGCTGCATGATGAAATGCAGTGCATCCTGGTGGTGATGCCATTCAACGATCTGGAATCTTTGGCTGACGCCGCCATCATGATGGAGCACAAGCGTAAAGCTCTATGACAACCGCAAGCGCCGCAGATGATGCAGCAAGGCAGTAGCAGTGGCAGCAACAACAACAACAACCAGCAGCGCCTGCGCCTCACACCTTCACCTAGGCCTGCTTATCAGCCGCCACGACCTGCGTATCAGCCATCAAGACCCCGTCGTATGCACCCCGTCCGAGTTACCCCACTCGCCCACCTGTTCCTCGCCCAGGAGGCGGCTACAATCCCGGTCTCAATTTCACTCGACCGCCAGCACCAAGACCCACCGGAGGCTGCTTTGCCTGTGGACAACCTGGGCATTTCTCGGACTGCCCCACCAAGCAACCAGCTGACAATCGCCCCAATGCGACCAAGATGAACCAGGGATCAGTCCGACCCCTGGAGCAAGGCCCCTTACCCGAGGAAGCCTGGAACCGTGACAAGGGGACACCTGAATCATATCAGCGCCGAAGAAGCCCAGGAGGCACCTGACCTAGTGATGGGTACGTTTCCTGTCAACTCCGTACCTGCTGCAGTTTTGTTTGATTCCGGAGCATCCCATTCTTTGTTACCGAACCGTTTGTTAAGAAAAGTGGGATGGTCCCAACTTTGATGCGCCGACCTATGTTAGTGCAAATTCCTGGAGCCACCACAAGACCAACCTTTCTGCAAAGAGGTCCCGTGGAAATCCAGGGAGCCCGATTCCATGCCGATCTTGTAGTTTTGGGAAAACAAGGTATAGAAGTGGTTTTAGGAATGGATTGGATGGCAGTGAACCGTGGAGTCATAGATTGCAACACGAAGACTATCACTCTAACCAGCCCAGAAGGAGACGAGGTTGGCACACCTCTTCAATGCACTCCTTGTTAGGGCACTGTCATAAAGTATAGCTAAGCCTGCCTTGGAGGAGGTGCCAATAGTTTGTGAGTATCCTGATGTGTTTCCCGAAGAGTTACCCGGTATGCCGCCTGATCGGGATATCGAGTTCATCATTGAGTTAGTTCCTGGAACTGGACCCATAGCTCAGAAGCCTTACCGTATGAACCCCAAGAGTTGAGGAATTGAAGAAGCAATTGGATGACATGCTTAGGAAAGGACTGATTCGCCCCAGTGCCTCACCATGGGGATCTCCAGTGATCTTTGTGGATAAAAGAGACGGTACCACTCGCTTATGTGTGGACTACCGGAAGCTGAACGACGTGACCATCAAAACAAGTACCCCTGCCCAAGATTGAGGATCTGTTTGATCAACTCAATGGAGCTCGAGTCTTTTCTAAGATCGATCTCCGCACCGGTTACCACCAGCTGAAAGTAAGGGAGACAGACATCCCGAAGACAGCCTTCACCACTCGTTACGGGTTGTTTGAGTCCACCGTAATGACTTTGGCCTGACCAATGCCCCGGCCTACTTCATGAATCTCATGAATAAGGTGTTCATGGATTATCTGGACAAATTCGTAGTGGTTTTCATGATGACATCCTGATTTACTCCAAGTCAGAAGAAGAGCATGAAGAGCACCTGAGATTGGTTTTAGGCACCCTTCGTGAACACCAGCTCTATGCCAAGTTTAGCAAATGTCAATTTTGGCTGAAGGAAGTGGCATTCCTTGGGCATGTTATCACTGCCGGAGGAATCGCCGTTGACCCCTCTCATATCAAGGCTATACTTGAGTTCCCGACCCCCACCAACCAGACCGAAGTGAGATCTATCCTCGGAATGGCTGGGTATTACCGCAAGTTTGTCGAGGGATTCTCAAGTATTGCCAAACCCCTCACCCAGTTACTGAAGAAGACAAGAAGTTTGAGTGGACTGACAAGTGTGAGGAGAGTTTCCAAGAACTGAAGAAGAGATTAACCACCGCACCCATCCTGACATGCCTGATGTGACCAAGGATTTTGTCGTGTATTGCGACGCTTCCAAGCTTGGACTAGGTTGTGTCCTCATGCAAGAGGGCAAGGTAATCTCCTATTCCTCGCGACAACTCCGCAAGCACGAGCAGAATTACCCCACCCATGACCTTGAACTTGCTGCCGTGGTTCACGCACTCAAAGCCTGGCGCCATTTTCTGATGGGCAACCGTTGTGACATCTACACTGACCACAAGAGCCTGAAGTATATCTTCACCCAACGGGAGTTGAATATGAGGCAGCGTAGATGGATAGAGCTCATTAAAGATTATGACCTAGACATCCATTACCACCCTGGAAAAGCCAACGTCGTAGCCGATGCCCTTAGTCGACAGCCATGCTCTTTCAACACCATGATCAAGACCCGGCAACCAGCACTCTGGGAAGAGCTGGACAAGATGGGAATTGAAGTGGTTAGTTATGGAGCTGTGGATCAACTCATGTTGCAGCCAACACTTTGGGATCAGATCAAGAAAGCACAGAAGGGTCACAAGAGTATCGAAGGCATCAAGCGTAGAATGGCGAAGGAAGAAGTTCCCGGTTTCACCATCGATTCCGAGGGTACTCTCTGGTATGAAGGCCGCATCTGCGTACCGTCTGACCACGACTTGAAGCAGCTGATTATGAAGGAAGCCCACGAGACGTTATACTCTATCCACCCCGGTGGAACCAAGATGTACCAGGATCTCAAAGAGAAGTTTTGTGGCACGGCATGAAGCGGGAGATCACATTCTTCGTTCAAAATTGTGATATCTGTCAGAGAGTCAAGGCCGAACATCAACGACCCGCCGGATTACTCCAACCTCTAAAAATACCCCAATGGAAGTGGGATGAAATCGGTATGGACTTTATCACGGGTCTGCCCCGGTCCAATCGAGGACACGATGCCATTTGGGTCATTGTGGACCGGCTCACCAAGGTTGCCCACTTCATACCTGTCTGCACCACTCACCATTCTGACCAACTAGCCGACCTATATATGTCCCGTATCGTCAGCCTCCATGGGATTCCCAAGACCATCGTGTCCGATCGAGGAACTCAATTCACTTCTCGCTTTTGGTTCAAACTTCATGAGGCCTTGGGAACCAAGCTCTTTTTCAGTACCGCCTATCACCCTCAGATGGGAGGACAGACAGAGAGAGTCAACCAAATCCTTGAGGATATGCTTAGGGCCTGCGTGTTAGCTTACGGATCCAAGTGGGAAGATTGTCTACCGTTCACTGAATTCTCCTACAATAACAGTTACCAAGCCAGTCTAAAGATGGCCCCATTCGAAGCTCTGTACGGGCGTAAATGCCGTACTCCCCTGAACTGGTCACAGACTGGGGACAGTCAAGTTTTCAGAGTTGGTCACA
Source organism: Poa pratensis (assembly GCA_947311845.1). Taxonomy (NCBI): domain Eukaryota; kingdom Viridiplantae; phylum Streptophyta; class Magnoliopsida; order Poales; family Poaceae; genus Poa; species Poa pratensis. Next base: position 10,652,010 of record CAMZMU010000090.1, read on the forward strand.
GACTGGGGACAGTCAAGTTTTCAGAGTCGATGCCCTACGAGAAGCTGAAGAACAAGTTCAACTGATCCGCGACTGCCTTAAGGCCGCCCAGTCCAGACAGAAGAGTTACGCTGACTCCAAGAGGCGAGACTTATTTTTCAAGACCGGCGACATGGTGTATCTCCGTGTTACTCCACTCAAGGGAATGCAGCGTTTTCATGTCAAGGGAAAGCTGGCACCCCGATACATCGGGCCCTTCAAGATTATTGGCCGAAGCGGAGAAGTGTCGTACCAGCTGGATTTACCCCCTTACCTGTCCGAGTTTCACGACGTGTTCCACGTATCACTACTCCGGAAGTGCCTGCAAGTTCCTGGTGCCACTCACTCATATCAGGAGGTGGATCACCACACTATTGACCTCAACCATGACCTCACTTACCGGGAACGACCACTCCGTGTGCTAACTGAAGATGTGCGTGTGACCCGTAGACGCAAGATCAGATTCCTGAAAGTTCAGTGGAGCAACCACTCAGAAGAAGAAGCCACTTGGGAGCGTGAAGATTACCTGGAAAGGGAATTTCCTGGTTTCCTTTCCTCTTCAACTCCGGAATCTCGAGGACGAGATTCTCCTAAGGGGGAAGGTCTGTAACACCCCAATTTTTCCTAGACTTGAATTGTGGTGTTAAGTTAAAATTTTCAGAAACAGCAAAAAAAAAAAAACTTTTGTTTTATTTCAGTCAACTCTTGCTTGGTGGTCTTAGTTGTTTTCTTAAGTTGTTGGTCTTGCTTGAAAACTTTTAGTAGCACTTTTATAAAAATTCCTCTAGTTTAAATTTTAGTGACTTTGATCTTCTGGTTTGTTAAAACTTAGCCAATCTAGAGCCCTAGATTAAGCCACCCTTGTGTTGTTTTTGACATGCAACTTGACACCCTTGCTCAGTGAACTTCATACTTCTTGATTTTTCTTAGTTTGCCCCCCTTTTGAGTTTGTTTTAATACAAATCCATCTGTGTGTTAAGGGCTAACCAAAACAGTGACCAATTGGTCATTTTTCACAACTTGTGATGTTTTTAAAAAATTCCTTTCTCACTCTTTTTAGCCAGCAACTTTTGCATCACCCCTTGTTGGTCATCCCACTCCTGATCTTGCTTTGTTTGGGTGTTGTCCACCTTTGGACTTGTTAGTGGTTTTAGACAAAACATGTTAGTGTTAGCCTAAATCTCTAACCCTAGCTAAAACCCAGCCCACCCCTCACTAGCTTCGACTCCCCTCTCACCTCTGGACAGAGAGGACGTCCTATTCAGCTGGAGCCCACATGTCACTCACCCATCTCCCTCTCCACCCCTCTCCTCTCTCCCTTTTCCATTTTGGGCCAATGGAGGATCACTCCCCCCTCTCCTCACTGGGCAGAACACCTCACCCAGGCCACCTCACCTCTGCCCCACTTCCCACCGCCCAAGCTAGCCACTGGGAACTCCCCCATCGACCTCCCTGCCCGAAAACCCTAGAAAAGGGTGGGCATTGTCTAACCCAACCCCGGTCTCCCCTGTCCCCCTCTCCTCTCCCAGAACTTGCACACCACATCCCCTCCCCTCCTAGGAAGCCTCGCCCAAGCTCCTGCCCTCTGCTCCCCGGGAGAAGAAGGTTGAGCTTCGGCAACCGCCGGCGTCGAGCAACGATTGCCGGCGATTCATCCCTCCATTCTTCGCCATTTTCGGCCGTGGAGCTTCCCCTCGACGAGACCTAACCCTCCCCCTCTTTCTTTTGCCCAGAGGCTGCCCGTGGACGCCGTGCTCGACCTCGACCCGAGAAGAACACCGCCGCCGTCGCCATGGATTCCGGCCACCCCACCGCCGCCGTCGCCATGGATTCCGGCCACCCCAGCTGACGCCGTCCATGCCCGAGCCTCTCCCTTGACCCCCTCCTTCATCCCCAGCCTGCCAGCGTCGCATACACGGCCCCTAGGTGAGCCCCTCGCCGTCGCCGTTCTTCCCTGTCCGTGGCCGCCGTCGGGCGCGTCGCGCTGAAGAAGACGGACGTGAGCCGTTGATCGCGAGATCAACGGCCCAGTTCAAAACACCCCTGCGGGCTGTTCCCGCGCGCTGGACTGCGCAGCTCGGCGCAGATGGGCTGGCCCATCTCGCACGCGCGGCGGATCTGCGCTGGGCTCGGCCAGATCTGGCCCGAGCACGGCCCTTTTCTTTTTTTTTAGCTAATGCTTTTAATCTTTTGCAGTTTCTAGTAATTTGTGATGTTTAGATTAAATCTTTTGTGGTAGACCTATACATGCATGTTAGTTAGGAGTGTTTTTAGTGGGTGCTGTGATGTTTTATTAAACATGCAGAACTTGTTTGGTATAAAAATGGATTATATTTTGTGTGGCATTTTAAATCTAGTAGAAAGTGTGATTTCCACTCTTTTTGTGATATCTTGAGCTAGGTGTAATATTTTTTAGTGAATCCAATTTGTACAGAAAGGTAAAATCCATACCTTTCCATAGAATTTAACCTTGCATGCAGGAGGTTCCTAGAACTGGAGTTTTAATTCTTTTGGTTTTGAGACCAGTAGCTATTGTGGGATTTTTAATTCCTGTTTGGTGTGATGTTTTGATGCAAATCCAATTCCTATAGCTTAGTATGACTCATAGCAGTACTGTGTTAAAAGGGTTTATTTTTAGAAGCATTATTTTAGGACTTGTGCCTTTTTCCCCAAAAACAGCAACTTTGCCACTATTAAAAAGGTCATATTTTAATTGATTGTTTTTAATTGTTTGTGTTTAGGATTGTTTTAGGTTGATGTCCAGAGGGTGTTTGTGTAATGAAATGCTTGCTGCTTTGTTTAAGTACTTTAGATTGTTGTCAACCCGCTACTTAGGACTTAACGATAGTGTGTTTAATTTTCCGGTACGATAGAACCGCAAGAGGAGGAGCAGTACGTGGGAGCTGAACCCACCTACGAAGAAGAACAAGACCAGGAACAATTTGCTGAGCAAGGCAAGCCACCTCACCACTCTACTGAAATCCTATTAATTTTACAAGCATGTTTTCAAAATAAAATAATGCATGTTTTATTTCCTTTGTGGCATCTTGCCACCCAAAAACTATTTTACAAAATATTGTTTGGCCAAAGGATATCTACTAGTATATAATAGGTTTATAAAAATATGTCTTACTTGAGAAGCCTTCTACTGAAGGCGCTATCAAGAAAATTATATTTTCTATTAGCATATCCTTATACTCTTACCTCAAAACTATAGGATGGGAGCCTAGATTTGATGAAATGTTTTTGAAAGAAAACCCGAGTCGCTGGGAGCGATCAGCGAGACAGTGTTTTATAAAACCCATGTTGCTGGGAGAAAATGGAGAGTTTGTGAAAACCCGAAGTGCTGGAGCATTCGGTGAGTTTGCAAAAACCCGAGCTGCTGGGAGCAGTCGGAGATGGAGGTTTGTTTACGAGGTCCCTGCTGCCGCCCGAACAATTAACCCGTACAACCACATTACCTCAAAATGGGCACGAGGCTTAGCGGAAGCTTGTTGGTGTATTATTTGAATACTCCTCAATTGGCTAGAAGGGGTTAGAGTCCCCGGAACCGAATGCTGCAAGGGAATGGGCATACAAAGTGTGGACTGCGTGTGCCACCGGGAAGCAACGGTGGGTTTCCTGTCATGGCGGTGTGAGACTAGGGGAAACCGGATCGATACGGCTAGCTCACTCGGTGCCGGGAGAACAAACCCACTCGAAGAAGATATTCTTATACTAGCGCTGACATAGTGGAAGTTAGGATCGGCCGTCTGATGTGTGCATGCTGTCTCTGTACAGTCCGTGGTTGATCCACGGCAAACCATCCGAATCTTGTGGTGAAAGTGTACCACCTCTGCAGAGTGTAAATCTATTCGAATAGCCGTGTCCGCGGTCATGGACGATTGCAAAGGCCACACTGGGCGACTGGTGAAAGAAGAAAAGTTGTTTTCTGTTTTGGACTAAAAGGAGGATCAGAAAGGTACCTGGGAGGTACGGAAATTTGAGAAAAGATGGGTGATCTCGGGAGACAATCAGTCGGATCTCATGGAAAGAAAAAGGGGTATCCCCATCCTAGTGTTCTTGAAAAGTTTTACAAAGAGGTGGAGATAGTTCCGGCGATCTCTACAAAAGAGAATTCTATCCCTAAATGTTTCTTTTTAACAAAGATATAGAGATGTCGTATTCTCTATGTCTAAAGGCATCGTTTACGAAAACTAAGCCCTATAGTCATATATAGCAGCTATCCCAGTTTTCGAAAACGCATTTATTGCATTACCATGGAAATTCAAGCCTGGTGGTGGTCTTGCGAGTACGTAATTGTACTCATGGCTGTGTCCCTGGATATTCAAACGTCCAGGTTTCTACGAGGAGGCCTATGCCGAGGAGGAGGAAGAGTATGTCGACGACTACGCCGCTTAGCTATCACCGGTCAACTGCACTTGTGGGGTTGCGTCCGTTGGAGACGAGGGCCGACGCTAGCCACGAGATTCCGATGTATCGTAGTTAATTCCGTCCTGCGTGACGATGTTTTGCAGACTTGGTCATGTGACCACTTATGTTGTAAGACTTTTATTCGTACGACTTGAATGATGTAACTCTTGATACCATGTTGGTTATGTGACAGCGATGCACTGATCATTGGGATCGTGATCTATTTTACATAATGTGGACATCTCGGACTTCGGTACGAGGGGTCCTTACAGTTCCTCCCTCCTTAGAGGAGCCTGATGATGAGATACCCTGGCAACCCAGCATGCTTCGGCACGATCACTTGAAGGAATTTGTGATGGTTGGTTTTCGAGCAACGGAGAGGCAGCTTTACCTTGTCAAATTTGTTGTGGGAGCAATGCACAGCTCTATGTGATGTCGCCTTCACTAGTAGGAAAAGGGTTATACGTGGGTTGGCATTTTGTGGCGCACCCTTAATTGGTGCGCCACAGAATTACTTTTTGTGGCGCACCCATCCCGGTGCGCCATAGAAAATCACATTTCTGTGGCGCATGGTTCTGCATGCGCCACAGAAATTTGTAATTCTGTGGCGCACGAAAGTCACATGCGCCACATAGTTGTAACTTTCTGTAACGCACGTCCCGCATGCGCCTGGCGCATGCACCCAGATGCGCCACATAAATGTGAGATTCTGTGGCGCATGCACCCATATGCGCCACAAAAATGTCAGATTCTGTGGCGCATGTGCCTGATGCGTCATAGATAGTTTGCACGCACACCCTCCGGTCCCCTCTTTCTCTCTCCACGTTATCCGTTTTGTCTTTTTTTGAATTGATCTCCACAGCCTCCACACACACACACCAAGCAGCACACACACCACGCACACTGGCCGGGCACACCCACCCACGCACACTGCGCACACTACACACAGCACACCACGCATCCTCTCTCCTCTCCTTTATCTTCTTCTCTACCTTATCTCCAAGACTCCAACTACCACGCATGCACGCCACCACGGCTTCCTCGCGTCTCGCTCGCCGCCGCCCCCATGTCCAGCATCGCCGCTGGCCACGCCGCTGAGCGGATGGATCCGCGCCGGCCGGCCGCCATCCGAGACCAAGGTGCGTCGACCTTGCCTTACTCCTCGCCGCGGTCGGCGGGCTTGTGCTGCGACTACGCGGAGGAGGCGGAGCAGGTCGTGGTGGTCACGGACGTGGCGCCGTCCACGGAGGTGCTGGGATTTTGGTCCTTTGGCATGGATTTTGTGTCCCGTGTCGACCACTGCCTCCTCTCTTCTCTCCCTTGGCATGGAGTTTGGTCCAATCGAGAACCACCGCTCCATGGACTGACAAGCCGAGGTCCATGTGGGCACGCACGCCTCGGCGCCGGCCGCCGCCATGGCCACCCCAGCCACGCTGCCCGAGCCCGCGCTCGGCATCAACTTCGCACGCAACGGCATGCACCGCCGTGACTGGCTCGCCCTCGTCGCCGTGCATCGTCCCTCCACCACGCGACACCCGGGGTGGCATCGTCCCTCCACCACGCGACACGGCGCGCACGGCGCTGAGCTTGCGGGGACCTCCGACGGCAGGCCTGAGGTGAGCGTCGTCGACGAGGAGCGGGGTCGCCGCCCACACGAGGCGAGGAGCAGCAGGGAGCGGACTCGTCCGTGGAGGAGAGGAGGTGGAGGCCACGGCACGGCGTCGGCCTCCACGACCACGGCGGGAGCAGAGGACCAGAGGGGCGCCGGAGCAGCGACGCCTGGTCGGGTTGACCAGGACCACGGCTTTTTTTTAACCTAAAAACAACTTTTAGTGGCGCATGCATGTGTAGTGCGCCACAGAAATCTTTTAGTGGCTTTCTGTGACGCATGGTTAATGGTGCGCCACAGAAAAAAATTAGTGGCGAGAATTTTGTGGCGCACCCAGCAATTTGGCTGGGTGCGCCACAGAATTCCAATTTGGTGCGCCACTGATAGCACTTTTCCTACTAGTGCTTGTTCAAGGACGGGCATGTTCGGGTTGTCAAATTTCTCTAGAGTTTAAATTTCTCTTAGTCACAGCTTTCACTTCTTGTCAAATTGCTAAAAAAATGCTTGCTTGCTAGCTTTTTTGCTTCGGTTGCTTGATAAGTTTCTTTGTAATTATGTTGACACTTTACTTTTATTCCTCTTAGCTGTTTTGATATAGTTGTAGATTGTACTTTCTTGCTAATTTTGGTTTGCGCAAACTCTTACATAAATACCACAAAAATATTACTCCCTCTGTTCCCTTTTAATTGTCACCATTTATACTATAGCTTTCTACTAGTTCAGTTCAATCTCCACGACAAGAAAAGCGGAACAGAGTGAGTGTTAGATTTAATTTTCTTGTCTCATAACCTTGCGCAAACTATATAGAAACCCAAAACAATTAGTTTTACTATTTCCTTTACTTGCATTTGCATTCTTGCAACTTCTTTTCACACAAAAAAATCAACTATTGTAATTATATCCTACTCCCTCTGTTTTTAAATATAAAATGTTTTAGCTTTTTTTCACATTCACTTGTATCTAGAAATGTTTTAATGTCTACGTTCATTCATTTTAGTCTGTATCTAGACAACATGTGCAATACCTAAAACATCTTATATTTAAAAACGAAGGGAGTAGTTCCTCAAATTCCTTGCTAGTGTTTGCCTGCTTTTTGGAGTCTTAAAACATGGATTCCAATGAAATTCGTTTAAGAACTGGTGAGAATTGGGGATATCAAAATACCCTTAAATTTCTTGCTCACATGGCTACCCAAGCGCCACTATGTAGCCCTACAATATTGAAACTAATCACTAATCACTTGTTTTAAAGAATCCCTTAGTGAGATTGTTATTGAGGTTAAATGAAAATATTCAAATAGTGCTCCTTTCACTCCGCGTGGCTCTCATGGCCCCCCCGGGGCGCCAAAGTTTGGCCGTCGATCGAGGGGCTCCCTTACCCCCACCCCCTATCTCACCTCGTCGCCGCAAGGGGTAATCATCGAGGTGGTGCTTGCGATGGTAGGTCCATCCCATGGTACAGATGCGCCAGATTCGGAGGATGGCTCAAGCTAGGCGTGGCATGAGAATGAGGGCTCCCTACGACGCAAGGGGTAGGCGGAACGGTTGTGACGTGTCTTCTTGGTGGTAGCTATAGAGGCACGGATCTGACCCACTTGTGGTGGGATGGATCCGTTCCAACGCAGATTAGTGTTTCTGCGTGAGAAGTTGTTTGAGGCGCTTCGGTGTTGTCCAGTCTTTAGGGATGGATGCTGGATGTTGTGGGGGGGGGGGGATGAAGACCCTTGCGGCGGCGGTTACTTGACACTAGGTGGGTCGCATGTGTGATTGGATGTGAGGTTCCGCTCGCAGACTGGCCGCTTATGCTGGTTCTAAGACCCACCTTTCATTGTTTGCGGCTATCGACGGAGCTTGGATTCGGAGAAGCTTCATTGGGAGGGTGGACTTGCTTGAATGGGTCCTCGATCTAGAGATTTTCTAGACACAGGTGGGGGAAGAGTTATCTCTAGTCGTAGCAATGTATGCAACCGTTGTGATCTTATTGAAGGCGTCGATGGGAATGCTCTCCTTTTCTCTACCCGAGACAGGTCTAGTAGAAATCCTGAACCCGAAGGGTCGGATGATGTTGTCGTTTTGACATTGTTACCTGAAAGTGCATGTGTTGCCTCATGCGTGGTTTTGGTAATTAATGGCAATCCTTATGGACTAATGTTTGCATTGAGATATTCTTGTAGATCTTATCCATAGGAAAAGATTGAAGTTCATGTGTTGAACTCTAGAAGATTACATGATGATCAATGCTCTATTTAAGGGTTTATATGAAGAATGGTCATGTGTAGAGTTGAGCATATTGCAAGTATGTCTTGAAGGATTCAAGACATCATCTTTGTGAAACGGAGCATTTGGAGAAGTTTTCATTAAGCATGTGCTAGCAAGCACAATCAAGAAAGGTGTTCCAACTTGAGGGAGTCAAGATCGTCATCATCTAGCTCAAGTGAAATGCTCAAAGCAAAGGTATGATCTTGATAGGGTTTCTATTTTACCGGTCTCGTGGTGTTAGTGCGAGACCGGGTTATAGGATAGACGGCGTACAATCAAGAGGGGCTCTCAAGTGAGTAACTTGATCGCATCTTTGTGGAGAGTTCAAACATTTGCATACTTGGCATATCATCTTTTTTGGTTCTTATTTGGCATTTATCCATGTGAGAATTTATAGCTTGTGTTCATCTCCATACCAAGCTCTAGTTCATCAAAAACGGATTTCATATGAATATCTTATTGTGTTTTTTATGTTGGAGGTTTTACCGATTCGTCTTTTGTAGAGAGGTTAAACACTCATCTTGTGTTCTCCTCCTCACATGATGGACTATGATGTATATATGCATGATTTTGTAGAGCTTGTGATTATCTTCGAAACAAGCCCAAGATCATAGAAAACGGAGTCCGGATGAAAAACTTATTGTGTTTTCGTGTTAGAAATATTATCGGATTATACTTGAGAAAAGTTCTACACCTTCCCATGTGTGGCAACTTAATTCTATTTATGGTTTCACACCTTTTGTAGGAAGGCTCTTGTTGCTATCTTTCCAACAAAATTGGTTTCATCACATTTGAAGTTTTCTTGCAAAAGTTAGAGGTCATTGAAAATCTCTTTCTGTTTCTGTTTGGCCGGCCTGGCCGGGCCCTAGGCCGGGCGCGTCGGGCATCCAGCCGGCCTCTAGGCCGGCTTTCCAGGCCGGGTGTCTCGGGTGGGTGGCCGGCCTTCAGGCCGGGTCCCAGGCTGGCAGAGCCAGCACAGTGCACGCAAGGCTGGCCTCGCTGCACCTCTTCAAACGGGCAGATTTTTTAGGGGATCTATTTAAGGGGCTTTCTTCCCACAATGGTTCCCCAACCTCTTGAGCTTGTTTTTTCCCTCTCTCTCCTTCATTGTTGACCTTTGAAAAAACTTACCTACCTCTCAATCCCTCCCATGATTCTTGCATATCTTTGAGGGAAAGTGAGAGTACATTTCCACCAATCCATCTCTCCTCTAAGTGAAGGGAAATCTCTTGATCTAGATCTTGGAGTTCCATTTGTTGAGTTCTTCTTTGTTCTTCCTCTTTTCTCCCCCCACAAGCATTAGTTGCTTTTGGTGATATTTGGGAGTGAAGGACTTGAACACTTCTTGTGTTCTTGCCATTGCTTTGTGCATCGGTCTGTGCTCTCCACGAGGATTCGTGGAAGTTGAAAATTTGTGAGCTTGTTACTCTTGGGTCATTGGATCCTAGACGCCTTGTGGTGGTTGAGACCGTTTGTGGTCACTTGTAGCCATTCGGGAGCCCCCAATCCAGTTGTGGGTTGTGCCCCGGGTTGTTGTTGTAAAGGCTCCGGATTTCGCCTTGAAAGATTCCGATAGTGGAAGGTGAACCAAACCTTTTGTGGTGCGGTTCATCGGAGAAGAAGGTGAAGACTTTGTGACTGTTGAGTCATTATGTTGGCTCACACCTCTCTAACGAGATGTACTCCCTAACAAGGAAGAACTCGGGAATACATCCTCGTCTCCACGTGCCTCGGTTATTTCTATACCCGAACTCTTTACTTATGCCCGAGCTTTTTACTTATGCATTTTACATTGTGATAGCCTTCGTGCTTGAAGTATTCTATATTGCTATCACATTGTTACTTATCTTGCTTAGCATAAGTTGTTGGTGCACATAAGTGAGCCTAAAATATTTAGGTTGTTGGCTTTAATTTAAACACCTAGTTTTATTCCGTAATTATCAAGACTAAATTAAAAAAGTTTTTATCGCCTATTCACTCCCCTCTAGGCGACATTCTTGTCATTTCATTACCCTCTTGAGGGTATCAACTATTTAGCCTGATCCGACCAAAGGGACCAATGGATGGTGATTTGGACCAATGGATGGTGATTTAGTTTGGCGTCTTGTTTGTCAATGACGATGATGCGAGCTAAGCTGGGTTGGAGATGAGTTTTGGTACTCGGTTCCTTCTAGCCGACATGTTCGAGGGGTTTCTAGTCTGTATGAGCTCACATCTTTTTCGCCTACAATGCTCATCATGAGAGTCTGAAATGTCTCGTCATTGGTTCAGATGCCTGCTCGACAGATTGGCTATGAAGAAAAATAAATAATGCAAAAACTTGTATGAAATCACCTACCTATCAACATGCATAATCAGAATGACACTGAAGCATACTAATCCAAACATAGACATGATCGAAAAAAAATACTCCCTCCGTCCCAAAATAAGTGTCTCAAAGTTGTCCAAAAGTGAATGTATCTATACTTGTTTCATGTCTAGATACATCCACTTTTTGACAAATCTAAGACAGTTATTTTGGGACGGAGGGAGTACTACGTAGACTATTTTGGTACTGATTCCATATTGCTGGACAAATGATACGGGCAGCTAAACTGGATAACATCAACAAGCAAATAGTTGATCAAATGTTAGATTTCAGACGAGAACAATGAACGTTTTGATGGAATTATAGACGCAAGTCAAACTCATAGAGGCAAAACTGAAAGTGCATTTTGTATCCAATAAAAATACGATCCCATGATCCTGATAACACTCATGCTGACTGACCTTCTAAAGGACACCTTGTTCACTCGAAATATTACTATCCAATAAACATACGATTCCATGATCCTGATAACACTCATGCTGACTGACATTCTAAAGGACAACTTGTTCACTCAGAAAGATTACTAGCTTGAGTGGGACTTGTTGAGGATGACACCCTCGTACTTGACCTGGAACCACTTCATGGCATCTTCCTTGGTCACCCTTTGGTGGATTCCAATACGGGCCTTGCATCGGCGCCGGCGAGAAACACGGTATCCAGCACGCTCCAGAACAACATAGAAGTCCATACCATAAATACCAGTTGACGGGTCATATCTGAGAGAATAATTGCAGCAAGCTGTAAGTATGTAACCAACATGACTGTAGGGTATCACTACTTACCATGCAAACAATATTTCAGATTTACAAAAAGTATAGAACAAAAACCTAATAGACAACATACAACGAATAACTGATACAAACTAAGGGTGTGTTCTGTTCCTGCCTTTGCATGAAAGAGCAAAATTTGGCAACCATTGGCTAGACAAAATATTGACTACAAAAAGTATAGAACAAAAACCTAATAGACAACATACAACGAATAACTGATACAAACTAAGGGTGTGTTCAGTTCCTGCCTTTGCATGAAAAAGCAAAATTTGGCAACCATTGGCTAGACAAAATATTGACTAGAGAGTCCTTGGGCCCATGTTGGCCAAAAAGTTGGAGATTTGTGAAGGGAATGTGGGAAGTGTCTTGCCCCATAGGCAACCAATTGACATCCAACAAAGTGAAACCCAAAATATCAAAGGCTGAAATTTTGGTAGGACAAATTGGGTACCAACCAAAGGTGCCAAAATCTCAGAATTGGGACGTTCAATTTCTTTAGATGAAAAGGTCAAATAATATATCTTCTCTCTACCTCTAGAAGCAAACACTAGGTAAGAAAATTTAGCATACACAACCAGATAAGAGAGCTTAAGAACATTAGCAGGGAAGCAAATTTAAGGATGTAAAAGAGAAGACTGTAACCTACTGGGTAAAAAGGTACATACAAAACTTGGCTACAGATTGTTTATGTATTATATTTCAACTGAGAAAAGCACTGTGCAACAGGCAGTGTTGCATACCCAGAACGACTAAACAATTTCAAACTGGGAAACACGAAGAAAGCGGCATAGGAAACTAAACAAATAAGAAGGATAGCGATAGCAATAGCAAAGCCAGGTAAACATATCAAATTAACTGACCTATCATGATTGCATATTAGAGATTCTTAAAGAATGTGTATTAGTAATCACATGTCATGTTCTACCAGTAGAGAGACCTAACATCGGAGTTCATAGTTGTATGTGTGTCACAGAAGAATATTTATGTTGCAACACTTGTGAAGGTAAACCTACAGTGGCATATCACTATCACTATCTTATAGTCAAGTTAACAAGTAAACTAGATCAACTGTCCAGACTAGATAATTCACGCATCCAAACTGCAAGGAGAGTACAGAGAACAGAAAGGTCATCTTACTTCATGCCAAGATCAATGTGCTCCTGGATACCAAACCCGAAGCAGCCAGTGTCACTGAAGTTCCTCCTGAGGAGCTCGTACTCCTTCACCTTCAGCCCACTTTCAAGAAGCTGCATTGCCTTCTCGCCCCTGACCGTCACGTGGCAAGCGATCTTCTCATTACGACGGATGCCAAAAGACCTCACAGTGTACCTCGCTGCAAAGATGGAAACGCCATCACCAGTAAGCACCACTAGCAAGTTGACCCACTACCAAATTTTATCATCAGGAAAACATTAGTTTGTCGACACGAACTTACCCTTTGAGAAAACTGGCGACTGCCCACTCAGCTGCTCCAACACCTGGTAAAGCAAATTCGTATAGATGAACATCGCCTCTATAATAGTAAGAAAAATAAATATGCAAGCACGCATCAGACTAAAACAGCAGAGATTTCTTGACAATTTTTCATATATGGGGGTGAATTGCGAAATCGTAGATCTAAAACAGCAAGCGAATGAACTGACATCGACTAATTTTCGTCACGGAGGAGCTCGTGTCGGGATGGATGGGTTGGGGATTTATGATACCTTGGAGGCGCGAGTGAGGCGATCACCGCTCTCGCCAACGGAGATGTTGAGCACGAGTTTCTGCACCTTGATCTCCCGCATCGGGTTCAACTGCTTCTTCTCCGTCGACTGCGAGAATCAAGCACGTAAGAAAACATCGCCGGCGTACGAACATCGCGACACAAGTATAAATGCCAAGCGTTCGAATCGGGGAACGAGGAGGAGCTCACCATGGTGATCTGAACGAGGCCGCCGGGGAAGAGAGGGGTTAGCTGGCGCTGTGGCGTGTGGCTGCGGCGGCGGAAACCCTAGAAATCCCCCCGGCTTTTATATAAGGAGCGCCGGAGGTTGCCCCGGGATTCTTCGACGGAATGGCGCGGAGGCTTGGAGCGGTCCGATCGAAGGATGGACGGCTAGGATTTTAAGCTCGGCTCGTGCTCGCTTGCTAGCTGGGCTGAGTGAGGTTTTCCGGCCCAGTCTGCTTGCTGGACCGGACTGCTCGTAGTCTTCGACGTCTCCAAAGGAAAAAAATCGTTTGGCCTATTTGATTCAAAGGAATTGCAAAGTATTCGTGGAGGAATGAATCTGTAGGAAATTTTCCTATCTTATTAGTCATTTGATTTGTATGATACCCTCAATTTTTTTTTTGTAGGATTGGAGCTATAGGAAAAAATCCTATAGGAATCATTGTACTACTTCCCATAGAAAATCTAACATTTATTCCAAGCTCATTTTACAATTCCTTTGATGGAATCAAACAAACATTGACGCATGCAAAATCCTATAGAATTGGGTGTACATGACATTGAAATCCTACGATTTTCCTATTCGTACAATTTTCCTATCCTACGAATCAAAGAGGAGATTGTAGGAGATTGTTCTTAAACAAAGGAGATCAGAATTATTCCCGAAACTAAAAGTAACCAGGCTTTCACCCTGGTTTATAAATAAAACAACATGCTAGGAAAATCCATACAAGTCCACCGACACAAACGAAAAAACAAGTGAGGTTCGCTGGGTCAGCAGCACAAGTAAGCCAACAATAAAAAATATAGCTATAAGGGCAAGGGGTGGGGAGAACAAGAAGGGAAGAACAAAAGCCGAGACCTGTCAGCGCTCAGCGGCTAGGTGGAGAGGAGAGGCGATGTGTAATCCACTACTCCACGAGAACAGGAAAGTGCGTGTTGTCATGCCCTGATACGTCTCAAACGTATCTATAATTTTTTTATTGTTCCATGCTTGTTTATATCAGATGCTACATGTTTTATTTATGGTTTTATGTCATTTTAGTGCATTTTCTGGGACTAACCTATTAACAAGATGCCCAGTGTCAGTTCCTGTTTTCTGTTCTCTTTTTTTTCAGAAAAGCTAGCAAAGAAATATTCTCGGAATTCCCTGAAAATTACGGAGATTTATTCTTCATTGGAACAAAAACGGATCCCGAAGACCAACCCCAGGAGGGGCCCACAGCCTGGCGGAGGGTCCCAGGTGCGGCCAAGGGTGGGTCCGCGCCTGGGGGTCTCCTCTAGCCCTCCTTTGCCGCCTCTTGATACCTCTTCGCCTAAAATTGCCTTCGTCGAGAAACCCTAAGAGACCCGAACATACTCCAGAAAGATATCTGAGTCCGCCGCCGTCACAAACCCTAGTTCGGGAGGGTTCTGGAGCTCTCCTGGCACTCTGCTAGAGGGGAGATCATCACCGGAGGGCTCTACACCACCATGTCCGCCTCAGGCGTGATGCGTGAGTAGTTCATCCTTGGACTACGGGTACATAGCAATAGCTAGATGGATGTCTCTTCTCCTTGTACCTACATGTTTAGATCTTGTGAGCTGCCATCATGATCAAGATCATTTTATGTAATGCTACATGTTGTGATTGCTCGGATCAATGAATTGTGAAGTTATGATCAAGTTTGTTCATCAATATATCTATGTTTTATTTATGATCTTGCATTCTCTCTGATCCATGTGGTTGCTTAGGCCAAGTAATTGCTTGTATTTCCAGAGGGAGTATTTATGCTAGATAGTAGGTTCATGTCTCCAATTGTTTTGACTCGAGTTGACAGAAACGAACAAGATTTTGGATGTGATGTTGCTACTAGGGGTAAAACAGCGGTGTTTATTTCTACGTGTTATAGGAATTGCTTACATTACGCACTTTGCTTACTGCGATAATCCGTTGCTTGCAACTTAAAACATTTGGGTGACAAACTGGATAGCGATCGCGGGGTGGATTATTAGTCATACATGCAGCTGGATAGCGGTATATATTTTGTTATAATGCCCAATTAAATACTACAGTGAACTATAGTTGTCGATGATAGCATTGTCATCCCTTACAATTTGTCAATTACTAGTTGCAATTTATTTACCCAGCTTGTATGTTTATCTGTTTTATGGAGAGACAGCACTAGTGAACTGTGGACCCCGGTCCATTATTTTACATTGCTTAAAATGCGTTTCCATTGCTTCCAATCATCTTTTGCTCGTTGTTCTTTTTGTATTTATATTTGTTTTCCACACCATACGTTTAATCCCTTTATTTTCAGCAAGACGGGAAGATTGGCAACCTTCCTAAATTTGTTGGGGTAAAGTAGTTTGTTTGTTATTGTGTGCAGGTCCACGTCAGAAGCTCTTTTCTGGCACGGTGTTGAAGCCTTCTCCATGGCACCGTGTTGAAGCCTTCTCCAAGTCCTACTGGTTTGATAAACCTTGGTTTTTAACTAAGGGAAACTTGCTACTACGGTTCTTCACACCTTTCTCTTGGGCTTCCAAACGGGATGTTGTAAGCTGCATCATGCCCGTCTGTTGAGATTAAGAGATACACATTTTGTTTAAACATCTTGGTATGTTCAAAGTTTAAGGTGGAGGATCACACACATGGATGATCGGTAGGATTTAAAACAAACTAAATGGTGTCGATTTTAATCTATGAATTGGGATCATCATTTTAAATGGTGTCGATTTTTATCTATGAAATGAAATCATCATTTTATCTATAAAAGCTTTGCGCTTCGGAGCCGGCAATGGTGACGCCTGTGGGTGTCATTACGGGCGCTATTGTGAATCCTCGTCGTGATTGGGTTCCGGGTGAAAGCCCTAGTGCGCTTTGCGGGCTCGGCGACGGTGGTGTGTCACGTCATTACCCTCCTCGAGTGTTTTCATGGAGCCTAGGTTACTTCTGGGTGCAACATGTGGTGCCATTCTTCGTTGTGAAGCTTCTTCATCTTCTTAGTCTAGATCGCTTCTCGCACGGTGTGGCTTTTTTTCTTGTTCAACTTCAAGTTTGTGGTTTGCCTCCGTCTCGTTGTTGGTTTTTTGGTTGACCCGCTTGTTTGGGGATTTTTTCACCACTATGTATCGGTTTGGCCGGTTATGGCTTTATTTATAAAGTGGGACTACGGCCTAAAGATTTCCCTCTGACCCCCCAGCCCCCACAAACCAGAGCACTCACATTCGCCAGCTCGCCTTCAGTTACATGTCCAAAGAGGAACAGTGATGTCAGTCTGGTACTGATATTGTTCATCCGGGTGTCATTACCCTATTGGGGGCGCTGATGTGGATCCTCGTCGTGAATGGATTTCGGGTGAAAGCCCTATTGCGCTTTGCGGGTTCGGCGACGGTGGTGCGTCACATTATTACCCTCTTGGAGGTGTTGTCGTGGAGCCTAGGTTACTTTTGGGTGCAACACGTGGTGCCATTCACCACTATGTATCGGTTTGGCCGGTTATGGCTTTATTTATAAAGCGGGACTACGGCCTAAAGATTTCCCTCTGACCCCCCCAGCCCCCACAAACCAGAGCACTCACATTCGCCAGGTCGCCTTCAGTTACATGTCCAAAGAGGAACAGTGATGTCAGTCTGGTACTGATATTGTTCATCCGGGTGTCATTACCCTATTGGGGGCGCTGATGTGGATCCTCGTCGTGAATGGATTTCGGGTGAAAGCCCTATTGCGCTTTGCGGGTTCGGCGACGGTGGTGCGTCACATTATTACCCTCTTGGAGGTGTTGTCGTGGAGCCTAGGTTACTTTTGGGTGCAACACGTGGTGCCATTCTTTGTTGTGAAGCTTCTTCGTCTTCGACATGTGTGTTAGTCTAGGTCGCTTCTCGCGCGGTGTGGCTTTTTTGGTTTTCTTGTTCGACTTTGAGTTGGTGGTTTGCCTCCATCTCGTTGTTGGTTTTTTGGTTGACCCGCTTGTTTGGGGATTTTCCCACCACTATGTATCGTTTTGGCCGATTATGGCTTTATTTATAAAGCGGGCATACGACCTGTTTTGAGTCATTCACGTGTACCGAACCCTGAAGACCCCCCCCCCCCCCCCCCAACACCACCACAAACACACATACACAACCAGAAAACTCAGATTCGCAGCTCGCCTTCAGTTAGATGTCCAAAGAGGAATAGTGGTGTCAGTTTGGTAAGGATGGCAATTTTATGCATGGGTACGGCTACCCGCGGTGGAGGTCTCACATTTATTCTCATGAGCTTGTGAACCTATGTTAAAGTTGTCATCAATTGTCCATTTGAGTTGCGATAATTGTCACGTACTTAAATATATATGTTATTGAGTTGATATACATGTTTTTCTTTTATCAGATGCGTTATCGATGAATGTAAAATTATGAAACTTTGTACTATTTTATCTATCCGTTGGGTACCACTGGGTATGAGTACCCGTCGGATATAGGTATGGGTAAAGTTTCATACCCGTGGGTACGGGTATGGGTAGAATTTTGTACCAATTAACTACATGGGTATAGGTATGGTATTGCTCTACCCGCTCCATACCCTACCCATTTCCATCCTTACAGTCTGGTACTAATATTGTTCATCTGGTGATAAATGTTGTCATGGTGATATGTATACGGCAAAGCAAGACAATTTTCTTGATTAGCCTGTTTACACTCACTACAAAATAATGGTCTACATATATTTATCAACCTATCAATGCAGGGCATTACGAAAGAAGTTGAGTTGATGTGTGCGAACTTGGAGCCAGGGCGTCGTATGAGATCTACCTGAACAGAACTATCCGTTGCTTT
Organism: Poa pratensis; assembly: GCA_947311845.1. Taxonomy (NCBI): domain Eukaryota; kingdom Viridiplantae; phylum Streptophyta; class Magnoliopsida; order Poales; family Poaceae; genus Poa; species Poa pratensis. The sequence continues at coordinate 10,670,176 of CAMZMU010000090.1, forward strand.
GCCATTGAGCTTGCAACTAAGAAGTTGGCCGATTTGATTTATTCTACTGATATACCTTCGAGATAAAATCTTGTAAAGTAAGTTAGAACTCGTTGTTTAAATTGAAAGACAAGCACAAAAGAATCCATGGTATGGTATGGGAAGCATTTTCCTGTTCCTACTAATTATTTTACTTTGGCTTTTGTTGTCTTCGTATAGGCTACTACTAGTGAAATTATTAAATTATGGAGAGATATAATGCTTCGGCAGTTTGTTTTGTTTGCAGTGTAGTAAACTAGTAATGCTATACTTGTTCCCTACTATCTCTAGGGGCTATGTTGATGACCTTGACAATGAAGAGTCTAGTCGATCTTCCGAGAAGGCATCGGAGTTTGAAAACTCTGAAAAGAAGTAGTGGAGGAAGAAGTGGGGCGTCATTCGCTCTCACGCGGGTATGATGAAGGCACTTTGAACCTCTAGAAAGCATTTGATGCAAAATACGATTTGAATGAATGCATAATGATGAATTGTTGAACCCTCCAACTTTCAAAGAGATAAACATTCCGGTTGTTTTTCTGGAAAAAATGTGGCTGTTTTTTTTTATGAAAACCATCTGGTTTTGAGTAAAATCTATAGCTAAAACATCTGATTTTGTCATGTTTTGGTTATTAAATACCACTTGTGTAACAGATCGAGTAACTACTTCCATGAAGTCGGTCGGATGACACAGAGTAAGGGATTAAGGAGTAAAACATAGTTGAGGGTAGGAGAAACAGGATATACTAGATCGGTTAATTTCTCATTGCTTTATTCTTCGGCTATGGGCTAGGAAGCAAGCGACACTTCAGAACCTGCAAATCGTGGTTTTGGCAAAAGTTGAAAATAATTGTTCGGGGTTTCATTTTGATCTATTTCAAACTCTAGGGTTAAGGTGAATTTCTCATTTATTTAATCGGATATACTTTTCATTAAAGAAGTGTTGTTTAACTGCATGTTACTAGATCATGGGGTCAGATTTCAAAAACTGGATACAGTAATTCTTGGTTTGCCCATGAGGTGTGTATTAGACAATCTAACAAATTTTATACATAGTCGTGGTTACCCGTTGACGGTAAGCTTTTTCCTTACAGATGGTGCAGAATGCATGTCTGTACACATAGAGTGCTACAAATCTTATTATTCTTCCTTTGAGAAGTGTTCCAAGTGATGACTTAATGGAAAATAGAGAGATGTTATTTGTTCGTTTGATTTAACTAATAAAATCATATTAGATTCTTCTATATATAATGGTAATTTTTGTAACATATTAATCTACACCCTATACGATTACAGCCGGTTCATACAAAATTTGGACACAAGGCAGATGAAAACCAATAAATATAAATATATTTTATACTAGACTTTTATACTTCTCTTAACATTATTCTTATAATGTTATTGTGTTAATCATGATATTTTTTATTACTTAGATTGCATAGTTAACCATATATTGAATTTTTGGATCATTAGTTATAGTGTTACTTATTGTATGGTTGTACTGTATGTATAACTACAAAGTTTTTCACATCTAAATTCATATTGAATAGTGTGCTAAAAATTCTCCTTCACTAACTTTTTCATGACTGCCCAAAATGTGTATTGTACATATATGTATATGTGTGTTAGTGTATATACTTTAATATCTTGAAATATCGTGATAGAGACATTTAAATCGTACATTCAAATAAAATATCTTAGTAGTGCTTCTAGTGTACTATTAGATAAGTAGAATGATAAAAACTTTTTGAGTATAAATTGAACTATTGAGAAAACGGGTCTTGCAAGTTGAGCTCAGTGACGACATGTGTGTGCTCTGTACATGGTATATGGTTCATATACGGGAAATGCTGCTCTGACCTGGGCGGCAGCTGCCCCGGACCACTGGAGAGAGAGGAGGCGATTTTTGGAAGCGACTCCGCCAGATCCACCCGTGCGGCCGCTGAGCCGCGGGATTCGCCTCCACCGCCGGCCGCTTCGGCGGCGGGTGGGTGGTGGATCCCCGGCTCCGGTCTGTATATAGGTAGGGTAGGGGGGAGTGTTCGCCGGCGACGCTCAGGAGGTGGGGCGGCTGGTGTGGGGTTTGGTGCCGGCGTGGGCTTCTCCGGCGAGGCTGCTCCTTCGGGCGCGGCGTCCCCGCGCGCGGATTGCGGGAGCTCGGGGCCCGGCGCGGCGCTCGAGTTCTTCGTTTTTCCACCGGATCCGTGCTGGCGGCGGATCTGGCGGGCGGATCCAGGAGTTCGTCGAGTTCTTCTTCCCCTTCCGGCGACGGCGTCGATGGCGGCCGAGGTTTGGAGGTTTGGCTGGGATAGGGGGGCGCTCGCCCCGGTCGTTCACCGACAGAAGCTCCGCCGCGGCGCGGCGGACGGACACGGCGGCGTCTCTCATAGGGCAAAGTTTTCCCTTACAGCGGCAAGACGGCGGCTGGTCATCCTCGTCTCCGGCGACGGCGGCGGTGAAGTTCTCGAAGCTTCTGGATTCCTTTCCCCTACGTATTTGGTACTGTATTTCTGCTATGTACTTTGTACGTGGTTTTCGGTTTGAATATACGTGGTGAAAAATGCAAAAAAAAAGCTGCCCCGGACCATCCATGGGTACATGGGTTACTTAATGCAGCTAGTGGACCCCAAACACTCTGCGTGGGTCAGAAGCAATGCTCCAGGCTTGCCCCAGTTCGCGAGGTTCAGTTAGCGTGTGTTTGGATGCTGACCCAAACATGAGTCGAGTGGAACCATCCATAACATGCATGCGTTTGGTTGTGAACTCGCGTGGACTGATCCGCCCACATGCAGGAATATACCCATAAGATGCTGAATCAAACGATTCCTCCGATTCGGCCGAACCTTTCTATACACTTTTTGCTAATCATGTGGACCGCTGTCAAATCGTCTCCTTCCTTGGCTAATGACACGCACGGAATGACCGACGATTTCTTGCTTGTCCGCGCCGGCGTACGCCAGGGCCGCAACTCCTGACCATTGCCGGACCGTCGGACTTCCGGAGCAGGAGCTCGACTCGGCTGGGCGGCGGCGGAGACCTCGCATGGAGCTGGCCGGTGGCGGAGAGCACGAGTTGCATGAGAGCACCTGGACCGTTCCGGCGGCGGAGAGCTCCTCAAGCTGGCGGCGACAGATCTCTTCCCAGAGCAAATCATGCTCCGCCGTCCTCTTCCCCATAGAAAGCAAGCTCGGTAGTCAGCTTCTCACTCAAATCCTTCTTACGCCGCGCCGAGCTTGAGGATGCCGGAGCCGCCGAGCGCCATCGATTCTTGCGCTTGCCGCCGGCCGCCGCCGCGCCGAGCTTGAGGACGCCGGAGACGTCGAGGCCATTGCTTCTTAAGCTCGCCGAGGGCCGCCGTGCCGAGCTTGAGGATGCCGTAGCAGCCGCGCCGAGCTTGAGGCCACCGCCGCGTGGAGCTTGAGGACGCCGGAGACGCCGAGCGGAGGGATGGGCCATCACGGCAGCGAGTCCGGCACTTGACTGGCTGCGTCTCCATCGTGTAAATCGCTGCTAATTCTTTGTTAACTGCATGTTGTTAACCATCGTATGCTAGATGCAGGCTCTGGCTCTCCAAACCAAACAAACACACAAAACTGAACCATTCGTCCCATCCGGTCCACATACGGTGAATGGTTCCGTCTCATCCCTAATAAACCAGGAACCAAACACACGCTTAACTGACATAGTACGGTGTTCTATTCAAGTCACTGCATGCAAAAATTACCGACCCTCTTCTAAGGTGTTTACTTGGAAAAATGAAGAACACATGTGTTTTAGGATTTTTCAATCTCGTGGTGTTCATGAAAATAAGATTATTTGGATGGGCCATATTTACAAGGTGTTTGCGATAAAAAAATGTACCAGGCATATGTTTTAAGTTTTCTTCCATTTTTCACTATTCTTCAAAATAGTATTACATTTATATTTTTGCCCAGATTTTTTACGGTGTTTGTGCAAAAAAATAAATACTGAACATATGTTTAAAAAATTTATTCCATTTTTGCAGTGTTCCTTAAAGTAATGTTTTATTTTTTGTTATGGGGCTCTGCCATGTTTTTTAAAGTGTTTGCCTAGAAAAAAGTATCATACATTTTAATATTTTTCCATGTTTATTTAGCGCCCCGACATATTCTTAAAGGTGTTTGCATGAAAAAAAAGTACTATACATATGTTGTAAGATTTTCCTTCATCCGAGATTTGATTTTTGTTTCTTTTGCGGCTTGTTAAATTCCAAATGCAATCTAATGTGGAAATTCACGTACCTAGTCCTCATGACATGGTCGTATGCATGATTTCATAGAAGTTTTATGTAAAATCAAAGATTTTAAAATGAGTGGATGATTAATATTGGCTCTATGCCCTAGCTGAGCCCAAGCATTGCATGCATGTGAGTAAAGGCTGAATTTAATGTGCAGGCCTGATCGCAGGAAAAGCACGCATGTATTTCTTGCATATACTCCACGGTCTCCTCTTGGAAATGATTAATGACACAGATCCCAACAAACATTCGTGCGCTGAGATAGTTGCGTGCAGCTACGACTGCGTTCAGATCGTCCGAAAGCTCTTTTGGAGAACAAGCTCCAGGGAGCCCGTTTTTGAAAAAATTAAATCGATATTTTAACGTGTCGAAAAATTCTGAAAAAAATACTAGACGTTGACAATGATATATACTACGTGTCTGTAAATTTTCAACCCGTAACAGTTTGTATTTCGTCCTACACAAAAATGACAAATCCTGACAAATCTGAAAAATTTCGAATCACATCTCAGATCCAGAATTTTGTTATTTTTTTGCACATATCAAAATACAGAATATTTTGTATTGGCATTTTGCACAATGGTAGATATAATCATATTCTACTTCTAGATTTTTTTGTAGATTTTTTGGAAACTTAAAAATATCGTTTTTGATTTTTGCAAAAAAAGAGATCCGTGGAGCTCGTCCTCCAAATCACCGTTCTCCCCACTAGTTCCCCTATACACCAGCTTATATACAATATATCTCTGGCATTTAAAAAATAGGATTTCCCCTATACAACAACTTATAGAACAATATATCTCTAATTTACATTTCCCTCAAAAAATATGCGTACTTTACACAACACATAGTTCGTTTTACAATAAATAAATAAGACATGTTTAGATGAACATAAGTCATGAAACTGTAGAACGCATGCTCCGAGGCTCCACATTTACCCTCTTGTGCATGTTCAACTTTCAAGTTCGCGACAGAGAAATATACGATAACACAACACCAGTACAACATGAGTACTAATTAATTACCCTAGCCCAGGGTAATACCTGATCACTAATTAACAAAGGTAGTAGCAACATGTTCAGAGTTTACCAAAGTAAGTCATCCAACATACAGCTTGCAGGACATTTAGCAATTAATGCTTACATAAAGTATAGCGGAATTAACATGAGTATGCTTATCCAGGATCTTCCGCATCAAGCAAACAACTTTCAGCTAGCGATAACGGCGCTGACATGAGCTTGTACAGTTTAAACTGAGACTTACCTGCATACAAAAAGCAACAAGTAACAGGAAAGAAAATATTACAATGAAGTCCATATGCATGAGTTTCTTGAATAATTCTAGCCGCAGACTACACCTGGCATGCATCGAATGCATCCAGCGAACATACGTGGGGCAAGCTATGCTAGCACAAATCACGGGCACGAATTTACGAAAACATGATACTTTGCTCTATACTCTGCCATTAGTAACAGGACTGATCAGAACATGCACAATGACAACTCAAGACTTGTGTGAAATGGCTCTCTTCAAACTGTCATTTGCCATAGTTCTTAATTTGAATCGACCAAAAATTTCTAGAAAATTAAGCTGTCACTGCTCTCTAGTGTTGTATGGTACAAACTTCAAATATGGAGCAGTACATCAAAGGCTGCACTATCACGGGTTGATGCTTTGTTGCTCCATGCCTCCATGAAAAGTTGAATACTTACCCTGTAACAGTCAAAAGCAAAAGATATTAACATTAAATACTATGGAAACTCAAATGGTAATGGTACACCACGTAAGCATTTAATACCTATCTTGATCGTTCATCTAATAAAATTCAACAATAAGACATATGCCTCTGATAGCAGGGCTCAGTGAGTCTATTCCCGTGCTACTGGATACTTGTGAACTGCTGCAGTGAGCCCAACAACCAAAACTACTTATTCAGTTGTGTATATAGCTTTTGGCCTGTTTTCTGAACATAACTACACAACACAGTTAGTGGAGTACTCCTAAAAGGAACTGCTAAAAATGATTGCTTATTTTATTCTAGGCTTTCCCAAAGAGTGAGTTTCTAATAGTTCATGTATGGAGTATCGTCTTTGAGATATACAAACCAAAATCACATGCGGCAGAAAGAGAAAATATATATTGCAGTCTCACTGTCAGGCTACTTACTTGCTCAATATTGACGGTAAATGGTTCTTTGGATTGGCATTCAGGCCAAGATGCAGCCCTCCCTTCAGTTCAAGTGTTCTGGAAGGAAGTGCACAAGGCAGGATCCAATCCTCAATCGCCCGAGTGAACACACCTGATTGTAGAGTAACAAACAGCCCCAGTTCAAAAAATTAGGTTCAGATGAATTTGATATAAGCACATAATACAATTTGAGTGACATGATGGATGCAAGCAATCAGTCATAATAAAGCAATAAGTACGATTGGTAATAAAATGTATCTTATTTAGTTCACATATTTTTTACTAAATTAGGAAGTCTAATTTTCTGTTTGTCAAGTGAATGTACTATTATTTTGGCAAGACCTTTTTGTTCATTCACCTTATGTTTGAAATGTGTTCAACCAAATTTTTGGTTAAAAATGTTGAAGATTTTTTAGCTCGGTCAGCTCTATCACCATCAAAATTGGGGGATAACAATTATACAAGAATTCGAATATAGCGAGCCATGTGGGCGAACTCAGCAGAAGCAGCATGTGTGGTTGAGTGCCGGAGATCGCATTGCAAGTGAGCAAACGAACTAACATTTAACTTGTAAAAATGTATGATTACTTGTATTATTGGAAAACATCTTCAAAATAAGGGACTGTATACAAAGCCTGTGGATATGTTACAAAGCATCTAGAAGAACACATTTAGAGAGTCAAATGGGAGAACGAAGACTGAAAAACAACAATAACTACATGAGCATCATCAGAGAAGCAGTACAACACAATGGCATTTCTGAGTCAATAAGAGAACAAAAAAGTAAAAACAACAAAATCAACATAAGCATATCAGAGAATCCTAAACAACTATATATACCTTCAACAGGGTTTTTGACTTTTTATATGCTTGCATGAAAAAAAATTATTGCCAATGTACTCCCACGTGGCGTCCAAAATCCGTACTGCATCAAATTTGCATCTATTATTATGAACTACATCTCAATATTTCACCAGTATTTGGCCCTGTCCAGCTGTCTTGATGTTCTTCATGGTCATCAGTAACACTAAAATAACTTTCAGGTAAGAATAGCCTGAATTGGGCAGGAAAACCTGATAGGCAGCTTGGCTAGCAATGCGACATGGTGGGAGTTTACTAGATAACATTATAACACCATAATAAAGTTTCCGGAACAACATCCGAGCAATCAATTATCCAAATTTCTAGTCAATTGATCTTAAGTAATCCAGATGTTTATCTATCATTAGCTCTGCAGGATCATTCAGCACAACGCTGAGAGCTTTCTCCCATCCACTTGACTCTAAAGCGCTCACCTTTGCCAGACGGCACAACACCGACTCCAGCAAGACAACATCCCCTTCCCGCTCAATTCCCTGAACGAACTTCCTCGCACCTTCCTTGCTTGGTGAAAACCCCTTAAAACCATCTCATCCAAAACCTGATCTGCCTCATGAAACTCCCCAGCAGCACACATCCCATCAAACACAATTCTGTAGGTCACCACATCAGGAGGGTAGCCCCTTCTTGGCATATCCTCAACCAACTCGTGTGCATCCCGCCACCGCTCCAACTTGCACAACGCAGCAACCAACGTATTATAACTCACCACATCTGCCTTGCACCCACTCTTTAGCATGTCATCGAGCACTGCAAATGCAGCATCCAAATCCCTCTCATCCTCACAGAAACCTGCAATCATTGCATTGTGCACCACTCTATCGGCCGGAATACCTCTTCCCTTCATCTCTTCCAGCAAACTAACCACTTCCCCTTTCCGTCCTACCCGGAACAATGCCCTTACCAGGGTCGCGTAAATGGCTGAATCCAGTCCAAGTTCTATGTCCCCCACCATCTCCTCTTTGAGCCTCACCGCCTTGTCCACATCCCCCCTCTGACAGAGGCCCTTCATCAGACTGGCATACACATGAGCATTTGGCTTCACGCTGTACTGTTTAGCCATCGCCTCCTTAACGTCAAATGCCTCCTCAAGCCGACCACATTCGCAAAACGCGGCAACAAGGGTGCCAAACGTGACAACAGTCGGGGTGATCCGTTGCTGTAACATTTCGTCAAACAGGAGGCGGGCATGGTCGACGGAGCCACCAGACGCTGCCACCGCGCGCATGAGGATGTTGTAGGTGCACGCGTCCGGGGAGATGGCGGCGTCGCGGCAAATAGAGAAGAGTTCGGTGAGAGGCGTGTGGCAGACGACGAGTGCGTGTAGGAGGGTGTTGAGGGCGCGGGCGGTGCGGGGAGCGGGGAAGGCGGGATGGGCGAAGGCGCGGCGGGCGGCGGCGGGGAGGCGGGCGGGGCCGTAAGCTGATATGACGCAGCAGAGAAGGGGTTCGCGGGGCTGCAGAGAGGAGGCGCGGAGGCTGGAGAGGAGGGACTCCATGGCCGGAAAGAGGCGCGCGGCAGCGAGCTTGGAAATGATGAGGTCGTAGCAGCGAAGGGAGTAGCGGAACGGGGTGGAGGCGGCGGTCGGCGGACTGAGGAAGAGTCGGAGTGCAGCGGCGGGGTCATGCTCCCGACGGAGTGCGGCAGCGAGGTGATACGACGAGAACTTGTTGCCGGCCATGGCAGCATTCGGCATGGCTGCGTCTCCACTTGGGAACTGGTACAGATCTTTCAGGTTTAGGGTGTGTTTTTTTTTTTTTGAACAGTGGTTTAGGGTGTGTCGGTTTTAGCATAATACCCCGCGCGTTGCTGCGGGAATGTCTTTAAAGAATTTATAAATATGACCTACAAAATGAAATAAATAATGCAAAGGAAATGTAAGATTGTTATGTATTTGCATTTTAAAACAATAAAAAAGAAAGCAGGTAACAAAAAGATGTATAAAATGTGAAGACCTTGCTGACATTTTTGGTACATGTTGCTCATTTTAGTTAACTCAAGTGTACACCCAAACAAATACTACCAAAATACCAAGACAATATGCAAGAAATAGTTCTGTCTTCGTACTTATCAAGTCTCCTTTAACCTGTTTTACTGTATTATCAGTCTAGTCAACCATCGTCCACACTGTTCTGCTACAAAAGGAAGAGAAAGTCACATGAGTGCCACTATAAATGGGAGCCTGTATAAGCACAAAATGAATTATCAACTGTACCTTGAAAAATCTGTACTGCACCATCTATAATCCCCAATGTAAGCTACGTATAACCAATACCTCCAAGTCAGCGGACGTGTCTCTTGTATGATTAGAAAATCTATTGCTCTTGCTCAGGGGTTGTGCCTCTTAATCTGGAAGTAGTGACAAATATTCTTCCACAAAAGTTAAATGTCAGCACAACAGTGGACTGACAATGTTTGTACAGTCAATAAATCAACCATGAGCTGGGAGGGGTTTGCCGGTTTTTATGCATGCATGAAGATTTCTTCTTTATAACACCGTGGTTCAAGGTCAGATTTGGTGGTCATTGGCATATATAGTGAATGTCCCCATGTATATATTGTTGATTGATGGATCTGAAAAGGAGGATGACATTTAAGTTACCTCTGTTTCCTATATGCATCCAAAAGTTGTGTGTGCGACTGTAGTAGGAAGCAGCATATGGCGATGTTTCAAGGTTTAGATTAAGAAGTGAGTCGTAAATTTAATTTAGAATTAGGGGACATGAATGGAGAGTACATACCAAATCTTCCAGGATGGCTGCTTCCCAATTCTAGCGGAAGGGATTATGTACAACAATGAACTACCAAAAGTATTGCCGGGATACGAATAATCTGAAAAATAATATACTCTCAAGAAACAATAGCTCGAGGCTTGACAGTAATGTAACCATCTTGTCATCCGCTGGCAACCAGAGAAAATCGGATGGAAAACTTGCAGAACGTTGAGAAGAGTCAAGGGATTACTCGCCGGTCATCAGATTTGAGGACGCCGGTGATCAGAACTGAGGGACGTTTGGTGTGCGGGATGTCAGGACTGGATTTAAAGGACGACGATGACTGCTTGGCTGCATTGATCAGTTTCTTCCGCGCGGTTCGCTACCTTCATCCTTCTGTGTTTATGATTGTGGAGGGGCCAATAGGGAGGGGAGCAGACAGAACACGGGAGATTCGTTCACAGGAGCATGTACGTCGTACGGGGCAAATTCGTGTGGACTGCAGCATTGGCAAGCTCAAGACAATAAAATGGACGGCTGAAGATGAAAATCACACGGCTGTGATTGCTTGATGATGTGGCTACGCTGCATGTGGAGATAGAAAATTCATAATGATACTTAGTGGGGTTTTACTTTATAAGAGGTATAGATGTGATTACCCTACCAAATATTGCCCAAATTTTGGTCAAAGTTTTAAACTGCGGGAAGACGCAATAGGTGTCAAGTAGTGATGTATCGAGCTGAGCCATCCTAAAACGAACAATTTAAATCTTGTTCCTACACCGCCTGATCAAATCGATCAGACACTTTCCATCTATCTTCAATTCTTCATTGTTCAACTCTTGGATAATAAAAAGTTAAAAAAAAACTATGCCCTTCCATATTTAAGATAGATAGAGAGCGCCCTTCAATATTTTTCATCTACAATCTGCATATAAATTTGATGCTAAAGATTACATTCATAAACCATGGTTATGCTGGTTAAGGCTGTAAATTTATGATTTTTTCAATATTGACAACTCACAATTACCACGTGGAAAGAAAATCTATAGTCATTTGCCCGAACAGTGAACAATTTTTTGAATTCATAAAAGTAACGCTGGAGTGAGGAGATTTGGAGGAGGATCCATCTATCACACGTGATCACTGACAGTACGTGCTCTGCGGAGAGAGAGCGAAGACGCCAAGAAAGTAAGAGAAACAAAGCATGCATAGTGGGTCCAGTCTGGAGAATAAACAGTCCCAACAAATCGTCTTTCCTTTGTACGACCGGGCAGTTTTCTAAAGGTATGTTTCACACTTTCTCGAAACAAGGATCCAAATGGTGATTTTTTTTTACTTTAATCCACACTTTCTAAAGGTAGTTTTCTTTTGAAATGTTCACAAGCTTTAAAAAATAAATCCAAAAAATGTGTGTTTGTCGCGTTGGTTCACTTGTGTCATGTGGACGACGGGGGTTTCCCACTTGTGTTTTGGCTTGTTTTTTCTCATAAAGAGGGTAGTGTATGTCTTCGAACCCGATTTTCCTTGTAAACTGGGCCAACTATATTCTTTTATACAAATTGCAGTAGGCTCTGCCGTCTTCAAGAGGTTTCTTTTTTGCATATGTTTCATTCCTTTTTGTCCTCCATATTTTTTGATCTCGATCATCACTTCACACCATACGCAATGGACACTCATAAGAGAAAAATGGTCCAAAGCTTACTAAATGGGGCAATCTAGACAAATTTTTACTTGATGGGGGTAATTGGCCCAGTATATATATATGGAAAATTTAAACAGACACGCCAGTAAACATAAAATCGGAGGTTCATGTTACCAGTTGGTTATATGTAGTGAAAGATTCAGATTTTTATTAGACTCGTGTAACAAATTGGAGGATCAAGAATATGTTTTTTTACTTTCGTGTTAGGTTGTTACAAATAAGCTAGTTTTAGTAGGTTATATTTTTTTTCAAAAAAACTAAACGACCAAACATGTAGGAATTGTTCAACTAAATAAGATTATTGTAACCCGTTCGAACTACTAGTCATGCAGACCACGTAATATACGACTAAACTATAGGTTAATCTAGGAGGTGTCGGGCAATCGAGGTTAATTAGGAACATCGAAGGAACTAAACAAACCGAAAGGTTCCCGGGGAACTGGGCAAGGTGTTGTACTGAATTACCTGTAGGGCACTGAGTATGTGTGCTGGACCTAACTTAGCTTTCAAAAAATATATTCCCAACTTCCCAAGGCTAACAATTGTTATCAACAATGTTCTTTTTGGTAGGTGTTCGTCCTGTAGAAAACTAGGAAAGCCAAAGGTTTTGGAATTGGTGGGATGAAAAAGACGGTATATGGGGGCAGTGTGATTGTACATGCATGCATGTGTTCCTTTTAGTATTTGACTATACTAAAATCTCAACAAAAAGAAACAATGGCACACCAAAGAAACAAAAGTTCGAGAATTTATGTCTTCTTTTGCATAGACTCACTCTACAAACTGTGTACTTTGTTCTTTTGAAACCTCTCCAAATTCATGCAGAAAGCGAAGTTATAATTACCTCTTATCTACTGTGATGGTAGCATGTAGCTCTCATGTTGTCAGGAATGGTGATGCATATCCTCCCAAGGAAAACATAGCCATGTCTCCTACCTGCGGTGGCTAAATGTTCTCCCTAACTTGTTCCTCCTGCCTAGTAGGAACAAACTAGTGTAATGCTTTTTCCTAATTAGTCCCTTCGATTTTCTGTGAGCTATCATTCCAGCTAGCTATTGCTATCATACACATGGGAGTATTAAAAGTTCAGCACAAACAATTATCTTCCTCTGAAATTTTGGCAAATGGTCCTACGTCAACTAATAAAGAAGTGAGCCTATCTTAATTGGTCGGGGGAGTGGATTTATAAACTCAACACCTGAGTTCGAATCCTCACGGAGACGAATTTAGGTTCCTATTTTTAAGGATCAGGTTATTCTGATACTCATGCATTTATATTTTAGAACGAGACTAGGTGAGTACCCGACATTAAAAACCCCGATACTTTTTCTTTTGAAACGGAGAAAATCCCGATACTCATACTTAAAAGGTAGTGTGCATCCCGTGTAGAGCCCGGGAAGTGAAATTCTCCCCCAATTTTGAGTAAGTGAGCCTAACTCAACTGGCAAATGTTTTGTTTGAACCTATTGTAAGGAAATGAAATTCCCCATTTAGTTTTTTTTTCAATTTCAAAGAACACAGGTTCAAAGAAAACATTGACTTTTCACTAAATTTATACGATGTAAATTTGGGATGGAGGGAGTAGAGTTAAATGCTCGTGTCTCTACTTTCCATAGCTACCTTCGTGTAAGACAAACAAATTAATAATACCACCATGTTTTCCCCTATTTCTCTGTTTTCTCTACGAAAATATACCAATTTATTTAACCAAAAGACCCTAGATGATTCCGACTATGGGGCGAGGAAGACACGATCCTTGTTTGCTGGTCGCTTTACTGACCGATTGACTGGTGGGTCCGGCTTGTTGATTTTAAAACATTTCGAATCCTAGGTGAGCCGGTTTAGAGCATCTCCAACAGACGCGCCAAAAACGCCGCGCGCGCGAAATACCGGCAGTTTCCCGCGCGCGGGGCCGGTTCGCGCTCTCCAGCAGACGCGGGAAACTTCCGCCGCGCGGGAAAACGGTCCAGCGCGCTGGACGAAGCGGCACACGCGGCGTCATATATAGCGCCGCGCGTCCAGCGCGCTGGACACAAACGCGCCACGCAACCACCTCTCTCTCTCCCGCGCGCGTCTGGATAGTTCCAATCTTTTCCCCACCTCCGCTCGCGCCGCGCCGCCGCCACCATCCCGCCGCGCCGCCGAAGCCAATCTGGCTACCGCGGCGTCCGCGCGCGCCCGAACGGCACCTTCACGTCGGAGATCCGGTCCGGCGAGGAGCGCGTCCAGCTCGGGACGTTCGAGACGGCGGTGGAGGCCGCCCGCGCCTGGGACGCGGCGGCGTGGGCGCTCGGCCGCTCGCGCCGCCAGATGAACTTCGCCGACTGCCGCAACGCCGAGGAAGCGCGCAACATGGCGCCGCCGCCGCCCCTCGTCACCGACGAAGACCGCCGCCTCCACCGCCGCCGCGCGATGCTCAGCCTCGTCGCGGAGCGGGACCAGCGCGCGGTTGCGGACTGGTACCGCAGCCACCCGCGCGAACACCAGCTCGAGGTGGAGCACCACCGCGGCGGAGCAGGCAGAGCGCCGCGCCGAGCGCCGCGAGAACAGTGAGGCGCGGCGCCTGGCGAAGGGGGAGGCGGAGGCCGAGCTCGTGGCAGGCCGCGCGACCTGGCCCGCCGGCGACGAGCGGTGGAGCGCGCTGGAGGACGAAATCTCCAGCGACACCGCCTCGGATTGCTCGGATTTCGAGTTCTTGAGTTGTAGTTTCGATTAGGTAGTTTGTAGTAGTTTGTATTAGGTGAAAAATTGTCAAATCTATCGAACTAAGTTTAAAATCGTTTAAATTTGTGTTGTTTGTATTTATTTTGTTGCAAAATTTGGCTCTGGAGCCCTTTTTTTGGGCGTCTGCTGGAGCGCTGCGTTTCGGCGCGCTAAACTATAGCGTTTCTGGAAAAGCAAAACCGGCGCCCCGCGCGCAAAAACGCCTTTTTAGCGCTGCAAAGGAAATATAGCGCGCCGCGCCGAAGCGCGTCTGTTGGTGATGCTCTTACAATGCGAACTGGTCACTTTCATCTGAAAACTTAGACTTGTTTTTTTCACCGAGGTTATAGATTTTGCCTGCTAAAATTAGTACCGTTGCTTGACATTGGCATGGTTGCTTGATATTATTTTGTTGTGTATTCATCTCTCCAAAATATTTTCCTAACATTCCTGCAACAATCCATCAAACAGGGGATCCGAATCCTATGTTCTGTGAAACTAAAGAATAACTAAACACCAAAAGTGATAAACAGGAAGCGAATAATCACGGCGGTGTGCCTTCTTCCTTTCGAAACAACAAAGAACTTGTGAAATAAAGAACGAAAACACGTCCCCATCTGTACCACAGTTCGACAGACAAGTTAAATAATCACGACAGGGTGCATCCCTAATTACTCTATTAATTTCTCCTTGACAGTACCATACTTGCATACAGCATACCCACACCGCTCTAATTATTCTACTCTGTTTTCTTTTCTTCTCTCCACACAGACTCAGGGGAACCATCTTAGCTCGTGAAGACTGAGGAGTGGAGCAAGGTAGTACCACCAGCACTAGCAATGGAGACGCTAATGGCGGCCGAGCTGCCGCAGCAGAAGGCGTGGGGTCAGGGTCTAGCGCAGAGGCTGACGAGGCTCCTTCGCCGCAAGCGCTCGTCGGCGGGGTCGAGCGTGGCGTACTCCGTGGCCAGCGATGCCTACGACCAGTCGCTGGACAGCTCCATCAGCTCGCTTAGCAAGCTCAAGCTCTCCGGGAACATGGCCGCCGCCTACTCCCTCGACGCGTTCTTCAAGAGCGCGGCGGAGAAGAAGAACGGCGCGCCGCGCCAATCGCCGGTGCCGGCGGCAGACGCGCACGCGTTCGTCGCAAGCCTGTTCGCCGGAGTGTCCGCCGTGAAGGCGTCGTACGCTCAGCTGCAGCTCGCCCAGCAGCCCTACGACGCAGAGGCGATACAGTTGGCGGACGCCGCGTTGGTCGCGGAGCTCGGGAAGCTCTCGGACCACAAGAGGCGGTACGCCAGGGACCCGGTCGGCACCGTCAAGAACGCGGCAGCGGGACCCGCTGCAATTGCCGACGAGCAGCGACATCTCATCCGGACCTACGAGATCACGGCGCGGAAGCTGGAGATGGAGTTGCGCGCGCGGGACGCCGACGCGGGGCGTGCCCGGAGCGAGCTAGTGGACGAGCTCCGTGCGGCGCGCGCCCTGGAGGAGCGCGTCCACCCGGGCAGCACCCTCGCGGCGCTCGACGACCTCCACCTCTCTGGCCTCAACGCCACCCACTTCAACACCGCGCTGCGCCACGCCGTCAAGTCCGTCCGCTCCTTCGCCAGGTCCATGATCGACGAAATGCGGGTGGCCGGATGGGATCCCACCGCGGCCGCCAATGCGGTGCACCCGGGCGTCCCTTTGCGCCACTCCGGCGACGCCAAGTTCGCGTTCGAATCCTACGTTGCGCTGAAGATGTTCACAAACTTCCACCGGAGGGACTTCGGCCTAAGCAGCATGCAGGACCGGGGCGCCTACGACCGCCGCCGATTCTTCGAGGAGTTCACGGAGCTCAAGTCGGCGCCGGCGACCGCGCTCCTCGACGCGCGGTGGGGCGCGCTCGGCCAGTTCTTGCGGGACAGGTACTCGTCGGTGGTGCACGAGCGGATGGAGGCGGCGTTCGTCGGGAGGTCGGTGCAGAGCGGTGTGGTGAGTGCCAGGGCGGCGCTCCCGGAGACGGCGTGCCGCGCCGAGTTCGCCGAGATGGCGCGCCGCGTCTGGCTGCTGCATTGCCTGTTCTTCGCGTTCGACAGCGGCGAGGACGGCGCGTCCATCTTCCAGGCACGCTCCGGGGAGCGGTTCTCGGAGGTGTACATGGAGAGCGTGAGCGACATGGACGGCGAGGAAGGTGGCGGGATGGCGCTTGCTCCGGCCAGCAACCGCGTCGTCGGCTTCACCGTGGTGCCGGGGTTCAAAGTCGGGCGGTCGGTGATGCAATGCCGAGTATACCTCTCGAGGCCGGCGCGACGTACGTGACGACGGAGTCGCCGCGTTGCTTTTCTAGGCCATGGCAGAGTACTTTCCAGGCGGCGTCAAGACCATCGGCCGGCGGCTGGACGTACCGGAGGTTTAAGGGCGGCAGGAATGTAGTATGCGGGATGTACTTGTTAGTAACTTAGTATGCATACATCATATTGTATCTATGTATTTACAGTGTCTACCACGGTATGCACAATGTAAATCCCAATTTTTGTTAAGATGGAAGGCCTTTTTGGTGTTTCGATTGTGCAGCATGGTCCAATTGAAATTGAAACCACGAGCTTTCCCGCATGTTGATAGCTAGCTGATCTAGATCAGAAATGCGTGTACATTCCACTTGGTCTTTGCCAAAAAGCCTGAAAAAGAGATTGGCAAAAAAGATGTATGTGTAGATGCATGGGTGTATTGAGAATTGTGAACGGGAGGACGCACATGACCGACTCGTCTTCCGTTGGACCTCTCCTGCTATGAAGTCGGAGCTGCTACACGCGGATCTGCGTGGGGCGGTCCAGTCGCGAAGATCTTCATCGGCGAGAGTCGTGCTCATCCCTTCTCCAAAAATCCTCATCAGAATCAGAGCTGCGAGTCTTCGGCGCAAAGAGTCGTCTGCGTGAGCTTCACGAGTCTACTTTGGCGAGGTGTCCTTAAGTGGTCGGAGCCGATGAAATCGGAGTCACTGAAGAGTGACGACAACGATATTGATGGGCAACTTGGTGATTCCTTTTTTTCGGTGATGTGTGTACAATTTATGTGGGTAGTCGGGATGATTGTGTGCGTCCTCGTGATGGTCGTGTTCCATAACGGTCTACGATGATGTTTGTGTGATGTTTGGCCGGTTTTTTCGCTAATTAACTGGTCAATTCTTTAATTAAGAATCGTTTTGAAGAAAAATGTGATCGCTAGAGACACACCGCCGCTACAGCGATCCAACAAACCAACACCCACATGCGCTACAGTACATCGGAAAGAGGCTCACCATCCGATCAGCCCAGGGCCTTGCTGCACAGTGATGTGTGATTCGGCGCGTGCACTGCGATGGTTTCGCTGCTGCTATTGTCAACCGTGTCCAAAAGTAATAGACCCGGCACGATGGATTTTCCCCTTGTGGTTTGCTGCTTGCGTTTTACTTATTTCGTTTTGCGTGTGATGATGCGTTGTTCGACGCGGCGGTAGTACCTGGGAATGATGCGGCCGGCGGTGCTCGTGCGCGCCGGTGGGCTACACTTTTGTGGCCAAATCATGCCTGCTCACCTCCAGCTGGCCACGCCATACATTGCTTTCCACCATTACGAATGGGTTCCCAAAGAAGCCGTTTGGCGCCGCCGACGGTTGGGGTTTAGCTCTCAAAGGTCGTGTATTAGCACGATAAACTAAACCATGCTGGCTGTGAAATCCACTTTGCACGGGTGTATTCAACATTTTTTTTTTAAATGTCGAAAAACTTTAAAATAAAAGTAAGCGAAGACATTCTTCATGTTCTATGCGTTCACAAAATCGTTTCACGAAAAACCAATATTTTCTGTGCCCTATGTAAAAAGACAAACGAAATATCTATTGGAAAGCCATATATTAGCACCAAATATTGTCTTTTTTATGCGGGCCACAGAAAATATTGTTTTTCATGGAACCAACTTTGTAGACACATGGGATATTAAGATCTATACGCGAACATTTTCTTTTGATATTTCGAATTGCATTTCAAATGCATTTTAAATAAAGATTGCATATGCATCCGGGAGTCAAAACGACTCTCCCATGTTGGCTACTTTACTCATCTTTTTTCGTCGGACGTCTTTTTTGGCTTCAGAAAACGGTTGAAGGCTCTCTTTCTCTAATGACTCGCCCCTCCTCTCCTCGCCCTTAAGAGTCGTCGCCACCTCTCCGGCTCCTCTCCCTTTCTCCCTCGCCAGCTGCATCGGTTGGAGTGGGGATGGCAGAGGAGGTCGGCCTCCCCCTGTTGGTTTTAAATAAAAGTTCGCGGATACATCTTCATATTCCATGTGTTCATGGTGGCGTACTATGATGATGTTGTGTCATGGCGGACATGATAAATGAAGGTGACCAAGAGACTCAACATGAAAGGATCGACATTGAAGATGAGACATTCTTTGAGGACGAGCTCACACAACAAGGCCAGACACAAAAGAGACGACAAACTAAGAGGACCGGACAGGAGACAGAGAATGAGGACAAGATGTTTTGCGTGGCATGGATGAAAATTGGACAAGATCTAATTTTGTGGTGCTGACCAAAAAAGAGGAGCATATTGGAAGAGATATCATGACTACTAGCTTCTATGTATAAAGAAAGTTTGAGCCCCACAATTTTGAGATTGACCGAAATGAAGTCAATTCAAAAGTTGCGGGGGTTAGTGGTTCATATGAAACTTGGTATATATATTTTTGTTCCCTTCTACATATGAGTATCTATCTTGGTTGCCTTGGGTTGTCGTAGTCCCTCGGGGGTCCTTTTTTCTTCTTTTGTGTGGGTGTGTGCAGTCCTAATTTCACTTGTAAGGTGGTTTCAGCTCCTTGTATCCCTTTCACCGTTGTTGGGGTTATTAATTTGGCACCCCAAATGAGAAGAGGCCACGAAAAGACCAACTTCAAAGTAGACGCAAAGTGTGATGCTTTGGCAATCACATTGCAAGAGAGATTGATGTGGTTCATTGCCGACAGGAGGTGTCGGATCAAAGCTGACACGTTTGGTTTGGAGTTTCACCTACTGACTCTAAAACTAATCGAACGTTTCAACGGTCAAGACTCAGTGTGGGCCTCCGCGTTGTGGCGCAGTAGTTGCCCTGCCACATTGCTCGAATCCAAGGCGAGAAGGCAGGCGCTCCGTGAGTCTGCAGTCTGCACATATGCTTCCACGCGCGATGCAGAAGATTTGGCAAGCCGGGGAATGGATGGTGGTGCGGCCTGGCCGCGGACCGTGCTGAATCATGCGACCAAAATTTCCTCCAGCAGCGCGGACTTTTTCTGCCTCTGCCATCGTCTGCTCGATCTTCTCCTCGCGATCACGCCCATCTACCGGCCCAGTAGTACGTTGGCACATCCCACGATCTGCGCTCCTCCCTGAAACCCTCGCCGTGATAACCGCAATGTCCTCCCCATTGCTGAAATTTTGGTGTTGGGCTGTACTTGGGCCACAGCCTGAAAAACCCAACTATTAAATTCGAAATTCCCATTTGGCCCATTTATTTGGCTGGCTGTGTGTACGTGAAAGCAACCTTTAGTCCCATACTGCTAGCTAAGAGAGTGATGCAACATTTTATATAGTGAGCTGTGCTAGCACTTGGAAAGCATGTGAGAACAGGAAGGCTCTCTCGTGCGCACTCCTCCTCCTCCGCCGCCGTCCGTTCGTCACGCCGCGGGTTGCGGGAATCTCGCCGAGCCGAGCTTATATTTTTGCAGCCGGGAAATTTATTGAGTTATTGATTAATCATTAACGGACGCGTTAATTGTTTTGCCGTTTCCGTTTGGTAGAGACGTTACCGACTCAATCGTGGGCTGCAGCCCACGTCCTACCCGACCGTTCTATATATTGCTTGGGTGAACCCTAGCCGCCATACACGCAACACATGGTAGCTCGCCGCCCTAGTTCCAGAATATTGCGCCGCCGTCTTTCAAGTCTTCTCCATCCCGTCTTCCGGCGTGCACCGGTTGAAGGGACAGCAGGCCTCCGGAACCCCGCCTCTTGTGATCCTGTACGGGAGACGGGCGATCAGGTTTTTGGGGAGCGCACTCGCGCGACTGCTGGCTTCGAGTTCTTCCCCAACGACGACTTCTTCCCCGACATCGCCAACCTCTTCATCAACGACATGGGCGACACCGGGACAGCTGCTACTACAGCCGCTGCAACGTATGTCATCTTGATCTTCTTGTTCGATATGCTACTAGAGTTCCTGCTTGTGGTAGTTGCTCTAGATTCGTTCGGTTTGTCTACGGTTTTAGTAGAACGCATGATTAGTTTAATTCCTATTATCCTAGTCATGATTTGTTTACTGTATTCGTGGATTAAATCTACTGCTAAATTGCTTATATATTCAACAATCCAAAAACCTGATTATAGGCAATTTGTATCGCCTGGCTTTCTCGCGTCGACGAAGCCGTTTCCCTTCAAAGGTATCCTGTACAAACGGTGGCGCATGAGAGCAGTCTACTGGTTTCAGAACAGTAACTGCTATGCTGCCACCAAAGGCAAACCTGAGGGCGAGCTTAATCCTGAACAACAGGAAGCTTTTGAGAAGCTCGATACTCTGTTTAAGAGTGCCCTTCTGAGTATCCTTGACGATTCCATCGTGGATTCGTATATGTCCTTTGACACTGGCAAGGGCATGTGGGATGCGCTCGAGGCCAAATTTGGGGCCTCGGACGCGGGCAGCGAGTTGTACGTCATGGAGCAATTCTATGACTACAAGATGACTGATGAGCGTTCTGTTGTACAACAGGCTCATGAGATACAGTCGCTCGCAAAGGAACTTGAGCACTTCAAGTGTAACTTACCGGACAAGTTTGTCGCCGGTGGCATTATCGCCAAGCTTCCATCTTCATGGAGCAACTTTGCTACTTCTCTGAAACACAAGAGACAAGAGTTTTCCGTTTCGGATCTCATTGGGTCGCTTGATGTGGAAGAGAAGGCGAGAGCGAAGGATACACGTGCTCGAGTTGCCGAGGCTGGTTCTAGTGCCCATGTGGTACAGAAGAAGAACTACCAGCCGCCCCACAAGTCCAAATTTAACAAGGGTAACTCTGGGGTAAAGGCAAGTCTGATGGACGGTTCAAACCGTCACAGCCTACCAACTTCAAAAGAACAACAACAAACCGAGGAAAGGATCATGCCATGTATGTGGTGATCCGGAGCATGGGCACCTCGATGTCCCAACCGCCATGAGCTGCGCGGATCTGAGAACAAAGGCAAGACTGCCAATGTTGTTATTGGTGACACCGAGATGAAGGAATCTGGGTACGGTTTATTTCCCACCATCCTTTCAGTTTGTCATTCTCCTAACTGGTTGATTGACACTGGTGCTAATGTACATGTTTGTGCTGATGCCTCGATGTTCTCTTCTTACCAGATCACAGGGACTGCCCCCGTGCTGATGGGGAACAATTCACATGCTTCTGTTCGTGGTGTTGGTACGGTCGATCTGAAGTTTACTTCGGGGAAGACCGTGCGCCTGAAGAACGTTCATCATGTGCCCTCCATCAATAAGAATCTCGTCAGCGGATCACTTCTGTGTCGAGATGGTTATAAGTTGGTTTTCGAGTCCAATAAAGTTGTAATTTCCAAGTATGGACAATTTGTTGGTAAAGGCTATGAGTGCGGAGGCTTGTTCCGCCTCTCCTTGTCAGACTTTTGTACTAAAGTTATTAATAATATTTGTCGTGAAATTGAGCATAATATCTGGCATTCACGACTTTGTCATATTAACTTTGGTGCCATGACGCGGCTAGCTAGTTTGGATTTAATTCCGAAATTCACTACTGTCAAAGGTTCCAAGTGTCAAGTATGTGTGCAAGCTAAGCAACCTCGCAAGTCCCATATGACTGCGGAGGCAAGAGACTTGGCACCACTGGAACTTATACATTCTGATCTTTGTGAGATGAATGGTGTGTTGACAAAAGGCGGAAAGAAATATTTCATGACGCTTATTGATGACTCCACTAGATATTGTTATGTGTATCTTCTGAAATCAAAAGATGAGGCTTTTAACTACTTCAAAATCTATAAAGCTGAAGCAGAGAACCAACTTGATCGGAAAATTAAACGATTGAGGTCCGACCGTGGTGGAGAGTATTTTTCCAATGAGTTTGATTTGTTTTGTGCGGAACACGGTATAATCCATGAGAGGACGCCTCCCTACTCGCCTCAGTCAAATGGGGTGGCCGAAAGAAAGAACCGAACTCTAACTGATTTGGTTAACGCCATGTTAGACACTTCGGGTCTCTCCAAGGCATGGTGGGGGAGGCTTTATTGACAGCTTGTCATGTCCTAAACCGAGTTCCCATGAAAACGAAAACTGTTTCTCCTTTTGAGGAATGGGAAAGGAAAAATACGAGACTCTCTTACTTTCGAACTTGGGGTTGTTTGGCGAAAGTCAATATACCAATTCCCAAGAAGCGCAAGCTTGGACCAAAAACTGTGGATTGTGTTCTTCTGGGCTATGCTTTTCATAGCGTTGGCTATAGAGTTTTGGTGGTAAAATCTGAGGTACCCGACGTTCACGTTGGTACAATTTTAGAGTCGAGAGATGCGACTTTCTTTGAGGAAATCTTTCCGATGAAGGATATGCCTAGCTCATCAAATCAGGAGATACCTAATACATCTAGTCAGGAATTGGTTGATATTCCTGATCCCACCACTTCGATAGAACACACTGATAATTCTGTGGAGGATGACAATGAAGTTCCTATTAGGAGCAAGAGACAGAGGATTGCAAAATCCTTTGGTGATGATTTCATTGTGTACCTTGTGGATGACACACCCAGTACCATTTCAGAAGCCTATGCATCTCTTGATGCTGACTACTGGAAGGAAGCTGTCCGTAGTGAGATGGATTCCATCTTAGCTAACGGAACCTGGGAAATCACTGATCGTCCTTATGGGTGCAAACCTGTAGGATGTAAGTGGGTGTTCAAGAAAAAGCTTAGGCCTGATGGTACTATTGAGAAGTACAAGGCACGACTTGTGGCCAAGGGTTATACCCAGAAAGAAGGTGAAGACTTTTTTGACACTTACTCACCTGTGGCTAGACTGACCACGATTCGAGTGCTACTTTCATTGGCTGCCTCGCATGGGCTTCTCGTTCATCAAATGGACGTGAAGACAGCTTTCCTAAATGGAGAGTTAGACGAGGAAATTTACATGGATCAGCCTGATGGTTTTGTAGTACCTGGTCAGGAAGGAAAGGTGTGCAAGTTGTTGAAGTCTTTATATGGCCTAAAGCAAGCTCCTAAGCAATGGCATGAAAAGTTTGAGAGAACTTTGACTGCTGCAGGTTTCATTGTAAATGAATCTGACAAGTGTGTGTACTATCGCTATGGTGGGGGCGAGGGAGTTATTCTCTGTCTGTATGTCGATGACATACTGATCTTTGGAACCAATCTTGATTTAATCAAGGAGGTTAAGGATTTCTTATCTCGTTGTTTTGAGATGAAGGATCTAGGAGTAGCTGATGTTATCTTGAACATCAAGCTGCTGCGAGATGGTGATGGTGGGATTACACTGCTTCAGTCTCACTATGTGGAAAAGGTATTAAGTCGTTTCGGGTATGACGACTGTAAACCCCTTCCGACACCATATGATCCTAGTGTGTTGCTTCGAAAGAACCAGCAGACTGCTAGAGATCAACTGAGATATTCTCAGATTATTGGCTCGCTTATGTATTTGGCTTGTGCCACGAGGCCTGACATCTCTTTTGCTGTAAGCAAGTTGAGCCGGTTTGTTTCTAATCCGGGAGATGATCATTGGCATGCGCTCGAGAGAGTTATGCGTTATTTAAAAGGCACTGCGAGCTATGGAATTCACTACTCCGGATATCCAAGAGTACTGGAGGGTTATAGTGATTCCAATTGGATATCTGATGCTGATGAGATTAAAGCCACGAGTGGTTATGTGTTTACACTCGGTGGTGGAGCTGTTTCCTGGAAGTCTTGCAAGCAGACCATCTTAACGAGGTCAACTATGGAAGCAGAACTCACAGCATTAGACACAGCCACTGTTGAAGCAGAGTGGCTTCGAGAGCTTTTGATGGACTTACCTGTGGTTGAAAAACCAATACCCGCTATCCTTATGAACTGTGATAATCAAACTGTGATTCACAAGATTAAAAGTTCTAAGGATAATATGAAGTCATCAAGGCATGTGAAGAGGAGATTGAAATCTGTCCGAAAATTAAAGAACTCCGGAGTCATTGCGTTGGATTATATCCAAACGTCTAAGAATTTGGCAGATCCCTTCACAAAGGGTTTATCACGTAATGTGATAGATAGTGCATCGAGGGAGATGGGTTTGAGACCCACGGTATGAGTTGTCCACAGTGGTAAACCACTCTATGTGATCGGAGATCCCGTGAATTAGAAGTGGGTGACAAGCTGTTGGACAGCTGAGAGGAGGGTATCCTTATATTTTACCATCCCACTCCGTATAGATGCAATACTCTCCTGATCTGCATGGCAGGTTGATATTTATATATCTTAATGTATTCCAAGCGGCTTACTTTTATAAGCGGAGATGTTGCCCTGCAGAACATCTCTTGAGGAATACACCTATATGAGCTGACTGTTAAACGTCGCAGTCCGTGAGAGTTGGGTGCTCTTTAGTAAACTCATGAAAGGTCTCGGAGTATGACGCATACGCTCCACCCGCGGGGAAGCCTTGCGGTAGCCCAGTATCGGTAAAGGACTTGTGTGAAACTAGATTTGCAGCAAACTTGTAGTTCAAGGCATAGTCCACTATTCAAGTTGCGGTCTAGCGTAGCATTAGTTCTAAGTGGTGTTCAACTTAACAGTCTCCACTAAACACCGGTATATAAAACAATGTTTTGGAACAAACGTGGTATGATGTGCCAATGAGACTTTGTGGGGGATTGCTGGAATTTTGGTGTTGGGCTGTACTTGGGCCACAGCCTGAAAACCCAACTACTAAATTCGAAATTCCCATTTGGCCCATTTATTTGGCTGGCTGTGTGTACGTGAAAGCAACCTTTAGTCCCATACTGCTAGCTAAGAGAGTGCTGCACCACTTTATATAGTGAGCTGTGCTAGCACTTGGTAAGCATGTGAGAACAGGAAGGCTCTCTCGTGCGCACTCCTCCTCCTCCGCCGCCGTCCGTCTCGTCACGCCGTGGGTTGCGGGAATCTCGCCGAGCCGAGCTTATATTTTTGCAGCCGGGAAATTTATTGAGTTATTGATTAATCATTAACGGACGCGTTAATTGTTTTGCCGTTTTCGTTTGGTGGAGACGTTACCGACTCAATCGTGGGCTGCAGCCCACGTCCTACCCGACCACTCTATATATTGCTTGGGTGAACCCTAGCCGCCATACACGCAACACATGGTAGTTCGCCGCCCTAGTTCCAGAATATTGCGCCGCCGTCTTTCAAGTCTTCTCCATCCCGTCTTCCGGCGTGCACCGGTTGAATGGACAGCAGGCCTCCGGAACCCCGCCTCTTGTGATCCTGTACGGGAGAGGGGCGATCAGGTTTTTGGGGAGCGCACTCGCGCGACTGCTGGCTTCGAGTTCTTCCCCAACGACGACTTCTTCCCCGACATCGCCAACCTCTTCATCAACGACATGGGCGACACCAGGACAGCTGCTACTACAGCCGCTGCAATGTATGTCATCTTGATCTTCTTGTTCGATATGCTACTAGAGTTCCTGCTTGTGGTAGTTGCTCTAGATTTGTTCGGTTTGTCTACGGTTTTAGTAGAACGCATGATTAGTTTAATTCCTATTATCCTAGTCATGATTTGTTTACTGTATTCGTGGATTAAATCTACGGCTAAATTGCTTATATATTCAACACCCATTGCCATCGTCGCATCCGGCCACCGGCACCAACCTAAGCTCCTCTCGCACCGGCCACCTCCTGCCGGTTCCCACTTCGCTCCAAAATCGTCTGTCCCCATGTAGCACGGCTCGGTGGCAGCCATCTCGGCCTCCGTCTCCCACGGGGCGACGGCCATGACGCCCAGCGTCGGCGAGGTGGCACCGGCCGTGATGCTCGACAGGTCCCGCGCTGGAGCTAGCACATTATCCAATCGCGGAAACGCCGCCGCCGCGCCTCACGTGATTTATGCATCTGATCTGTTGCTGCTGCCGTCACTGTTGAAGGAGCGGAGGATTCAGTCTCACAAGCTTCAGTCTGGCCGATCCACCTCCACGGCCTCGACGCCCGCAAGTGGCCGAGTGCCCGGACGTCGCCCATACAGACCTGCTGTCCCCGCCGAACAATCTTCCCCGGCGGACCTGCTACGTTCTGGATCCCTCCCGCCGAACTAGCTGTGAATAACGTGAATGCTATTCACTGCTCCTGAGTTCTGACTGCACTTGTGCGAAAAAAATTCAGAGCACATGTGCGATCTCCTCCTCCTCTCTATTTTACATGAAGGTGCTGCTCTCTTGAAGTATTGGAAGTGAGCACTTATCACCTATGTGCACATCTAGGTTCGTTGATTCACCTAAAGCATATTTACATACAAAACTGTACATATATATTCATCTGATTCTCTGCCTAACTTGGAGGTAATTATTTTGCGTGGATCAAGAACAGCTTGGTTCTCATGATAACTGGTACCTTCTTTTGTTTCATTCCTTCAGCGTAGACAGGAGTTTTCCCTTTTTTTTACCATAATATGCATTGTTTGGGTCTAACCAAGAATGCCAAGCCAGTTCAAGTAATATCTATTATCTATCCGACAAACCTGAGATATGAGAATGCTACCTTTATTTTAGTTCTAAATATACAATTGCAAATGTAGCTGGATGTTCATGGATTCAAGATTTCAAGTAAAGGGATCTTTCTAAATTGTCAACATATATTTATCAAATAATAGGACTGCCTGCTATATGTTACTCCCTCTGTTTCATAATTCTGGAACGAAGGTAGTACTTAGATTTACTTGGTCAGATATAGCTTGCAAAAAATCTATGGGAAACCAATTGCTAAATTATTTTGGCGGAGATAATTGTTTATTAAACTCCGAAGCCTTGTTTACTATATGAAAGTGTGATGTGTAGTTGCAAAAGGACTCTTAGTCATTTGATGTGATTTGTGAGATTGCTGATGAATTTTAGAGAAGTGGTTTGGTTTATTTACGCCAGTCAAATCATTGTCTGTTGCTGCACAGATGGACTTCCAATTATTGGATGATGCAGTGTGCAGAGCTAAATAAAATTGGAGCTAGCAGATCATGACAAATTGTTGCTATGGAATCTGCAAACTTCCTATGATGGGACCATTGATAGAATCAAGAGTAAGAATGCGTGCAAGAAACATAGTTACTGTGTCAAGAAGATATCGTAGCCTCTAATGGACTGGACCTGAGACCAGCAGATTCTTTACTTCCAGTTGTGGTATAAAGAGATTACTGGCAACATTTATTGTAGGAGTTTGACAATGGAGCCATGAGAATGTACTGATTTATTTGACCATACATGCATTTCGATCTTGTGTGGCCAGTGGAGCGAGGACGAGAATAATGGCGACGAAAAATGCAGGAAAAAACTACACTGAAGCATTAGAAAGGCCTATCGTATCATTCATGTACGTCAAGCCGCCCAGTGCTTGACTGCATTATGCTCAACCAGATTCTCCTGCTCGTGTTCCCCAACATCGCCCCTGTAAGCTGCTCCACGCTTGGCATTTTGGTGGCAACCAAGCCATTCCATCTTTGTGCCAACTACTAGGTGTGTGCGGCCTAATTATTTAAGCATATGTGCATGCTTCTATGCGAAGCTTCTGTTTTGTGCTAACTTAATGAAATTAAATGTTTTTTGTTGATTAGGTGATCAATCAGTAGAGAAATTTAATGACGTAGCTAAGGTGATGGTGTTTTCTTCTGTACGAGTTGTCAGGACAGGGATGCTGTAACGGGTGATTTTCAACTAGGCAGTTAGAAATTTAATGACGTAGCTAAGGTGATGGTCCATTAATTAGTAATAAATGTTAAATCTATGGATCATGTCATTAGATTTCTCATCATTTTCTTTTAAGATTCCATACCTGTCTTTGGTGTTCATTCGAAAGTAATTAATAGGAGTAGGCCAAGGAGAAGCAGACGAGGAAGAGGAGGAGCTGGAAATTGTAATATTGGGTATCTTTGAGCTTTGGAAATGAATACCCATGATAAATTTTAGCTTTCTAACACCTATGATAATCAATTTAGCCTGAGGCTTGTATGTTGTTGGAAAGTGCTCACCCAACGCACATATTTTGAGTAAAAATAGTATCCTAATTTGTCACCAATTTCAATTATAACCGATACACAGGGAGCTATTCAGTGGGTCTGATATACCATTGTAGCAGCTTGATTTAAATGGACTTCAAAGCATCATGTGATTTTGTGTGGACTGTGAAAATTGAACAAGTGGAATGTTTAATTATTCATACATTCATTCGGATGTTTTGGTTTGAGGGGGACGTGTGAAGGTGGAGCGGGGTATATTAGGAGGATAAAACCTCTCTTTTTGGAAGGTGGGGGCTAAGCAAGGGGAGGGTAAAAAAGTTGTGAGGTGAAAGCTGAACGAATTCACGAAATGAGACAACAATCAATTTTTTTTACGTCCGTAGCAATGCACGGGCATTCAGCTAGTACATATAATGATTACTACTGCGATGACGATACCCATGATCATCTAGAAGACGGAACTTGTGATGAATGATTTTGGTAAAACCAAATGCCACTTTTGTTTCGAGCACCTTCACGAAAGTATTATGGTAGGCCAAACTGCTATATCCAAAAATTAATGGACAAAACTTAATAGGGAAAACTTACATTCAACTTTGGGTTGTTCGATCTCTAAATGTAGAGAAAGATTCATTCAAACCACAAGAATATAGAGAAAAGATGCTGGGACATAGAAGTATGTTCATGACATTGGTAGATGATGGACTTTGAGATTCATCAAGCTTTTTAATGATAGAATATTAATTTAAGATTATATGTCACACTTCCTTTTTTTTTCTATTCGAGTTAATGAGAAAATAACCATTATATATTGTAGCATTTTCTACTGATTTTCTCATTGTTATTGAAGGAGTTATAACAATATATGCTACCACTACTCACATTTTTCGCACATGGTTTTTAGAGTAGACTTTATAGAAAATGATGGATGTTCACATGATCATGTGTGATCAGGGAGAGTGTTACAACTAATTAACCTGACGGTCAGTAGAGGTTTAATCCCCATGTTTCGCTCCAGTCAATTGTCCACTTGGCAACCACGGTTGTCTCCCTCTCCGTGAGATAACTGCCGGTTAAGTTTTCGCGGTTTGTCTCTCGTTTAGATTTTGATCACTCGCAAATCGCAATAGATCCCAAGAAACTTAAGTGAACTATGACCTGGTGAGTGGTGACTTTCTACAGAATTGACCAATTTTTCTGTCTTTCTCTTTTCTTTTACTTATTTTTTGAGTGATTTCCTGTCTTCGTTTTAGTATGTCGCCGGAAAGGAAGAGGGGTGTTTTGGCTCCTGAGCTCATATGCTTCTGCTTCAACAAAAAAATCGAAAAAAAATAGTAAAATATTTTTAAAAAATCTGATTTTTTCTGGTGATGAACATATACAAGTTTCTTACATACGTGCCAAAGTTCGTGGTAAAATGACATGTTTGGCGCTCTATACAAAAAAGACAAAATCAGTGTTCCAAAAGAAGGATTTTTTAGATCTCATTTGGTCAGTGATTTGTCTTTTTTGTACAAAGCACCCGAAATGTCATTTCACCTCGAAATTTGGCACGTATGTAGAAAACTTGTGTATGTTCATCACCAAAAAATTTCAGAATTTTTAAAAATGCTTTACTATTGTTTTCGATTTTTTTTATTGAAGCAGGAGCATATGAGCTCGGGAGCCGTTTTGAATTTCCGGAAATAAGACTCTTCCTCTTAACTCCCCGTTTCCCCCTCGACATTTCAAAATCCCGCTCCGTCGCGCCGCCTCCATGGCCAAGAGCCCCAAGGGCAAGGTCACCAGTAGGCGGACCACCAGAAAATCGCAGGCCGGCTCCGCCGCCGGTCCCCCCTCCGCGGACATCGAGGACCTGGCGACCCCGGGGTGCTGGGCGTTCCGGCCTCGGCGGCGGCCCGCGCTGCGTTCGGGGCTGCTCCGGTGGTATGACGCGCACCGGCGGGACCTTCCGTGGCGATTCTCCGCGGCGCCGGGGCGCGAGGGCACTGAGAAGAGGGCGTACGCGGTGTGGGTGTCGGAGGTGATGCTGCAGCAGACGAGGGTGCCCGTCGTCATCGACTACTACTCCCGGTGGATGGCGCGGTGGCCCACCGTGGAGACCTCGCCGCCGCCACGCAGGAGGTGAGACTGTGTGGTAGAGAGAAATATGCTCATCTCCTGTGCACGGAAGATCCAACCTTTGATGCATAGTTTGCGGGTGGAAATTGAGTTGTTGATTCGTGGTTACTTGTTGCAGGAGGTGAACGAGATGTGGGCGGTCTCGGGTACTACCGGAGGGCACGGTTTCTTCTAGAGGTGAGATTTCGAGACTGTTTTGCCTAAAACCCTAGGAAAGGGAGTACCCATACTGCACTAGTTTTGGCAACCTTCACATCGCCCATGTCCTGTTTGATGTTTTACCTGGGAGAGCTTAAAGGTTTGATTCAGTTTCTTGCTTCCCTTTCAAATGAGGGAGATTCTACTGCTAGCTCATGATAGGTGTTTCATTACGGTTATTGGGCATTGGTCAGTGCCAAGTTGTCAGCTCACTGGATACCATTTCGGTAGTGGGGGCGAATATCCTTGACATGGGTATTCAGTCATTGAGCCTTTTCTTCTGATTTATTTTCATCTCACAAATTATTTTTCAATACTTGGTTACATAATGTTGCATCATAATGAATTATATTCCTAGCTGCGGTGTTTATTGAGGACATACTTCTACTTAATCTTTTTTGCATGAGCCTCTCTAGTTGGAAACCAGTGTTCCCTTAGAAGATTAAACGCCAACATAAGTACGTGCATCGATATCATCTCTATCTCTTTGCACATTGCCTGCCAGTTGATGAGTTTAGTAGTGGTCAATGGGAAGTGTTCGGGTGGTGGTCTTACATGGATCTAGGGGCTGCAGTTAATCATATCATGCCTTTAATTCATACGACATGTTTTCTTTTATGGGGAAGTAGGGAGCAAAGCAGATTGTGGAAAAGGGGGAATTCCCTAGCACAGCATTAACACTTCGCCAAGTTCGCGGCATTGGGGATTACACAGCAGGAGCCATTGCTTCCATAGCCTTCAATGAGGTTGTGCACCATATAACCCATCTTTAAAAAAGTTTCTCCACTGCATATTCAAATGATTGTGCTTGTTACTAATTGCTATAGGTCACCCCCTCGTTGATGGAAATGTTGTACGTGTTATCAGCAGACTTTTGCTATTGCCGATAACCCAAAAGAATCGTCAACAGTAAAGAGATTCTGGTAAGCAGCACAATTCTCTTTGATCCCTTGTAGAGCAATGAAAGAGCTGATTGTGGTACTAAGTACATGGCCATGTTTACATTACTGCTTAGCATTTAGTCTGAAATACCGTAAACTATGGTAATTTATCGTCTCATAATATTTTTCACACCAAACACAATTGGCATAGTACTGAACTATACCATCAACTAACTTTACCAATATATGAGCTTATTCCAAGTTGCCAATCTCCACGGTTCCACCCAGCTTAACTGCAAGCCGTATCCACTTTTTGTTCCATATTGATACTGATCCTGCTCCAACATTTTCCCCGCAAGTACCTAATTTTTTTATTTAAAAGCCTTATCCTGATACTTGAACTTCGACATGACTTTTGACAATGTTGCTGGATGACAGGGAGCTTGCTGGTCAACTGGTTGACCCATTAAGGCCAGGAGACTTCAACCAAGCAATGATGGAATTAGGAGCAACATTATGCAGCAAGACCAAGCCTGGTTGCTCAGAGTGCCCCGTCTCTAGCCACTGCCAAGCGCTTGCACTTTCCCATGAAAACCCATCGGTTGGAGTTACAGACTACCACGTGTGGTCCCAAAGCCAAACCACGTCATGATTTTGCCGCTGTTTGTGTTGTTCAAATTGCACATGGTTTGGAGCAAGATATGGCAGCGGGTGAATGTAATCTCTTTCTTTTGATAAAGAGGCCTGAAGAGGGCCTGCTTGCAGGGCTCTGGGAGTTCCCATCGGTCCTTGTTGACGAATGTAAGACCGATTCACTGAACAGGAGAAAAGAGATGGATAAGTATTTGAAGCAGTTGCTTGACCTAGATGTTAAACGGAAATATAGTGTGGTCCTCAGGGAGGATGTTGGTCAGCATGTTCACATATTCTCCCATATTCGCTTGACGATGCACGTGGAGCTGCTGGTTCTCAAGATCAAAGGTGAGTCATGTGCTGTCCACTCTACCAGTTAGCTATAGTCATTTTCTCAGGTTGCAGCCTAATTCTTCTATTCTAGGTGATGTGGGTGAAGTATGCAACAAGAGACAAGATAGCAGGGAACTGAAACTTGTCGATGAAAGTTCAATCGATTCCATGGGCTTGACATCAGGAATTCGGAAGGTAATTGCAATTCAAATCTCTTGAATGTGAAAGAAAGTCCTGAATTTGTTCAGAACTGGAAGTAAGGTGGACACTTCATTTCAGGTTTACAACATGGTGAAGGCTTTTAAGGAGAAAAAGCTATTGGACCAAAGCCATATATCCACGAGGAAAAGGAGTAGACGGCAAAAGGATTAACATAGGCCCTAGTTAACGTAACTTGTAAGATTGTTTTGTATGTACCTGGATTGCTGACTCAACACATTAGCAAACCATTGGTCGTAAGGCCATTCAAATTCTAGCATTCCTGCTGAAAACTCTTTTCTTGCATTTCTGTTTCTGTTATTTGCCTTGAAATCATTAAGGCTGTAAGTGGGAGTGGGTCGCCCAGGTGCCCACGGTGCGGCTGTCAATCCCATTTAACGTGTGGGTGCCCATGGTAAACAGAGGAAAATAAGTGGGATTAGAAAACGGGGCAGTGGCCCAGCGGTTAGGGGCACAGAGCAACCCGAGTTCGAGTCCTGTTGGGGCAGATTTTTGGGAATTCTCACAAAAGTTGATTTCTACTATATCATTGTGACCTAGGGCTAGTCCTGGTATGCTTTCATTTTTCACATTTTTGAAAATAAAATAAGTGGGATTTGCAGTCTGGCCCGCATCAAGCCCGCAAGTCCTACTTAGTCCCGCGTCAGAGTAGCTGTACGTCGGCATGGGGAGGGAGGTGGAGTCGGCATCATAGGGCGGTTGGGCCACCAAGATGACGACATCGACGGCCGCCAAGCAGCAAAGGGAGCAACGACTTGGTGGCGGGAAGTGGCAGCAGTGCAAGAACCTGGTGGGGGAGTGGAAGGGGCGCAAGAAGCTGAATGACTGCCTCTACAAGACTCCACTCCTCGTCCCCAACATAACAAAGGTGCCAATATCCAAAGGAACGAACTGACCCGTACATCATCAGGCTTTGCTCCTGGTCCAGCTGAGGTGATTATGACCTGATAGTAAAAGTGCCAAATCTGCTGATGTTGCTGCTTTGGTATATTCATTCAGTAATCGATTCAGACTAGCCTCACGCAGTGGCGAAGCTAGTGCAAAAATTAGCTTCACCATTGGGTTCATCTCTTGTTATTATAGTGTAGTATTCCAATAATTAGCAATATCACACTCTAGTTTAGTGAAGGTTTGATGGATTTTATTGGGTTCATGTGAACCCAATGGTTCTATACCAGCTCCGCCACTGGTCTCACGCGGGCTACATCATGTTTGTCAAAATTAAGTTTGTTCTCATCTGAAAACTAAGCTTCACCTGAATCCATGTTTCAATATACATGAAAGGATTGGTTTCTAGTCCTACTCTCTGCATGCAGCAAAATCCAGAGTGTAGATAATATAGAACCGTAATACGGTTTCGGCAAGACGATCCACTTTCACCACTCCTCTTTAACTTGGCCATTGATCCAATCAATCACCTCCTAAAAAAAGGCAACCGAACAAGGGCACCTACAGCCGCTTCCGGTCCGCGGCCCCATTGTTAGAACATCCCTCTACACAGATGATGCCGCTGTTTTTGTTGCTCCAATCAAAGAAGACATTGAGTTCCTCGCTACCACTCTCAACCACTTCGGAGATGCAACCGGTTTGACCGCTGATTGCCAAAAGAGTTTGCTTGCACCTATCTGATGCGATGGATTCGACCTTGATGACATTCTCCATGCGTTCCCGGCGGCCCGCCCAACCTTTCCTTTGCGCTACTTGGGTCTTCCTCAATGTTTCTAGGCTCTGAAAGATTGATTTGCAACCATTGGAAGATAAAATCGCCGGGAAGACCTCGTCAAGCGCTTGGAAAAATGTCAACATGGCCGGCCGTAGAGTGCTTGTTCATGTGGTTCTCACCTCCCAAGCAATTTACCACCTCACATCCATTGACCTTCCGGTGGAGGTTACGAAAAGAATAAAATTTCTCCTCCGAGCATATCTTTGGGCCGGGTGTGTGATGGCGTGAATCACACGCTCGTTGGGAGACCCCAAGAGGAAGGTATGATGCAGTTCAGCAGCAAGTTTTCCCTCAGAAAGAAACCAAGGTTATCGAACCAGTAGGAGTAGCAACTCTTCAGAAGGTTGTTGGTGGCTCGCACGGCGCAATACGATCACCAACGTGGAATCTGCACACAACACAATCAAACTACTTTGCCCCAACGAAACAGTGAGGTTGTCAATCTCACTGGCTTGCTGAAAACAAAGGATTAAACGTATGGTGTGGAAAATGAGTATTAAATTGCAGAGAATGAAAAAGGAACAGTTTGCAGTTTGTGGTTGTTTAATCAGTGTAAAAGAATGGACCGGGGTCCACAGTTCACTAGTGGTGTCTCTCCATAAAAGATAACTAACATGTTGGGTGAACAAATTACAGCTGGGCAATTGACGAATAGTGAGCGCATGACAATGCATATACATGACATGTTGACTACTATGATATTTAATTGGGCATTACGACATAATACATAGACCGTTATCCAACAGCATCTATGACTAATAATCCACCGCCGGGTTGTCATCCGAGTCCCCCGTTGGTATTAAGTTGCAAGCAACGGATAATTGCATTAAGTAAAGTGCGTAATGTAAACAAACACATATGCCCGTGGACATAGCATCGTTAGGTTATCCCTAGTGGCAACAGCACATCCACAACCTTAGAACTTTCTGTCACTGTCCCAGGTTAAACGGAGACATGAACCCACTATCTAGCATAAATACTCTCTCTTGGAGTTACAAGCATCTACTTGGCCAAAGCATCTACGAGTAACGGAAAGCATGCAAGATCTTAAATAACATATAAGATAGATTGATAATCAACTTGACATAATATTCAATATTCATCGGATCCCAGCAAACACAACATGTAGCATTACAATAATATGATCTTGATCATGTAGGGCAGCTCACAAGATCTAAACATGATGGCACAAAGTGGAGAGACAACCATCTAGCTACTGCTATGGACCCGTAGTCCAAGGATGAACTACTCACGCATCACTCCGGAGGCAGGCATGGCGATGTAGAAGCCTCCGGTGACGATTCCCCTCTCCGGCAGGGTGCCGGGAAGAGGTTCTGAACCCTCCCGAGCTAGGGTTGACGACGGCGTCTCTGGAACTTTTCGTGGATATTTGCTCAGGTACTTAGGGTTTTCGCGTCGGGGGAATAAGTAGGCGAAAGGGCGGCGGCTGGAGACCCCCGAGGGGCCCACACCACCCTAGGGCGCGGCAGAGGGGGCCCGCGCCTAGGTGCGTGTGGCCTCCTGCTCTCCTCTGTGCTCCTTTGCTCCGTCAGGTGAGTTCTGGAAAAATAGGGACCCCGTGTAGTTTCGTCCAATTCCGAGAATATTTCCAGACTAGCTTTTCTGGAATACAAAAACAGCAGAAAACAGGAACTGGCACTTCGGCATCTTGTTAATAGGTTAGTCCCAAAAAATGTATAAAAGTGATATAAAGTAGATGCAAAACATGTAGCAATTGGTATAAAACAAGCATGGAACATCAAAAATTATAGATACGTTTGAGACGTATCAGCATCCCCAAGCTTAGTTCCTACTCGTCCTCGAGTAGGTAAACGATAAAAACAAAATAATTTTTGAGGTGACATGCTACATCATAATCTTGATCATATAATATTGCAAGGCACATGTAAATGAATGAAGTGATCCAAGTCAATGGTCTATAATTTGCTACCAAATAGATAATGAGTAAACAATGAATCACACAAGCTAAACGTTTTCATGAATAGTACTTTCGAGACAAGCATCAAACAGTTTTGCATAAGTGTTAACTCATAAAGCAATAGTTTCTAATAAAAGGTATTTAATCAACACAAAGGAAGAATTTAGTTTCAGCATTTGCTTCAACTTTCAACATATTTATCTCATGGATATTGTCAACACAAAGTAGTATAACAAGTCCAATACATTGCATATAACGCATGTTGTAACAAAGTTGACACTAGTGTTTGCTTGTGGAAGACAGAAAGAATAGGAAAACTGACTCAACATAAAAGTAAAAGAAAGGCCCTTCGCAGAGGGAAGCAGGGATTAAATCATGTGCTAGAGCTTTTAGGTTTTTGAAAGCATATAGAGATTGCATAAAATATTTGATACTCCTCCCAACCTTGCTAACACAAGCCATGGCTAACCGAATCCTCGGGTGCCTTCCATCAATCACATACCATGGAGGAGTATCTATTTTTGAGAGGTGTTTGTTAATTGTCAACGAATGGTAGCGGGTGAGAACAGTATTCTACCTGTCAACGGACTTTTAAGAGCGGCTCCCATGAAGGACGTTATTTCTACCAGCAAGGCAGATCATCCCTCTTTCTCTTTGGTTTACACACATTCAGGTATTTCACTGTTTGTCATTGCTTACTGATGAATCAGGGCAAAAGTGTGAAGAGAATTAATTGGTTAAAGTTGTAATTAATTGGGACTGGGCACCCCGTTGCCAGCTCTTTTTGCAAGTTATTGGATAAGCGGATGTATATGCCACTAGTCCAGGTGTAAAAGTCCATCACAAATAGAATAAAGAATAACCACACTAATTCCTCATGAGCTAGTAAACATTGACACAAAAAGGGAATAATAACATTTTGAATAATTTAAAGGTAGCACATGAAAAATTTACTTGGAGTGGCAAGGAAATACCACATATAGGTAGTTATGGTGGACACAAATGGCATGGATTTTGGCTCAAGGATTTGGATGCACGAGAAGCATTCCCTCTCAGTACAGAGTTTAGGCTAGCAAGGTTATGTAAGCAAACAAGAATATCAACCCGTACACCAAGTTTTATATGACAAACATATTGCAAACGTTATAAGACTTCATACCGTCTTCCTTGTTAACCAAACCCTGTTATTAGAAAATATCTAGACCTTAGAGATACCACCGATGCAAACCAAATTTTCAACAAGCTTTACGGTAGTTCTTCACTAATAGGCTTAACTCATGTGATGCACAATTTAATCATGATCTACTTGTTAACTCAAAACAATTGACAAGCATCAAGTTATCCATTTTAGTGATCTACAAGATTAAGCAAGTTTTTCCTTATACCAATTACCACATGCAACATTTTCTGAACCAACCAAACACCAATCAATTTATTTCATCAACTCTCCAAACAAATATAAGTGAAGCAAGAGAGTACTTTCTACAAAAGAAAGCTAATAGCTCTGACAAGAGATACATGAAAACAAGAGCTAAAAGCTGAACAGCGCTAGATATGAATACTCAACAAATATAAGTGAAGAATAGGAGTATTCTCATGAAAAAGCGGAGCGTGTCTCTCTCCCAATCAAGAATGCTAGGGTCCAGTCAAGCTTTATTGAAAATAAAAGTGCAATACTGAAAATAAAAGCACACAGACGCTCCAAGAAAAGCACATATGATGTGAAAGAATTAAAATATAGTTTCACTAGAGATGACCTGATAATTTTGACGATGAAGAAGGGGATGCCTTGGGCATCCCCAAGCTTAGACGCTTGAGTCTTCTTGAAATATGCTGGGGAGATCCATGGGAGCCTCCCCAAGCTTAAGCTCTTCACTCTTCTTGATCCTATTATATCATCCTTCTCTCTTGACCCTTGAAAACTTCCGTCACACCAAACTCAAAGTAGATCTCATTAGAGGGTTAGTGCATAATCAAAAATTCACATGTTCTATAAAGACGCAATATGATTTGTTACTTTAAACATTAGCTACAGCCACTGATGTTATGTGAAGCTCTTCCACCCAAAAAAGAATTTCACTCAACACTAGTAAAAGAGAGAATGCAAAATAAAAAGGCATAATCTGTCTAAAACAGAACAGTCCGCAAAGACGAATTTTTTCGAGGCACTTACGACGCTCAGATCGAAAACTCTGAACTAATGAAAGTTTCAGACATTCATAAAGATTACGCACAAAAATTTCAGATTTAATTAACAATCTGGTGATTTTAGGAATTTCGTACAGTGAACAGCAAAAATCTGTTTCTGCGCAGCAATCAAAATTAAGCATCATCTTAACATTAGAGGCTACTCTTGGCACAACAATGCGAGAAAATAAAGATACAAAGGAGTTGCTACAGAAGTAAACAACCTCCTTGACTAATACTGAAAATAAAAGATAATGGGTTGCCTCCCAAAAGCGCTTTCTTTAATGCCTTTTAGCTAGGCATAGTGATTTTTATGATGCTCACATAAAGATGAGAGTTGAAACATAAAAGAGAGCATCAAGAGCATATATAAAACATGTTTAAATCTAACACTCTTCCTATGCATAGGAGTCTTGTAAGAAAACAAGTCAATAAGCACAAAGTGACTAGCATAGGAAGACAAAACAAGTGCAACTTCAAAACTTTCAACGGACCATTAGGTCTTAAAGCAAAAATCATATAGAAGCAACACAAGAGAAAGCTCAAAACTTTCATCATAAAGAGAGGAAATTTAATAACATGAAGA
The DNA here is from genome assembly GCA_947311845.1 of Poa pratensis. Lineage (NCBI taxonomy): Eukaryota > Viridiplantae > Streptophyta > Magnoliopsida > Poales > Poaceae > Poa > Poa pratensis. Next base: position 10,709,679 of record CAMZMU010000090.1, read on the forward strand.
TTTCTATAACCATATTTTCCTCTCTCAAAATAATTTTCAGTAGCATCATGAACAAACTCAACAATATAACTATCACATAAAGCATGCTTTTCATGATCTACAAAACATAATTTTTATTAAGCTCAAAATAGTGGGGTTATCAAACCCACTTTTGACAATATAGTATAATTAATATCATTAGGCAATATAGGACCATCATCAAGAGCATTATCATATATAACATTAGGGAGCACATTTTTACTTTCTGCAATTTCCTTTACTGAGTCAAGGAGGATGTTTTTCAAATTTATCAAAAAGATATTTCAATAGAATCATCACATTCGACAATATAGCATTCTTCCTCCTCCAAAGCTAGGGGACTAAAAATAACATTTTTATCAAAACCAGCTTCCCCAAGCTTAGAGCTTTCCATGGCATTAGCAATAATGGTGTTCAAAGAATGTATGCTAATAACATTGCTACTATCATGATTGTTATGCAAATAAATTCCATAGGCTTTTTAATTTTCTCTTCAAACACTTCATGTCCCAACTCAAGATAAATTTCATAAAGCTCTCTCATGTTGTTTTCAGCCATAGGACTAGTTTCAAGGAAAGTAACCATTGATAGCAAGTAAAGAGCTAGACATAATAACTAACAGAACAAAACAAAAAAAATAACTAAATGCAAGTAACTAATTTTTTTGTGTTTTTGATAATTGAAAGCAAACAAGATAAAATAAAATAAACTAAGCAAGACAAAAACAAAGTAAAGAGATTGGAAGCGTGAAACTCCCCTTGCAGAAGACTGCTGTCTCCCCGGCAACGGCGCCAGAAAAATAGCTTGATGACGTGAAACACACGTTCGTTGGGAGACCCCAAGAGGAAGGTATGATGTAGTCAGCAGCAAGTTTTCCCTCAGAAAGAAACCAAGGTTATCGAACCAGTAGGAGCAGCAACTCTTCAGAAGGTTGTGTGGCTCGCACGGCGCAATACGATCACCAACGTGGAATCTGCACACAACACAATCAAACTACTTTGCCCCAACGAAACAGTGAGGTTGTCAATCTCACTGGCTTGCTGAAAACAAAGGATTAAACGTATGGTGTGGAAAATGAGTATTAAATTGCAGAGAATGAAAAAGGAACAGTTTGCAGTTTGTGGTTGTTTAATCAGTGTAAAAGAATGGACCGGGGTCCACAGTTCACTAGTGGTGTCTCTCCATAAAAGATAACTAACATGTTGGGTGAACAAATTACAGCTGGGCAATTGACAATAGTGAGCGCATGACAATGCATATACATGACATGTTGACTACTATGATATTTAATTGGGCATTACGACATAATACATAGACCGTTATCCAACAGCATCTATGACTAATAATCCACCGCCGGGTTGTCATCCGAGTCCCCCGTTGGTATTAAGTTGCAAGCAACGGATAATTGCATTAAGTAAAGTGCGTAATGTAAACAAACACATATGCCCGTGGACATAGCATCGTTAGGTTATCCCTAGTGGCAACAGCACATCCACAACCTTAGAACTTTCTGTCACTGTCCCAGGTTAAACGGAGGCATGAACCCACTATCTAGCATAAATACTCTCTCTTGGAGTTACAAGCATCTACTTGGCCAAAGCATCTACGAGTAACGGAAAGCATGCAAGATCTTAAATAACATATAAGATAGATTGATAATCAACTTGACATAATATTCAATATTCATCGGATCCCAGCAAACACAACATGTAGCATTACAATAATATGATCTTGATCATGTAGGGCAGCTCACAAGATCTAAACATGATGGCACAAAGTGGAGAGACAACCATCTAGCTACTGCTATGGACCCGTAGTCCAAGGATGAACTACTCACGCATCACTCCGGAGGCAGGCATGGCGATGTAGAAGCCTCCGGTGACGATTCCCCTCTCCGGCAGGGTGCCGGGAAGAGGTTCTGAACCCTCCCGAGCTAGGGTTGACGCGGCGGCGTCTCTGGAACTTTTCGTGGATATTTGCTCAGGCACTTAGGGTTTTGCGTCGGGGGAATAAGTAGGCGAAAGGGCGGCGGCTGGAGACCCCCGAGGGGCCCACACCAGCAGAGGGGGGCCCGCGCCCTAGGTGCGTGTGGCCACCTCCTGGCTCTCCTCTGTTGCTCCTTTGGTCCGTCAGGTGAGTTCTGGAAAAATAGGAACCCCCGTGAAGTTTCGTCCAATTCCGAGAATATTTCCAGACTAGCTTTTCTGGAATACAAAAACAGCAGAAAACATGAACTGGCACTTCGGCATCTTGTTAATAGGTTAGTCCCAAAAAATGTATAAAAGTGATATAAAGTAGATGCAAAACATGTAGCAATTGGTATAAAACAAGCATGGAACATCAAAAATTATAGATACGTTTGAGACGTATCAATGTGACAAGGTCACCGGAGGAAAATGCAAAGTCAAGTGGGAAACTATTTGCCGCCTCACCAAACTTGGTGGTCTTGGCATCATGCATCTAGAAAAATTTGCCTCCGCTCTTCGTCTTAGATGGCTTTGGCTACATTGGGTCAATGACTCCAAAGATTGGATTAAACTTGGGAACCCTTGCAATGACAATGACAGAGAACTCTTCGCGGCGGCCACGGTAGTCACGGTTGGAGATGAAAAAAGCCCTATTTTGGAAGTCCTCATGGCTACTTGGTCAAAGACCGATGGACATTGCTCCCAAAAATTTCAACTCTCAAATAGGAAGAACTTCACGGTTGTGCAAGCCCTCGATGACAACGCTTGTAAAATAATATCAACCTAGAGCTTCAAATAGAGTTGGATCACATTGCTCAATTTGTCACACTTTGAGAGATGCTCCACCCCGTCACTCTCGCTCCCGGTATCCACGACACTATTAGATGGAAGTTCCACATGATGGAAACTGCTCCGCCTCCTCGGCATACAAGATGCAATTTGACGGCCTTATAGCCACAAGCATGAACAAAACTATTTGGAAAACTTGGGCTCCGCCTAAATGCAAGATCTTTGCTTGGCTTGTGCTTCAAAATAGGATTTGGACCTCGGGCCGCCTACAACGGAGGGTTGGCCAAATTGTGGAATTTGCCCACTTTTCAACCATGCCCAAGAAACGTTGACACATCTCCTCTACAAATGCCGGCTTGCTTCAAGGATATAGACGACACTCTTAAATTGGTCTGGTCTCAACGATATTTCTCCCATTCAATGGGCAAACGAGACTAGTATGAACATTTGGTGGGAGAAGCTTACTTTGACAAGAGGACAACCACGCAAGGCTTTGGCCTCTCTGACTATGCTCATCTCTTGGACAATTTGGAATGATAGGAATGCTAGAATTTTTCGTCACCATGCCACCCCTTGCATGTCATCATTGCCAAGATAAAAGAGGAGGCCAAGCTTTGGGTGAGGGCCGGGGCAATTCATTTGGGCAATGTAATACCTGGATAGTAGGCTTTTGTGCAAGTCCTAGGGCATGTCTTAGGCATCAAAACTTAAAAAACCTCTAAAAACTTCTTCTTTATTAATGAAAATGACAGTTCTTTTGCCTCGTTTAAAAAAAAATCGTTGGTGTATTTCCATAACCCGTTGTTGTGCTCTGCATCTCTGGCGTGATTTAATCCATCAAAAGGCGATGAGACCATCAGGAACCCTGCTATTTTACTTTTAAACTCTGAATCCCTTCTCACTACAGGAATGCCGCTATACGCCGACGGCCGGAAGCCGTCGGCATAGGCAGGATTGCCCTCGGCGTATGGCCCTCGGCGTTATACGCCCTCGGGTCAGCCCGTTTGGCCGTCGGCGTAGGCTATGCCGACGGCTCTACGACGACGGCTTTGCCGTCGGCATACGTTTTTCATTTTTTTAAAATTTTGAAATTTTTGAATTTTTTTTCAAAATTTTTAAATCTTTTTTTAACTTTTTAAATCTATTTTATTTCTATTTCGAAATTTCCACTTAGCCACATATTTTAATCTCTAATTACACACTTAATCATTGGTAAAAATACTTACCCTGATCAAACTTCCCATTCGGTCACCCATCATCAAATTGCTCCAGCCAAACACGCTTAACTTTTGAGTTCCATCCAGATTAGCTGCCAAATGAGAAGTTAGAACTTAATGATATTAATATCCTATCAATCATATTAACCACTCGGTTATGATGTTACAATTTTTCATTGTTTAAATTTTAAAAATTTGTTTGAATAATTGACAATGATTATGTAATAGTATATTTTGATTAAATAACAATAAAATGAATTTTACTTTATTTTTCCTTTTTACGTTTAACATGGAATAATTCATATCTTTAAATCCATAAATCAAAATTTGACAAATAAAATGTCTAAATCGATTAGAAAAATGAGAGGAATTCAAATATGACATCCATATCATCTTGTGCATCACAGAAACGTCGATAATTTTATAAAATGTGACCCCTTTCAATGAATAGGCACGGCGGCCATTTTGACTATTTTTCAACAAAATAAAAGAAATTGAGAAAATACTCAAAAAATGAAATCCTTTGGCATGGAGTCCTTTTATGTGTACTATTTGCAAGCAAAAATTATAAACTTAAGTTTTGACAAACATTTCAAAAAAACCCTTCACAACAAGGTCTATCATCTATAGACATGTATAGGTTTCGCGCCAAATGACCAAGTTATGGCCATCCCTGTGCCATAGTTTGTGATAATGTGTCCATATTTGACACATAGGTGTGCCTTGGTATGGCAAACATTGTTGCCAAAATCAATTTCCAAATTATTTTTATAAATATCATTTTTCATTTTTTAAGTGTCAAAAATGACTTTTTTTATGAAGCAAGTACCAAAAATATGTTGCAAAAAGGAACCTATGATATTGTCACAAAGTGTAGTACATGTTTGATGAATAATCCCCAAGTATTAGGAATTTTCTCGATTTCTACCTAATTTTGCCTATTTAAATGACTTTATGTCGATTTTTCAAAAGTAATTGAAATTTGAAATACAAGTGTGTGATAGTTTGGTCTATTTTTTTTACAAAAATCATTTTTAGGTACACAAGTAGTGACTTTATCACAAAAATATCGATAGTTTTGAAAAATATGACCCCTTTCAATGAATAGGCACGACATCCATTTTGACCATTAAAAAAACAAAAGAAATTGAGAAAAAACTCATAAAATGAAATCTTTTGGCATGGAGTCCTTTTATGTGTAGTAGTTGCTAGAAAAAATGATAAACTTGAGTTTTGACAAACATTTCATAAAAAACCTTCACAACAAGGTCTATCATCTATAGACATGTATAGGTTTCGCGCCAAATGACCAAGTTATGGTCATCCCCGTGCCATAGTTTGTGATAATGTGTTCATATTTGACACATAGGTGTGTCTTGGTATGGAAAACATTGTTGCCAAAAATAATTTCCAAAATATTTTTATAAATATCATTTTTCATTTTTAAGTGCCAAAAATGACTTTTTAATTAAGCAAGTACCGAAAGTATGTTACAAAAAGTCATATGCATGGTGAAAAAGATGATATGGATGTCATATTTGGATTCCTCTAATTTTTCTAATCGATTTAGACATTTTATTTGTTAAATTTCGATTTACGGATTTAAAGATATGAATTATTCTATATTAAATGGGAAATAGAAAAAAACATAGCTATGCCGACGGCTTTGCCGTCGGCGTAGCTATATACATAAAAAATAAATATTTAAAAAAGCCCAATATGACTCTACGCCGACGGCCCGCGTACGCCGACGGCCTGCACGAGATAAACGCCGACGGAAAGTATACGCCGAGGGTGGCCGTCGGCGTAGCGTCTCTACGCCGACGGCAATAGGTACGCCGAGGGCCACCAAGACGGGCTGGCCGCGGCGGGGTCTACGCCGACGGCCCCGACAAAAAGCCGTCGGCGTATCCTCCGGCCGTCGGCGTATAGCGCCATTCCTGTAGTGTCTGGTGGATCCAAAGTCTACTGTAATGGACGATAAAGGTAAATCGCTGTTATTGAATGATTGTGCTAATCTGTCCTGCTCTTCAGATCACATTAGGGAGGCGATCATGGAGCTTGTCTCATTTTTTTTAGGGTAATCATGGAGCATGGAGCATGTCTCTGTGTTTAGCTCCTGGGCTTCGCCTCCTGCCTGGAGGGACTATCTAGGCCCCGCCAATGCGTCTAGCTAGTCGTTTAGGGGTCTGTAACCTATGGTTGCCTCCTCTTCCAGTAGCTGTAATCGAACTCCCTAAGCGTTCTGCTGTAAACTCCGTGCCTAATATGAGCTTTCCCCTTAAAAAAACAAGATTTTGCCCGCTGCACTACTATTTAGCACTGTTCAAGATATCTTCTGATAAATCGGCCGATTTATCGCTTCTCGGTGTCTGACCGATAAGATAAATCAGCCGATATGCCGATAAACCGGCCAATTTACCCCTTATCTTGGGTTGACTGAAAGTTATCGATAAAATATATCCCCAACATTGCTATTTAGCATGTGTGCCACTTCTATGTTTTTCTTATTCCCACCTTTTCGTATCATGTAAAGGTCTACAGGGTAATGCCCATTTGACTGGCACTTATACGTATTGGTCCAACTTCAATTTTTCTCCTATCTTACGTAAACGGATTTTCTACTAGTGGAGACAGGGCCTATTGTCTCGGCCCGTGAGGGCTTTAGTCCCGGTTGGCCAACCGAGACAGGCCAAGCGGGACTAAAGGCCAATCGAGCATACAAATATATACAATTTTGATAGTTGCATGGAGATCACAATTACCGGGACTAGAGGCCGTCTATTCGATTACACGGCCGGGGATCATCAGTAGCGCCTATTCACACTAAATTCTCTGGCGTCGTCTACCATCTCCTTCAACAAAAATCCCACCAATTCCTCTGCAATTCCTAGTAGGCGTTGCTCTGGTAGGAGTCGATCCCGCATTCTCTCGAACTATATAAGAAAAGGAGATCAATATGAACATCAATCATGATAACAAAAAGTGACGGTAATAAAATAATGTTGTCAATGTATTGCTTACGTCGAGTCTATAATCATTGTGCTCAGTGGTAAACGTGCGAATGAACTCGCAAACGTAGTATCCACATAGATTCGTCCCCGGTGGCTGCCTCGCGCACTTTACGAGAATAGAATTCAATCAAAATAACAATCTAGCATCATAATTGTATTGAAACTAGAAGTAAAGAGATGCGCGGACATATCTCGTACTACTTACCGTGACCGGAGTAAACGTCAGCTTCTCACTAAAGGAACCCGTCACCACACTCCTGAAAAGGTTCCAAACCCTGCCCGGCAAAGAAAATGAATTAATGAATGAGTTATTCATTACCTTATATCTCATGAAATCAACGAAAGAGACCGATATAGCGCGAAAATTACCTCTGGAGCATGTCCTGCATGTTGCGGAACTCTTCCCGGTGTCTCTTTAATGGGTCCATGACTTCAACTATTCCCTTATCAACTTGAATGTCTAGCAGAATCCAGTGGAACCTGCACACGTTTATATATACGTCAGTAACTCATCAGTAACACTTAACATCGAGTAAGCAAAAGTGAATGTGTACAATAGAGTAAGACCCTCACTGTAAGTTGTGAGGAAACAGTATGTGGTCACAGAAATTTTGCTCCGTTAGAAACCTTAGAAGGTTTTCCGCCGTCTCGTCGGGTTTCGTCGTTAGCGAATGTATATGTACTTTATCTGGGTCAATGAACCCAACACTATAGATCTTTCTTTTACATTCCCGGATCTTCATTCTGCATAATAGAGTACAAAAGGATATAATGAGGATAATTACATGCAATGAACTGAACAACTTATATGTAGACAATGAATTCAACAACTTACAGACAATAGCAACTCATGAGAGTTTTGTCGAGGGCGTCGAAATTGTATAACTGGAAGAGTTCTGAAAACTCAACATGGACCTCTTCGGGTCGGAAGAAGTACTCATCTGGGACTTTCGCCACGATCATTGTTTTGCCCCCCAACCACACTCAAGTACCATTCATGCAAATTCCGCATTTGTGTTGGCAGTTGTTCCAACTTCTCTTTGCTGACCAAAGGCTTCCCTGGGACATATGTAGGGACAACATCAGCCTTGGGTAGATTGTCGTCTTGGGGACCTAGCAATTCAGCAACACTCACACCCATAGCGACCGCCAACTTCGCAGCTTCTTCCATATCCTGCTGCAGCACCTGGGGAACGTCTTCGGATAACACATTGAGGGGTGGGATCGATTGTTTGGCCTGTTCTCCGAGCTGGGGAATGTCCCTTCTTTTCCCGCTTGCACTTTTACTTGATTTGCTCTTCCGCACTTCATTCCGAAGTGTGCGTAGATAGTCATCTGGCTTATGGTGCAACTCATATTGCGATTTTGTGTTCAGAAAATCACGTGCCCATGCTTTTTGCTTCTCGGTGTATACCGGGGCGGGGTTGGGTTTCTTCTTTGCAAAATGCGCATCTTTTTCGGCCTTTGCGATCGCTGCAGTTTGCTCGTCAGTACGATCGTAAGTTCTGATGGGAAGATTCTTATGAGATACTCTTGGCGGAGGGGCGACATTTGTCGTTTTGGGCTGCTGCGTCGGTTAGTACTCATCGACGGAGAATGCTTCCGCTTATTGTCCTTAGCGGGCAAAGGCGGCGTCGAAGACGGCCGACCCAAGTCTGGCGGCGGAGATCGAGATGGACTCGCGCTGTGGTGGTTGTAGTCATTGGGTGGGCTTCTTGGAGGTGATGGAGGTGTAGGTGACCTGCGACGACTCGGAGGCGGTGTTGTCCTTGGTGTCGAGCCTGGAAACTTGATGTAGTTCTTGTACCATAGAATGATATCACCCACAACTTCTCCGAGTGTCCTCTCATCTTCAGGTCCAGGGATGTCAAGATCCATATCACGAAACCCCGATACGATTTCATCCACCCCGACTTTAGCATAGCCATCTGGAATCTCACGGCCTTGCCAGCGTGTGTCAGGTGGACAAGGTAAAGCATATCCGACTGCCACCTTCATGGATATGTTCTTCAATTTCTGATGGAGCTCACAAGATATTGAATCCTTGATTCCATCCACGGGGTAGCCGGGACCGCCATCTATCATCCGCCGTGCATCGTCAGCCGGGACCTCCGAGTCACCCACGCTGCTTTTCCGCTGAGATGGGCCGGCGGTAATATCGAGTACATGATCTTGCAGGCGCACTACTCCTCTAAGTTCGTCAATCTGCAGTTGCTGGTGGTTAATTCTGTCAAGCAACTGGTTGAACCTGTCTCCCTCCTCCTCCTGCTGTCGCTGCTTTGCTCTCGCTCAGCTTCTGTAATTTTCTATGTCTTTGGCAAACCCAAGCCACCACGGATACTTAGGGCCAAGGCCTCGTGTTCGTACTCCTTTTTCATCATTCCCGAGGACCAGTGTCAGCAAGTCTTTCTCTCTATCGGGACGGAACTTTAACTTCCCCTCTTTAATTTCTTTCACCACTTTAAGCCAATTTTCCCTGGGTATCCTAATCCCGTCACTGCAAACAAGGTCCCCTATTGTTTCATCTTATGAACCCCCATGCGCAAGGAACCAATTTCTTGCCCTCAATTCCCATTCTTCACGCATCCATTCTGGTTCGATCCCTTTAGCAAGCAGCTCTTGCTTTTTTTTATCCCACTTTGGCATGGCAGTCTCGTAGCCCCCTGGCCCCAATTTATGGTGATATTTCTTCTTCTCAACATTTTTCTTGTTCCTTACTGACATCGCCTTGGCATCTTGTGACTCCTTGTACTCCTTAAATGTGTTCCAGTGATTCGCCTGCTTCGCTAGATAGCCTTCGAATACTGGTGCAGTCTTTTTCTTCAGATATTCTTGCCATAATCTTTTCTTCCACACCCGGAATAGTTCGGCCATCTTCTTAAGAGTCCACTGCTTGACTTTCTCCCTCAATTTTGCAGTGTCGGCAGGATCCTCAAATTCTGGCAGGGTGAAATGTGCCATGAGGTCATTCCAAAGACCCTCTTTGTACCTTTCGATGACATACTCACTATCGTTCGCCCCTTTGCGCTTATTCCAGTCTCGAACGGTGATCGGGACGTGATCCCTAACCAGAAGTCCGCATTGTTTTTTAAATACATCGGCAGCCTTCTTGGGTTCCTTCGGTTCGCCCGTAGGGGATATGACCTCAAATGTATAATGCGTAGATGGGGCCAACTTTTTGGTCGGGCCTCGTTTGGAAGATTTGCTCGATATGGAGGCCTAAGAGAAGAAACATTCGTCAATATATATATATACAACTCAAGTAATGCATCTACTGATCGCCGAACTTCATATATACCTCGCCGGACTTCGTTAAGGATCCACCGGCTTCTCCATCATCGGAGCTATCGCCTTCTCCATCATCAGAGCCGTCGGCTTCAACCTCACTTCGGTCGACCTCCATTCCATCCCCGGAGGGGTTCAGATACGACGACGGAGATTTGGCTGGATCAGCACATGGGGCGTCGTGGATTATATTCTCGAGAATTTCTTCCTGTGTTAGGTCTCTGCGGATTGGACTAGGTGGATCCATATTTTCTGCAAAATGCACACAATATTATTTCAAAATGCATCAAAGAAAATGAGTATCTATTGTTATAAATAATTACTAAAGCAATGAATACAAGTCACTTATCTAATGTGTATCAATTGTTATCATCAATACTTTGTAATTAAAAAATTACTACAAATCTATTAAGTCACAATATATCCACTACAAATCAATTACTAAAAATTACTACAAATCAATTACTAAAAATTACTTAGTTCTAGAATTTATTTAAATGAATTATCATACTTTAAAACATAAAATGGTTTTCATAACTTATTCCATTTTGAAAATGAGTTCAAGATATTTTATATTACAAAATATTACTCTTAATATTCCTAGAATTTAATTGAGATAAAAATATACATTATAAAGCCCTATTTTAAAATGATTCGTAAAAGAAACATATAAGATTATTGAATATTAATAACAAACAAAATATATTTTGGAGGACAATGTTGTTAAATATATCCAATTTAAAGGATATTTAAAAAATATATCATTTTCATTTTTTTCTGAAAGCATTTGAATTCATTTTGAATCAAGATTTGAAGTTCAAATAATGAAACAGAAAAAGAAAATGACAATGACAAAAAAAGGGAGACAACCAAATGTCCCGAGGCCCAGCATCAGCCCAGCCCGCTCACCCTCCTCCCTCTCTCACCGATAGGTGGGGACCACCTGTCGGGGTCGTCTCCCCCAACCGTCCAGCGTGTGCGCTGCTCCGTCCACCTCTCGTCACCGCTCCAGGAAGCTCTTCGCGTCGTAGACCGTACCATCGAGTCCGCCTCGCCGCACTGCACCTTGACGTCGGATTCCTAGACCTAGTGGACCACCAGAACGACGGAATTGTCCGCGACAGAACTGCCGCGCCGCCATCGCCTCCTTCTCCAGAGAAGGAGCATGGCGGCAGGGCGAGCCAAGGGGAGAGAAGGAAGAACAGGAGGTCCAGAAGGACTAGAAGCTCACCAGGAGCGTGCAGAGGGGCTCAGTGAAGGCGGTGGAGGCCGGACGGCGACGAATCGACGATGGATTTTGGCAGCCTGACGGCGTCTCCTCTGCTTCTGCCCTTCGTCTTCGATGAAAAAATGGCTATGGATCCAAACCTTGCCTTATCTAGTGGATGGACCTTTAGTCGCGGCTCGTGGCTAAAACCGCGACTAAAGGGGGGTCTTTAGTCCCGGCTTGTGCCACGCACCACGACTAAAGGGGTGGAGGGGTTTTCGCGTTCCCGCGCGCTACCCACACCTTTAGTCGCGGCCCGTGGCTCAAGCCGGGACTAAAGGCCCAAAATTGCGCGCGCAACTCAATTTTTTTACATTTAACAGAACTAGGACCTTTTTTAAATATTTGAACATTTGAATGAATCAGTTTTTGCATACTTATGAATTTGAGAAAACTTTCAAAACCATTTTCTGTTTTATAAAATAATTATTCTAACTATTCAAACTATTAACTTTTTTGTCATTTTCAATTATAAAATGCATTAACTAATATTTTTAACTTGCAATACTACCTCTTCCTAAGTATGATACACACGGGAATAATTTTAACTTGCCACCGTGAATTTTTAACAACATCCCACACAGTTACATAAAAGGATACATTATTACACATCACTAACAGTTACATTACTACATAAACGGACTTGCTGGATCGGAGGCCCTAGGATTAGGGGGAACGGCGGGAAGAGCCAGCCCCGTTCGCGGCCGCCTGGTTCTCGCGCGCACGTTTGCGGCGTAGGGCACGAGCCATAGAGGATGAGTCTTTCAGCGCCCAAGCCAGGTCGGAAGCCTCCTTCGCCTTGAGCTGGCAGGAAGTCCTAGCTCGCTGGACACGGTCATCGCTGACGGACTGCAAGGAGGCTTCAATGGCCTCCTGCATCTGCGGCCCGCCGCCCTCTTCCCCATGGTCGCTCCAGTCGAAGTCGTCGTCGTCCTCCTCCTCCTCGTCGGGCGGTGTGGCAGATGCTGGTGGAGGTGCAGCGGCCAAGTCGCCGTATGCGGCCGCAGATCCCCACGCCACCCCTGCGGCGTACGCATCCTCGTCGGGGTCAGGGACGTCGGACCACACGCGCTCGTACGTCCTCCGCACCTCCTCCGGCACCGGAGCAGGAGGCCGGTAGCAGGGCATTCCTCTCCACACCGGGCTTGTGGGCATACGGCAGGATAGGCTCCTACGGTAGTGCCCAAGCGCGCTCTGCTGAGCACGCTCGACCTCGTCCAGAAGGCGCTACGGCGGGCGTGGCGGATCCATCTCGTGGAAACGATGCGTTCGTGGCTAGGAATGGTGGATTAGGGTTTACCCCATCGGCGACAATATATAAAGACCTCCAGGACAGCGCTAGGGGAGGACACGTGGCTAGGGCAGCGCTGGGGGAGGACACGTGACTGACACGAGTCGTGACCGCAAAGCCACTAAATAAGCACACGGATCGTGTGTTTCTTTCAAGCGCTTGTGAGACATTGGATCAGGGGTGTGTTTCTTTTGAGGGATTGTGAGCTGTTGGATCAGCACTACCACGACCACTTCGTGAGCCACATGACCCTATATATAGGCCCCCTCCCAGACATGTTCAGCACTCAGTGTCTACTCATTGTAGTTCATTTTGGTATATGAAGCATTCGGATTCCCTGCATACGTGCAACGGTGCATTTGATATGCGGGCACTCACGAGGCACCATTGGGCTGTATGCAGGGGAAACCGTGTGTTTTGTTCTCTTCAGTGTTTAGAGTTTTCAGAATACAGTGACCCTATATATAGCCCACCTCTCGGAAATGTTTGGCACTCACTCTGTACTCATTGTAGTTCATTTCGTAAACAAACCATTCGGATTCCCTGCATACGTCCGACGGTGCATTTGATATGCGGGTACTCACGAGCCACCGTCGGGCTGTATGCAGGGAAACCGTATGTTTTGTTCTATCTACAAAATCTTTCAGTTCATCGACCGAATACAAATCATTCGGGTTTCCTAAGTAGCTACGTCCTTCAGTTCATATCCAGAGATCGTCTGGGGAACTATTCAGATGCTAAAGATCTTGGAGAATGGCAGTAACATCCGGATTGTGGCGCTTTCTGCATCACTTGGAAATGCTAAAGATCTTGGAGAATGCAGAGATTGTGTTGGTAAAACTGCAGCTGATTGAAACTTCTTGACAATACACATTGGAAATACACATTCATTATTATTACACATGCTCCTTACATAAAGGTTTAATACATTCCATAGAATGCATTACATAAAAGGTTTAATACATTATTACACATCACCAACATCCCTATCTATTGTTTCTGTTCTCTTCTGCGCCGTAGCCATGGAGAATCTTCATCATTTAACAGGATGCTTGATCAGTTTTCACTGTGAAGGGCGGAATTTCATGAAACTTATTATAATCTTCTGACATGTCTGTCTTGTCATCCACTCCCACGATGTTTCTTTTCCCTGAAAGAACTATGTGGCGCTTTTGCTCATCAGACGATGTATTCTTTTGCTTATCTTTCTTTTTTTTTCGGTTTGGTAGACATGTCCTTCACATAGAAAACCTGAGCCACATCATTGGCTAGGACGAATGGTTCGGTGTGGTACCCAAGATTCTTGAGATCCACTATTGTCATTCCGTACTGCGGGTCTACCTTTACCCTGCTAGCTGTCAGGTTGACCCATTTGCACCGAAATAAAGGGACCTTAAAAGTAGGTCCATAGTCAAGTTCCCCCATAATATGTGTCCTTCTGCCCATTGTCGTCAGTTGCATCAAAGCGGACACCACTGTTTTGGTTGGTGCTCTTTTTATCTTGAGCGATCGTGTAAAATGTATTCCCATTTATCTCGTACCCTTGGAAAGTACATATATTCGAAGATGGACACCTGGCCAACAAGTACAGCTGATCTCCAACAATGGTGTTATTCATGAGATGTGTCTACAACCAACTGCCGAAAGTCTTCTCGTGTTCCCCTTTAATCCAGGAGTCAGCCTTCCCCGGGTTTTCGGAGCGTAGAATATTCTTGTGTCTCTCGATATACGGATCCACCATGGTGGAATTGTGTAGAACTGTGTAGTGTGCTTGAGTGAAAGAATGCCCGTCCCTATATACCATTGCTTTCCTTCCTAGTGTGCCGTTTCCAGTCAGCCTCCCCTCATACCGAGATTCAGGAACACCAATCGGCTTAAGGTCAGGAAGAAAGTCAACACAAAACTCAATGACCTCCTCTGTTCCATAGCCCTTGGAGATGCTTCCTTCTGTCCTAGCACGGTTATGAACATATTTCTTTAAGACTCCCATGAACCTCTCGAAGGGGAACATATTGTGTAGAAACACAGGACCAGACATAATATTGAAGAAGGATGGCGGGAACAACAACTCGAAGCTGACCAGAATTGGACCACATCAATTTGTAACCCTGATAGGCTTTCTCGATCGATTACCTTATGAGAAATTGCATTGAGGAATGCACATACCTTCACAATGGCCAGTCGAACATTTTCCGCTAGAATTCCCCTCAATGCAACCAGAAGCAATTGCGTCATAAGCACGTGGCAGTCATGAGACTTTAGGTTTTGGAATTTTTTCTCTTTCATATTTATTATTCCCTTTATATTCGACGAGAAGCCAGACAGGACATTGATACTGAAAAGGACTTCAAAAAATATTTCCTTCTCTTCCTTGGTAAGAGCGTAGCTGGCAGGCCCTTGAAACTGCCCTGGATGCATGCCGTCTCGTCCTTTATGACGTTCCTGGTCCTCCCGTGCTTCCGGTGTATCTTTTGACTTCCCATACAAGCCCAGGAAGCCTAGAATATTCACGCAAAGATTTTTCATCAGGTGCATCACGTCGATTGCGGAGCGGACCTCATGGACTTCCCAATAGGGTAGCTCCCAAAATATAGATTTCTTCTTCCACATGGGTGCGCGCTTATCATCGCCATTCGGAACAGGTTGGCTGCCAGGACCCTTTCCAAGGATTACTTTTAAATCCTTGACCATACCAAATACTTCAGCACCAGTACGGGTGACAGGCTTCGTCCGGGTTTCTGCCTTGCCATTGAAATACTTGCCTTTTTGCCTTAAGGGATGCTTGGGCGTAAGAAAACGACGATTGTATGGGTACACATTCTTCCTACATTTGTCCAGATATATACTTTCTATCTGATCCAAACAGTGCGTGCATGCATTGTATCCCTTGTTCCTCTGTCCTGAAATGTTACTAAGAGCAGGCCAATCATTGATGGTTACGAAAAGCAACGCTCGTAGGTCAAATGTCTCCTGTTTGTGCTCATGCCACACATTTACACCTGGTTTGGCCCACAACTGCAAAAGTTCATCGACTAATGGCCTTAGGTACACATCAATGTCGTTGCCTGGTTGCTTCGGGCCTTGGATGAGCACTGGCATCATAATAAACTTCCGCTTTATGCACAACCAAGGAGGAAGGTTGTAGATACATAGTCACGGGCAAGGTGCTGTGACTGTAGCTCTGCTCCCCAAAAGGATTCATGCCATCTGTACTTAGACCAAACCATAAGTTCCTTGCGTCACCTGCAAAGTCCCCGAACTCTCTCTCGATTTTTCTCCACTGCCGACCATCAGCGGGGTGCCTCAACTTGTCGTCTTTCTTATGGTCTTCCATGTGCCATCACAACAACTTGGCATGCTCTTTGTTTCTGAACAGACGTTTCAACCGTGGTATTATAGGAGCATACCACATCACCTTGGCAGGAACCCTCTTCCTGGGTGGCTCGCCCTCAATATCACCAGGGTCATCTTTTCTGATCTTATACCGCAATGTAGTGCATACCGGGCATTTATCCATATTCTCGTACTTCTCACCGCGGTAGATGATGCAGTCATTAGGGCATGCATGTATCTTCTGCACGTCTAATCCTAGAGGGCAGACAAGCTTCTTTGCTTCGTACGTGCTGGCGGGCAATTCGTTCTTTCTTGGAAGCATCTTCTTCATTAGTACCAGCAACTTTTCAAATGACGAGTCAGTCACACTGGTCTCTGCCTTCCACTTCAGCAATTCCAGTGTGCTACCCAGCTTCTTCTAGCCATCTTCACAAGTTGGGTACAACAATTTGTTGTGGTCCTGTAACATCTGCTCGAACTGCAACCTCTCATTTTCTGTGTCGCAGCCTCGCCTTGCATCCGAAATGACCCGACCAAGATCATCAGCGGGCTCATCTGGTGCCCGTTCTTCACCCTCTTCTTCTTCATTGTCTTTCATTTCGGTATCAGCGTATTCAGAAAACATAGATCGGTAGTTGTCATCATCGTTCTCTTCTTCATTGCCGTCTTCCATCATAACCCCTCTTTCTCCGTGCTTGGTCCAAACATTATAGCCGGACATGAAACCGGACCGAAGCAGGTGGCTCTGAATGACTCTTGAGGAAGTGTGATCCTTCTCATTCCGACATTCAACACATGGACAAATCATAAAGCCATCCCGCCGCTTGTTCGCCTCGGCCGCAAGGCGAAAAGAACGCACGCCTTCTCTGTAAGCGGCAGAACGTCGGTCACCGTACATCCATGGATGGCTCATCTGCATCATAGAACTATATATCAAACGCAATCACGATGCTAAAATTAGTACCGCGTGGTCTAAACAAGAAAATAGTTGCTAACCTTTTAGGACACTTCGAAACAAAGAGGAGGAAGCTTAAGTGTGGCTCGGCCACCTCATATCATGTTTGTCTTGTGTGAACTCAAGTGGCATCGCTCTAACAGGCATTTCACCGAACACCTCTAGTGCATATGAAGAAAAAAAAAACTAGCACAAACCTACACCACCTCCCATCAGGAAAAAAAAAGAGAGAGGGGAGAGGGGCTGCCATATATAGGGCCAGACCATTAGTCCCGGTTTGAGATACAAACCGGGACTAAAGGGGGGCACCAGGCCGCAGCAGGCCGCAAACCCCTTTAGTCCCGGTTTGTATCTCAAACCGGGACTATTGGGCCCTAACGAGCCAGGACTATTGGGTGCCGTACGCTTCGGCGTTTTCGGGGCGACGTGTCCGGGCCCCGGCCGGGACTAATGTCCCGGACGAAAGGCCTGTTTTCTACTAGTGTTCCTTCAGCACTAGCTGGGCTTAACACACACCACATTTAAACATATTGTGAATAATTTGACGTTTACTTTGTTAGTTTGAAAAAGGCAGAAGATTCTGTTGTCATAACCGACCAAGCTACACAACAAAAATATAAAATTAGAAAGGAAAAAGATCAAGTGCATTGCATCAACTGAGTTAGTACAATAATTGATTGTTTTTATCAGCAACTTTCTATCCTGCATTAATTTAGTGGAGTGTGATCTGAATCAAAATACTAGTGGAGCTGGTTTATGTGTGGTGCAGCAATGTAACAATCCAGGATTGCTTTTGACGCCATGCACACTTGTCAGCAATGTTCTGGTCCATGAACTCTAACCTAATATATAGTTTTTTGAATTACAAGCGTGGTCTTCGTTGTCAAATGGGCTTCTCTGAAAAGACACCTATTAATCATAAGCTACGAAAGCATGCCCACTAGAAAGCAGATAGCCCCACCCCAACGGTTAGCAACGTTCCAAATATACAACACAGTAATTTATAAAGGAAACAATTTACCAACAACTCAATATAAAATGGTCTACGCTAGGTCCTCGTGTTGCTTAATTTAGTTGAATGGGGATCAATCTACTAAGAAATGATCAAACTGGAGATCAATATTGAAATGTCGGCCAAATGCTAACTGTCGCAGAGATGATGCATGCAATGATCTAATTATAGAAAGGTACTTTGTGGAACAGTAAAAACATGGAGTGGCTGAAACCTGGAGGCTTGGACGGCTTGAGTTTGTTGCTTCGATTGAAAGATAGTGATATCTACGGTGCGTTGGAAGGTGATTACACTGAATATAAGTTAGCTCTTGTAGTAGTATACTTAGCGGTTAGTTTCTTACCGCTTTTGAGACGCATAACTGGTGTAAATTGTTCAAAAAGTTGGCTATTTTTTCCTTTATACATCGCTGATATTCGAGCATTTCCCCGTTTGCCACGTAACCCCCTCATGTTAAAATTGTTTCTGGAGTTGAATATTTGTGCCTACGGTCTTTACTGATGTGCTCGTTTCTTTATGTATACATTATATTTTTGGTTGTCATTTGTTTTTACTGTAGTGTAGTGCATATTCATGAAAATATTTAATTTTGAACGTATGCATACAGTGTTTTCGATCAAGAGGGACACAAGGTTCGCATATAGATATATACTTCTGTTAAAGGGAATTTTATTACTCATATCATCGCAATGATATACATTAATTCCTGGCATCTGCATAACAACGATGTACACAGCCAAACGAATCCAAAAAGGAAATAAAAAAACGAAGATTACAAGAATCATGAAGAGCTCGTAGAACACCTATGAGACTGGATGGCCAATCCGAAAATCACACTGCCACCCATGTGGCGTGAAAATAGTTCTTACGCGTCCTCCAACATTGTAGACATCTCAATAAATAGGTCTCAGATATGGATATATAGCATGCAACATCATTTACATGCTCTAAATTCATTTTATATACATACAACTTTGATTTTGAGGTTCAATTGTTTTAACATGAGTATAATCCTCGTAGGATAACCAATATTGTAGAGATACATATTTTTAACCAATTATAGTTAGACATGAGTGATGTTTAAATAGCTAGACTGGGTCATAGGTAATCCTATGCAACACAAAAATAATTTGGTTTCTGTTTTTGCAAACCTTTCGCCCCTTTAGTCAGCGTGATTACATCATCAGATGGATCATAGTTACGTGCCCAATCAAATGTTTAAAATTTCAGTTTATGCTTAAGTGAATCGAATAATGCTTCATTTAAGATTAAACCTACCAGCTACCTCTGTTTAGGCTTTTCCTTGTAGGATCTTCCTTTAGCATGTTTATTGGGACGATCATGGTGCAAAAATTAGGTATCTGCATGCATGTATGACAACATGTTGGATTAAAAATTGGCACTTTATGTTGAAGACCACCTTAGGCCAGTTATATAGTCTGTGATTGCATGATAAGATCAACGATAAAAGATAATCTTGATTGCATGTACATTCCTTATTATTCTCCTGAAGTAGCGGTCGAACCAATCTTGACTTTTGTCAGTTTGTTTGATCATGGTTTCAGAAAGCGATGTCGTCGATATCACACTGTTAGTGATAGCTCATGTGCTCGACACAATCACAATAGATGTAGAAAAATGATGCAACGACTCACAGTAATATGATGGCCGCGAGCAAATTGATGCTAGTTCAGTGGAGTAATCTGATAAGAATCTAAATTATAGAATGATTCTTGGCGCGAGATAGAGGGTTCGAATTACCATGCAATCCCGTTAGCTGGTTACCTCACTCAATTTCATAATGGACCAACAAGTTTTTAGTTGTTGTAAAACAATCGAATAACATCAAGGCCTGTTAACAATTCATATATTCACCATCAACAATATATATATTCAAGACATGCCCAATACACTTTGTTTTAGATACAAAAAAGATAAAAATCATGGTAGTACAATAGAGAGGGAACAATTGCATGATACGCATGCATTTCTTGTTCCGTGTATATATATGCTTGTGTACCTCATCCTTTATTCTAGCTAGCTAGAGCTAACCAGTATATGATGTTGGGGAGCACACTTGTATAAAACACGTGGATAAATATTTATGTACGTATGTGTAAAATGTAGACAAAATGTACGGAGAAGATAGCTAATGATGGCCAACACCAGGGCTCGGAACTGATCCCTGGACAACCTGGATAGCACGCCTACGCTCAGCACCAGTCCTGGAAACAGTCACCGGCATTGGTGGCGGCGGCGCCATGAACACTTGAAGCAAATCTGGAGATGAAAAAGGTGGAGTTGCACCGATCGTCTTCCCGGAGTGTACCCGTGGGCGATCGCTTGGCATCATCCTAGCCTGCACAACAGAGTGTGATGATACCAAAACAATCAAGCAAAGCATCACAATGGCGTTTGCAGAAGCCATATCGAATAATCGATCGAGCTAAGTTTGTAGAGTTTAACGTGGGTGTCTGTCTACGCAATTCTTTGTGAGAGAGGAACAGAAGGGGTTTCTGTGTCTATGCAATGAGAATGTGAGCAGCCTGGGCATGTATTTATAGGTGCGCGCGGAGAGGGGGGAAGTGCAGGCCAGCAAGTTTGTGCGATTGAGTGTGGAGTGGCGGTGACGATCGAATTCGTGGCTTAGTCAAAGGAGTACAGAGTCATATCGCTATCAAGTTTTCTTTCGACAGAAACAAGTCATAAAGCTAGCTCTCCTGCGAGTGCACTATTTGGAGCACTATATATAATTGCTTTTTAGTTTCATGCTATTAGTTTGGGTCCAAAAATTTGATGGGAATATGGCCGGCTTATGCTACGAGAGTCTGCCACCTAGAAGAATGCTGTCACACTAGTGGAAACAGGGCCATCGGTTTGGCCCTTTCGTCCCGGTTCTCTTACGAACCGGTACCAATGGGGGCACTAGTCCCGGTTCGAATGCCCAGGGCGCCGGCCAGGTCTAGTCCCGATTCGTAGGGGACCTTTAGTCCCGGTTCATGGTTCGTGATACGAACCGGTACTAAAGGGTAGCGGCAGGCGGCCGCAGAGGTGGGGACAGCGTGAACCCTCTTTAGTACCGGTTCGTATCACGAACCGGGACCAAAGGTGGACCTTTAGTACCGGTTCGTGATACGAACCGGGACTAAATTTTTTCCTATATCATCTCCCACCCCTGAGCCGGCCATGGCCATTTGTTGAGCTCGAGTTCATCAACATTTTCTCATCTATTTCCTCTTCCGAGCTCGAGTTCGTCCCCATTATTTGCCACCATTTGTCAAACTTGACGGCGTCCCATCTATCCAAGGGTTAGCACTTCCGACGTTGCTACTTTAGCTCGTTTTGTTGCTAGTTTAGCTCATTTCATTTTCCTAGTGCTAGCTAGGTGTTTGATGAAATGACTAAGTTAGGGATTTCATTTGTTTTATATGCAATTTGAGCTCAAATTAAAGTATGATATGTGGATTTTAGTGTCGTCCCCGTCCTCACCGCCGTCGATCGCCCGCGCCATCCCGTCACCGACACCACCTCGGTGAGCCTCTTGTTTTTTATATTTATTTAAAAAAACTTAGTTTTATGATTTCCATGCATAGTTATTAGTTGTATAATTTTCTTAAATTATTTTTTATATGTATAGTACCATGGTTTTGATATCCGTCCCTGTCGGCTCTCGTCCGTCTATGATTCGGATGTGGTATACTTTTATAACAATTACTTTCATTTCGGATTATGACTAATTATGCCGACCAACTTGACATACTTACTTTATCTAGGAGGTAGTTGAACCGGAAATTCCAACCGACCCTCTTGTCGAGATGCTAAATTTATTTAAAAAAGAAAATAATGATTTGAAAGCAAAATTAAAAAGAAGTGAAGATCTTCGTCTCCAATGTCTAGAAGAGAAGATGAAATTGGACTTCAAGCTTGCCGACGTCGTCGATGATTACCAGATCAAGATGGATGCAATGCGCTTGAAGATTAAAAAGATTATAAAATATGCCATTAATCAAGAGGCTTGGTATCATTATGCTGTTGGTTCAGTAATTACCTTAGTTGCGATTTTGATCGCATTTGTTGTTGGATTTAATTTTTTTAGATAGTTGGATGTTAGTTTCATTGTATGTTTTATGAGAACTATGTATTACATTTGGTCACTACTCTACTTGCTTTTAATGTGATGAACTTGTATTATTTATTTTGGTCACTTATCTATTCATGATGTAGTGTAATGGTTTTTGATATACTTTATAATGCAGATGAACCGGCAATGGATGTACGGTGACCGACGCAGTCCCGAATTCATTAGTGGCATGCATCATTTTCTCCATGTGGCTGAGGCAAACAAGCGGGCGAATGGTTTTATTTGTTGTCCATATAGTGCATGTAAGAATACGATGTATTACTCTTCCTAAAAAACCCTTCACATCCACCTGATTCAGTCCGGTTTCATGCCCGGCTATAATTGTTGGACCTAGCACGGAGAAAGAGAGGTTATAATGGAAGACAATGAAGAAGAAGAGGATAATGACAATTATTCTATGTTCACTGAACACGGTGGTACTACAATGAGGGAAGACGAAGCTGAAGAAGAGCCCATTGTTGATGAGCCCGATGACGACCTTCGTCGGGCCATTCTTGATGCGAAGATAAACTGCGGAAGTGAAAACGAGAGGTTGAAGTTGGAGAGAATGTTAGAGGATCACAACAAATTGTTGTACCCAAATTGCGAAGATGGCCAGAAAAAGCTGGGTACCACACTGGAATTGCTGCAATGGAAGGCAGAGAATGGTACTTCTGACAAGGGATTTGAAAAGTTGCTGAAAATAATAAAGAAGATGCTTCCAGGGGATAACGTATTGCCCTCTAGTACGTACGAATTAAAGAAGGTTCTCTGCCCTCTAGGATTAGAGGTGCAGAAGATACATGCATGCATGCATCAATGACTGCATCCTCTACCACGGTGAGGAGTACGAGAATTTGAATGCATGCCCGGTATGCGGTGCATTGCGGTATTGTGGGGACCAAGGACTAGCTGTCCGAAATACCCGATTATGCTTAACACAATGATCCCGTGATCAGTCTGTCGTTGCACATAATCCGAATTGGATACCAAAGTTTACCTTCATTACAATACCGAATAAAAAGTCTGACATAAATGGTCATTTAGACCAAGTCTTACATAGGTGCCTTCATGGGCCAAACCAAAATATCAGCGGAAGCTACGGCGTAGTGGACATCATATTCTAACGATGACAACCCGACATGCATCTGACTTGTGGAGATCCTTAGTTGGCGTAGAAGTCGCCATACTCCTGCTCGGCGTAGTGCTCCTCCTCGTAGTCTGGCTAGGTCAATAGCCAGGGATGAAACCAATATGAGTACATTTGAATGTACTCGCAAACTACCCCAACATGAGTATGCACTAGTTTTATTTTAGTTGACAACTTTTATTTATTTTAAACATCTCTATATCTTTATTGAAAAAGGTAAGAAGAGTTTTATAACTATCTTTTAAAAGAAACCACCATCTCATTTGTTCTCCAAAACTCCTCCTGTTTCTGACCATGGCTCACCATGGTCCATCTATTTCAACAACTCATACCACTCCATGTGGTATAGCTGTGTAACACCATCTCCAATTCAGTTTCTTTTTAAACTTAAACTTTTCCAAAAACTTGCACATGGTCAAAGTAGGGCCTCCCAACTGTCCATATCCGAGGACTCGGCTATTCGAATAGTTTTACACTCTGCAGAGGTAGCACGCTTTTCCCACATCCATCCGGCAACTCATCGTGTCCGCCACGTCTCGCCATACAGGGTGTATGCGAAGTAAGCCGCCGACCATAGCCTGTCCTTTGCTCATGCTAGTATAGGATCCTTCCCATATGACACTTCCAACACACCTAATCCAGCCCTTCGGAATCTAAGTGTGAGGACTCATAGGTTTTGTCCGGCGGTTTATGGTGGAACCTTCAATCCTCCTCCTTATCTTTCATAGAGTTTGAGCGAGGACCCGGGTCAGGGGTAGACCAACACACTATCCCCTCATGCATGACGGAGTCAGTCGATGAGGTATCCAGTACTAATATGAGCAAATTATATGACTAAGCCCTTTCCCATATGTGGTGGATGTGGTCGCACAGGGTATCGGATGGTTGACGTAAGTACAAGGACACACTGTGCATTTTTCATAAACATCACCATTTTTTTCCACTTCTCCATTTCAACACCGACATCTCGGCATTTCATAATCTCACAAGTAATTGCAAAGGAGTTTTGAATAAATCATATTTGTTTTTCCCATCCTATAATTTGATATACTATCTTATATTTCTACATAAGTGGCAAAATAATCTCCATATACTTTTGAAATGGGTTTTATAAATCTTGCTTTGAGAGTAAAACAGGTTATGAAAGTAGATGCATATGTTTGTAGTGCAAGCTCAGAGAATAGCTTGCCTTGCTTGGCAAAGTGATCTTGCTCTTGTTCTTCAATTTCAGCAAACTCTCCTTCCTCGATATATCCGTCAACGTTTTCGTCTAATTAATAAACAAACAATGCAAACAATCACTAAGCTATACAAGCAATCATCTCAACACAACAATCATGAACATCACACATAGCTACTGCACACACAAACCATACAATTTGGTTTCAAAATAATTGAATTAAACATCATTTATTTATGTTCAAAATTATGGCAGAAACTTGTGGAACAAGTTTAATTCAATAACTTGAGTTCTGTTGGTCACAAAAATACAAACTAAAATTCTATGGAAAGCTACTGATGTGTAGAAGACAACACAATTTGATTTGGTTCACTTGGAGTTACTAAACTCCCTACACATTTGTTTGAATCCTGAAGCTTATTAATCAAGTTTTGGCTATCATTTAATTCTATTGCTTCAAAAATTAAATCCTTTTAGGGGTAACTAAACATGACTAAATGTGACCTAACAAAATTGGTCCTAATTCATTTGGGTTAACCCTTTAACATATTTAAATGTTTGAGTGCAGAAGGGTGTTTAAACTTCAACCTTGTACTAAACAAATACTACTGCACAATTAATTCTACCAAAATTAGGGAAGCTAATACAGGCAGTACTAAGCTAACAAAATTGGTTTGGAATTATTTGGACAAACAGAGTATCAGAAACAAACAAGTTTAAATTTAAACCTTCTGTGGTATTTTTAATAATACTTTTTATTTATTTATCTAAATGAGTTGAATCCAATTGGGTTGGTTAAACATTTTCATAAGCTTTCCAGAGCAATTGGATTTGATTTATTTGGATGTCTAGATCTTGAGATATTGAATTTTGAAGTTAGGTCCAGTACTGTTTTTCCAGAGAAATTAAATTAGAAAAACTAGCTGTTCTGGATAATGTTTAAAACACTGACAGGTGGGGCCAGCTTGCCAGCGGCTATCTACAGCGAAGCGGTACGTTGCCGTTGGATCTAGATCCAACGGCTCTCAGAGCCTGCGAACGGCGACGACCAAAAATGGGCGGCGCCGCCGCGCCGGCGGCACGGTGATGGTCGGAATCTCACCTAGGGGGCTCGGGAAGGCTCGGCGAAGGCGTGGATCGACGGCGGAGGCTCGGGTAAGGCTGCTGGATGAACTTGCGCTTGCTGGGGAGGGCTGGTTCGTCGGCGGCGAGTTCCCGGACTTCCACGGCCTCGGCAGCGGACTCCGGCGAGCTCCTGGCGACGCGTCTGTGCACGAAAACGAGGAAAAAAGAGCTCGGGTGAGTGCGGTGAGGGTGGAGAACAAGGTTCAGGGCAGAGAGGGGACAATGGTGGTGTGTGGCATTGCGGCCATGCTCGACCTTGACGGCGGCGACGGTTGCAGCCGTGCACGCCCTTCTGGCGGTGCACAGATCAAATTGGAGCGAGGGAGAGTGAGTGGGGGTGGTGTGGAGTTCCAGAGGGGTGCGGGGGTGGTTTTATAGGGTCGGGGCGGTCCACGATGGTCGCGGTTCACGGCGACGGCCATGGCGCGCCCGAGGTGATCATTTCCTCGATTCCGCGGCGAGGGTGCAGGGGATCGTGGCGGCGTGATGTTTACCGGGGTCCGGACGTGTTCTAGAAGCATCTAGACGAGCTGTGCGTGTCGGCGTGCAGAGAGGTGCGCCAATTTGGGACGGCGCCGTCGGAGTGACTACGGCGATGCAGAGGGGGACAGGGGCCACCACGGCGAGCGGCGTGCTCCAATTTTCCTCCTCTGGGCGCAGAGACGGCAGAGGCTCGGCGAGCGCTGCAGGGGGGTCCGGGCGGCGAAGAAAACGGCGAGCAACGCCATGGCGACACGGCGATGGTCGTCGGGGTTGAAGTCGACGACACTTTTGCAGAAAGCCCCCTGCTTCTTCTTTTCTTTTATTTTCCAGTTTCTTTTTAATATCCAGAAGCTTTTCTGGGATTTAATTGGGGCACTTAAACATTTTAGAAAAATTTGCAAATAATTGTGGGGCCTCCCCATAACATGTAGAAGCTC
Source organism: Poa pratensis (assembly GCA_947311845.1). Lineage (NCBI taxonomy): Eukaryota > Viridiplantae > Streptophyta > Magnoliopsida > Poales > Poaceae > Poa > Poa pratensis. Next base: position 10,736,322 of record CAMZMU010000090.1, read on the forward strand.
CACAAAAATTGGCTTTGCAAATAAAATGTTTTGCATCATTTTCTTTCATAGGGTTTTGAATTTGGTAAATTGGTTTATTTCAAATTGATTTTACTTTACAATTTTAAAATTAGTTTTAAAAATAGCATTGAAGAGGGAAATAGTAAGAATCAAAATGGGAGTGTTTACATTACAACTCCACTGACTTTGGTTTGAAAATAATTGAGTTTGTCACTTGAAGAATTTCATGTGACAACTTGTCACTTTTATTTTTCCTTCTTTATAACTTTATTTTGTTTTCTCTTTTCTTCAAGTGTTCACTAGAGCAAGCAACACACACAACAAGAACAAACAACTTAAGTAACAAGAAGCAATCAACACACAATAAACAACAAAAGTTTTTGTTGGCTCTCATTTTTGGAATATAATATTGATAATATTTTTGGGATGTTACAATCCTTCCCCCCTTAAAATAAATCTCGTCCCGAGATTTGCTAGGCTTGGGTTTTAAGGAGGTCTGGGAATTCGCTTCGAAGATAATCTTCGCGTTCCCAAGTTGCTTCTTCTTCAGAGTGGTTAGTCCACTGGACTTTGTAAAACTTGATCGCACGTCTTCGGGTAACACGAACATCTTCTTCGAGAATTTTGAGGGGTCTCTCACGATAGTCAGGTCTTGGTTCAGGTCGATGGAGAGGTGGTCGATGTTTTTGAAAACATCAGGCTGGTCAGGAACTTCAAGACACTTCCGGAGCAAGGAAATGTGGAAGACATCATGATAATCTCCTAACTCCTGGGGTAACTCCAGCTGATAGGATACTTCTCCTCGACGAGCAATGACCTTGAAGGGTCCAATATACCTTGGCGCTAACTTTCCTTTGACATGGAAACGCTGCATTCCTTGAGGGGTGTCACTCGGAGATAAACATAATCTCCGACACTGAAAGTGAGATCACGGCGCTTGGTGTCAGCGTAACTCTTCTGACGGGATTGGGCAGTTTTGAGGCGTTCACGAATAAGCTGAACTTGCTCTTCAGCTTCACGGAGGGTATCTGGTCCGAACAATTTGCTTTCTCCGGTATCGGACCAATTCAGGGGTGTACGACACTTCTTGCCGTAAAGGGCTTCAAAAGGGGCCATTTGCAGACTAGACTGATAACTGTTGTTGTACGAGAACTCTGCAAACGGAAGACAATCTTCCCACTTGGAACCATAGGATAGAACACATGCGCGAAGCATGTCCTCCAATATCTGGTTCACTCGCTCAGTTTGGCCATCGGTCTGGGGATGATAAGCTGTGCTAAATGCTAACTTGGTTCCGAGGGCTTCATGAAGGGATTTCCAGAATCTTGAGGTGAATTGCGTGCCTCTATCAGATACAATCTTCTTAGGCACACCATGCAGGCTCACTATTCTGGAAATATACAAGTCGGCTAATGATGTCCCCGATAGGTGGTGTTGACAGGATGAAATGGGCAACCTTGGTCAGTCGATCAACGATGACCCAGATTGAATCATGGCCTCGGTTGGATCTTGGAAGTCCGGTAATAAAATCCATTCCAATCTCATCCCACTTCCACTCGGGAATTTTCAAAGGTTGAAGCAATCCAGCGGGTCGCTGATGTTCAGCCTTAACTCGCTGGCAGATGTCACACTTGGCTACGAATGAACCAATCTCTCGCTTCATTCCATGCCACCAAAATCTTTCTCGAAGGTCTTGGTACATTTTGGTTCCGCCGGGGTGGATTGAATAAGGGGTCTCATGGGCCTCCTTCAGGATTAACTCCTTAAGTTCCGTGACATTGGGCACACAGATACGGTCATTGAATTTCAGCACTCCTTCAGCATCTTCGGTAAAACCGGGTGCTTTGCCGAGGGAAATCTTCTTCCTAATTCCCTCTATGCTTTCATGACCTTTCTGGGCTTCTTTGATTTGATCCATCAGGGTTGGGGTTAACTCTAAATTGGCGAGATAACCATGGCTAACAAGCTCTAGTCCAAAATCTTGGAACTCTTTGAACAAGGCTGGCTGTTCGGCTTGGATCAGGGCATTCAGGGTGCAAGGTTTGCGACTAAGGGCATCGGCAACTACATTAGCCTTTCCGGGTGATAATGGATTCCAATATCATAATCCTTGATTAATTCCATCCATCTCCTCTGTCGCAGGTTCAGATCTTTCTGGGTGAAAATATACTTCAAGCTTTTGTGATCTGTATAGACCTCGCAGCGATGTCCCGCAAGATAGGGACGCCACGTTTTGAGGCAAGAACAACAGCAGCTAACTCCAAGTCATGGGTTGGGTAATTCTCTTCATGCGGTCGCAACTGCCGGGACAGGTACGACACAACTTTGCCTTCTTGCATCAGAACGCAACCAAGTCCGAGGCGTGATGCATCGCAATACACGTCGAAACTCTGGGTGACGTCTGGCATGATCAGGATTGGGGCTGAGGTTAGTCTCTTCTTCAGTTCTTGGAAACTATCCTCACACTTCTGAGTCCATTCAAATTTCTTGTCCTTCTTCAACAGTTGGGTCATGGGTTTGGCTATACTGGAAAATCCTTCAACGAACTTGCGGTAATAACCGGCAAGTCCGAGAAAGCTTCGGATTTCAAACACATTGGTTGGGGATAACCAGTCAAAATGGCTTGGATCTTCTCTGGGTCAACAGAAATTCCTCCGGCAGACACAACATGTCCGAGAAATGCCACTTCACTGAGCCAAAACTCACACTTGCTAAGCTTGGCATACAGCTGGTGCTCTCGGAGGTCTCCAAAACTAGACGCAGGTGTTCAGCATGCTCTTCTTCGGTCTTGGAATAAATAAGGATGTCATCAAGGAAAACTACCACGAACTTGTCGAGGTACTCCATGAAAATCTTGTTCATGAGATTCATGAAATAGGCTGGGGCATTGGTCAGACCAAAAGACATCACGGTGTATTCAAACAACCGTAACGAGTGGTGAAGGCGGTCTTGGGAATGTCTGTCTCTCGGATCTTCAACTGATGGTATCCTGTCCGAAGATCGATCTTGGAAAAGACTCGGGCTCCGTTCATTTGATCGAACAGATCCTCGATCTTGGGAAGAGGATACTTATTTTTAATGGTCACGTCATTCAGCTTGCGATAATCCACACACAGGCGTGTGGTACCGTCTCTCTTGTCCACAAATATAATGGGTGATCCCCAAGGTGAAGCGCTTGGGCGAACAAGTCCTTTGCTGAGCATATCTGCCAATTGCTTCTTCAACTCAACCAGCTCTTCCGGATTCATCCGATAAGGTCTTTGGGATATAGGGGCGGTTCCTGGGATAAGCTCAATTATGAACTCAATTTCCCGGTCTGGCGGCATACCAGGCAATTCTTCTGGGAAAACATCCTTGAACAGGTGAACAACACGGATCTCATCTAGGGCAGGTCGAGCTATGCTCTCATGGCAGCCTGGGTGAGATTGACTAGTTTCAGACACATACTCCACTTCTACTTCTTTGTCGGTGGTGATGGATACAGCTCTTCTAGCACAGTCAATTCGACCATGGTACTTGGCTAACCAATTCATACCGAGTATAACATCGATGCCTTGGGTTCCCAGAACAATTAAGTTAACTGGAAACTTTTCTCCTTTGATCTCAAGGGGTACATCGGAGCAAAACATCTTGGTCTCTACGGTGGATTCTGGGATTTGGATGACCATGGGTTTGGGTAAGAGGCTCTCAACTAAACCTCCCTTAGCAACAAATTCTTGGGTAACAAATGAATGGGTAGCACCAGAATCAAACAGAACAGTTGCAGGTACTGAGTTGACAAGGAACGTACCCAGCACAACATCCGGAGCATCCTGAGCTTCTTCAGCATTGATGTGGTGCAGACGACCCTTGGCAACAGCAGCATTTCCGCGGGGTGCGGCATTCTTGCCATTTCCATTACCATTGCGGCCTTGACCATTGTTCTGTGCCGGCGCATTGGGGCGCTGACATTCCTCTTGGGATTGGGGCATTTCTGGAGTAGTGACCCTTGTTGCCGCATTCAAAGCAGACAACATTGGCATTGGGGTTGAAGTTGTTGAAGTTTCCTCCGGGACGGTTATTGTCATTGGGGCGGTTGAAGTTGTTTGGGCGGTTAGGGTAATTGGGGCGTGGAGCTTGGGGTGGACGATAGGCAGGCCTGGGTTCTGCTGAAAGATACGAGGTTTCTGGCTGCTCGAACCTTCCTGAGCATTCATCCTCCTCTTGCGACCTTCATACATAGACTTGCGCTTGGTCTCCAGCTGGATGGCTTTGTCCACAAGTGACTCCAGATCACGGAAGTCATGGATAACCAAGCACACTGCAGTTCATCATGGAGTCCACTCATGAAACGCTCCATCTTCTTCTCTTCTTTGTCGGTGTCATCAGGAGCATACCGAGATAAATCGGTAAATCATCCAGATAACCGACCACATCTCTACTTCCCTGCCTCAGTTTGCGGAACTCATCCTTCTTCCTCTCAATAAGTCCGTAAGGAATATGCTTCTTGCGGAACTTCTCCTGGAACTCAGCCCAGTTGATGACATGACCAGCTGGCTGGAGAGTCTTGGTAGTTTCCCACCAAGCTCTTGCAGGTCCAGCGAGATAGTGGGTTGCATACAACACTTTCTCATTTCTCCCACAGCAGCAACTTCAAGATTATTGTCGATGGTGCGAAGCCAATCATCGGCTTCTAGTGGGTGAAGTCCCTTGGAGTAGGTGGGTGGGTTGGTCTTCTGAAAATCGCCTAAGGTAGATCGCTGGTTTCCATGCCATTGCCATTACCACCATTGTTGTTGTTGTTGTTGTTGTTGTTGTTGTTGTTATAGCGGCTGCGAGTTGTTGCAGGGCAACGAGATGAGCCTGGCGCTCCTGCCGGGCATTCTCACGTTCCTCCATGATAAGCGCGAGAAGTTGGGCGGGGGTTGGGTCCGGTGGTGGTGGTGCTGATCCTGATCCTCCCGTATTGTCGCGACGGGGCGGCATCCTGAAGCACACCGGGTATAAGAGGCAAGGCAAGAAAAGTTCGACTAAGGGAAAAGACGATTCTCAAGTGGTTGATTAATTTAAGGATTATATGAAAATATTTCACACAGATTTAAACAAGACAAACATACTTATATTTCACAAACATCACATCAAGGAGTTCATAACAACATCAAGCTTACAACATCATCACTTACATCTAGATACATACATCTGGTTTCCAAAAGAACCACTACTACGACTCGACTAGCGATAGGGGTCAACCTAATCCTGCGGTAGTGATCAAGTCACTCGCCTACTGAGGTGGAACCTCCAGCTCTAACACGTCAGCATCTGACTGGTAGGTGGCTCCTCGGGATCCTCCTCCTCGTCCTCGAGAACTGCTCGAGTGGCTCCTCCTCCTCGTCAACTAACTCCTCCTCATCATCCTCCTCCTCACAGTCCATCTCCTCCACGAAGTCATCATCGTCACTGAGGAAAGCGTTGTTCTCCTTGCGGAGATCCTCGCCCTCCTCCTCCATCTCGTCAGTATGGTGCTCTAGATCCTCAATCAGCCGTCCTGCTCGCCACCTTCGTGCGGAGCTTCACGATAGTCTTCCTCAGCTGGGCCCTCTTCCTGAGAAGAGCGACCTTCTCCTCCATCAGCTTCATCTCGTTCTCGCGAAGCTCAACGAGCGACTCGCGGTCAAAGTGGAGCTGAATCCTAGTGCGCAACAGATCATCCTGAGTGCACTGAAGTAAGATCTCCATGTCCATGATGTAGCTCCCAAACATCGGGTGGTAAGGTGAAGGAGTAGGGTGTCCATCGCAGTTGCGCCTCCCGTAGAACCGGAAACGGGAGTCTACTAACTCCGCCTTGTGCTCCTCACAAAGTCGGGCTAGCATCCTCTGTGTAGCAGTACAGAGACCATCAACCCAGGTGGCCTCCTTGGTGGTGAAGATGAGCGTCCTGGAACTGGGAGACTTGATGTTCCTGCGAACTGACGACCTGATGAGCCAGCTCAGCCTTCCGACACCGTGAACATCAATCTGAGCTCCCTCAAACTCTGGAGCGGGGCGACCTAACAGCTTGGTCAACTCGAACAAGTCCCTCTCAAACGTCAGCTTGCTGTCCTTCTCAGCTGAACGAACTCGGTCCAATGGAGTGCCATCTACATTTTTAAGCAAAATTTTAAGTTAGTTAGGTGACAAGTGTATCAAAATTTTAATATAGTAGGGCAACAAGTGAGTCAAATTTTAAGCTTAATGAGAGGTGTGCAAAATTTTAGGATAGGAAAATGTAATATTTAATGAGAGTAAAATTTTGCATAAGTAAGAGGATTGGAGATAAGCAGTTTTCGAAAATACTTCATTCCTTTCTTTTTAGAAATTCATCTTTTGTAACATTTGACAAACGACCATGCTAACTAAGGTTTCCTAAAGTCAGGATGGCTCTGATACCAAGTCTGTGGGGACCCCGGACTAGCTGTCCGAAATACCCGATTATGCTTAACACAACGATCCCGTGATCAGTCTGTCGTTGCACATAATCCGAATTGGATACCAAAGTTTACATCCATTACAGTACCGAATAAAAGTCTTACATAAATGGTCATTTAGACCAAGTCTTACATAGGTGCCTTCATGGGCCAAACCAAAATATCAGCGGAAGCTACGGCGTAGTAGACATCATATTCTAACGATGACAACCCGACAGGCAGCTGACTTGTGGAGATCCTTAGTTGGCGTAGAAGTCGCCATACTCCTGCTCGGCGTAGTGCTCCTCCTCGTAGTCTGGCTAGGTCAATAGCCAGGGACGAAACCAATATGAGTACATTTGAATGTACTCGCAAACTACCCCAACATGAGTATGCACTAGTTTTATTTTAGTTGACAACTTTTATTTATTTTAAACATCTCTATATCTTTATTGAAAAAGGTAAGAAGAGTTTTATAACTATCTTTTAAAGAAACCACCATCTCATTTGTTCTCCAAAACTCCTCCTGTTTCTGACCATGGCTCACCATGGTCCATCTATTTCAACAACTCATACCACTCCATGTGGTATAGCTGTGTAACACCATCTCCAATTCAGTTTCTTTTTAAACTTAAAAACTTTTCCAAAAACTTGCACATGGTCAAAGTAGGGCCTCCCAACTGTCCATATCCGAGGACTCGGCTATTCGAATAGTTTTACACTCTGCAGAGGTAGCACGCTTTTCCCACATCCATCCGGCAACTCATCGTGTCCGCCACGTCTCGCCATACAGGGTGTATGCGAAGTAAGCCGCCGACCATAGCCTGTCCTTTGCTCATGCTAGTATAGGATCCTTCCCATATGACACTTCCAACACACTTAACCCAGCCCTTCGGAATCTAAGTGTGAGGACTCATAGGTTTTGTCCGGCGGTTTATGGTGGAACCTTCAATCCTCCTCCTTATCTTTCATAGAGTTTGAGCGAGGACCCGGGTCAGGGGTAGACCAACACACTATCCCCTCATGCATGACGGAGTCATCTCCGTCGATGAGGTATCCAGTACTAATATGAGCAAATTATATGACTAAGCCTTTCCCATATGTGGTGGATGTGGTCGCACAGGGTATCGGATGGTTGACGTAAGTACAAGGACACACTGTGCATTTTTCATAAACATCACCATTTTTCCACTTCTCCATTCCAACACCGACATCTCGGCATTTCATAATCTCACAAGTAATTTCAAAGGAGTTTTGAATAAACATATTTGTTTTTCCCATCCTATAATTTGATATAACTATCTTATATTTCTACATAGGTGGCAAAATAATTCCATATACTTTTGAAATGGGTTTTATAAATCTTGCTTTGAGAGTAAAACATGTTATGAAAGTAGATGCATATGTTTGTAGTGCAAGCTCAGAGAATAGCTTGCCTTGCTTGGCAAAGTGATCTTGCTCTTGTTCTTCAATTTCAGCAAACTCTCCTTCCTCGATATATCCGTCAACGTTTTCGTCTAATTAATAAACAAACAATGCAAACAATCACTAAGCTATACAAGCAATCATCTCAACACAACAATCATGAACATCACACATAGCTACTGCACACATCAAACCATACAATTTGGTTTCAAAATAATTGAATTAAACATCATTTATTTATGTTCAAATTATGGCAGAAACTTGTGGAACATGTTTAATTCAATAACTTGAGTTCTGTTGGTCACAAAAATACAAACTAAAATTCTATGGAAAGCTACTGATGTGTAGAAGACAACACAATTTGATTTGGTTCAATTGGAGTTACTAAACTCCCTACACATTTGTTTGAATCCAGAAGCTTATTAATCAAGTTTTGGCTACCATTAAATTCTGTTGCTAAAATTAAATCCTTTTAGGGGTAACTAAACATGACTAAATGTGACCTAACAAAATTGGTCCTAATTCATTTGGGTTAACCATTAACATATTTAAATGTTTGAGTGCAGAAGGGTGTTTAAACTTCAACTTGTACTAAACAAATACTACTGCACAATTAATTCTACCAAAATTAGGGAAGCTAATACAAGGCAGTACTAAGCTAACAAAATTGGTTTGGAATTATTTGGACTAACAGAGTATCAGAAACAAACAAGTTTAGAATTTAAACCTTCTGTGTATTTTTAATAATACTTTTTATTTATTTATTAAATGAGTTGAATCCAATTGGGTTGGTTAAACATTTTCATAAGCTTTCCAGAGCAATTGATTTGATTTATTTGGATGTCTAGATCTTGAGATATTGAATTTTGAAGTTAGGTCCAGTACTGTTTTTCCAGAGAAATTAAATTAGAAAAACTAGCTGTTCTGGATAATGTTTAAAACACTGACAGGTGGGGCCAGCTTGCCAGCGGCTATCTACAGCGAAGCGGTACGTTGCCGTTGGATCTAGATCCAACGGCTCTCAGAGCCTGCGAACGGCGACGACCAAAAATGGGCGGCGCCGCCGCGCCGGCGGCACGGTGATGGTCGGAATCTCACCTAGGGGGCTCGGGAAGGCTCGGCGAAGGCGTGGATCGACGGCGGAGGCTCGGGTAAGGCTGCTGGATGAACTTGCGCTTGCTGGGGAGGGCTGGTTCGTCGGCGGCGAGTTCCCGGACTTCCACGGCCTCGGCAGCGGACTCCGGCGAGCTCCTGGCGACGCGTCTGTGCACGAAAACGAGGAAAAAAGAGCTCGGGTGAGTGCGGTGAGGGTGGAGAACAAGGTTCAGGGCAGAGAGGGGACAATGGTGGTGTGTGGCGTTGCGGCCATGCTCGACCTTGACGGCGATGACGGTTGCAGCCGTGCACGCCCTTCTGGCGGTGCACAGATCAAATTGGAGCGAGGGAGAGTGAGTGGGGTGGTGTGGAGTTCCAGAGGGGTGCGGGGGTGGTTTTATAGGGTCGGGGCGGTCCACGATGGTCGCGGTTCACGGCGACGGCCATGGCGCGCCCGAGGTGATCATTTCCTCGATTCCGCGGCGAGGGTGCAGGGGGTCGTGGCGGCGTGATGTTTACCGGGGTCCGGACGTGTTCTAGAAGCATCTAGACGAGCTGTGCGTGTCGGTGTGCAGAGAGGTGCGCCAATTTGGGATGGCGCCGTCGGAGTGACTACGGCGATGCAGAGGGGGACAGGGGCCACCACGGTGAGCGGCGAGCTCCAATTTTCCTCCTCTGGGCGCAGAGACGGCAGAGGCTCGAGAGCGCTGCAGGGGGGGTCCGGGCGGCGAAGAAAACGGTGAGCAACGCCATGGCGACACGGCGATGGTCGTCGGGGTTGAAGTCGACGACACTTTTGCAGAAAGCCCCCTGCTTCTTCTTTTCTTTTATTTTCCAGTTTCTTTTTAATATCCAGAAGCTTTTCTGGGATTTAATTGGGGCACTTAAACATTTTAGAAAAATTTGCAAATAATTGTGGGGCCTCCCCATAACATGTAGAAGCTCCACAAAAATTGGCTTTGCCAAATAAAATGTTTTGCATCATTTTCTTTCATAGGGTTTTGAATTTGGTAAATTGGTTTATTTCAAATTGATTTTACTTTACAATTTTAAAATTAGTTTTAAAAATAGCTTTGAAGAGGGGAAATAGTAAGAATCAAAATGGGAGTGTTTACATTACAACTCCACTGACTTTGGTTTGAAAATAATTGAGTTTGTCACTGGAAGAATTTCATGTGACAACTTGTCACTTTTATTTTTCCTTCTTTATAACTTTATTTTGTGTTCTACCTTTTCTTCAAGTGTTCACTAGAGCAAGCAACACACACAACAAGAACAAACAACTTAAGTAACAAGAGGCAATCAACACACAATAAACAACAAAAGTTTTTGTTGGCTCTCATTTTTGGAATATAATATTTGATAATATTTTTGGGATGTTACAGGTATAAGATCAGGCGAGATGACTCTGGTGATGTTGAGGGCAGGCCACGCCCCAAGAAGAGGGTTCCTGCCAAGGTGATGTGTTATGCTCCTATAATACCACGGTTGAAACGTTGTTCCAAAACAAAGAGCATGCCAAGTTGTTGCGATGACACAAAGAAGACTGTAAGAAAGACCTGATGCTGAGACACCCCGCTGATGGGTCGCTGTGGAGAAAAATCGACAGAGAGTTCTTGACATATTCAGATGACGCTAGGAACTGAAGATTTAGTCTAAGTACAAATGGCTTTAATCCTTTCGGAGAGCAGAGATCCAGTCATAGCACCTGGCCTGTGACTCTATGTATATATAACCTTCCTCCTTGGTTGTGCATGAAGCGGAAGTTCATTATGATGCCAGTGCTCATCCAAGACCCGAAGCAACCCGACAACGACATTGATGTGTACCTGAGGCCCATTAGTGCCTTTTAGATCCCTCCCCTCCCTCTCGTCCCCGTATTTTGCCGCCAGGCCCAAGAAGAGGAAGCACGCCGCCAGGCTGCCGTGCCGTGCTCCCCTGCTCCCGTGCCGCCGCCGCCACCGCCGCCTTCTCCTGCTCCGGTCACCGCGGTCGCTCTCTTCCTCGCCGTCGAGTTCCACGAGCTGGGCGGCCGTGAATTGGCTGAAATCAGCCCGCGTTTTCGTCCCCAAGTCTGCGCCGCCGCTCCGTGCTGCTCGCCGCCATCGTCGACTACGTGGCCGTCCCCGAGCACCCACGCCCACGCCGCCGTCCCCGCGCGCAAGGTACGATGTCTCCTCTTTCCCCGTCCTCCTCTCTTGCTCAAATCGAGCGGCGGCGGCAGCCCTGGTAACCCTAGATCGGCGGGATGGAGCCACGGTGGGCGCCGGCGCCGGCGGCGGGGACATTACATTTAGGGTGGGCCACGATTTATATATAACACAATTTATATATAATAAAAGGCCTGTAAAGGCCATTACATTTTAGGGGGTGGGCACAATAAAGAGAAAAAAGGCCTAAAGGTCATTACATGCATGCATTAAGTGGGCGGCGACTGCGCCGGAGGCCTAGTCGTCATCGGAGAGGACGAAGTAGGCCGGTGCGGCCCACAGATGGGCCAGCGGCGGCTGCTCCTCCGCCGGAAGGTGCTGCTCCTCCGGCTCCTGCTGCGGCTGCTCCTTGGGCGGTCACACGCGGACGTGGCCATGTGGGGAGACGGGGAGGTTGGCCACGCGGACGTGGCCGTGCGGGGAAGACGGGGCGGTTGGCCACACGGACGTGGCCCGACGGGTCGCTGGCAGGTGGGCCAGCATTGACCAAGCACTCGTGGCCAGGGGGCGAAGCGGCGCGTTGACCCAATGCTGGCCCAAATTGGGGCTGGCAGGACGCAGGGCTGGAATTTTAAAGGACTTAATGCTGGCCCAAATTTGGGCTGGCAGGTAGGACCCAATGTTGGCCCAAATTTGGGCTGTATTTTTATGAAACATTGCAGAATGGCATTTTCTTATTACAAAATTGAAAGCATATATAATTGATTGCAGGGACATTGAGCTATGGACGCCCACTTCAGAGATGACGAGAATGAAGACCGAATGCAACAAATAATATATGCAAGTGCCCGTGGAACAGATGCCGATGGAGAAGATTCCGGGGGAGAAGATGATTTCAGCTCACAATTTCTGAACGACTCCGGTGAGGGACTTGAGTCTGAAGAAAGAAGAGACGACGAAGTGCCCTTAACAAACTCTGGCGAGGTATATATATTAAGCCAATGTTGATCACTAGATGCATTAATTGATTTTTATTGCACGTATTAACGAATCATTTTTCTTTTATCCCTCCGGATCGAGCAAATCTGCTAAAAAGTAAGATCCTCGAGGCCGGACGAGAAGGATGTCGAGTGAGGGTCCAAGGTTAAAGATCGAGAAAGTTGCTGATAGTGGCGAACCGATGGCACCCATACAGAACTGCCGTAAATTTGTAAATCAAGCTAGAGTCATTGTTAGGGACATGCTCCCGATCATCATTACAGATTGACATAAGCCGAAGGACGCCAACGAAGATGAAGCTAGTTATGTCCGCGAACATACAAAAGATTTGCTTTATGATACGCTCATGATACATTTCAACCTACCCGAAGGCGAGAAGGAGAAAGTGAAGGAATGGACTCTTAAAAAGATGGCCACACAATTCCACTTTATTCTTCTCGTCATTAGAATTCATAACGGAGAAGTTGAAGTTCTTGACTCATTAAGGAGAGATCCTAAACATTACAATACCTGTTTTGATATGCTCACAGAGTAATTTCAATTCTTATCGCCTTTTTTCGTTCATTTCCTTATATCAAGTAATTAATAACTCGATCATTTGTTCATTTTCTTTGTCGTGCAGCGTTTGGAAATCGTTCATCAAGGAAGAAACTGGTGAATGGAAACCGAAGCAGACATGGCGTTTGAACAACGTAAGTAGTACTACCTAGGTCCGCGCACCATTATCATACTTGATTATTGTTTGATTGAATTCTATTCTTGTGCAGTCTTGCCATAAACAGCCACAGGGGACTGATTTATGTGGATTCTACGTTGGCGAGTACATTCACATTAGGACCAACGAGAGAATAAACAACCGAAGAAATAAAGAGGTACGCAAACATTATTCACAACTTTATTTTGTTACCATCAGTTGTGCTGAGTTTCATTCATAATTGATTTATTATGATTTGATATATATACACACAACTCATGTATTCATTTTGATCTCATTCTTTTAAAATTGGCAATAAAGCGGAACGCGCTCCCAATACAGGACCGCTTCAAAGCAATTGCGGAGGAATTGACCGGATTTTTCCTTACTGATGTCATACCTAGATTCAGAGAGTACTACTATGATCCCAATTAAGTACTTTATACGAAAACGTGATCTTCATGTACTACTTATATTGTATGTGGTATATATATGCATCAACGTGATCTTATGTAATTGTATGTGTTATATATATATGCATCAACGTGATCTTCATGTAGTATATATATATATACCAAAACGCGTTTTTGGCGCATCGACGTGATCCCCGTACGATGAAAACTATCCGATACCCCTAAACCCTCCTAAAACCTAAACCCTGAAAAATAATCGAAAAGAAAAAAAGGGCCTAACGTTAGTCCGGTTCATGGCTGGAACCGAGACTAAAGGACTCTAGCCCCGCGGGCTCCTCCGTGGCCACGTGGGAGGGCCGCTTGTCCCGGTTCATGGACAACCGAGACTAGAGGGGGGGAGGAGGGGGGGGGGGGGGGGGCTAGTCCCGATTGGCTAGTCCCGGTTGCCCAACCGGAACTAGAGGCCCTCTGGAATCGAGACTACTGCCCCGTTTTCCAATAGTGTCATGCTTCTGTTTTTCCCCCGGATTAACACTTGTTCTTCATGATGAGATATTTATTTATATTATTAATTCTTACAGTTAAAGAAAATAAGTATTTACTATGCTAGTTAAGAAAGTAAAAAAAACATGGATAATTGAAAGACGCGTCTAATCCTCTATATGGCAATCATAGAGATGTTTTTTGACAAAGGAAATATATTAATATGGAAGTATACCAATTACACCAGGGCCATGCACCAACACAATGTTAAGAACTAGTCGAAACATTAAGTAAGCATAAATCCAAAAGTTAAAGGAAAAAAGAAAAGAAAAAAGGACCCGCCACAGTGATCACTTGCAGCAACCGGAACCAAACCACCAATACAACACTCAGAATTACAGAAGATGTTTTACAGAAGCGACGCCTCCAATACTGGGACAATGCACAAGTATTGTCGTCGCCCAATGAAAAACTGTAGGTTGCACCAAGCAGAAAATCCGAACTCTCGACACAATGCCTTCAACAAGCAAATCAACACTGCGAGGTGCAGCCAATGAAGGCCAGATCTAGGATTTTCACCCTGAATATCGAGACTCGGCACTCAAAAGCACCTCCAAAAGTAAAGTCACCAAGTCCTGCCACCCCCACAGTGACATATGCAGCAAAGTACCAATCACTAGAGTCGCATGCACATGTGCCGTGTATGATGATGTCATCGTGACCTCATGTCATGTTTGAATTATTTGAATTTAAATTCACTTCGCTCCCAAAGCAAATATGTAAAAGTCATGCCAAAAATTTCGCAATCAAATCGATGATCTAACTCTGACTCATCCGCGTAAGCGAAATTTCGATCACTTACGCTGGTCTAACCTACGGGTTCAGATACTTGCAAGATAAGACTGCACACACACACAAAAGATGGGATAACCTTGTAGGCTGCGACAACATAGAACATAAGGCATGAACAGAGAATAACACAGACCCTTTTGCTGTATGTTTTTTTTGTTCTACGTCGTGGCACATGTTGTTATTGCTGCATTCTACTCACAGTACGGGGTTATTTAAAAAAACAACTTCGACACATTTGCCTGATTTTGGAATTGGCATGATTGGAGCGACAAGCTTGTGGCCACGTCAAATTGGTGTGCCACACACGTCACCATCGGAAGTTCACTTTAGCTTCCAAGCTCCAAGTAGAGTGTTTCTCTTATGATCCGAGGGAAAGCAGCAACATAACGTACAGTCAATTCCACGTGGTGCGCCATTAGTTCTTCTTATGCAAGTGTGTTGGTCTGCCTCAAATAATTTTGTTCCAGAGTTCCAAAACCATTTTGATGACGCTGATGTGTACGTCGCGCTTCGGCGGCTGAAGCTGCCACAACCAGCCGCGTGGAAGCTCCTCTCCTTCATGAGCTCGACCAATGGCCGCGTGTGCATCAGTGCAAGCCGTTCTTTCTTGGAGCAACGTCGTTAGTGCCTGAGTGCCGTTCGGGGACGAGCGGGGTGAGCGAATTGAGTTTCTCATTCGGTTGCGGATATGAAAATACCATATACTCCGTTGTACATTGTCACGGAGAAACCGCAGTGTGAAGCGGTGATTCTCGAGTAGAGATCTGCGTCCCGGTGTACACTGATCCCCTTATGTAAAAGTTAAAAATCATATTTATAGGTTTTCAAAATTCTAAAAAACGTCATGCATGTGTCAATAATGTATCCCACAGACATGCAAAATCTCAATTTAAAATACATTATATTTTGAGCTACACAAAAATGACAAATGCGTAGATCTAAATGCACACACTTTCAAATCTCCAAATACATAAGATTTTATCTTTTTATGTAGCCCATAACAAACATAATTTTGCATTGTAATTTTGCATGATTGTAGGATGCATCATTGAATACACCCAGAATGATTTTTAGATTTTTTTTCGAATACTTGTAACTGCTGTTTTGAAATTTTTAAACAGACATATCACTGGAACTCAGGAGCAAATGACTTTCCGGTTTCTCTAAGCATACAACGGAGGGATAATTGACTCATCACACAAATAGTGGTGGAGGACGGAAATAGGGATAATTGGCATCATTTGTTACATCATTTGGGGAGTCTGGAAGAAGCAGAATCGACGAGTTTTCACCAATGTCGTGCTGCCTTTGGGCGATGTTGTGCGGCTCATCCGCGAGGATATCGCCTTGAGGGCTTTTGCCCACACAGATGACCCCGAAGACCGGGTGACCTAGTGTGAGAGAGAGACAAAGCTGTAGCGTCTTGTTTTGGCCGTGTTTTTCTCTCTTTTGGCCTTAGGGCCTTTGCCTCCTTGAGGCGCCAATGTAAATACTTTCTTATCGTCTAATCGAATGGCAGAACGACTGCCCTTAAACCTAAAAAAACAATGATGTAAAGACCAAAATAGTGTTGTTTTCAAGACTGATTCTGAAATGCTGGCCATGGTTCTGAATAATCGGAAGGCAGACTACTCCACTGAAGCGGCAATCATTGAAGACTTGAAGGTTCAAAGTCGAACGTGGTTTTCATCCTGCTCTATCCGATTCAGTAAACGTAGCTCAAACAAGGTTGCTCACGAGCTAGCATAGGCGGGTGCAAAATGTAATGTTAATTCATGTTTAGCTTGGGACTATGAGGTGCCGGAGTGTGCCGTTGTTGCTGTACAGGGCGATTCTGCTCAGAATGTTTCATAATAAAGCTTTTGCTTTCCCCTAAAAAAATAGTGTTGCATCAATACTATATTTGATTCTAACATAATTATTTAGTACAATAAAAATATATTTGAATATAAATAAACATAAAATATACCAATAATTAACTTTTAGTGACGTATAGAAATCCTAGACGGTGACAAAACTCTATTTTGTTTTTGAAAATCTTCCATAATTTTATCGATCGGGACTTTTGAATATCATTGCTCGATGTACACTTCATCAAGTAATCAAGAAATTGTCGTGGACATCTTATCGTGTAACTCTATCCTGATGATCTTTGTCGCTAAGAAGGCTCTTTTTGAACTACTATCGTCACAACGCTAAAATAATGTTAGCTCAATGATCGATAAACTGTACAAAATATGACGTGCCTTCTAAATATCAAGACTATCCCTATAATATTTAAATATACGCATAAGAATAATGAATAACTCAAGATTATCTTGTATATGCTCATGCTGATAATTAGAGAAATCTCCATGATAAATCTCGTTAAGATGAGCAAGATTATTCACATCGAACCTATGAGAAATGAGTCTCTTACATCAAGAAAGGGAAGTTCCAAAGAAACTCTGAAAACACTCATTTAAGTGATGGTAAAAAATGGTTGTAATAGAATCGGACGTAAACGTCATCAACACTGATCTAATATCTTCCCCTTTCTTGATTTAGCCCATTTGTTACAATTTTATCCATCTTTAGGATTACGATGTCTTTTTCTTCGCAAATTATCATCTTCCAATAGGGGCTCTCCACCACCATTTTTCGAATTTAGCAAACATGCCCTCACGCCTTTCACCAAAATATATTGACTGAACGAATACAATTAGAATTTTAGATGGACAAAATATATAAAGACAAAATAGATTCATAAAACATAATCTACTGCACATCTAGAGTTGAACAAAATATACTCTCTAAATACTTAAATACCCCACCTTGGACATTGTTTATAGTAGGAGTTTTTAAATTGAGAAATAATTATCGCAAACAGAAAAGAGTTGATTTTCAATTAGATAGCTAGTCTCACTTTTCGGTGCGAAATCGGCACACTGTTCAATAAAATAAGCTTAATTTCCCTTTTTAACGATGACCACTCAAATTGTTCAGAATTTTTTTCATCTTTAATGTTTCTGTCAAAAATCATGATTTTTTTGTAAAAACTCATGCTAGAGCGGACTACTGAGATTTCCGCCACTACACATAAACATGTATGCACTCAACTAGGTACGACGCCGTTTCTCCCTGAGCAGATTGTACAGTGACGCTATCTAGGTGGGCCTGTCAATTCTTGTCTGCTTCACCGGTTCGAAGAACTTGGCCGGTGATCGACCTGGTGACCTGAGGCGCCTACCACGAGGTGCCGCGTTGGGTTGGTGCGCCCGAGCAAACCACCGCGTGTCCCTACCCTACCCACCATGGCCGCCGCCGCGTGAGCATCCAACCCACCAGCCGGCCTTTCTGCACTTTTGAGCCGAAATAGACCGCCCTCTGCTCCCCGCTTCGCGCAATGGCGGCGCGCAAGTGCTCCATTTCGGTGAGCAGGTCGCGTAGCTCTCGCGTTCTTCTTGAGGCGACGAACACCTGTGGTATGATGATGTGATGGAGAAGTTTTCACTGTAGAATGCACGCCACGAAGTACACAGGAGCAAGCTAGCAGTTCCCCTTAGGACACAGCATATCCGCGTCGCTTTCTGACTTTTTTTTTTGCGTCTCACTTAAGTGGGTACAAGTTGTAGTATCTGACCAGATACACAGCTATAACACACGGACATCACACGCACCCCACACTCACACCACTAGCTGCGAATCTAATCTAGACCTACAACTAGAACCGACTTGTTTGCCTGGTACAAGATTTTTTCCCTCATGGAGCTTACAGGCGAGACCAGAGACACATATTGATGTTGCGGAATACAGTTCCTAATAAACAGTACCGCGGACACTGTTCCTAGTGAACAGTGCCCTAGCATGAGACACTCGGGAAACTCGACTCCGGGGAATCGAACTCGCGAGCGGGTGGCCAGCCCACTGCTGGACCAACCAACGCGCTAAGCGTCGCTTTCTGACTGCCTTTGGTTCTCTTATACGTGTTTTGCCGATCAGCTTGGCATTGGAGTAGACCATCTTTGAAAGTTCAACTGATCTCATTTTCAAGAATACACCTCAGAAGGTGTACTAGACGCCAGTGACAATGCCACGAAGGCTAGGTTTGCTATCAACATGGGTGTCAGCTCCTCATCACATGACTATGTACAAGTTTTCCTTCTCCTGTTTTCTTTCATCGTGTAGCGGGCTGAGTAACCCCCTAGGTTACACTGAACACGGGTTGACATTCCTCCAAAACTCATACAAACAAAACACATAAAACCAAGTCTGCATAGGTTGCACTGATCTCATATATTTTGAAGAGCCGCTTGATTTTTCCATCACAATATCTGAGAACCTAGTACTGTTGAACGTGTTGCGAAACACACCATTGCAAGGTAGGATGTTGCATCGTTGGTCGACCGCCATAGTGCTTTGGAAGAACTTGTAGTTCCTTTCAGTGGCGATGTTTTTCTACTTTGTTTAAAAGGAGGCAAAAACTGGAATCTACATCAAGTGATGCACACAACCATTTTATTGCAAAGTTTTATCGTTCAAGTTATTGCAATTCAAGGATTACATAAGGTTGAAAAATGAATCAACAATCGGAAAAGCAACAACCTAAAGCAACTAGGCATCATGTAGTCTAATAATATGCTGCCACTCAGCCCGGATGAAGATAGCCAAACAGGTACATATAGAAACTATAAGATCCCATTGGTGCTATTAAACACACCAGTGAGCGTTAACTAGTGGGCTAGTAGTATATTCAGCACAAAATATCCACCTATTTATTTATAAAAAATCTGGGAGCCATGCTATGATTGATTGTCTTGTATGATGTAGGTGCGTTTCAGTTTTCTAACATCATAAGAATCATGCTATTAACTCGCGAGCCTCTACTTTAACTAGCAATACGAGCCTAAATCATTTACACACCATATATTAAATGTGTATATAAAATCATTTCTAGGCCAATATTTATACCACGTGGCGTGCCATAAACCATAGGAAACAGTCAGAATCCCCATTATGGGGGCAACATAGGTGGTAACATGCATGCGTATGCAAAGAGGATAGAGACAAACGAATTAACATAATATATGTTACCATTACATAAGGCTTTCAATGAAAAATGACTTTACAGTATCTATGACTAGTTTAAGTTACTCGCCACCATGACCATGAAATTGACTTTAAAACTTTACATGTGAACTTTTTGTGAGTTACTTGTTGAAAACCTTTGTCTGGAAGTACCAAACCAAGTTGATCACACGGAAGAACTACATAGATAGATACAACAGACAATTTTTCTCTGGCTACAATTAATCATCTCTAAATGTATATGTCGAAGTTATATGTAACTTCGGCGTATACCGCGGGCAGATCGTGTGTACATCATCAAGTGTTAACTAATGGTGGCCTATTCCCGGGCTCGGCACTGAGCCGTCAAGCTGGGCCATCGTCCCCCAACGCTTGGCGACGCCAATCTCTGGCTTGTTGCCCACCGGCGTCGACGGTGGCGGCATAGGCGGAGCCATGGGTGCTACTCCTCTTTGCAGAGAACCTTCCGATGACGATGTCATCGTCGCAGGGGTTGCATGGTCGCGTGGCACCATCCTAGCTCTTACCACGCACGGTGACGCTACCAGGAGGAGCACGAACGTGATCAAGATTGCTTTCGAGGAACCCATGGCGGCGTGAGCTACAAACGGAGTTTGGACTTCGAAGCTTGGCTACTTGCAGTGGACAAGATACGTACGTAGCTAGTGTTCACGTACGTCCAAGATACTACTGACGTGTGTTGTTGCGATGAGAATGTGGGAAGCTTGGGCATGTATTTATAGGCAGAGATTGCAGGCCGTTGGTGATCAAGTGCGCTCCACGTGGCTTGGGCGAAATCATTGCTAGCTTGGGCGGCTTAGGCCACAAAAACATGCCGCGTGGAAGCTTCCTTCGGGCGACCGGGCATGCATGGGATGGGAGGAGGCAGCATGAATGAGCACCGCCGCGAGAGCTTCAGCGTGGAACTCATGGGCTTTCGGGCGTACGTGGGCCTCCTCCTCTGCTCCCCACCTCGTGAATTTGGTGATGAAACCAAGAGTACTTTCCTTCTTCAAATAAGATATTTCAGGTAAAACCTTCTTTGAAAACGAAGGAATCGCTGAACCAAAAACATCTAATTGCCGTCGTAATATGAAACATATACTCCTAGTTATCGGGATGGCCTTAAGTTCGGGAACGCCTATGCATCTCTAACAGCGAGTCCATACACGGGATCTCCCGCAGTAATATCTTGCTCGGGCTGGCCCACTTTGGGTTTTTATTTTCATTTTTCCTTTTATGTTTATTTTTTCTTGCTATTTAGTTTTCGATAAATACCAGAATCATGCTCACGATAAAAACAGGTTCACAGCGTACTAAGTATTCACATATAGTTAAAAATGGTTCACGGTTAATTTAAAAGTGTTCACCTATAATAAAAAATGGTTCACGATAAAAAAATTCAAGTATTTTAGGAAATTAAAAATGTTCACCGATAATAAAAAAAGGTTCAAAAACAAAATGGTTCATGATATAAAATGTTCCAGGATAAGTTAAAAGTGTTCACCTAATTAAGCCAACTCAAAGAAACATAAGAACAAGGATTAAAAATTGAACGAATTTGTATGAACTAACTTGGTGAACCATAATAACAGTGTACCAAAAATGAAATTAACAAGGTGAAAAGGAGGTAAAATCCGGGTGAACCAAAAATCAAAATAATAGTTAACCAAAAGGAACTACTCCATCCGTTCTTAAAAGGATGACTTCCATTTGTCTACATGCGGATGTATCTAGACATGTTACATGTATAGATACATTCACATGCACACAAATGGAAGTCATCCTTTTTAGAACGGAGGGAGTAACATTTGGGTGACACGAAAATAACAGTGAACCAAAAATGCCGACGAATTGAAAATAAAAGAGAGCCGCAAATAACATTGAACCAAAAGGAACTAAAATTTGGCTGGATCAAAAATAATAGTGAACAAAAAAGTAGATCCATGGGTTAAAAACTGTTCATGTTATGAAAGAAGGTTCATGTCTTGCTACTATCAATTACCAGTACAAAGTAATTCACTGATGTGACACCCGGGACGCCAAGCCTAAGCATGTGTCTCTTGGACTAATGTTACGAGCACCACGGTAACCACCAAATCCAAAGCAAATTTGCCAATTGCCACCGCCCTTGTCTCCTGACCCGATAGCGTCCTAGTCGTCATCCTGGACGCACCCTTGGAGGCTTGGACGACAGTCTACCGACATTTTATTTTCCCGCGGACGGTGGCAGTGGCGCGCCGCCTCGCCGGCACGGTCTCCCTACCAAGAAAGCTCTCAATTTCGCATTTAGAACATGTAAAGTTGTGTAAGCGCGTGAGGCTCACTGGACATGGACATGGACATGTGCTTGTTTGGCTGTGCAGCCCCGACCCTTTCCCGTGCTTGCGTGGCGGCGACATATATAATGCGTGCCATGCATGCAGGCTATAGAAGAAAGAAATTAAGGTCCTTCAGTTGTTGACAAATCTTCGCTAAAACCAAGAGGGAATTGCAGTTTCCACCTGGCTCTGGACATCTCGTTGCGCAAACCACCACTTCTACAGAAATTTTGCAGTCTCCACCAGGTGACATCTAATCCTGTGTAACCCGGTTTAAATACCCCATTGACATCAAAAGCTAGCTCTAACCACCCAACAGTAAGAATACAAGCTACATCACACTTTGTGGGAATGAAAAAAAATGACACGGTGTAGCCTTATATGGAATATTGAGCAGACAATAAACATTGTATTTCGATTAATTGACAACAACACAGTACATACAAAAAACAAGACAAAAACGGTGACCAGAATATGTTAAATTGCATATAACCATCATGTTTCCAATGTTATGCCAAAATATAGCCATTACAAACATCATTCCCAAACACTAAAATAGAGATGCAGCCAGCAAGTTATAACATCCAGATCTGTCGCCCAAACGGCCCTAGGATGGGGTTCATCGTCGCCGAGGAACTTGCCGCCGATTGGCCGGACACCATCACTTCCTCTGCTCGTGAGACAACCTCCTCTGCCCTTTCTTCTGTTCGATTTGTGGGGGGGGGGGGGGGGGGGGGGGGGGGGGGGGGGGGGGAGAGCGATCCCAGAGGACAGAGAAGCCTGGGCCTGGGTCTGGATCCATCATCGGCGACGATTTCACTCGTGTCAATGTGGGACCCAACCATCAGTTTAGCTGTCAATGGGGTATTTAGGCTGGGTTGCAACAAGATTAGGTGTGAACCTGGTGGAGACTGCAAAATTTCTATAGAAGTGGTGGTTTGCGCAACGAGATGTCCTGAGCGTGGTGGAAACTGTAATTCCCTCCTAAAACCACCAACCAAGGGATCCGGCGGCATATAATTATGCAATTAAGAACAGCAAGAGGGTTAACGCACCCATATCAGAGTAAATGATGCTTACACTGCTCTCCAAAACAATTTTTGTGAGTACGCATGACGTATTTGTCAAGGGATTGTCTATTTTTCTATTTATTAAAGTTACCGATGCACTCTTAATACAAGTCAACAGACGGTCAGTGACTCTTTTTCTATCCTAAAAATTAGGTACTTGTACTTTTAAAAATAACAAATTTGAAGAAAGACCACACCCATTGAGCTATGGTTTTACAAAACCACACCTAAGAGAATTATTTTTCGAAAACCATGGGGTTCCAAATCTCGTGATTTAGTTAATTTGACACCTTAATGACAACTCGGCCCCACATGTCAGGTTTCACGTAGCATAAGAGGAAGTTCTTTTTTTCTACTTTTGGCCGAAATTAGTTCAGAAATTTATCTTTAAAAATCTATAGAAATCCCAATAAATCAAACCCGAAAAACATAAGCTCATTTAGGCCAGCAGTTTGCTCAAAGTTCAAAGTTTTCTTTAAAAATCGATAACAAAATCAGCAATTCAAATTACATGTATTGATTTGAAGTTTTTGTAACTTTCGGCCTAAACTCCAACCAAATGTTGAGAAATAACAATAGCTTAGTACGTGTTCACATGGATTTGGCTAGTGGGACTGGACTGTGCGAAATGCTGTCAAATGGTTTAAATCACATCATTTCTGTTTTTTGAAACAACTTATACTAAAGTTGTGGTTTTCCGTATAACAACACTTCATCCTTTGTTGTTTTGTGAAACTCTACCCGAATACCTGTGGTTTTGTGAATTTTGCTCTTTTTGAAAATTAATTATGTGTAACTTTAGTGTTGAATATTTCTCCACATAAAGTTGTGTATAATTTTTTTGAGTAAATGTGGCCTTCGCGCTCACAATATGTAACTTAACTGAAGAAATAACAATTTCACATTCACCTTAGTAACAGAATATGGGACTTCCCAACGCAATAAAATGTAATACTCACTCCGTTCCAAATTACATGACTTGCATTTGTCTACAATAAACGTATTTAGACACTAAACAAGTATAGATACATCTGTATTTAGATAAATGTGAGTCATATAATTTAGAACGGAGGGAATATTATTTAAATGGTCGGGATTGCTTTTTTTCAGCTTGCTCCATGATTTCCCTGGCCCCAATATATCCTTAACCAAAGAGAAGTGGGAATTAGTTAGCTCCACATAGGTTGGCACGCTAGTCAGGGCAAGCTACTATGTCATCGCTTACCTACTTCCATAGTTCCTTCCATGTATGTGCGTGACGGAGTGCCACGTCAAGCACATGCACTACGAAGAGAACCTGCCTGTGATAGGATGGTTAGCAGGGTGGTTGTATCCCAGCCAGCAGAGTTTAAACCCCAGGTTTGACGCTGGTGTTTCTCATTTAGGCAGAATATTCTTCAGTGGGAGGCGACGTTCCCGTCGATAGCGAGGCCCGTGGTGACTTCGTCAATCTCAAGACCTGATCCACCGGCTCAGTCTCTCGCAGGTGCTCATAGGGCTAGGGTGTGCGTGCGTGCATTTTTAGGGGTGAGTGTATGCGCATGTATGTGAGCGTCTGCGTTGTACTGTGTTTCGAAAAAAAATCACATGCACTACGAACACTAACTACTTGAGATATGTCAACAGTGCAATGCAGAAATACATGATAATTAGATATAAATTCGATGTAGATTAGTCTAACCGGCACGGAAAACATCCACGAGGAAAGCAAGAATAGCGAAGCGGTGAAACCACACTGAGAGATTTACTATCCACACAGCAATCTCATCCGATCTATTCTAGTTAGTTTGAAACGCCAACAAATATACATTGGCGGCGGCGCGGCGGCTGTCTCTTGATAAAAATAACAAATTGTTCATTATTTAGTTGTAGTAGTTCATGGTTACAAATATGAATCTGTCAATAAAAAAATATATTAATACTCCTTCCGGCAGATGCTTTTTGTAATGTTGCAAGATATATAACCAAATAAATTTTGTTCAACCTCCAAAAAGCCAAGGTTGAACGGTTTACAAAAAGCAAAAGCATACCACACAGTGCAACGGTAACTTTCTTATTAAAAGTGTGACATATAAATGTATGTCCAGGTCTAGATCGACCAGAAAGAACAAACTGTGCACCATGATAACGTAGCTTACATATAATCAGGTACGCTCGTGTGTATAAGATAGCTTCACTTGCGTATATGCTGTTGGCATATACTGATATACTCCTTCCTTTCACAATATAAGATGTTCTAGCTAGCTCAAATGTTGCCTAGGTGCAAACTCAAATGAGTGTACATACACATTAAAACATGTCCACATACATCTAGATACATATGAATGTGGACAAAATGTAAAACATCTTATATTTAGAAACGGAGGGAGTACAAGCATTACGCGTGGCCTTCGCATCTATGCATGGTGGCCGATGCCGGGGCTGGGCACAGACCCCTGCGTCGTCGACCAGCCAGCACTCCACGAACGATCGACGATCCTGGTCGCCGGCTTGGCCGGCGGCGGTGGGGGCGCTGCTATTCTTTGTGGAAAGTCTTGAATAGGTGCACCACCACCGACGGTAGTAGTTGTTACGACGAGAGAATGACTCTTCCTGTCTTGCACCTGTGCATAGCTGCTTCTCATCATCCTAGCCTGTGAAAGCCACGATGATGATGCTAACAGAACCATGAAGAAGATCGCTATTGTGGTGTGTGGAGAAGACATGTAATTCAGCAAGCAAGTAGGTGATGGAGAAATGTGTGTATTGGGCTTCCGGCTTCGTGTATTGTGCTAGTGTATCTGTGCTGATTGTTTTGATGGGAATGTGAGCAACTTGGAGGCATATTTATAGGGCGTCAGTTGGAGCTTTGCAAGTAGTGAGCAAGTGGACCAAGTTGAGGTAGTCAAAATTAGTTGGCTCTCTACTACGAAACTACGAACTATGTTCAATGTTCCAGTTAAAAGGAACACCAAGTCGAGTCCTAGTTGGCAGCTTGAGTTCATCATGAAACGATTAAATTGGGAAAGTTATGCAAGCAAACTCATGTCGAAGTACTCATATTTTCAGAGATCCTGGACAAACGGAAAACTTCACAAAAATGCTAATAACAGATTAAAAAATGTTCTTTTAATTTATTTAAAAGAAGATAATTGTAGTTTCAATATCTTAAAGGCAAAGCAGGCCATACTGGAATAATAAAAACCGAATTATCCGGAAAGATACAATAAATTAACATAAAGTGGTAGGAATTAACGACGTGGATTACTTTCTTTATACTATGTATAGGTCTGGCCATTCCGAACAAAACATCAACAATCGGAACTTAAGTTTCGATTATTTTTAATAATTTGGTTGTAGTTTCCTAAGTTGTATTGGAATTGTACTTTTCCATTGACTGGGGAATATGTCTATTTTTCTAGGTCTATAACCCATTATTATTGAAATTGCCTGGGCTTGAAATTGCTTTTCGTTCTCATAGGCATATTCAATGCTAAAACTACAATAATATCAAAGCCTCTAATATTCTTACATATAACAGAAGGTCTGATGAATTTTGTTGGAATCCTCTAACATTCTTACATATAACAGAAGGTCTGACGAATTTCGTTGAAATTTACAGGAGACGGGAAAATTCTCGGTGAATTATGTGTATAGAGCACTAGTTCATCCTGAGGTGCTAGTCGACGATAATAAGAAAATTTGGTAAATGAAGATTCCACTGAAACTAAAAATCTTCGGGTGGTATCTTCTCAAAGGGGTTATGTTAGGACAACCTTGTAAAACGTAATTGGTAGGGAAGTTCAATACGTGTGTGTTTAGCGATCACAATGATACTATGAAACACTTGTTCTTTGAACGCAAATACACTTGTTCTATATGGTCAGTCATCTAGATAGCTTGTAATTCATATCCACCGCGTAGTCTTGAAAATATATTAGGGTGGGAGCGATTGCCGTTATTTGGGCGCTCTACAAAGTGTGGAAAACCAATATATGTTTATGGAGGTGTCTACACGGTCACGACAAGAGATATTTTTACCCGACATATGGGTGGTCGCGTGATCTTCGGATTGGTCCTTTATAGTCATAGGTTGTGTGCATGATATTTACAGTTTCACGTGATTACTTGATTATCGAATTTCATTGTTCTCTGTTTGGACTTGCTACGGCTGTGTTCGCACCCTATCTATGCAAAGTCCAGGTGTAATGCTTAAACCTCTTAATTTTTTTCATCTTACTAGGCGTATATGTTCGTGCATAATCGCAAAGGCAGTTATTTGAGTATAATTGAGAGGAAATACCCGTAGTTGCAAAGTTGATTAGAGAATTAATTATAGGCGGCTACGTGGCATTTAGGATAAAAAGGAAATACACCTAACAATTTGGATACTCATATGCAAGTACACCGAACAAAAGGGAATAGAAAGAGTAACTTGATGTTGGTGACATTATTCTAATAAATGTAAGGAACTTGTGGATTTCTTTAGTATAAAACATGTAAAGGGAAACATACTATTAATTTTATATATACACATTTTTATTTCTTATTCATATACTTTTGTTATCTAATATTTACAAAAGCGAACAAGGATACACAAAATCAACCTTTAAATAGTATTTGCATTGTATGTGTGGGAATCATTAACAAAATATAATCGAAATTCTTGAATGTTATTTTTGTTTAACATCAGCTACAATTTACTTGTTATTGGACTATGTATTGAACAAAGAAAAACGAAAAAGGAAAATAACTAAATTTTGTAGTATAAACAGAAGCATCACGGTAATTTGCGTCAGTCAGGGCTACAACCGACGGGCGGGGGAGCTTGCATTGTCGCTTTTTTCTAAATATATGATGTTATAGTTTTTTTATTCCCATGTATCTAGTCGCGTTTTAGTGTGCACTCATTTCAGTTCGTATAGTCCAGATTCAAATATCTAAAACATAATATAATTAGGAATTGCAGGTGTATATGTTGTGTTAACACTGAGTCAATTTTTTTAGGCCAACACTCAGTCAATCTAACTCGTTTCTTAACAAGTTCTAAATTCTAATGAGTGTATACAGCTGAGTCGAATCAACAAGCATTCATTATCCACTCCTAATTAGGAATACCAACAAGCCAGTTGAAGCAGCAAACAGTATTTGGCCTTCTTTATTCCTCTAGTATTGGGGAGAATTCGGTGATACAATCACCTGGTCTTACCGTTTTTTGGAGGTCTTACTGTTTTTCGGAGTCCTAGTGTACACTCCACTTGGTACCTCATGTTTATCTCACACACATATCATATGCTTAATGCTAATGCTTTAGCACTAAAGGGGAGTGATATATAATACATTTTCTTATCATAACGCGTACGTGCAACAAGTGCACTCATGCATGTATCTGCCGTCCAAACCCCATCCATATATTAGTTATGGTCAATGTGTTTTTAAATCACATTACGTGGAAAACTTGTACGCAATGTACGATTGGTTGATGTTGTACTACAAATTACGTCAAACTTTATAGAACGTGGAAGTGGCGTTACTAGTTAATTACTATATGGAGCATGACTTTTGGTAATTAAGATGGATGATTACATACTACATCAGAAAGCAAAGTGACTAAGTAGTTAGTTAATTAGAATAAATTTATGGAAAAAAAGATTTGCTTATGGCAGCATGATGTTTGTTGCACGATATGTTATCCGTATGAATTGTTAACTAGAAAAACTAGAAATGGGCTGGTAGCTAGTAGTTCTTATTGTACTCTAGCTAGTGGTAACTTGTGCAAAAAATGGGTGCCCCCGGTTTTACATCAAAACCATTAGCGGATGAATGATGATCCTTACAAATGGGCAATGACATCTCTGTTCATTGGTCATGCATCATTGTGGCCGCTCAGGTGATAATATTTTTCTAGCAGTGTTCCTTGAAAGCTCTAGCTTGGGTTCGATACCTTCTACAAAACTAGTTGGCATGTACGTGCAACGCACGTCTTAACAATTATATGGACAATTTACAAAGTAGAAAAAGAACGTAACATGGCCTATGTGGATTAATTTTCATGGTGCAAGTCAATAGGAGCACAAATACTTCAACAATGTGATACCATAACTTATCATCGACACGATAGTCGTGGCGGTATGCATAAAGTGTACATGAAACTAATGTCTGGCAGTAGACACACAATAGTGAAAATTCTCTCATTCTCTTGGTAAGGAGACACACATTTATACAAAAAATAACTAATTTCCTTCTTAAATGGACAAAAATATTTAATATGGTATATCCCATGTTTCGCAACGGTGGAAGGTGATCAACTTGGCCTCTCCAAATATGTGGTTAGGCCACTCCAAGCGTATGCATCATTTCAGTTACTATTTCTAGTACCAAATAGAGGAAATAACATTCAGTAGGATAGTGGAATGAAAATTGAAACACTTAATCGACAATCTGCACTAAACTCACCAAAATCTGCAAGCTGCCATTATGTGCTGCCCTTTTGCGGTGTTCATCTGCAGTTCTTTATTTTTCGGTGGCCAATGTATACAGAACTACACTCGGAGATTTTCTATGGGCATCTTAATCTGACCACTTGCGACAAGATGAGGAGGAGCAGCTAGATGTGAATCTATGGGGATCAAAGAAACCATCGATTCACCAGCCCGAGAGCACAAGCACAAGGACCGCACCACGCATGATATTTCATCTTCGTCTCGTAGGCATCAGCGACACCAGTACACCACTGCACTGGCATGCATTGCTCATAGCAATATCAGATGGATCGAGCGGGAAAATGATGGACACAG
Organism: Poa pratensis; assembly: GCA_947311845.1. Lineage (NCBI taxonomy): Eukaryota > Viridiplantae > Streptophyta > Magnoliopsida > Poales > Poaceae > Poa > Poa pratensis. Next base: position 10,766,089 of record CAMZMU010000090.1, read on the forward strand.
GGACAGCACGTAGAGCACTTTCCCTCTCTCTCCCTCATGTGCAAGTTCATCGCCGCTTGCCCTTGCCCAAGAATAGCACCATGGCATCGGCACACAGAAGGCACGCACAAGCACAACTTAAGAATCGTCAAAACCCAAGAGCGGCAAGCAGCTGTCCAGTTTCACCTCGCCTACTTCACGTGCAGGACGGGTGCGCTCTCCCAGCTACCAATAGGGAAATTTCAGGGAGCTCCTGCCAGCCTGTTCTGCGCCAAATCCGGGACGCCAACGTACCAGGGTAGGGACTCACCTGATCTGAGAGCCGGCGTTGGACAAGGGAAGGTCGCCGGCGGCGGCAGCGCTGGGTAGGCAGGCACGCTGGACTTTCCGTTTTTTCTGGACGGCCGTCCCCTCGGCCCCTCCACGGCCAGGGACAACCTTTAGCCTATTCTTCACAAAAGTCATAGTATAATTAACGGATCGATAGAAAACAGAGTTCTATCTTCTCGTCGACAATGGCAGTCGGGCGCCGCTTGTCTGACGCCATCGCGTGGCAACTTGGTCGTGAAGATGTGCATGCAGGCTGGGAGACGATCGATGTCCTGATCTCGGCCAGTTGGCAGCAACAACACAAAGAAGAAGATGCGCCTTGAACGGGTCCTGCCGCTAGGAAGATGTAGCAAGTGGCCAGCTACAGAATATTGATCTGAAATATGATTCAAATATTAGAAACGCAAGGAGTTCGTTTTCTAATGTACTCCTGCCTTCAAATCATTTATTCAAGCATTAAACCAAGCCAGCATGTGTGAAGAAAGACACAGATCTGATGCATAAATTCTACCAGCTACTGCATGAACCTGTAAATTCATCCATCAAACTATAGCGACACCTGCATCAGTATTGATGAGAGATTAGCTGAGTGTCAACCATATCCATGGCATGCACGGTCTTCTTACCTTTTTTCGCTAGAGGGCATCAGTACGTACTGCAAGGAATTTCACGGACATAATTCGGCATCCCCACAGCCAGCGACGACCTCAATTAACATACAACGGTAACCACAATCCACGCGGCTTCATCGGTGGGCCGATCACCGGAGACGGCGTGTATTCTCACGCTCGTGGTGCCATGATCCGATTGCTTGGTGAAGCTACGCAGATTGCTGATTGTGCCCATGGTTCCCGATGTGGCCGAGTGATGACGCTGGCCGTCCGATATTGATTTTCTTGGTGCTAGCATTGGTAAAGCTTGCCTGAACAGCAATCGCACTCCTTCTGGCACGCTAAAACAAAACGATTTGGCTTCAAAATAGTAGACTTCCTTGAAGAGTGGTAGAAAATCTTCCCTGGGCGAGAGAGTCAACACCGGTAGAGAGGCTGTCCATTGCGATTGCGATGCAGTGGTCTCGTCCGCGGGGCGGCGTGCGTGACTGCATGCGCCGGTGTGATCGCCAATGCTCCTTTTTTTTTTTTTTTTTTTTTTTTTTTGCGGGGGGATCGCCAATGCTCCTTGAAAACCTAGAGGCCGTTGGACGGCTGGAGAAAATCGTGATGAATCCGCCGAGTTCATCTAATCGATTTAATCTATTCACAGCACGTACGTGTCCAAAATCTCCGGAAACCCAGTCATCTACGTCAGCTGGACGGACGGCCGTAGCATTAATACGCGTGTATGCTCGTAGGAATCGTTTTCTCTGTGTCTCCTTCTTCAATACGATTTTGACCTACTTCTTCCAAATAAGCGTTATTAGTATTTACATAATCATCTGAGTTTGTATCGTAGACGCATCATCTTTTTGTACGTCGCACGTGCATGGGCATCGGTGATGTTTTTCTTTTTTCCCTCTACGGATCAAATAACGGTTGGACCAGTACGGTGGTAATTTGGTCGTATTATGTGATTTGGTGGGAGGGTAAAACAGGCAAAAGTGGATTTGTGTTGAGTTGTCAAACATTGGAGCGATCTGGACCGTTGGCCAAATATTGAAGGGCTCAGATTCAATGTATCAACACAAGTTTGCTATTTTAATAGTAGTATAGATGCATCGCCATTGAATATGCGACACAAGAATAAAATGCAGTCTCAAACTTATCCCAACAGCGTACAAAATAGAACCCAATGCCGGAGCTTAATTAATAACATCAAAAGATTATTTGAGGTGTAGAATATTTAAGATATTAATTACTGAAGTTTTAGACTGTAGGAGCCTAGGTATGATCCTCTCTCTAGAGCGATGTTGACGAACGTCTATTCTGCTTTACCCCGTCACTTGAGGAGTTCAGGTGATTATATCTATTGATATAAAAATACCTAAAATGATATACTCGCTATGACAATAATTTCATCTTTGTTCGTAAAAAGGATGTCATGGCAGGGCCACACCTACTCCACTCCCATTACTATTGCGACTTCCTGGTGCACCGTACAAAACATTTTAATTAACTCTAGTGTAGAAAAACCTATTAGTGGCTTGCCAAAAACGCTACAAAGCGGCGATTTTTTTTTAAGAAAAGGGAGCATCGCCCCAGCCTCTGAATCGAAAAGATACATACGGCCTACAAAGCGGCGAATTTACCATCCAGATATCCTGGGCAAATGACTGGGCTCGGCAACGTCATGTACAAACATTGCAACGACCTTCTGAAGCCACATAGATCGCTAGTCCGGTAAAAATCAACACACTGAACTGAAAAATATGTGATGTGCTCAGGCTTTGACAGTTGCACAGGGCTATATATCTTCTTTTGGATAGTCTTGTTAAAAAAATATTAGGTACGGGAGATAGTTAATTATTTGTGATCTGTTGCAGGATAGCTCGGAGTTACCCCTGCGTTGTTATCTTGTCATTGCACGTTGCTGTTCAACCTTTATTTAAGCTCCCTCCACCAGAAAGCTATTTCATTAGGATTTATATATGCGCGCAAATGCTTCTTTCCAGCCGGCCGGTATGGCCGATGGGACAGCAACTGGCGGTAATAGTTAAGGATTTATAAACGGCGTAGTATACAGCAATAAGATCTTAATGGGTCCCGTATAAGTGCTCCTAATTGGTACTCCCTCCGTTCCACAATGTAAGATGTTCTAGCTAGTTCACATGTTGGCTAGGTGCAAAACCAAATAAGTTTATATATACATTAAAACATGTACACATACATATAGATACATGTGAATGTGGACAAAAAAGTAAAACATCTTATATAGGAACGGAGGGAGTATGTGATAGTAATGGCCGTAAGCCCGTAAGAAGATTGGAACAATGCCAACTGAACTCACAAACTGTGATATGGACGTGGGCTTAAGCATAGATTTTTTTTAATATAGGCGCCAATCAGGATGAAGTGCACACTAATTTTGATATACATGCAAAAATGTTAAATCTCAAGGGTGACTTTTATGCCATAATGTAAAAGGAAACTCGGAAACAACTTAAGACCAACTCATAAGCACTCCCAGGTACCCAAGGGGATGAATCTTACAGTCAAGAAAAAGCTCCACCAAAATTTCTCACTTGGCTCCCTCCGTCGGTGACAGACAGACAACTTCGTGCAGCTTTTCATTGTCTTGGCCATTATCCATCACGTGGCCTATGAAAATGTGTTGGCCGTCGCCACCATTTGCCATAAGTTCGAGGCAGCTAAGAGCAAGGTTTTGGTTACCGGTAGAAAAAAAATTCCCGAGGCTGGTCAAGATTTCCGGTTATCGCGGTTACCGGAAAATCCGACCAATTACCGGACGAATTAGAAATTAGAAATTCGAAAATTTAAATTTTTTGGTTCACAATTTAACCATTTACCAAAAGTTTTCGCTAAAATTCAAAATTTCAGGATTTTTCGCCTGGTATGTCCATTTTCCAAGGGTGCTCGGGATATCCGGTTACTGACCGGTAACCAAAACCATGGCTAAGAGCAAGGATATTGATTTAATATTATAAAATAAGACTCGGGAGGAGCCTTGTGACATTTAATTAAGAAGAATAGTGCATCATCACCGAATTGCGAGTAAAAGGATTCGAATTCGGGTGTATAGGAAGGCATCAGTCCGTCCCACTAGTCGGCTATGCCTTAGTCTACATAGTGATCTAATATCGTACATGTTCATCGTATTTCTACTAATTGTCCGGATTTAGAAAATAAGGAACTTTAACTGAATTTGTACGCATTATGTTTCGGAGCAAAGGGAACATGTATTATGGCGCTTGTCGCGAAATGCTAAGTGCATTTGGTAAGTAACCAGCAAAGGTGGTTGATAAGTTGATATGTGTTGAAAAATTTGGACCTTATTCCGTAATCAACTACTCCCATAGTTAGATTGGGCCGGACATAGATAAACTGGCAATAATGGGCTGCATCATGAGACTCAATGTACATTGGGGATCAATTAGGAGCTCCTAAATGCCACTCAACACCCGCCGCCTGAAGGACATGGGCTGGACTTGGCCCATTTACTGCCTTAGCTGCTCGAATTGTTTTTTAACGAGGATCACTACATTCGCTGTGACACTTTCTCTTTTCTTTGTTAAATCTCAACATTTTTCGAATCCAATTTTTTTTATTTTATCAAAAAACTGAACGATTCTAATTCTAACATTTTCAAAATCTGAACATTTTACAAACTGAACACTTTCAAAATCTAATCATTTTTAACCACACAGGTTTTAACTACATAAATATTTATATTATATGAGTGAACATATTTCAAAATTGAAATTTCTTAAAGCTGTCTTTTTTCAAAAATGAACATTTTAAAAATCATAAAAGGTGAAATGAATGAAAAACATAAATAAATAAATCATTTCCGCACATCTGTAAAGTGATCTTTACTATTATAGTGATCTTTCAAAATTGATTTTCTTTTTAGCTAGGTTGTTTGATATATCATTGACCGAAACTGCAAGGTTAGATCCACCGGTACCATTGTCCATCTTTTGTTTACCTGTAAACATATAAAAATAGTGGAAATATGTTAGTGTTGCTAACTAAACCATTTTTGTTCTTGCAACAGGACTGAATGGAGGTGGTTGGATTTCTGATTTCGAATGATGAACGGTGTAAGTGAAGAATCCAGGGATTCATCAAGTTATGGTGTGCTAGTCTCTGACTAAAGAAATGAAGTTAGGCTTTGCTAGTTTCCTATAAGTTCTACTGAAACTAATCAAGTTTCTTATTAGTTTGCTACAGGTGATTTGTGGACAACTTGATGTACCTTGGTTTTTTTAGAGTATGTCAGACATGATCTACTAATTATGTGTGTGTTCGGAGTTCCTGATCTTTTCTTGCTTGTCTGTGAGCTGCCCCATGATCTCATGGGTTGCTACAATCTGGCACATGTTTGTGCGTACTGTGGTTGCAAATTGTCTGTGTAAAAGCATAAAAGTGTGGAGAAGATTGGGGTAAAGCATTTTTTTCGAACCTAGTGTTCCTTCGGGTTCTTTTCTTGTTTTTGTTGATGAAACACTGGACCCTGTGATAATCCTCTTCGTCGTCGCTCAGGCAGAGCCCCGCGATTTGCAGGCATCTGTCGTAGGGAAGAGAGCATCGCTGGTTAAACTAACTCAGGTGCTTGCTGGTATAAAGATTGGCTTTTGTTTCTGAAACCATTCAGGCTCAATACCAGGAGAAGGCAGGAACGGTCATGGACCAGGAGCGGTCGCGCGGATGCACGCGCTCGCGACCTGCGCGCTGGGCGTTGTCCGCCGCTGGGTACGACACAGCAGCGGCGCCGCTCTGCAGTCTCGTCCTTTATTCATTTCTCTGGAAAGTCAAACTGGGGTGTGCGGTTTGTGCAAGGTCCAACCCGACCGTTGCCTTCTCCTTCGCGATTCAAATCGCACACGATTTCCATTTCCAATCCTCCCCTTCCGACCGTTGCAAATTCTCCCTCCGGAAGAACTCAAACCCACCTCACCCTGCATCCCACTCCCCTCACTCTCCTCCTCTTCCTCCGAGAGCTCGACAATCCTAATTCCTAAATCCACCACAAGCGGCGAAGCAGCAGCAGAGCACTGCGCGATGGTGTCGAGAACGCCCACGAAGGCACCGGCGCCGCGGCCCAGCCCCGCGAAGCCGTCGCCGTCGCCGGCCACGAGGCGCCGCCAGGCCTTCCGTGGGGGTCGCCGCCTGTCCGCCACCAAACGGAAGGCATCCCCGCTCAAGTCCCTCGCGGACGCCCCCGCCGCCGTCGCCTCCTCCTTCGACCGCTCCGTTCGTTTCTGCCGCCGCCGCCTCATCAAGCTCTTCGCCCGCCTCGCCATCATCGGCTCCCCGACCAAGCGGAGGGCCTCAGCCGCGGGGTTCCAGCGCCTCCGTTCCACTTCGCCCCCGACCCCTTCGCTGCTCTCTCCCCATGCTCAGCGGCCGACCAGGGTTCACGCCGCCTCGCTCCCGCCGCCGTCAGATCCGGCAAAGAAGACTCTTTTCCTGGACCTCGACGAGACGCTCATCCACTCCCAGACCGACCCGGTGCCGGCGCGCTACGACTTCACCGTGCGGCCCGTCATCTGCGGCCAGGCGATCACCTTCTACGTCTGCAAGCGCCCGGGCGTTGACGACTTCCTCCGCGCGGCGGCGGGGGCCTTCGAGGTCGTCATCTTCACCGCGGGGCTGGAGCAGTACGCATCTCTCGTGCTCGACCGCCTCGACCCCACGGGCGCGCTGATTGCGCACCGCCTCTACCGTGGTGCGTGCCGCGACGACGGGGACGGCAGGCTCGTCAAGGACCTGTCAGCCACCGGCCGGGCTCTGGGCTGCGCCATCATCGTCGACGACAACCCAAACGCCTACTCCCTGCAGCCAGAGAACGCCCTCCCAGTGGCGCCCTTCATTGACGACGCCGGTGACCAGGAGCTGCAGAAGGTAATGGGATTTCTGGACGTCGCTGCAGGGTTCGACGACACCAGGGACGCCCTCAGGTACTACAAGGATCTCGTGACGGCGAACTGAGCTGAGCCTCCTGCGAGGAAAATGGTGTTGCTAGACTACTTCAGGTTGAAAAATTACCCTTCTTGGGGCATACTTTTTTTAGGAGATGGATGGTGGTAAGCCTAGATCTTTCAGGATCTTCCTGAATGAAGTTTGTGGAGATATAAATCTATCTATCTATGTGGTTCAGAACTTCAGATCAAACTGAAACTGGAATTTTAAGAATGTCGATGATATTTTCAGATTACAGAATGGCAATATCAAGAGTTCTTTTTTGTCAGAAGATGCATCTTGATGTATCGCTGTATTTTGGGTAACATCCACTGGGAAGTGTTCTCTGATTTGTTCATGTCCTGCTGAAGTATTTTGCAAACTTATCTCGTCTTAGCTTAAAACCCCTCACACTTGGTTCAGTTTGGGATAATTACCGAAATTCCAGTTTGGGGTAATTTTCAGAGTTCCATATGTAAGCAAACTCAGTTACCTAGCTTGGGAAACATGAATTGAATCTGAGGAATTCAACTGCACTCAAATACTATTTATACTGAATTGCAATTAGTGAAAATTGGATTCCATGTCCATTTTTTGTCTGGCTACCACTTGGAATTAGTGAAAACGAAATGAAATCCAAATCTTGTTTGGATGTTACATAGAAATTAACTTTGAAAGATAAGTTGCAGTCATCAGGGTCCATAATAATTGCCATGAACTTTGCACATCTAACACACAGACATTTACCAAATCAATTACGCGGTTCATGACGAAGATTTACATCGATAATCAATTCTAGTAACGTAGGCGACCGTCCTTATCCCCTCCCTCTACTGTTCGAGAGAGGCGACCGGGGAGGCGACCAGAGGTTCTCAGCGTCCGCCGGCGGATCCGCCGCTCCCCTTCGCCTCCGGCCGCCGCTCTGGCGCCGTGAGGTGGAGGGGAGCTCCGGGATCTCGTCCTGCGTGTAGTTAGGTAGGAGTAGGTCTCCTTTTCTTCCTCCCGGCGATGCTGTCGAAGACGGCGGCGGCGGCTTCGTCTTTTTGGAGTTGTTTGGTCTCCCCCTCCTTTCCCCGTTCCGGCTGTGAAGCCGGGGAGGTAGTGGAGTTTCGTCGGGCGTTGATCTGCGCATCTGCTCTTCTGGCCGGCCTCGGCGGCGAGGGGAGGAGCGGGTGGGGATTGGCGTCCCGTTTTGCTTGCAGGTGGTTCTGCTGGGCGGCTTCGTCGACGTTTAAGCTCCGGCCGGCCGAGGTGGCGAGGGGAGCTGCGTCCGGAGGTGGTGAGGGGCTCGTGGCGGTGGAGCTAGGCGGCGCGTCGCCGGCTGGAAGAAGGGCGGGAGCGGGAAGGGACGGCCGCGGCCGTGCTCGTTCATCGGCGTTCGGATCCGTCCTCCAGAGGCGGACAGCTCTTGCGGCCGTCTACAACAAGGTGGAGCGGCGTCTTCTTCTTCGCGCTGTGTGGTACGGCGGCGGCGCCGCCGTCTAGCTGCTTGGGGAAAGATTGTGGATCTGGTTGTGTTCTCTCAGGAAGCTCGGGGGGCTCCGTGCAAGTTTCTGGGTTCTTTTGTACTTTCTTTGTTTCTGTTGGACCTAGCTGTAATTTGTACTGAGTTTCCTATTTTATAAATCAGATCCTCCTCAAAAAAAAAAGATAATCAATTCTAGTAAAATGTCATCCATATACCCTTCAGTGGTCTGCTGTTCCTCCTTGAGACATGTCCACGACTTACAACCTGCATCGCTTGACCTGCAGTTAGATGACCAACTGAAACTAGGATTTTACAATGTGGATGATATTTTTAGATTACAGAATGGCAATATCAAGAGTTCGTTTTTCGTCAGAAGATGCATCTTGATGTATAACTGTATTTTGGGTAACATCCACTGGGAAGTGTTCTCTGATTTGTTCATGTCTTGCAGAACTTCTTTTCAAAACTTATCTCGTTGAAAAGTAGTTCAAAACTTATCTCGTTTTACTCTCAAAAAAAAAAAACTTATCTCGTTTTAGTTTCAAACCCCACACACTTGTTCAGTTTCGGATAATTTCCAAAATTCCTGTTTAGGGTAATTTCCAGAGTTCCATATGTCCATCAATGGTGACCATGAAACTTTGAAACTTAACACGGAGACATTTGAAATTTTGACAGAACAGACCACATCGACGAATGAAATGTCAAAAAAGACAACCTCCCAAAATATTTGTCAAAAAGGACCACTTCAGGCGTGGCGGCAGGCGTGCCAGGTGACACGTGGCGCCTGCCGCCACGGACGGAGGCGACAGCAGAGGCCGCCAGAGGCAGTGGCGGCACATTGCGTGGAAACGGAATCCCGTCCAGCTCCAACGGAATCTCCATGCGTGTGGGACCTAGCCGCCTGGCCCTGTGGCGGCATGCAGAGGTGGCGGGGAGGCCGCCTGGGCTGCTGGCGGCCTTTGGCCAGGCTCCCGACAAGCGCGCATGCAAAGCCACGCCACGCTGCCGACACTGGACTGCCACTATGCTTTCCACTGATTGAAGAAAATTGCTGATTAAAAAAGGCGGTTGGGGCCCACACGCATGGAGATTCTGTTGGAGTTGGACGGGATTCCGTTTCCACGCAACGTGCCGCCACCGCCTCTGGCGGCCTCTGCTGTCGCCTCCGTTCGTGGCGGCAGGCGCCACGTGTCGCCTGGCACGCCTGCCGCCACACCTGAAGTGGTCCTTTTTGACAAATATTTTGGAAGGTGGTCTTTTTTGACATTTCATTCGTCGATGTGGTCTGTTCTGTCAAAATTTCGAGACATTTACCAAATCAATAATTCGTTTCATGACAAAGATTGACATCCACGACTTCCAAGCTGCATCGCTTGACCTGCAGCCAGATGACCAGCTGCTGCTTATTGCCAGTGAAGGGACACTTCTTGATCTTCACAGAGGGTAGTTCTTCCACCACTGCATATATGACTTCTTGGACCATGTGTATCCACTGCGCCACCAGTTTCGACATTCCTTGGTATATTGCCCAGTTACCCGCCAACGATGGCGCATGCGAAATCATTGTTTCTCGTTAATCTAAAAAATTCATCAGCCATCCCTCATCACTCCTAGTGCACTATGAATCTGCAGGTTTTCATCCTCCCGAGTAAACAAAAAGAATCCTTAGCTCGATGCATCATACATCATACATGTATAACCATGAACTCAGCAAGACCTATCAAATCTCTAGCTGAATGGAAAGACCACACATTCAGTACGAAACAACAAGCATGACTTCCACATATGAACATGTACCACCTGACGGAACAGTACAGCACCCGTGTGTTTTCAGTCCAAGAACAAGTAGCTCAAGTGGAGATACTTAAATGCATCAGGGTCGGAAACGTACTTTCTTGATTCCATGAAGCAAAAACTAATATATGCAAGTGGTGACCAAGAAAACATTCAGACTACAGGTTCTGAATACTTAACTTATACGAGAGGTATAAAAAAATATAAGTGCAAATGGTGACCGAGAAAATTTACATGGTCGTGAGCAGGCAAATATTTGATGCATTAACTCTGATCAGACAAAATTCATGTTGGTGAGCAAATTAGAAGAGCACTAATTTTAAAACACATGTATTGCAAAGGTAAGTTCCAAGGATTATACTCAGTATGCTTCCAGTCCAGTCATTTGTACAGGTACAAAATCGAGTAACAAAACTTCAATTGTCATTATGGGTTGTACTATAGAAGACAAGAACGTTAGTAAGTACAGGGCATTGTCAGGACCATTGCGAACTTACGTCTATATAAAGTGCTAAGCTCTCTAAGTTATTACTCCCAGTGCAAAATTATACTTATCTTTTAAGCAGGTCACAACTTTGAATAATTCACACGAAGAATTAAACAGTACTTTATATTTATGATATTGGTTTAATGTCATATCGGAAAAGAAGTTAGTTGTCTATATGTTAAAATTTGCTATACAAAGACTTGCCCTAAGATAAAACTGAAAAACAATCTTACCATCTAAAGATTAGCTTGAAGAAGAAACTTTTTCAACAAAAAGAAGAAGTTGCTGCTGCTGGGAAACACTTCTCTTGCACAGCGATACCCTTCATTATACAATATTGTGCAACGAAAAATTGTTACTGTTCCTGATGTTTTGTCGAGAGTACCTCCGAATATTTGATTCAGAAGGTTCTTTACGGGGGATAAATGTCGACAGTACCTCCGAATCTGTCCGATGATACTTTTCAGTGGAGGCTTTCAGAGTCGGGTGTTTTTCGGTTAAATCTATGTACGAGAATATAATAGATGGCCATACTAGGTTACTTAGAAAAAAATTATGAAAGCTAAAGATTCTTTTGAAGATTAATTTTTTATGTGGTTCCTACATTTTTTTTGCTCACTAAGATAACCTTGCAAAAATGAATTGTAATGGTTGAAAGAAACGTGTCTTTTGTGGCACAGAGGAGATAGTAGAACATTTAGTTGCTATATACATTTGATTTTTCGATGGTTGATTCGTGTGACGACCCTTAGCGATCCGTGATTTGTAATACATATTTGGATAAATTACGCAATAAAAGGGTAGTATGCATCCATGGATGCAGAGGCAAGGGTAACCCACTTTTAGAAAGACGGGTTGAACAAAAAAATTGTCCGAATACCTCAAGCCTTCCCTCCCCCCGGCCCTATGTTCTAGAGCGTAGTTAGCGTGGCTAGATGCGTCGAGACACAATCGACAATTCGGAAGTGGGCCGCACTAGGCCACCCGTCTCTCAGATGGCTGAAAACCCTTTATACTTTTGGCCCTCGTTAGCCCTCTCCCTCCCACGCTTGGGCGCCCCCAACTTTGGACTAGTTTGGGAAGATTTTTTGGGGAGGGGGGCTGAGAATAAAAAATTAGACTTTTGCCCTCTCCCGCACTCAGGCCTTGTTTGATTCATGGGATGTCTGTAGGAAAAACGTAGGAATCTTAGTCCTATAGGATTTTACACTGTAGCAGTGTTTGATTGGGAGGAATGCACCAAAGGAAAACCTGAAGGAAAATTCCCTACGAAGCCAGATTCTTAGGAGATGTACAGGAAAAAAACAATTCGGTCTGACCTCATTTTTCTCTTCCTTTACGAGGAACGAGGCAAATGAAAGGTACTGTTGAGTTAACACTGATGCAACACGACCAGAGATGCCACATAAAGCTGCTGCCATGCATATTATTTAAGCTAATCAAGTTTCATGCTACGTTCCTACCTTGCCTCTACCTTATTATTTCCTACGTTTCAAACGACCACAAAAGGATATATTCCTGTACCCTCTGATCCATTGGTTTCCAGTTGCATTCCTTTCATGTTCCTATTCCAATTCCTATTCCTACACTTTGAAATCCTACGAATCAAACAAGGCCTCAAACATTCATATTTTGTCTTTCACCCCCTCAACAATTTTGGTCAAGCAGCCCTACTGCATGCTTTTTTTTTTTGAATGTTTGAGTGCGGGAGAGGGCAAAAGTCTAATTTTTTTACCAGTGCATGGAGCCCTAAGGTTTACTGGGTCTGCCAGCACGGACAAGCACTGAGGGCTGGGGTTCAAAGAGTTGAAAAAACATTGCCACAATCTCGATATTATCGGTCTTATTTTGACACTACATGTACCACAACAGAAGAATTTTTTTCAACAAAAGAAGAAGTTGATGCTGCTGGGAAACACTTCTCTTGGACAGCGATACCCTTCATTGTACAATATTGTGCAACGAAAAATTGTTACTGTTGCTGATGTTTTGTCGAGAGTACCTCCGAATATTGGATTCAGAAGATTTTTTACCGGGGATAAATGTCGAGAGTACCTCCGAATCTGTCTGAGGATACTTTTGAATGGAGGATTTCAGACTCGGGTGTTTTTCTGTTAAATCAATGTATGAGGATATAATGGATGGCCATACTAGGTTACTTAGAAAACATTTATGAAAGCTTAAGATTCTTTTGAAGATTAAATTTTTATGTGGTTCCTACGGGTTTTTTTTTTTTTTTGCTCACTAAGGATAACCTTGCAAAAAGGAATTGTACTGGCTGCAAGAAACGTGTCTTTTGTGGCACATAGACGATAGTAGAACATTTAGTTGCTATATATATTTGATTTTTCGTTGGTTGATTCATGTGACGACCCTTAGTAATCCGTGATTTTTAATACTCCCTCCGTTTAGAAAAGGATGTCACAAAAATGGTCTATCTATAATTCATTTTTGTGACATCCTTTTCCGAACGGAGGGAGTACATATTTGGATAAATTATGCAATAAAAGGGTAGTGTTATCTATGGATGGAGAGGCTAGGGTAACCCAATTTTAGAAAGACGGGTTGAACCAAAAAATTGTCCGAATACCTCAAGCCTTCCCTCGCCCCGTCCCCATGTTTTAGAGCATAGTTAGCGTGTCTAGATGCGTCGAGACACAATCGACAATTTGGAAGTGGGCCCTACTAGGCCACCATTACGTGAGATGGCTGAAAACCATTTATACTTTTTTGCCCTCGTTACTCCTGCCCCTCCCATGCTTGGCATATGCAGTTCTAGCCGAAGCCACCGTATCCCATTCTTCTGCGCCACTGTGTCCCATTTGGGTGCCTTTATTTGCATATTTGTGTGCTTTTATTTGCTGATAATTATGTCCTAGCATATTTACTCTATGAATAATTAAGATCAAAACAAGCAAATAGAGATGAAATGGAAAAGGGTTGGTCTATTTGGGGTGTCTGAGGGCACACCATGAGCCTAGACAAAGTGACCAGACGTCGTCAAATGGACATAAGTTGGGGGTGTCTGAGGGCATCTCTAGTCATTCGCCCCCCCCCCCCCCCCAGCGTTTCCGCCGCGGCCTTTTTGGCTTTGCGCCGGTGCTAATTTCGGCCTGGGGGTGGCGAAGTTCCCAGTCACGGCACAATTTTCGGCCCCCCAGCGCACCACAAAACCAGCAAATTTGAAAGTTCATGTTCCCGCTCCCAAAATATGCCCGAGTTTGGAGATCAAAACAACCACAGTTGGGCGATCATACAAAAAAGCCATAGTTCGGCGATCGAATCAAGCCACACAGTTTGGCGATCGAATGAAAACAGACATATTCGGCATGCTAATGCGCAGATCAGATGGCGCCGGCGACTGCTCGGCGGGATCCTCCAAGTCGATCAGCGTGGTCATCGGGGTTGGGGCTGAACTCGGAGTGGCTGTAGGCGCAGTGCTCGGAGGAGGCGTGGCCGAAGAGGTGGGGCTCGACGTGGCCGTAGAGGTCGGGCTCGGTGTGGCCGTAGAGTTAGGGCTCGGATCGGCCGGAGCGGTGAAGGTCGGAGCAGCCTCGTCGGGGCAGAGCTCGGCGGTGGTGTCGGGATCACCGGTGCAATCTGGCTCAGGATCACGCGCCTCTCCGCCATGAACCACGCCCTGACCTCCGGATCCATGGTCGCCGGATCGCCTCCCATCAGGAACGCCAGGTCTGTGTTCCTCTTCTTGGCCACAATGTTGGTCTCGAGGAGGTTGAGCTTGACGTCCTGCTTGGCCATGATGTTCTTCCACCTCGCGTCTGCCTTCTCCTCTCTCTTGATGGCATGACTTTGGGCGTCGGCAATGCACGTCTCAATCGACGCCTGAAGTCGCGCGGCCGCTGGCGCCGCGTCTCTTGCCGCCTTGGCTTTCTTGTGGCCCTGGCCAGGGCGTCAATCAGCCGCTCTTGCTGCCGGCGCGTCCGGGACGTACTCCTTCCCCTTGCCGAGAGCAAGCCGAACTTGCGTCCACTTCTCGCACCCCTCAGTCCTTGTGAAGACATGAAGATACTTGAACCCGGCTTGGTCGTTGTCGTTGTGATATGCATCGAACATCCGGACCATCTACATGAGCAAATCGGTGCCAAATTAAGCAAACCAGCAAAGAATAGGAAACCAAGGCGAAAGAAGCTCACCTCCATCTCAAAGTTGGAGCCACTCTTCGGCCAATTTTGCACCTCCACTTGAATGCCATGACACTTGTTGCAAGCTTGTTGGATGATTGCCCAATGGTTGACCATGGCCTTCTCGCCGTGCTCGGTGGTGATCATGGTGTACTCGGGATCAATGATCTGGCGCTCATCGTATGAGGTTTTGATCCTCTTCAAATAGTTATCCATGTTTTGGTTGGTGCCGGTGATCGGGTGCATGCTCACCGTCTTCCATGCTTCGGCGAGGAGCACATCTTCCTTGGCGCTCCATTTGATGCGAGGCTCGGCGGGAGGCTTTGGCACCTTTGGCACTCTTTTCTTCCTCTTGCCTTGGGCGGTGCTCCTTCTTCTTCCACGGCTGCCTCCCCCGCCTCGGCATCACCATCTCCTTCCTCAACCTCCTCCTCGGTCTGCTGCATCCCAATCCCGCCGCCCGCGCCCATGCCGGTCTGCTGCGAGTCCATGCCACCGCTCTGGGTGAAGAACCCAGGGCTAGCCGCCGTAGCCATGGAGCCGTTGGCGATGATCTCTTCCGTGTACGCCTCGCATTGCATCGCGCCAAGCATGCTGCAGGCATCGTGGGCGAAGGGGAGCGCGCGGCGTAGCGACAACGAGCTTGAGTAGCTCGGTGAGCTGGCATATGCCATGTTCATGTCGGACGACATGCGCAGAGGAGGGCAGTGCGGGAAGGCGACGTTGGGGTTGATGCCGCCGTCGGCGTACTCAGGTGAGAAGTGCCCGCTCCATCGTGGCGAGGGTGACTACGAGTAGCCGGACGACGAGTACCCAGACGGCGAGGCGATGCTACCTTGGCTGCCCCAGCCGGCGAGCAGCTGGGCTGGGTGAGGAGGGAGGTTGACCCTGATCTTCATCGTCGGCAAGCTCATCTCCACGGCTGGCGGCGCCTTTCTTGCATCCGCATCCTCCATCTCCAACTCCTCTTCCACCTCCTCCTCCTCCTCCACCTCGCCGTCCTCAGCCAGCCGCTTGGCCCTCAGGATCTTCTCCCTCTTCCGCCAGCTGGCGTTCTCGGTCTTCCGGCGCTGCACGTCGGCAAACCACCTGGCGTTGGTCCAGCTAGGCGGCTTCTGCAACGGGGCCCTCGGCTTCCTCGGCTTCTTCGCTTTCCCGACGGCAGCGACGGTGGTGGCGGCAACGGTGTTGCGTGGGCCGGTGAATTTCCTCGGCGGCATGGCGGCAAGATCTGGGGAGAAATGGCGGGAGCTTCGGCCGGGGAGGGGATATATGGAGGGAAAAATGGAGGGAAAAGGGAGGGGAAAGGGAGGGAAGGGGAGGGAAAATGGCCATGACTCACCAACAGAGCTGGCCCACGTCTCATTTTCTCCCCCCAGGCGAAACCCAGCGCGCTGGGTTCGGTCTGGGTGCGCCGGCGCTAACAACGGCGTGAACCGGCGCTAATCGAGACTTTGGGGGGCGACTGAAAGATTTTTCTTTGCGCCGGCGCTAAAAAACACCCTGGGGGGGCACTTGGGGGGATGACTGGAGATGCCCGAATCCGGTCTAGACATTCTATTGGGGGCGCCCTTGGATACACCCTTAGCGAGAGTGATGGTCTAGACCCAAGTATACTTCAAAGTTCACTATCAGTGCAAAAGTCCTTCTATAATGTTTCTAACTTCAAAGTTGTCTTGTCTAAATTACAAAAATTTGAACTCGGTATCTAACCTGGATAATTTGTGATTTTTTCATAATTTATTGAAACTTAGAAATATGTTTTTTTTCTCCCTCCATATTGGTCCAAGATCTAACTGGGATATTCACGAATTCAGATTGTGGAAATATAATTTATTGTACAAATCTAATTGAAAATGGAATTGTTGAAAGTCGAACTGCAATCAAGGAGCATGGATTTCTCTCAGGGCGTAAATGTATTAATGGAAAAGTTACCCTAGGTCGTGATCTTTGCTTTTGTATACGTCTTGCCTAAGTTTTTGACATTTTGGCAAAACAGTCTCAAACTCTGCAAGTATCTGCGAACAAATTCAAAACGAACTAGGCACACAAGAAACAAACGTGATCCACACATGACAGAACGCGTCAGCTTAAAATTTTAATTTTTGTTCCCACGGGTCTAATTGCCAATATTCTGGAAAGAACATTGCAGTGTGATCTTTGTTTTTTCTTCGTATTTGTTTATAGGATCTGCACATCTTGCGTACAAATTAACCGCGTGGAATGACAAGCATGAGCTTGAATGCTTGATTGCACGACCAACGTCAGCACTCCAGAGCTGACACGTTTGAAAGAGACCATCCACGGTAAAAAAAAAAAGATAACTCCCAGAGTGACTAGCGTGAACATTCCGGCCATTAGTTATATTCAATTCCACCGATACCATTTCGTGCACTCCAAACCCTTATTTCATTTATTGCTCCGATCAAACAGAAATCATTGGCTCCAAACACGATCAAGAAAAACATCATAGACGTATTGTTATGTGTAACTCGAGGTCTTTTAGAGTAGGGTTTGATTTGACAGCAACTTAAGCATATAGTAGATATACTAGAGTAATCCGTTGATTTTTATTTTATTTCGCTCTTTGCAATAAAGTTAGGAGCATCATGAATGCCATGACCAGAATTTTTTTTAAAATAATATTTTTTTAAACATTTATTCGAAAACTAGCACGTGTTTTCAATTTTTTTTGAAGAATAGCACGCTGTCGTCATGTGCGAAGACGAAAGCACAGCTTTCCTCAATGGCGGTGACGAAAGAGCTGGTTTCGTCCTCGCGGTGGCGATGAAGGAAAGCAGACTTTTCTTTATGCGTCGGACAGTGGGGAAGACCCCCACTGCGTCATTTTCCATTTTTTATTAATCACAGCAGGCCAAATAATTACATGAACTAAAGCTCAGTTCAGCAAAAAAGAAAATTACAAATGATCAATCCAGTCCTGCATGCCCTCTCGAAGGCTAGGTTTTATTCTATGCCTTATAATCTCTACAGACTCTATAAAAAAAGAGTATCAAGTATCTAAATTTCGAGGCAAGCTATCAAATATAATTTTGAAAATTTGCCCGCGCCACCGATTGGCTATACAACCCCTTTCAGAGACATAGGATCCTACCTCGTGATTCGATCTGCCCACAAACTCCCCACCGGTAATTAGGGTCATCGTCTGTAAATCAATTGAACCAGCTGACACCATAGGCATGCTTTTATTTCCGGCATAGCCGGATTAGTCTTTTTTTTTTGACACAGCCCGATGACCGAGCTACCCACCTCGTCAAAGTAGAGATAAATATGCGAGCGTTACTTTGGACTTTGGACAGTGTGTAAGCGTGTAGATTCTGACGTGATAAATAGTGTGTGTTTGAACTTTGAACTCACTTCCATTTATGTTGTTGTACCATTTTACTTCTCTGTTTTTTGGCCCACGGTATTTCTGCAAAATTGTGCTAGTGATATATATTTGCAGCCGACGCACTGCCAGTGCTCGAAGTAATTTTTTTGTCGCAGGCAAGCAAAGGCAAGAAGGCAACCCTCCAGATATGTGCCTTAGCGTGTAGAGGAGCATGCAGCTCGTTTCTAGATTATTCAACAGAGTGCGTCATGGTTCAAGAGTCATACTTCTTAAGTACAAAAGCATTGCAAAAAAGAAAATGAAGCATCATGTTTTCTAGAGGACAAGACCATCTCCTCCGAGACCAGCATATGTTTTAGAGTTGCGAAGGTGGATCAATTATTCCTGTCAATTTAGGTGGCTACTAGATAGCTCATAAATGCAGCCGCAATCATTGTACACCAGTGGCGGAGGTGCAAACAAATAGCTGGGCGGGCCAACTAAAACGGTCTACCGAATTTTTTTCATCGAGTAGGATTTTATGGGTAAAACTGAGTGAAAAAATATTCATGCTATCAAATTTGGACTAAGAATTTGGACAAAGAAATAAGAATCTGGAATAAGAGTTATATGTTCGAAGATACATGATCTTGTAAATTGACTAATACTCCATAGCTAGCTAGCTACGGGCAGTTTTATCGTCGCCAATTAAAAACAATGAAGCCAGCGTGTTTGTTTTTTCTGAGGGCAAAGAAGCTAGCGTGCTGGTTGTCAGGTTGTGTCCTCTGCTATTTTCTTCTTGGGCTTTGTTAATCACTACAGAGGAGTTTTCGGCCCTTGTTGACTGGCATGCGAGGCTTTATTTGTCAGCCGCCCATTGTATGCTGGTGCTAGTGAATTGGGCTATCGATGCATATGTAAAGACCATTTTCTTGTGAAAATCCTGGGCGGGCCACGGCCCGGGTTGGCCCCAACGTAGCTCCGCCAGTGTTGTACACTGTGGCGATCTGCAAGATGTGCTGTGTATCATGCTAGTATTGACGAGTTTTCCTGCTGTATCACCGTAGAATTAGCATGTAAGTAAAAAAATTACGTGTTTTGCGGACAATTAACTCTGCCCACACAGGAGCCTGGCACCGCATACATAATCTCCAGGTAATGATCAGACGGCAATGGAGGGGGTGGTATAGCCAACGGGCGACCAAAAATCCGCTCTAATATAATTTTATTCCTGTGATTCCATATGCTCCAGCAACCTGCAATCATCGAAATTTTGAAAAAGGGGTTTGTCGATCTGTTATTTGCATCCATCATCATGTTTATATGAGTCACGTATCAGTGTTCCATTCTTGCCCCAACTTCTCCCAGAAACTCTGGCTAAATGAGCATGTGAAGAATATGTGCATCATATCTTCCTGACGTGGTGCGTGACATGGCATATACCACGGGATGGCTAAGATAGGAGTAGGGGCATCGGTCTGCAACATCGGCACCCGCAGGGATTGCGCCGGAGCACGGACACGGGAAGTGCCCAGGTTCGGAGCCCTCCCAAGGAGGTAACACTCCTACTCCTGCTCGATCTCTCTATCATCGGTGGACACAGTGCAGAGTTGCTCCTCGAGCTGTTCGGTGAGCTCTCCATGGCTTGGATCTCTCTAGCTATTCGGGGGTGGGGAGGAAGAAGTGTTCGGCCGGCCTTTCTACTTGGGCACCAGACAGCCTTATATAGGCCTGCCTGTCTGGCTTACAAGCGGGGCCGGCTGGCCGCGCCAGCCAGCCGGTGTCGGCTACAGGGGTGTTTCTCCGTGACGCCGCATGTCCGCGGTACAGTTACGCTACGCTTCGCACAGTTGAACTTCATAGCCGCGTAGGGGATGTCGGGGTAGACTTGTCGTCGTGGAGGGCTGACCGGCTGCGGTGCCGGACCCCGCCGACCGGGCAGGCGGCGCCTAGGGTCTCTTGTCGGGCGCGGGGCGGCGCTCCGTGTCCCCCGCCTGTCGAGGCTGCTAGGCACTGTAGAGGACGTCACGTCTGGGCGACGTGGAGGGCCAACCGGGCACGGCCCCGACACCTGCCCAACACGGGCCCTTGCCTCCCGCTCGTCGTGGTAGGGCGGCAGCCGGCCTCCCGGCTGCTGCAGTTGACTTTGGTCGCACAAGGCGGGCGCTGCTTGTCGTTATCTGTTTGTCTCTAGGAACTGTGCCGATGACGAGTCTGCAGTTCCTCTTGCCCGCGCCGCCTGGCTGTGCTTCGACAGGCCAGGCGGAGTCCGGCTGCGCTCGGGGTAGACGGACTCGGCCTAGTCGGACAGCCGGAGGCGGCCGGGCGCTTGGATTTACGTTTCACTCGGGATCTTCTATGGGTCTTTGGGTACCCGGGTTTCATCCCCATGTCACTAGCCCCCGAACACGTTGGAGCGATGCAGCCGGTTACGGCGAGGAGGGCTTCTGCGTGTTCAACAAAACCGAAGAAATTCATCCGGATGAGGAGCCGAAACGTCGGGCGCTCCGCCGGCCGGGTGCTGGTGATGAAGTAAGGGATGACGCTGGCACGTCCCATCCGCCTGCCAGGCGGTCGCCCGGCAGTCGAGACGACTCCTCGGTTCCTGTTGCAGGATCTTCTGTGGCGATGCAGTAGGGGTGGGATCCTTTGTGGCGAAACCGTCGCCCACGACCGCGCAGTTGCGTGCCACGCGGCGCGATCTCTGGGAGCGGTTACCGGGTGCACGAGGGCTATAAAAGGAAGGCGATGGCCACGTGGGAGGAGTTTGCTTCACTCCGCCCCATCGCCTCCACGCTCCCGAGCCTTCCGCCGCAACCTCCGCGCTCCTCTTCTCCTTCTTCTTCTCCGGCGAAGCGGTTGCTCCACCGGCGCAGCACCTCTCCTTCCGGCGCGCGGTAGCAGCGGACGCGGCGACCACGGGCCACCACCACTCGATGCCGGCGATGACTCCTGCTCCTCCCGGCACGCTGGAGCCCGAGATGGCCGAGGGGAACGACGGTGGCGGCGACTGGCGCGGCTCCCACATCACCGCGGAGGACATCGAGGGCCTCCGCGCACGCGGGCTCCTGTCGATGGAGGAGCGCGTGGGGGTGCGCCTCGCCGCCGAGGACGAGGTGGTCCCTGCTGCGCGCGCTGGTGAATCGGTGGTCTTCATGGACCACTTCAACCGCGGGCTCGCACTGCCGGCGAGCGCGTTCCTCCAGAGTTTCCTTCAGCTGTTCGTCCTATAGCCGCATCACCTCGGAGCCAACTCCGTGGCGACGCTGACCTACTACACCACCGTCTACGAAGGGTGGCTCAGCATCTGGCCGTCCCTTTCTCTCTTCTGCCGGCTCTTCTAGCTCCGCGGCTGATACCTCGGCGACAAGGAGGAGCTCGGCTTCGTTGACTGTGGAGCTGCGATCGTCTACCGCCGGTCGCGGACGGAGCTGCCGGGTTACAAGAAACCGGACACGGTGAAGGACTGGCAGCGGACATACTTCTACATCCGCAACCTGAAGGCGGGCGAAGAACACATCCGCCTGCCGGCCTTCCAGCCGGTCGCCCCAGTGAGGGACAACTGGGGCGTGAAGAAGTACGGCGACCAGGCGGACGTCGACAAGATGCTCGAGCGGCTCGAATCCCTCTTCAGGAGTCGACTGATGC
The DNA here is from genome assembly GCA_947311845.1 of Poa pratensis. Lineage (NCBI taxonomy): Eukaryota > Viridiplantae > Streptophyta > Magnoliopsida > Poales > Poaceae > Poa > Poa pratensis. Next base: position 10,787,849 of record CAMZMU010000090.1, read on the forward strand.
CGCCGTTGCCGGCTGCTCGACCTCCATGGCGGACCGGGTGGATCGGCTTGGGGTCGATGCTTGCGCGCTGGCCTTTGCGACCGGGAGGCTCTGCAGGTACGTCTGGCCCGGCCAGGGAATTCCCATTGTCCTGGCCGAGCTGGCGCGTCATCTTGCTCTCGCACCGGTTGCGGTGCAGGAGCTGCAGGAGTCAGTCGCGCGTGGCGGGGCATTGTGGGCCGTGTCGCTGCTCAAGTCCTGGTATCCGGCTGCCGACTTGGAGCTACTCAAGGTGGGCTTCCGGGATGAAGACACGTACGATGAGCTGAAGCAGCGACCGGACTTCCGTGATGCCGCCTGCACCATCGCTGACTTCGTCGACCTTGCAGACTTCATCCCCGATAGGAAGCCAACCCTCCCGGACAAGGACTCGGAGGCTGAGTACGCCGAGGAGGATGACGGCGATGAAGTCGAGGAGTCGGCGAAGGACTCCAAGGGGAAGGCTGCCGAAGTAACCGGCTGCTCCAAAACTGGCGACGTGGCCAGCTCCTCCAAGGCCGCCGAATGAAGACCTCGGGATGCCGAGTTGCCGCTTGTACCCTCGTAGTTTCTTATGAACTTGTCTTATTTGTCCCCGGGATGCCGGGCGTACTTGTTTAGAACCTCTGGCACTTATGTCGTGACTTGTGTGGAGCTTCGTCTCCTTTACTTTGTTTCTGCTCAAAGTTTCTCGCGATTGCTTTTGCCTCTTTACCCTCACTATCCCCCGAGATTCGGCTCGGCTGGCGCAGCGAGTCGAGTTGAATCTGAAGTGTCTTCGATGGTTCGCCCGACTGCCCGTGGCAAGCGGGTTTCCGCGCACTAGCCCCCGAGATTCGGCTCGACTGGCGTAACCAGTTGAGTCGGATCTGGACTAGGATAGTTTCGATAGCTTACCCGGTTGGTCGTGCAGCTGGGTTTTCGCGCACTAGCCCCCGAGATTCGGCTCGACTGGCGTAGCCAGTTGAGTCGAATCTGAACTAGGATATCTTCGATAGCTTGCCCGGCTGGTCGCGACAGCCGGGTTTTCGCGCACTAGCCCCCGAGATTCGGCTCGACTGGCGTAGCCAGTTGAGTCGAATCTAGACTAGGATATCTTCGATAGCTTGCCCAGCTGGTCGCGACAGCCGGGTTTTCGCGCACTAGCCCCGAGATTCGGCCCGGCTGGCGTAGCCAGTTGAGTCGAATCTTGGACTAGGATATCTTCGAGAGTTTGTGAGGCCGACAAAAAACGACACATAGAACCTTCGTTAGATCGTTAGTCCGCAAAATCGAAAAGGTTGCACTTTTTAGTTTCAGTTTTTATTCGATTAGGGGCCGGCTCACCCTTGTTTTGCTGCCCGTGCCCTTCCCGTGTCTCGGCTCTGTGACCCCTGCTCTTGCCGGCTGAACTCTGCAGCCGGATCCGAAGAGAGGGTCGGCTGGCTGGGCGCACGGTACTGAGATCTTTGAGAGGCTAGACGCAGGCGAGCGAAAGCGCGGTTTTTCTGTCGCGAGCCGGAGATGTTTCTTTCTTATGGGCCTTTCGCGTGTGCCCCCTAGCCGGTTTCTGGCCAGCGTGTCAGCCGGGTTGCGGTCTGCAGCCGGATCCGAGAGTAGGCGTCGAGGTTGAGCACGCTACTAAGCTAGCGTAAGCGAGAATCGATGGTCGTCTAGCCACAGTTTTTCTGTCGCGAGCCGAAGATGCTTCTTTCTTACGGGCCTTTCGCGTGTGCCCCCTAGCCGGTTTCTGGCCAGCATGTCAGCCGGGTTGCGGTCTACAGCCGGATCCGAGAGTAGGCGTCGAGGTCGAGCACGCTACTAAGCTAGCGTAAGCGAGAATCGATGGTCGGCTAGCCACAGTTAGGAACAAAGAAACAACACTGAAACAACGGCAGCCCCCGAGTGTGCGCTCGGGAGTGCTAACTTTTACTCAAAAGTAACAACAGGGTGTTATTCTTGTTCTAGGAGTAGAATGGCCTGAGGAGGCTAGCGTTCCACGGGCGTTCCCCCTCCTCGTAAGGGGTAAACGGCTTGTTCTTTTTCTCCTCGCGTACGTCTGTGAGATAGTACGCATTGTTGTGCAGGCTCTGCTGATGATGAACGGGCCCTCCCAAGGGGAGGACAGCTTGTGGAGCCCCTTGGTGTCTTGGATCCATCGAAGCACTAGGTCTCCTTCGCGGAACATGACTGGGTGCACTTTCCGGCTGTGGTACCGGCGCAGATTCTGCTGGCACATGGCCGATCTGGACAAGGCCAGTTCTCGTGCCTCCTCAAGGAGGTCAACGCCGTCTTCGTTTGCCCTCTTGGCTTCTTTCTCCGTGTAGAGGATGGCTCGAGGGGAGTCGAAGTCGATGTCAGTCGGCAAAGACTGCTTCCGCGCCGTAGACGAGGAAGAAGGATGTGTAGTTCGTCGAGTGGTTGGGTGTGGTCCTGAGGCTCCAGAGTACATGCGGGAGTTCTTCAATCCAGCATCCGGGTGTTCGCTCGAGTGGGTTGACCAGTCGGGGCCGGATGCCGGCTAGGACTAGGCCGTTTGCTGTCTCCACTTGGCCGTTCGACTGGGGATGGGCCACCGAGGCGAGGTCCAGCCGGATGCCCTTCTTGCCGCAGAAACTGTTGAAGACGCCCTTGGCGAAGTTTGTGCCGTTATCGGTGATGATGCTGTGCGGGTATCCGTAGCGGTAGATGATGTCTTGGAAAAAGGTGATGACCACCTGGCCGTCCCACCTCTTTACTAGCTTGGCCTCGATCCACTTGGTGAACTTGTCCACCGCTATAAGGAGGTGAGTCATGCCGCTTCGTGCTGTCTTGAAAGGACCGACCATGTCGAGCCCCCAGACGGCGAATGGCCAGGTGATGGGGATGGTTTGCAGGGCTGCAGCCGGCGTATGTTTCTGCTTGCTGAAGCGCTGGCAGCCGTTGCAGGCGCGGACCATCTGCTCGGCGTCGGCTAGAGCAGACGGCCAGTAGAACCCGTAGCGCATGGCCTTCGAGGTGATCGACCTGGATGCGGCGTGGTGTCCGCATTCGCCCTTGTGGATGTCCTTTAGCAGGCGGCGCCCTTCTGCTGGCTCGACGCACCGCTGGAAAATGCCTGTCGTGATGCGCTTGTAGAGCTCGTTGTTGATGATGGTGTAGGCCTTGGAGCGGCGCAGGACCTGCCGCGCGTGCACCTCCTCCTCTGGTAGTGTGCCGTGGGCGAGGAAGTCGAGGAACGGTTGCACCCAGGAGGGAACTTCGTGGATGGTGAAGACGCCGGCTAGCGCCAGCTGGGCGGATTTTGGATCCAGCTGCGTAGCCCCCGGGTGTGGCGTTGCAGCCCCGGGTTTACTTTGGTCTTGTCGATGAGCTCAGGGACGGGTGCGGCTGGCGCCTCATAGCCGGGTGGGTCCAAATGACATGGTGGGGAGACAGCCCCCAAGCTTGCTTGTCCGGCTGGTGGGCTTGCAGCCCTCGGGATGACGATGGATTCCGAGTCGGGTGACGGTGTGATGGATGGCTTGTAGACATGCTCGAGGGAGACGCCGGCTGGAATGGCTCGCCGGGTGCTGCTGAGCTTGGCGAGCATGTCAGCTGTCTCGTTGTTGGCACTGGGTACATGGTGGAACTTGCATCCCTCGAAGCAGGCGCAGAGCTGCTGCACGAAGAACCGGTAGGAGGCCATGTTGGCGTCCTTGGCATCCCAATTTCCCGAGATTTGCTGGATCACTAGGTCCGAATCGCCGAAGCATAGGATACGCTGGATGCTTATTGCCTTGGCGAGTTTGAGGCCGTGGATGAGGGCCTCGTACTCGGCAACGTTGTTGGAGGCCTTGAAGTGGATCTGCACGGTGTACTCCAGCTGGTTGCCCTTGGGCGATGTGAGGACGATTCCGGCTCCCAGACCTTCGTACATTTTGGAGCCGTCGAAGTGCATCCGCCAGTGCGCGGAGTCGGGCACAGGCGGCAGGTATTGTGTTTCCGCCCAGTCGACGATGAAATCGGCGATGAGCTAGGACTTGATGGATGTTCTTGGCTGGTACAGGACCGTGTGCGGGGCCAAGTCGACTGCCCACTTGGCGACCCGACCGGTTGCGTCTTTGTTGCCGATGATGTGATAAGGGGTTGCCCGATCTTCTCAGTGAGCCGATGATGGGTGGATGATGGATAATCTCCAGAGCGCAACACAGTGGAGAGGTTGAATTCCTGAGCGCAACACAGAGGAACTTGAAGATAGATGAAAGATTCAAGCAATTCAATCTAGGGTTTATCTTTAAACGTGGTCCTGCATTTACAAAGAGGTTCCTAAGTATATATGGGGGCTGGGGGATCAATCCCACGCCCAAAATCACGACCTAGTTCGACTCAAACCGGATACAAACCGACCTAAAACAGTTCGGTCTCGAAACAGGCACGCAGGCCCGTTTTCACTAAATCGGATAATCTGAGTTACGGGTAAATCGGATATTCCGATTGGCTACAGTACCTCGGGGCGTATTACACGACTTAAATTGGATATTCCGAGTCATGGTGACTCGGATATTCTAACTGGCTCCAGTACTAATTTCTCATGGTTTCGGATATTCCGGTTCAAGAGTGAACCGGATATTCCGATTGACTCCAGAACGCATTTTCTCCGTCTTCCCCTCGTGTGCATGCCTCCCGCTCCTCCCTCGCGCCATGGGTGACGTTGTGCTCCAATTCTTCTCGCGCACCTTCTTCTCCATGCGCCATGACCTCCATTAACTCAAACCTATTGATACACGGAAACAATACTTTAGGTAGTATAACATTCTTATAAATCAAAGTATCATGTCTAACTAGGAATGAGTTCACCTTATAATAATCATCAGTTAGGCTTAATATTTCCTTCCAGTTCAAACATGAATAATCACCATAATCCACATACATATCCTCATCATCCTCCCTTTCTTCATGAAAAGCCGTCCTCGGCTTTGGATAAGCTGAAAGTGGAAGAAACAAAAAGAACAACGTGTACGCAGAGTATATGTATACATAGCACATATAATTGTCAGAAGGGACCAAAGAAAATCTCAGCAATAGGCAATCATAATTGCAAGTATAAGTGACATTCATAAAATCATGATCAAAATGAGACACACATATGTGGACAATCTTATTATTCAGTATTAAATCCAGTGTCCTCACAGAAGATCTATGATCAAATTTCATACGTTCATGGTAAAACCAACTCAACATAAGCACAGTTAGATACCATGCTTCAACTGCGCTACTCTGATATCTATTATATAATTAAAACACAAGACAATCAACGGTGGAGATTTGTCATGATATAACTATGACCTATAAACGGTGGAGATTTACCGGCATAAGAGACAGCTCACGTTATTCCGCATGGAAATTAAAAGGTGCGGATATATGTCCCGCCTCAGCACGTTAGAGAATCTGGAAAGAAAAAGGCTAAGTTTAGGAAACTACACCGTAGGTGTTTGGCCTGACCACGTACGTGGTTCTATCGAAGCAAACGGACAATAGGATTCAATATTCCTCATGTAATATTTAAGCACATATACTGACCATAGAAACGAAAGAACGTGCACGCCTTGACACCACCAAATACGACGACGTAAGGCAAATAGAAGGCATGGCGACCGATCGAAGCCGAGCTGTACGTGGGACAACGCCGGCCGGCGACGTATCTGGCGATCAAAAGACGGAACCTGATGGCGACCTCACGACGCCAATGTTTCCGGCGACCACAAGATGGAGCGTAGGATCACGAAGGAGCCCAACAGCTCTTATCGATGGAGTCGTTCCTCCTCTAGGGGTTCCGGCACTTCCGATGGTACTCGATGTATCTCGATCGGCCGGAGATTTTGTAGATTGATGGATCACCGTCGGCGGCGACGGAGCATCAAGGAGCTCGGCCTCCGGTGGTTCCAGCAGTTTGGATGGTACACGATGTATCTGAATCGGCCGGAGAGTTTTAGATTGATGGATCACCGTCGGTGCCGTCATCATGCACCCAAGCATCATCACCAGCAACTTCAAGGATCCTATCCCCTGATGGATGCGAGGAACAATATAGCATCGATCGGCTAAAAAAAATCAGATTGATTGATCGTCGTCGTAGCACAATTAACTAGCGGAGAACATATACATGGATCCAGGATCATATCCGGCAGTGAGCGGCAGCACAACTGACGGCAGATTTGTTCTTCGGATAATAGACATGAACATCACCGAGCCCGCAAAGGCGCGAAGCACAACTTGCAGAACACAGGTCTCATCTAATCGTCGCGTCCCCTTGAACAGAGAATCGCCAGCCGGTACAAGGCCGTAATCCATTGCTGCCATATCTTCTCCGGTCTTCCCATGCTCATCCGTCTCCGCGTGGCAGCGAGGGCCGAAGTGCCGAACTCTGCGATATATGTGTAAATATAAATGAGTATTGTTTCTTCAGCATGTACCGTGGCTTCTCCATGTATCGTGGCGCGTCACTCCACAGGTATGGAAGAGTGTCTACTCGGTCCCCATCTCAACTCAGCCTGATCGAGAAGATATTGTAGATTACAATGCAGTCTCTCATTGTTTTGGTACAAAATCATTTAAGCAAGGGAAGCTGGCACAAATATTTCCAACGGCTGCAACTTAGCCAGGATATTACTACGTACTTGGATGAAAATCATATCTCTCATCACCAATTAGTTTTGCTAGGGAAACCAACATCCAATATGTCATCCAATCGATTACTGAGCTGCCAATAATCTGATCTAGGCATGCATGCAAAACAAAGCATCGGGTGTCCATCTTGGTTCCCACATGTTGGTGTCATGGTCTCTAATCTATGGCGTGTGAGCATTGCATTTCTCCAACATCCTTCATGTATGTTTCTTCATGAACTAATTAATCTAATCCGCAGACTATGCTGAACCCTATCTGGACTCTTTGATCGATTCTTTTATATTCTACCAAAAGGACTACACTAGGCCATCTAAGAATCTCCTATGGACGCCTATGCTTTTCCTCAACTAGGAGACGAAGCGCGGCGATCTGTCGTCTTTGCTCGCGGAAGGCATGGGAGAGGAGGCCGTCAGCGTGGAGCACCGCGACAAGATGGAAAACGTCGATCTGCATCATATGCTTGCAGCACGAACTTAAGAGAAGCCCGTCGGTGTGGAGCACTGGACTAGACGGTGGAAGTCATCACATAATAGCTGCATGTCCAGCGACTGATGACACAAAGGCATGGGCTCTATTCACAGATGGTGGTGACCCGCAACAGGTTTGGATTCAATGTTTTGATGATTTGTTCAAACTGCACCTATTTTTCTTACACATCCTAGGTTTGGTTGTTAAAATATTTGGGCTTCATTTACAACGCATGAGCTGAATTTTTAAATTGTAGAAATCAATTCATTACGTATTGTCCGACACAAATATTGAGACTCAGGTTGAAGCTCGAGGCCATTATGGTGCAGGAATTTCTGGGGTGGTCTTCGGAGATTTGGACACTGAAAAAACATATCAGTATGATTTTTTAAAATCTTCGTCTCTTCCATTGAACTAAACATAAAAGATTAAAGGATCAGCCATAGAAATACTAATGTTCCATCATGTTCATTAGTTTTGTTCAAAGTACATATCAGGTCAAGATTTTGGTAAAATGAGCTGACCAAATACTTTTACTCAGTGTGGTGACATAAGTTCTTCGTGGATTAGTGATACTAATGAACAAAACTAACTGAATATCGTTTAATTTGCAGCACTAACAGAATTGAATGCATACATCTGTAATTGAGTTAAATATCTCGAAAGGAAGCCCAAGAACCGCACGAGTAATTCAAAGTGGAAGATGTGGCGGATGGCGCAGTGTCCATGTGGCGAGCAAGATAGTGAAATTCCATAGTCGACTCAAGGTGAATGTAAGTTGTTTCGTTACATGGAGCAGAAAAATCAACTCTGTTACTTTCACTGGATAGTCAACGGATATTTTCAAGTGAGACTACAGAAACCTTCTTTTACCACTAATGTTTAGAGGTTGATCAATTGATCCTTCATCATTATCATAATTGATACCAAATCAGTCAACATACAAATTTTGGTTCTCCTCACAGGATAATTTTGGTTCTCAACAAATACTCGGGCCAAAAGGGCGCAAGACCATATAGATATATTGTGGAACACTGATCTACGAGACAATGACTTCCTGTGAAATAATGCATACAGTTAAGAACTCATTGGGTGGTTAGGAAATCAAGAAACCATATACACATGTCGTTGAGCAGGATTAAAAAATTAATAAGAACTAGCAGGGTCGCCCGCGCATTTGCGCGGCTAGACTATCTATTATATATTTCGGTACCACTTTTTTCAAAATTTAGAAAAACAATATACTTTATTTATATATAAATTTAATACTTAAAAATTCATTAATGTTATGCAATCTGCCCATTTGCACTATTATATTTTATAGGAATGATTAAATATTTTGTCTCACATTGTCTAGCTCTTAGTTCTCCTATCACATAATGTAGACTACTATGAATAATTTGTCTCTCAAATAATTTATGGTTTTAAAATATTTTATAGGAATTTTCAAAATATTTTGTCTCTCAAATAATTTATGGTTTCATTATACTCTTAGATATTCAGCTTTTTTTTTATTTCTCAGTATCATTTATATTGCATGGCCTAAACATCTATTGATTTTTTTTTGTATTGTCTTTTGCGTCTAACAAAATATTGTTTTGATTGTTTTATTTATTTTCTATATTCTTCGTCGCTTTCCACGTCTTTAAAATTCACGAATCAGAATTGAGTTTTATTTAACTCACAATTTCAATTCGGATCTTTTTAGGGATTAGATGATGTTTTCCTATAGTCTCATTTGTTTCTGTTGACATTTTTCATTTTTTGAAATACATATATGTACCCAATTTTTTTTATCTTACTATGGTTATCTAGAAAAAAAATCATACTTATTACTTGTAGTTTATCCAATCATTAGTTTTTCATCTCTTTGTTCAGAAAATGCTCCTATTCCGCCCGGTAAAATACCTTTGTCAATAGTCACTCATAGCTCTATAAGAGTAAATCACGGACCAGCAACAGTCATCTCTACATCTCTCTTGTGAAAGTTCAGCAAGAAAATCCCTTTCTATTAAAAAAAAGAAATTTCAGCAAGAAAATCCCTTTCTATTATTGAATCGACTGTACCCAATGTGCCAATCTATTTGGCTTCCCGTCCATCTCCATAGCTTGCCAGCCTGCCAGGCCATGCTCTTGGAGGCGTGGCTTGACCAAGGAGGGGACGCGCGCTGGAGCCGCCGATATGGCTTTGCCCACCGGCGAGGCTGCACGTCGCCGTCGTCGATTTGGAAAGGTAGGAGAGGCACTCGCGTGGCCGCCGCGGCAGAGGCGCACGATAGCCCGCAGCTCGGCCATCGATGGCGGGAGCGTCCACACAGCCGGCAGGTCGATCTTCGGAGGACGCAGCTGCAGCACGGGAGCCGAGTGGAGCGCCACCGCGTCAGCCCCGACGACTCGATCTGAAGACCCCAGCTCAGCGAGCCGCTCGCGTCGCCATTATTTAGTGGCGGCAGCTGCAGCCTGCATTCGGCAGGCAAGGCTAGTCTCACCCTGCAGTGCTGCATGGTTGCTTCCGCATTTCTATTTGTATTTTTTAAAATTCCCCAATTTCGGTTACATGATAATCCTTTGTTTGGTCACTGATTTTAGCATTGGATCTAATTTCAGCAGGAATGGTGGTGTCAATGGGAAACATAACAGTAGCAATAGAGCCAGTTCATCTGACTATACTTGTCTCGTTGAGCTTGGCGTATGAGGAGGCACAGGTAAATCAATCATCCTTCTCCATCCCATGTCAAAATTTTATCCCAGATGAGAAATAAGAGATAAAACCTCCATGCTATAACAATTTTTTGAGATCGATTTAAGGGACATTTAGATTTTGTACTATTCGAGAGATGTGGATTTTGATACTATTCATGAGAGAGATTCTAGTATCTGATTGTGGCTTCTGGAGGTGCTTAATAGAAATATGATAGGAGGGTACCACGGTTGATTCCATTGTTTGATCTCGGGTATTCAAATAATATGGCATATGATGTTCCAAGAAATATTTATGTAGCTATTTAAAATGAACCATGTCCAGGAAGTAGATGTGTACCTGATAAAGCATGGCAAGGATGTCTCAAACTCTATATAACCAAGCAGGAACAGTCTAGCTGAACTGAATATTTGTAACTCCTATTACAATTTTTTTCCAGTTGTTTTCAATTGGACATTCATTATCATCGATCAGCAGCTTCAATCCTTTTTTGTTTCTGACTCTGGATAATGCCACATATTGTTTCCCATGTTGGAATACTCGATTGGTCAAATATATTCCTACCTTGTTCAAGTTGACAATGGCTCTTATTTACAGTCCTTGCGAAGCAGACTGAGAATGGATATATCCTTCATTTCGAATTCCTTCATTTCTGCATGAATTTCCATTTTGAGTCGCTGGGTGATATGATGATCTGTGGTATGCATAACTTTTCGTCAACGTGTGTTTCTGTCATTATTTTCTCCTCGATGTACTTGCTTCCAAGTTGTGTTATTTTCATTCTTGTTCCTTTGCATAAACATGCAGCTTGGCGTATGTTGCGTAGGCGCATCACCGGCAAAACCTACCATCAGTTATAGCTCATGGTCTCGGATTGCTGGGAATTTCAAGGTGTTGAGAAACTCAGTAGGATACATGTTTTCCATGTTCATGTTATTCGTTGCTTCCTTGCACAGGAATTCTGGCTTCGGTATGTCACCTCTTCACCCTGTATCTGGCTCATTTCGTGGACATAGTATTGCTCTTTATTCTAGGAAATCCCGCTCACGTATTATTGCAGCAATTTTGGCTATGTGCTTTGAACTCTTTCTTATTTCCGATTTTTCCTTTATTTATGTAGCAGTAGGTCCTTCAGCATTTTATAAATCAATCCTCTCGTTCATATGATGTTGTTTTGCGTTGCCTATTTGTGGTATACACTCTCCAAATTTAATGACATTTTTTTTTGTATTCGATCATTTGATAAACACTTCAGCGTGTTTTGTGTTACCTCAAATATTTCAAAGTGATTCGATAGGTACGATCTTATGATTTAAGCATTAACTATCTGCTCTCTCTCCTCACCTTGGTTATAACTGGTAGTATTTTTCTTAAGTCGCCTCCTAGTAGTACTGTCATCCCACCAAATGTCCTTTCATGCCTGTTTTCATTTGTGAACCTGGGAATATATCTCTAAGGCGTTTACCTAGTGCCCAGATGCAATGTTTCTTTGCCATAGGAGGTTCATCTAACAGTATAAGTGAGGTACTCTTTAGCAGTTCAGTCAAATGTGAGACTTTCTTTCTTTCATATGTTTCTTCGGTGATAATTAGTGACATGCGGAACCTTGAGTGTGTTGTTCTGTCACCTTGTAGAAGCCAGGCTGCAGTGCCGCATGATGCAAATTCAAGCACTATCTTTCCCTCTAATCTATGCTTTGTCGTGATTGCTTTCCACAGATATGTTTTTCCCGTGCCCCTGTAGCCTTCCACATATATTTGGTTTCCTAGCCTTTTTTCAACTGACTGAATCATAGGGTTTTTTTTCTCGTCTTGGTTAAGATTTTTTATGATGGTTTGGTGCTCACCCTTAGTTTGTCCATGTGGTAGCTGACCTCCTCATTATTAGTCTGTTCGCAAGTACTTGCTCGGAAGCATTTAGTAAGTAGTCCTTTTGTATGTAGAACATATGAAATTTGATACTTTCATGTGAAAAAGAGTAATCTAACTAAATATTAATACTGCACCCTCGAAATAGGTTTCGATATGTAAGCTGTCAAGACTTTTGTTGTTCCTTGATAATACATATGTGAATTTAATAAGAAATAAGTAATCTAACCAATCAATAATTCACAGGAAAGCAGGTTGTTTGTAATAAAATTGCATTTGGGAGGGGAAAATTAAACAGACATGAAGATTGCAGTTGTTACCTCAAGATTGTGGCCACTACCCAAAGTTGACGCGTGCCTTTGATCTGCTAGTGTCGTGCGATCGATTTGTGGATACAACGGCGCTGGTAATGCGATCGATTTGCCGTTGCAACCAACCATTGTCAAGGTGCCTTCGATCTGTCGTTTGCATGTCGGGAGGGGAAGATTAAACACACATGAAGATTGCAGCTGTTTCCTGAAGATTGTGGCCGTTACCCAAACTTGACGCGTGCCTCTGATCTGCCGGTGTCGTGCCATCGATTTGCTGATACAACCAAACCGATCTGCCGGTGTCCTGCCGCACTGTCGTACAATCGATTTGCAGATGCAACCAACCAATGTCAAGTTGCCTTCAACCTGTCGTGCGGCGTATCCCTGTGGCACCTTTGATTTGTAGATGCAACCGCGAGCATTGTCGACATGTCTCAGACGTACATGAGCATCTGTCGCCGCTCCAATGTCCTATACGTCTGGGTTGATCTCGATTCGCTGGGTGTGCAAGCGTGTATGTTCGTCGGGGCGTACATGAGCTTTATTAATCTAGCGATTTATCCTACTCAATCCCCATTGGTCCGTGGATCAGGGTCTTTCTTTTAATATTGAATGTGCGTGTTGACGTCGGAACCTTTCCGTGTCCGTCTGTTTTTCAGATTGCGTGCGTGTGGATGTTGGACATGTAAAATCCCATAGATCCGTATCGCTTGCTTTGGTATACGTGGTTGCTAAAATCTCCACCGTTTGTAAATCTTGGATTTACGGTGGTAAATCTTCACCGTTGGTTGTTTGTTGTTTTAATAATATAATAGATAGATAGATTATAGCCCATCCACAGTTCAGCCTAGCTAATCTAGAGAGGATGATGACTTTGAGTAAAGATAATCTGTGTGGAAAACAATACATGGTACTTAATATAACATTCCTCTGAACCTGAAAATCATATATTTATCTATGATAGTGTCTTCTACCTTTATAACCAAGATAAATAGTTGTCAAATGACCCTTCTGTTTTCTTCAAACCAGCAACTGTTATTTGTCTCCTGGTTCTCCTCGAGGTAGCTTTGAAACAAATAGTGTGTACTAATTGGGTAAAAACATTTAATGTGCGAAATTGATGTAGCAATGGCATAAATGATTTCGAACAGGCACCATACTAAAATTTCGAGTAGCCCCACACATCTACACCAGCTCATAGAAGATCCTCATTTTTATTTTGACTATTGCAACTTTGAGGATATTTCCTTTATTCTTGAAAGAATTTGACAGTGTCATCGAAGATGAGTAACTTCAATATATGGTGTAATTGTCCCAAGTAGGAATTAATAATAGAATATGAAATATGAAGAACAAATAGAAGGGTCTCACGCAGGTTGCAGTTTCGTGAGATGGCCGAACCTCAAATCACATCCAAGTGAAGCGTCGACATAATCTGGATCAATCAGCCATTCCATGTGTGTGGGTGACACCTTCTGCGAGCATGATCCGACGGTTAGATGGTCTACATAAATCCTTGTAGGTGTCAGATTAATTTTGCATTGGCAGTTCTGCAAGAGAGCAATGAAGAGTTGTCTGACTCTTTACAATCATTGTGTTCTCCACACAAAGTAGACTATTACTTGAATCTCAAAACTGATACTATATATGTTGATTACCAATGTTGTGCCACCTTCTGTAATGGTCTTGACATAATATTCCTATGTACCTGGCAAAACATTGTCTCACCTGCAAGATCTTAAGAAAAAACTGATCGAATATGCTAAATATATGAAGAGCAAGTGCCCATTGATATTACCAGAAGCTCTCCGTGCCTGTGGCTTTTGTGTGGCTTTGACCGTCGCCGTCACTGTCGTGCCTCCTAATTCCAATGATCCATTGATTCAACTATCAAACATCAAGATGGTCACCGTTTGCCGATCGTCCGTGCCTTCGATGACCAGCGCACCGTAATCGCCTGGGCGAGTTTCCTGATCGTTTGTTCCATCAAAACATCAGATGTCGTCGTGGCTGCCCTACTCAGTTCGCCGCCGTGCCTTGGATGACCAGCGCACCATAATCGCCCGGGCATGACTGCAGGTTGTTCCTAGAGTTAGTGCAGAGCTTATAATCCTTTGCTTGCGTGCTTCCGAATAGCTGGGCGTAATGGCGTTCTCGATCGAGGGTCAGGCGGCGTGTGTTGCTTACGAATAGCAGATGCATATTCCTACCATCAGTTAATGTGGTTTTGTATCCTTGTACGTGAATATCATCTCGTGCCGGCCGGACAAACATTAATTAATCAGACTCCAACTTGTATACGTCTCGGTAGTTTTTTTTTTTGACTTGTCTCGATAGTTCATAGACGTGGGGAAGGAGGACAGTGCATACGAACATAAAAAGATCGGCACCGGCCGGACATCTGGATATTTAATCTTGACCGTTATTTTTTATTTGATTAGGCCTTGCTAATCCAGTCCGTTGATTGTTTGTTGTTTTAATAATAAAATAGATTCTAAAATATAGTTAAAAAAACAGTTGAGTAGCAAAGTCAAGAACAAAACAAATATGACACTTCAAGTTCATATACGAATCGTAGGATAAAAAATTGGAAAAAAAAACAATTTTCATATGAACTCCAGTTAAAGGCCATAGAATTGCGTGCATAGATAAATCTGGAAATAAGATAGAAACACAATTGGATGTCCAATTTAGAAAAAAATATTGATTACATACACACATTTCAAAAAAAAAGAGGAATATACAAAACAAAAGCCAACGTGTAACGCACATGAAGTCCATATATGGGTAATGTCTAAATAAATTTATGTGAAGTTTAGTAGTTGCAATATTAAATAATATAGTCTTTAAATAGCACGAATTTTTGTAACTTAGCCTTCATACGTACTCGAATGTAATTCCATAAACAAATGATTAACTGATGAATGCTATCACATGAATAACTCAGTAGTATTTCGGTAAGAACGATAGAATGTCATTCCGTTTTCTACGGTGAAAACAGGTAATATCAAATACATCTAGCCGCGCAAATGTGCAAAACTAATTAGGTTACTCGGGTGATCATGTGCAAAACTATCACCACCGATTATAAACATGAGAGCAGTAGAAACGCTTTACAAACTAAAGTGTGATAAATGAGTGGAATCTATATTAAATTCTTATTTCTCTTAAATGGTCTCAATAGATGGTATCAAACAAAATATACATTATATGTCAAATGGAAAAACTCACATTGCTTGCCGCGCATTTGCGCGGGCCATCCAGCTAGTTTAGAACAAAGTAATGACCATGTAGTAGCACAATTAGATATATGGCCATGCTCATGAATCCCAGTATTGAAGATGCAACTCAATTTGCAGATATAAGTGAAGCATAAATCAGTTTGGGACAAAGAATATGTATGTACATAATCACATTAAAATCTAGGACGATCAAAATAGGCCAACAAAGGTGATATGACCTTTGTTCGCTGTAGTACATCAACTAGACTAGAATACATCATATTATCATGAAAATTAGGTATTGTCCCAAAGCAAAAAGATTCCGGCACATAGCATATATGACTGAAAACATAATGTTTTAGTTCAGCAATTTTATCATAGGTAATGCATATGTGACCCACCAAAAATTTCTCGTGCATGCTATAATCACCAATTAAATAGAATCGGAAACAATTGGCATAGGTGCTAGAATTTACATATGAAATTTCAGAAATCTTATTCATAGCACAACTCATGGTAAGAGGTTCTTCTAGCATTATGTAATACAAAACATCAGTTGGTGGTATCTTCGCAAGGATTTATTTATGTGTAATCAGTACCACATGCTCAACATTCGAAATGTTCAAGTCCTCACATGGTTCTAAACTACGTGTGTATGTCAAATCATAAGAAT
This sequence comes from Poa pratensis, assembly GCA_947311845.1. Lineage (NCBI taxonomy): Eukaryota > Viridiplantae > Streptophyta > Magnoliopsida > Poales > Poaceae > Poa > Poa pratensis. Next base: position 10,803,736 of record CAMZMU010000090.1, read on the forward strand.
CAACCAGCAAAGATGTATACTCACAAAGTGGCACGCATGCTGGCTGCAACTCCAAATCAGTACCTATATCAATGGCAATCTCGTCAGATGTAGTAGGCACTGAAACATCTTCCTCAAGTGGTGATGCAGGTTGTAGACTTGACGGCTCCCTTTCTTCAAAAGCAACCTGCATATCACAAGAAACAACAGTAGGAGTAGAGATGATTATATTAGTAGAAATATCCTCACATGGCCAATCATCAACTACACTCATGTGTTCTTTTTCTCTCTTACTCTCAAATTGGATGCACTCATCCTCACGTTTAGTGGAATCACACAGCTCACTTTTTATAACACTCTCACTCAATTTGGCTATGTGGCTCTCATTCTCACATGGGATTTGATGCACACGATGGTCAAGATGACATATAATGGAGATGTCACCGTCCATGATGACCTTGTACTTAGCGGACAAACTGAATTCTTTCCTCCTCTCCTGACGAAGAAGATGATACTCATGAAAATCATTGGCTGCATTACGCCGCAGTCCACTCCGCTTCTTGTTCCAGAGGAATAAAATATTCTTGACCTCAGGACGAGCTCGAACTTGAAACTTCTTACACCAGGGATCTCCCAAAAGAATGTGACAAGAATCAAGTGGCACTGGGGATACATCACAGCACACAACCTCCGTATGATCATCGAAGGTAAAAGGAACTTCAGCAGTGTGGGAAATTAGCAATGTGCCATATGACGAGCGTAAAAGATATGGCTTCGAACGGGCACTTTTATGTAGCTGCAATTTCTCTACAATCTCAATGCTAATCAAATTGAGATTAGAGGATCCATCAATGGCGGCAGCAGCGCATCGCTCCCCAATCCCCACACGATGGTGGAATAGGCCATCATCATCAAAAGTACCACGTTCTTCCTCCCAAAAAGCATCACTACAATATTTATGGCTGAGGAAGTGATATCGGCGTGTCTCCAATGTATCCGTAGCATTGTCTGCCATGATTAGTGACAACACAAATATGTATATATGTGGAAAACTCTCAACTCACTCCAAACCGAAAGAAATAATAGATCTTACCGTTCCAAAGTGAATTAGGATAGCTTACCAACTTGTATGAGCAGTACGTGCACGGATGTGATGCAGCGAATATTATGGGTATCAAAGTGTCACACAACAAAAACCAGGGTATTTTAGTGTAGCTTGGTAGGGATACATAACTACACAAATCTACAAATCCTAGTGCTGATCGTATGACACACTGGAAACGCACACGGTGGAGATAAACGGGGCAAAGCAACTATGAACAAGGATGTCACAATGCACAGGAAAGACACTAGCAAGTAGCTCAATTTAACAGGCACATGATTGCTCAAGTACTAGCAGTGTCACAAATGATTATGAATTTTTTTTGCACTTCGGCCTCTTTTCTTTTCTTTTTTAATACTCTCTTTTGATATTTTTTAATTTTCAATTTTCTATGGCCAGCAATGTGAAAGACACCAAGACACACGACAATGAGCAGCCTGTGAGCATAAAACGTTAGCTAGTCTTATCTAGGTAAGCTCCTAACACGGGCTGTAGAAAGGCTGTGTCTATGTTTTTCAAACAAGTGAATTTGGCTGGATGCGCTTTTTACTCACGACGATTTTGAGTGGTCGAACGTCGAAAACGGAGTTCGTTTGCAAAAGTTATGGCCGGTCCGAGTTACTGTCGGAAAACTGTCGGAAACTGTCTCCGATACGGACGCACGGCAGGGAAAACTGACGAAAACTGTGTCGCGCGTTGGCGAAAACCTGACGAAAACTGACTCGCGGCAGGAAAACGGAAACGACTCGGCACAAACCCTAGACTTCTACGACTCGGACAAGAACAAGCTACGCAAAGGAAAAACGACTAGCAACTAAAACTTGTAAATCGATGCAATCTAGGGCTAAGGCGAAAACTAAACCTAAATATTTTTTTTGTTTGGCTTTTTCTAGATAGGACGAAAAACAGTAAATCTACGGGGATGGATTTGTGGATGCTCACCGAGTAAACGCTGGAAATCTGATACCAAGATGATAAGGGGTTGCCCGATCTTCTCAGTGAGCCGATGATGGTGGATGATGGATATGTAGATAACTCGCGAGATGCTCTCGAACTCTCCGGCAGCTCCCCTGTAGCCAATGCAACAACTCTTCAACCCAATGGATATTCGCAACACCACACGCTTGCGCAACGTAGCCGCCGACCACGAGCGGTTCTGCAATCTCCCAATTCCCAGTGGAACGACAGATCACACTCAAACTTTGGTAACTATAATCTCCAGAGCGCAACACAGTGGAGAGGTTGAATTCCTGAGCGCAACACAGAGGAACTCGAAGATAGATGAAAGCTTCAAGCAATTCAATCTATGGTTTATCATTAAACGTGGTCCTGCGTTTACAAAGAGGTTCCTAAGTATATATGGGGGCTGGGGGATCAATCCCACGCCCAAAATCACGACCTAGTTCGACTCAAACCGGATACAAACCGACCTAAAACGGTTCGGTCTCGAAAAAGGCACGCAGGCCCGTTTTCACTAAATCGGATAATCCGAGTTATGGGTAAATCGGATATTCCGATTGGCTACAGTACCTCGGGGCGTATTCCACGACTTAAATTGGATATTCCGAGTCATGGTGACTCAGATATTCCGACTGGCTCCAGTACTAATTTCTCGTGGTTTCGGATATTCCGGTTCAAGAGTGAACCGGATATTCCGATTGACTCCAGAACGCATTTTCTCCGTCTTCCCCTCGTGCGCATGCCTCCCGCTCCTCCCTCGCGCCATGGGTGGCGTTGTGCTCCAATTCTTCTCGCGCACCTTCTTCTCCATGCGCCATGACCTCCATTAACTCAAACCTCTTGATACACGGAAACAATACTTTAGGTAGTATAACATTCTTATAAATCAAAGTATCATGTCCAACTAGGAATGAGTTCACCTTATAATAATCATCAGTTAGGCTTAATATTTCCTTCCAGTTCAAACATGAATAATCACCATAATCCACATACATATCCTCAACATGATGTCTCTGAGTGGGGCCGTGCTTACCACGGTGATGACGTGTTCTTGGAAGTAGTGGCGCAGCTTCTTCTCGGCCATGTGCACGCCGTACACGAGCTTCTGGTAGTGGGGGTAGTTTTGCTTCGACTGCGAGAGGACCTCGCTCACGTAGTAGACCGGGCGCTGGACCGGGTGCTCCTTGCCTTCCTATGGGCGCTCCACCACCAGGATGATGCTGACGCACCGGTTGGTGGCGGCGATGTACATGAGCATGGGCTTCTTTGGAGCAGGCGGTGCCAGGACCGGTGCCTTGGACAGTGCCTTCTTGAGCTCGGCGAAGGCCGTGTCTGCTTCGTCCGTCCAGACGAACTTGCCGTTTTCTTCAGCAGGTGGTACAGGGGCAAGGCTTTTTCTCCCAGTCGGCTGACGAACCGGCTCAGCGAGGCTAGGCAGCCGGTGAACTTCTGGATGTCTTTTAGTCCGGTTGGCCGCTCCATGCCCTCGATGGCGGCGATCTTGTCTGGGTTGGCCTTGATCCCTCGCGCGGAGACGAGGAAACCGAGTAGCTGGCCAGCCGGTACTCCGAAGATGCAAGTTGGCGAAGGTTTCTCTCAGGTCGTCGATGAGGGTGCGGCGCTCTTTGGTCTTGATGACGATGTCGTCGACGTAGGCGTGGCGTTGCGCCCGATCTGGTCGTTCAAACATTTCTGCATGCACCTCTGGTAAGTGGCGCCGGTGTTTTTCAGGCTAAAGGACATGACCGTGTAGCAGTATGCTCCAAAGGGAGTGATGAATGCGGTCTTGAGGTGGTCGTCCAGGTGGGGCTTGATCTGGTTGTAGCCGGAATATGCGTCCAGGAAGGACAGGTAGTCGCAGCCGGCCGTGGAGTCGATGACTTGGTCGATGCGCGGTAGGGCGAAGGGGTCCTTGGGCACACTTTGTTGAGGCTGGTGTAGTCGGTGCACATGCGCCAGCTGTTGTTTTTCTTCATTACCAGGACTGGGTTGGCCAGCCAGTCCGGGTGGTACACTTCCATGATGAAGCCCGCGTCGAGTAGTCGGGCGATCTCTTCTCCGATTGCTCTTCTCTTCTCCTCTCCGAAACGACGGAGAGGTTGCTTGACCGTTTTAGTGTCCGGCTTGATGTGTAAAGAGTGCTCAGCGAACTCCGTCGGTACACCTGGCATGTCTTTGTTAGACCCGATTCTCACGGAGGAATTCGATGAGCTCACCTTCCTATTTGTCGCTGAGGGTGTTGCCAATGGTGAGGAACTTTCGTCCGGCTTGCTTACGTCCAGCAGGATCAGCTTGCTATCTTTCTGGGCCTGGAATTGCGTCTCGCCCGTCTGCTTCTTTGCACACGGAACTTCCGGGTGCTCAGCTGCTACGGCGCACCTTATCTCCTTGAACTCTTCAGCCGCCACCAGCGACTCGGCGAGCTTCGTGCCGGCCGAGGCACATGCCATGGAACGCTTGAAATCGCCGGCTATGGTGATGATGCCGCTCGGACGCGGTAGCTTCATCTTCAGGTAGCCGTAGTGGGGTACGGCCATGAATTGGGCGAGAGCCGGGCGACCCAGGATGGCGTGGTAGGGGCTGCGGTGGTTCACCACCTCGAAGCGGATGCTTTCACGGTGAATTTTTTTCTTTTCTCCGAAGACGACGTCCAGCCGAACGGTGCCAATTGGTGTGCAGGACTGCCCTGGGACGATGCCGTGGAAGATCGTCTGGCTGGGATTTATCCGGGCCTCGGTTATTCCCAGCTTGTCGGCGGTGTCCTTGTACATGATGTTGATGCTGCTTCCTCCGTCGATGAGTACTCGGGAGAAGGTGACGGTGAACTCTTGCTCGGTGACGAAGGTGGGGTCCAGGAGCAGGCTGTAGCACCCGGGATTTGGCATGATGTCCGGGTGGTCCTTGGGCCCGAAAGAAATGGGCTGGTTTGCCTAGTCCATCAGCTAATGGACGACGGGGATGACCGCGTTCACTTCCGCGACGCGTAGCCGCTGGCTGCGCTTGTCGTTGCGCTCGATGACGGAGATGATGTACGCGGCGTCCTTGTTGGGGTACATGTCGCGAGATGTGCCGGCTGCGGTAGCCGGCTGTCTTGGGCGTTCGTTGTGCTGGTTGTTGCTGATGTTAATGCCCCTTGGGGAGGGGGTGGGCCGGGTGGTGGAAGCGGCGGACCCTCTCCGCGCTGCAGACGAAGAGTCCAGCTGCAGCGCGTCGTCGTGTGGCTGGCTGGCTTCCCGGTGACGCTGTGGTACCGGCACGGGCCGTTCATCATGTCCTCGAACAGGTATGTTGGCTTTGCCCACTGGCGGTCCTCGTATCGCCCTTCCGGCTTGTTCCACTGGCAGGGATTCCGGTTCCCACCGTCATTGCCAGCCGGTTGGCCTGCCTCGGTTGTGTTGATGGGACGATTTTTGTACCAACTGTCTGGTGCACCGCTTCTCTTCCGGCTGTGTCGATCTCGATCGTCGCGGCGGTCGCGGTTGTCTCTATTGTCCCGGGTGTCGCGGTTGTCGCGGCCGCCTCGGTTGTCGTTGCTGGGGCCGCCTTGCTCCCTTGCATCTGTGGAAACTATGTACATAATGGACTGCCATTCCATTTGTCATGACATAGCAAAATACTTCTGCCATCACCAATTTTACATGTGGTCAAGCTCTTGAACTCATTAATAAATGATACACAATTTCTCCACCAAAATGAACCTTTTTGGTGTTGTGTTGAAAGGATAGCACCATTCTGATAATATGCATTCCATAGCAATTGAACCCAAGGTAAATCATCTGAGTTAAAGAACTTGAGCAAAATTTTCATGAGTAGAGCTTTGTTCTATTCTCTCAAATTAATAATGAGCGGTGAGATAGCAGATTAGAGATCCCAGCTAATCTCTTGTCGATTTTACAAAACATAGGCACCAAATCATCAACTCTCGGCTTGGTAGTTCCGATGGGAAGTCCCAAGTAAGTAAAAGGCAGAGACTCCACTTTGCATCCAAAAAGACTAGCTAATTCTTGGCATCTATCCTGGCTGGTTGACGAGGGGTATCCTCACCAAATCCCATGGTTAAGGACCTAGGGTTGAGATTATGGGGAGAGAACGTGGTAGTGTTGGTAGTTTCGTCGGCTGACAAGCAGAGGCAAAGATTTACCCAGGTTCAGGCCCCTCGGGTGGAGGTAAAGACCCTACTTCCTGCTTGTCTGTTATTGATCATGGAGATTATGAGGTTACAAGGAGGCTCCAGCGAGATGTCGATCTCGCAAGAGCTTTGGTGGTTCGAGTATGGCTTTCCCCTAGATCGGCGCCCCTCCCAGCCTTTAAGTAGGCTGGGTCTCAGGAGTTCTTAACCGACCTAGTTTACACATATGGAAAGTTCTAAACCGACTATGCCTATCTCTAATCTTGGAGGGTACTCCATCTTCTTGGGCCTTTGTCTTTGGGCTTCGAATAGACTCTTCGATATTGGGCCTTAGTCGTCACGTGCACCAGGTACACTCACGGTAGGGTACCCGAGATGTATACCCATGTTAGTAGCCCCCGAGTACTTGTCTGACTCGAAGAATCGGGCATGGACTCTTTCGTAAGTGCACATCATATGCTTTGCATTTAATATATCATAATTGGAATTCCTGTATGAATAGCACACGTTGGCTATGTCGAGTATTTCATCGACTGTGGTTTTTGCTTATGAAAATCAAGGGATAATAGCTTAGCAGGCCCAGTACACTCGACGGATCGGGCCTGGTTAACTACACATTCAGGTAAAACCTTACTAGCTTTCAATCAAAATCAAGTCCCCGGACTCGAATTTGGAACAGACTGGTCAGATTCGACTAGGCCGCTTGAGGTCTTACTGAATCGATCTGCAGTAAAACTTTGAATTTCACCCAACGCGTCCGTTGGGATTTTTCATCATGTCTGCTGACACGGGAAGTATACGGATTGACGTTGTTGGAACGGTCCTTAGCCCAGCTCAAAAGTTCGGCGGGTCTTACCTTTGCACTATGCGTGCAGCATCCGAGATATTTGCGACGGACGCAACTCGGGAATGTTTCGAGTATGTTTTTTTTTGAACTTTGTTGGACGAGTCGTGTCCTTATTCGACTGATATTTGCTGTTATGCTATCAGGTGCGCGACAGCGCTCCCGATGGGAGTAGCCCCCGAGATTGTGCTTTATTGCTTGCAATGGAGGATAATCTCAAAATATTCTTACCCTGCATATGTTAGTTGAAGAAATCTTTTTGTCGTAATTCTATCGGGTGCGCGACAGCACTCCCGATGGGAGTAGCCCCCGAGATTATGCTGTATTGCTTGTAATGGAGGATAATCTCAATCATTTTTTCCTTTGAGCATCCTCAGTCGAAGAAATTTTTGATACGCTCCCGATAGGAGTAATATGAGTCAGTCGAAGGAAAGGTCGAGTGACCAATTTTGCCTTAACATTGCTTGTGCACATCCAAACCAAACAGGGCAGTCGCATTTTCTGAACAGATGCTTCAATGACGTCAGGGATGACGTTTATTTTGACTGTGATTTCTGACACGCGTGGCGTGCGTTATGCTGCGATTGATGGGATGTGACACATAGGTGGGCCTATTTGTGCAGAGCTGACCGAACAACGGTGCAGTTTGGACTTGATTTGACCTCTCGGGCCCACTTTTTCTGGAGAGGTGATTATGGCTCCTCTTTTTGCGTGCGTAGTGGGCGGAGTGGCCGGCGACGGTTGTCCTCCGCATTTGCCACGTGTACCGTCATATTGCGTGCGTAACGCACGATTTGGATCTGAATGGCTGTGATTGCTTTGGACTTGTGGTAAATAGGGGAACGGCGCTGGCATTTGTTTTTTACCTGCCATTTGCTCTGCGCGCCGCCCCTGCTTCATCGTCTTCCTTGTGCTCTGCCTCCATTGCTTCTGTGCTCGAGCTTTCGCTGCTTCTTCTTAGCCACCACCGCCATGGCGCCAAAGAGGAAAGCCTCCGCTACCACTGCTTCCGCGACTGACGCGGCCGCTGTGAAGGGGATGAAGGTTGCGGCTGGCGCATCTGCGGCCACCGCCAACCTCAAGAAGAGCGACGGTGACTGGGCGAAGTCAACGATCAAGGCCACCCACCTCGAGAAGTTCCACGAGGAGGGACTGCTGCCACCGGCGGACCAGTTGACTGTCCGCGCACCATCAAAAGAGGTACTCCCCGAGGCTCGCGCCAACGAGCGCGTATGTTTTACGGAGTTCTTGTCTAGGGGTCTGTCCTTTCCCCTCCACGATTTCGTTCGTGGATTGCTTTACGCTTATGGGGTGCAGATCCATGATCTCACCCCTAACGGCATTATGCACATCGCCTGTTTTATGGTGTTGTGTGAGTGCTTCCTGGGAGTTGCTCCCAGCTGGGCACTCTGGAAGTCCATCTTCATGGTTCGGCCCAACAACCGAGGCGGCCGAACCTATCCAGTCGGAGGCCTGCAGATCCAAGTTCGCAGCGACACGTGATACTTCGCCCTGAAGCCAGTCGACTCGGCACAAGGGTGGAGAAAAAGGTGGTTCTACATGCTTGTCGACCAGGAAGGAGTCCCAGCATTCTCGACTGCTGGAATAGCTGCTAGAACGAAGGCCTGGGACCACGAGCTTTCGACTGATGAAGTGGCGGAAGCGGCGCCTCTGCTGGAGAAGATTGGAGGGCTGCTGAACAGCGTCACGGGTGTGCATTTGATTGCCACCTTCGTGAAGATGCGGGTATGGCCGCTCCGCGCTCGCGCCCACCCGATGTGGGAGTATGAAGGTACGCTCGACGCCACCCGAATGAGCAAGGAGGAGCTGTTGAAGAACGAGCTGGTGTCGCACGTGCGGCTCATCACCAGCACGAAGTCCAGCGAACCCTACAACATCGACTGCCCCGTCGACCCTTATACGGCTGAAAAGCCTTTGCCAGAGGTTAGTGAACCCATCGAGTGTATGATTTCCTTTTGTTATTTTGTTATGCGTATTTGTGACTATCGACTGCTATATGTTGTATGCAGGGCCACTCGACTACCTCAACCCTTCCTCCTCTTCCCGAAAATGGTCCAACCCATGAAACGGAGGTGACAGTGGAGGTGAAGGGAGGAGATGAATCGCCTCTACCTTCGGCTGCCACATCCCCGACAGAGGAGGTCGAAGAGGAAGGGGATGGAGAAGCACAGGACAAGGAGCGTGCCACGACAGATGACGTGGGCAAGGTACCTGCTCGCAAGCGTCGTCGGGCAGCCCACATTGTGTCTTCCTCTATGAGCTCACCCGCAAAGGAGGAGGAGCTGAGGGATGATGGAGACTCGGGTGCATCTCCGAAGACCACATCCGCTCCTTTGGACGTGAGTCCTTTGAGTTCGGCTCCTCCTCCAAAGTCGGGTGAGGAGCTTCAGTTTGGAGGCCCAATGTTTGACGACCTCAACAGTGAGGAGGATGAAGAGCACAGGTATGTGTCTGAACATTTTTGTACCTTGAGTTTCTGCATATTGATTGTCTTGCTTATGTCATACTTCCTCTATTTCCTGCAGTGCTGAGACTGTGCGACCTCCAACTCCCCCAACCGAGAGAGCTCCGACTCCCCAGCCTGAAGCTTCTCCCGTTGCGGCGAAGGTTGTGAGAGCAGCAAGCACAGCCACTACCATTGAGGCCACCAGGATCGCGAGTGTGCCCACTCCGCAGGTTGGGACTTCTGCTGCCAAGCCTTCTCCTTGGGTTGAACACGTAAGTGTCATTCTGTCGAGTCCTTAAATTTGGACTTTTTGCGTATAGCTTATGTCGGTTCCATGTGCACACATCGTTTCTACCTCAACCTGGTGGAAGCAGGCAAGGCATTTGTCCAGGTCGAGCAAGAGAGGGACGATCTGCGCGCTGCGCTGCCAAGGAGCAACTTAGCCGTAAGTGTTTTTGGCTTCTGTATGTCCTTGCTTTGTTGATTGTGAATGACGTATGTGTATCCATCTTAGGTGACAAGGCAACTGCTGAGTCTCGGGTTAAGGAGCTAGAAGAGGCCCTCACCAAGCAGCTCAAGGAGTCGAAGAAGGCGCTGGATGATGCCAAGAACTCTGTCGCTTTGCGCGAGAAGAATTATGCGGAGCGCCTGGCGAGCCTCACCCGAGACGTAGGCGGTGAGTTGAATCTTTCACTTTTTGCCTTCGTCTTTTTGCCACTGAATAGTACATAACATTTTCTGTTACTTCTGCTTTTTGAAGGGGCTGTTGGTGCACCGGCACCTGTGGACTAGCCGAGTGGCGATTGTCTCTTGACCGCGCTATCGGCGACCTGGATGTCGTGTCCACCCAAGCCAAGGATGCACTCGCCAAGTCTGCGAGCAGACTTGGCACCGTGTTCAAGGACGTGTTCCCGTCGAGCCAACCTCCTTCGACTGTGGACGGCTTCAGCGACATCCTTGGCCCGGGGACCTCGACTATGAAGAACTTTGCTCGCACTTTGACGGTACGCGGCTCAGAGACCACCCTCAAACTCCTTTTGGGTCATGGGATAGAGGGTGACTTTGAAGCCGCTCTGTCTGCTTTTCCTCGTAAGCCTGGCGGGAAACCGTTGTCCCTAAAGCATTTGAACAAGCCAGCCGCAAAGTTGGCTGAAGTTTTTATGGCCACCATGGAGCGCCGGACAGCAGAGGTCGCCTCTCGTGCGAGTAGGGCTAGGTCAGAGTCAATGTCTGAGAAGTAGAGCAGCCGCGCCTTTGATGTCTTGTAATTAAACTTATGACCATGCGAGTATGCATGTGCTTTTGCTACCTTTGTATGAATTTATGTTCCTTGTTATAATCCTGCTTGTAAGGCTGTGTGTTATTACTTGCCTAAGCTTTGTGATGAGTTTCTCATGAAACTTTTATGATGTTTGGAACAGAAAAAGCAAGTCGCCACATCATCCAGCTCGGCGCGGCATCGTGCTCCTACTCGATCCCGAGCTCATGTGTCTAACGATGCTGCAGTAGTGCGTTATATGAAGTCTCGAGTTGCAAAACTGGAGCAAGAGCTGGAAAGTACCCGCAATGAGCTGGATAGGATGAGGGCTAGGCCTGCTCTACCCACCCAGCGAGAGGAGTATGTGCTCGGTGAAATGGAGATCGTGAACAGACAACGCGAGGGTAAGCATGACTGCTCTTGTCTCGAAGTCGTACTGTCCTTTTTGTTCACCCAACTTGTGTGTGTGTTTTTTTTGCAGTTTTTGTTCCAGACTTCCAGGCGGAGCAGGCTCGTGTGGAGGAGCAGTTGGACAATGCGACTGATGAACCCACGACTGGTCGTCAGCACTTTCGCTTGGATAGGCACCGAGCGCGCATACTGGCGACTCTGAAGGATCGAGTGTGGCGGAGCACTATACTGCTTGAGTTATGCAGATCGGCCTTTAGTCGCATCAATGAAGCTCTGTTTCCAACAGGGCCGCAACCGTAAGACATCCACGCGTTGCTCGGGCTTTTCCGAGGCATCGAGGCCATCCGAGGCTTTATCACCCAGAAGGTTGTGGATGGCGCCAACGCAACCATGGCCTACCCGTGCCTGGATCATCCTTGTCCCAGTCGAACCTTGATGATACATTCGATCATGCAAGGACATTGGTTGATTGCTATCGTGCGCAACTTATGGGCCCTGCTCTCTCGGTCAAGGATGAACCCGAAGATTAGGGTCTTTATGCATAGGGAACAGCCCCCGAGTGTAAATTTTGCCACTTGTGCGTAGTACATATTTGTTTACTTGTATGTATGCAGCCCCCGAGTGTATCGAGTGGGGTTTTATGAGTATAGAACATGAATTCTACAGCCCCCAAATGTATCGAGTGAGGCTGTGAATTTTTGCGATGTTTTAAAGCGTCAAGTCATATTATTGAGCAACTTTTTTGTTTCTGCATCTTTTTGACGACCCAGCCCCCGAGTCTTCGAGTGTGGCTGGTGTTATGTTTGAAGGAGCGAGAGCTCAAGTTTTGGAGTAGCACAGCCCCCGAGTCCTCGAGTGGGACTAAGGTTGTGCGAATGCGAGTAGTGGACAGGGAGAAATATGAGGAATCATTGACTATATTCCAATTATGATTGTTAGGCTGCAGGCCGCCTCATTAAATACCTTCCAGTCCCCTTAGGTACCCTGGTAAGGAAAATAGCGCGTCTGAAATCTGCAGCCATCTGACATATGTGCCTATTATATTGTGCGACTGAGCTATCTAAGCAAAGAAACGGCGCAGTTGCGCAACGTTCCAAGGATTGTGCGAGAGTTCGCCGGTCTTCGCGTGCTTCAGTCTGTATGCTCCACCGCCAATGACCTCGGTGATGATGAAGGGCCTTCCCATGGAGAAACAAGTTTATGCACCTTCTTTTGCTTCAGTCGAAGCACCAAGTCGCCAACCTCGAAGGATCTGGTATGCAGTCGACGGCTATGATAGTTGCGGAGGTCTTGCTGGTACACAGCTGTGCATGCTAGCGCCGTGTTGCGTGCCTCTTCGAGTAGGTCGACTTCATCCTCGAGTGACTCATCTGCGTCGTCTTCATTGTATGCTTTGACTCTTGGTGCATTGAACCTTACGTCTGATGGCAGGATTGCCTCTGCTCCGTAGACCATGAAGAATGGGGTAAATTGTGTTGAGGCATTGGGTGTTGTGCGGAGGCTCCAAAGCACCGATGGGAGCTCCTCGACCCAAGCACCCGCAGCCCTTTTGACTGGCACCAGTAGGCGTTTCTTGATTCCACTCGTCACAAGTCCATTGGCCTTTTCGACCTAGTCATTAGATTGCGGGTGTGCCACAGATGCATAATTGAGCGTGATGTCTTGCTCTTTGCAGAAGGATTTGAATTCCTCAATCGTGAAGTTTGTACCGTTTGTTAGGGGAATACTTTCCGGATTAACCCGCGGCCCAGTGCGATTTAACTTACTCGCACGGACAAAGGCCCACTTGGGAGCAAGCCCAATATTGATCCGCCATAAGGGGAAAGATCTAGAAGACATATCCCGGAGGACGTGAAGACCAAGTAGTCTCCGAGTAGGCCTCTGTGGATCTATTCCTTATGGGAAGTTTCCTTTTGTAGCCTAGCGAGCCTCTGTGTATATAAAGAGGACTCGCGTAATCCCATACCTACGAAGTCATCTATGACACCTGACGTGACAAATCCACGACAGTTGGCGCCCACTGTGTGGCCTGCGGTCAAGAGCGTCACGTTCCGCGCAGGATCCATGAAGGGAGCTGAAGATCTTGTTGTTGGCCGTATCATCGCGGTCAATGGCACACCCCTCATCGACGATTCAAGCTGGGGGCCAGAAGCAGATTACTTGGAGACCGGCCACGTTATCCCGTTTGGATCCATCAACATCTTCGTCGGCTTCATCGGTGGCAGATCTGTTAGCCCGATCCAAGAAGGTGATTCAGTAGAAGAAGTCGCCGATGATGGGGAAGAATCCGTCGAAAGCATGGACTCGCAAGAGTTTGGGTCCATTATACCTGCCTTTGAAGAAAGTTGCTGGGGTTACCCACCAGAAGTCGCATTATCACCAGATCGAGAGACGGCGCGTGTCGCGGTCTACACGACCGGAGGAGCAGGCGCATCAGGAACTACTGGAGAAGCCGAGGCATCGGCACCCCCAAGCAACCCACTTCTTGTCCCCGTGTCAGCCGTGAACGCCGCCCTCCGGGCGACTTAAATTGAGGCCGTCACAGCCGAGCTCCTGTATGAGGTTCGAAGGATGGAAGAGGAGTGCCGCAGGCTCGATCAGATAAATCAAGGAATCCAACAGGAGCGGCAGAGAGTAGCCGCGCAGGCTGCGACTCAACGACAGGTTGACCCGCAAACACAACTGCGCGCGACTCAACCAACAGTGGAAATCCCGCTCACTCCAGCCGCGGGAACGGGAATCCAGACGACTGCGGAAGGAAGGGTACCAACAAATCAAGAAACCCAGCGACAACCAAGGAGGTTTCACACCCCGCAGGGCCATTACCAGAACCCTGTTGATAATATGTATGCTGCGGCTAATATATTGACTCAGATGGTACCAACAGACGACGACCCGGTCAATGCTGAGATGCAGCGCATGATTCAGATGCTAAGTACGGCAGTCCTGCAACAAGCCAATAGGGCGGAAGCCGAAGCACAGCTGCCCCTCATACCAGCCAATCACAGGATTGCAGCAGAAAGAAGCGTCCAAAGCAGGCCACCAGAGAACGTATCAGGAGTCGCACAGAGACAGCAGGAGCAGGTCGCAGAAGCGCAGGCGAATATGCCAGTGGTGCAAACGCGGCCCACAGATAACCCCGCAGGCGCGCCCACAGCCTTGTCCTCGCCACTTAAGGGACCGGCATGTTTCACTGAAAGGATCAGAACGGAACCTTTTCCTGAAGATTTCAGAGGGCCACGCAAGGTGGCAAACTACAACGCCAGCATAGATCGAACCACCTGGCTGAACAATTACGAGATGGGGATGAGCATTTTGAACGCCTCGGAGGAAATATGTGCAAGGTACCTCAACATGATGCAAGAAGGTGCAGCGCACATATGGCTGCAAAATTTGCCTCCCAACTCTATAAATACTTGGGAGGAACTGAAGGATGCCTTCGTTAAGAACTTTCAAGGAACTTGCAAACGACTCTGCAATATAGAAGATCTAGAGCGTTGTGTCCAGAAGGAAGGCGAGTCAAGTCGCCATTGGATGAAAAGGGTGGCAGAAATAATACACTCCTCAGATAATATACCACCAAGCTCAGCCGTCCTGGTAATGGAGAAACACTGCAAGTTTGAGCCGCTGATTCATAAGCTGGGTCGCATGAAGGATAAAGTCAAGAGTCTCAGCGAGGTGATGGCTGCGGCTAACAAATATGCCGGCTCAGATAAAACCAGAGACGCGTCAGACGGAGAAGAAGAGGAGGTTGCAGCCAAAGGAAAGAAAACTCCAACAAACCCCAGCAGCAGCAAACAAGCCACAACAACGCGAATCAAAACAAACGCAAAAATGAAGATGGTTACCCAGGGCTCGTCGCCAATACGTGTGGGGATTCAGAGGCCAGCGTGGAAGGGGTCGAGGATAAGGCTCCCATCCAATCAATATGCAAGAAGTTTTTAATCGACCATGCGACCTTCATGCGACAGGTGATGGACGGCCAGCGGATCATACCAAGGCACAATGCCACTATTACAAGAAGTGGAAAGAAGAGAGCCAACACAACGGGGGGAATTCCATTGAAGGAAACCCTAGTGCGGCTCATAACACAAATATTGGGCAACACGGCGTAAGTAACCCAAGACAAACAGGGCAATATCACACAATAGTTATCGATACCTCCAAAAGGGAAGAGAAATTGAGCCGCAGAAGTCAGCAGGTGAACGCTGTGATACCAGCAACACCCAATTGGTTAAGGTGGTCAGAATACGCGGTAACCTGGAGTCGCGACGATCACCCGCGACAAGTACGGGAACCTGGCAAGTTGGCACTGGTTGTGGCACCGTACGTTGCAGGATACAAGCTGACCAAGTGCTTATGGATGGAGGAAGCAGCATTAATATCTTATATTACGATACGTTCCAGCGTCTAGGACTCAAGGATTCCAGCCTGCAGCCCACGTTAATAGTATTTCACGGCATTGTCCCAGGAAGGTCCGCATGACCAGCGGGGAAAATAACCTTAGGGGTGACTTTTGGGACAGAAGAGAACTTTAGAAGCGAATTCCTATGCTTCGAAGTGGTAAAATTTCAAAGCCCATATCACACCTTGTTTGGAAGAACGGCCTTTGCTAAGTTTATGGCCATGCCATGCTAAGTGTACCTACAGTTGAAGATACCGGGACCAAAGGGGTCATCACAGTGTACGGAGATAGAGAAAAAGCGATAGAATGTGAAAAGGGAGATGCGGCCTTCGCAGAATCCGCCTGTGCCGCGGAAGAGCTAAAAGGTTATAAGTCGCAGGTGAACCCAAACGACATGAGTGTAGTTACCACGCCATCTGCCGAGCCACCAATGAAGTTCAAAGCGGCCCAGGACACTAAGCAGATAAATCTTGTTCCTGGCGACTCATCCAAGCAAACCAGCATCGGAGCACACATGGAAGAAGAACAGGAGAAGGCCCTCGTCGCTTTTCTCCAGGAAAATAAGGACATCTTCGCATGGAAACCGTCAAATATGCCAGGGGTACCAAGAGAACTAGCAGAACATAGCCTCAAAGTGAACCCTGCGGCTAAACCAGTAAAGCAGCCGCTACGGCGTTTCCACGATGATAGGAGAAAGGCAATAGGAGAGGAAATAGCTCGCTTGCTGGCTGCAGGATTCATCACGGAGGTATACCATCCAGAATGGGTGGCAAACCCTGTCGAGGGAATACTTTCTGGATTAACCCGCGGCCCAGTGCGACTTAACTTACTCGCACGGACAAAGGCCCACTTGGGAGCAAGCCCAATATTGAACCGCCATAAGGGAAAGATCTAGAAGACATATCCCGGAGGACGTGAAGACCAAGTAGTCTCCGAGTAGGCCTCTGTGGATGTATTCCTTATGGGGAAGTTTCCTTTTGTAACCTAGCGAGCCTCTGTGTATATAAAGAGGACTCGCAGGACTTAGAGCGGGTCAAGCTATCAAGCCCAAACCCTAGCTCATACGGCGAGTACCAGATCGGATCGCCTCCATTGTAACACCTCGATTATCATATCAATACCAATCTAGGGTAGGCAGGAAGTAGGTCTTTTACCTCACATTGAGGGGGCCGAACCTGGGTAAATCTGTGTTGATCTTTGTTCCTGCGATCCCAAGCTCGGAGATGCTTGACTCGCGTAATCCCACACCTACGAAGTCATCTATGACACCTGACGTGACAAACCCACGACAGTTGGCGCCCACCGTGGGGCCTGCGGTCAAGAGCGTCACGTTCCGCGCAGGATCCATGAAGGGAGCTGAAGATCTTGTTGTTGGCCGTATCATCACGGTCAATGGCACACCCCTCATCGACGATTCAAGCTGGGGGCCGGAAGCAGATTACTTGGAGACCGGCCACGTCATCCCGTTCGGATCCATCAACGTCTTCGTCGGCTTCATCGGTGGCAGGTCCGTTAGATCGGTCCAAGAAGGCGATTCAGTAGAAGAAGTCGCCGATGATGGGGAAGAATCCGTGGAAAGCATGGACTCGCAAGAGTTTGGGTCCATATACCTGCCTTTGAAGAAAGTTGCTGGGGTTACCCACCAGAAATCGCATTATCACCAGATCGAGAGACGGCGCAAGTCGCGGTTTACACGACCGGAGGAGCAGGCGCATCAGGAACTGCTGGAGAAACCGAGGCATCGGCACCCCCAAGCAACCCACTTCTTGTCCCGTGTCAGCCACGAACGCCGCCCTCCGTGCAACAGAAATTGAGGCCGCCAGGGCCGAGCTCCTGTATGAGGTTCGAAGGATGGAAGAAGAGCGCCGCAGGCTCGATCAGATAAACCAAGGAATCCAACAGGAGCGGCAGAGAGTAGCCGCGCTGGCTGCGACTCAACGACAGGTTGACCCGCAAACACAACTGCGCGCGACTCAACCAACAGTGGAAATCCCGCTCACTCCAGCCGCGGGAACGGGAATCCAGACGACTGCGGAAGGAAGGGTACCAACAAATCAAGAGACCCAGCAACAACCAAGGAGGTTTCACACCCCGCAGGGCCATTACCAGAACCCTGTCGATAATATGTATGCTGCGGCTAATATCTTGACTCAGATGGTACCAACAGGCGATGACCCGGTCAATGCTGAGGCGCGGCGCGCGATTCAGATGCTAAGTACGGCAGTCCTGCAACAAGCCAATAGGGCGGAAGCCGAAGCACAGCTGCCCCTCGTACCAGCCAATCACAGGATTGCAGCAGAAAGAAGCGTCCAAAGCAGGCCACCAGAGAACGTATCAGGAGTCGCACAGAGGCAGCAGGAGCAAGTCGCAGAAGCGCAGGCGAAATGCCAGTGGTGCAAACGCGGCCCGCAGATAACCCCGCGGGGCGCCCACAGCCCTGTCCTCGCGACTCAAGGGACCGCGTGTTTCACTGAAAGGATCAGATCGGAACCTTTTCCTGAAGATTTCAAAGGGCCACGCAAGGTGGCAAACTACAACGCCAGCATGGATCCAACCACCTGGCTGAACAATTACGAGATGGGGATGAGCATTGAACGCCTCGAGAAATATGTGCAAGGTACCTCAACATGATGCTAGAAGGTGCAGCGCACATATGGCTGCAAAATTTGCCTCCCAACTCTATAAATACTTGGGAGGAACTGAAGGATGCCTTCGTTAAGAACTTCCAAGGAACTTGCAAACGACTCTGCAATATAGAAGATCTAGAGCGTTGTGTCCAGAAGGAAGGCGAGTCAAGTCGCCATTGGATGAAAAGGGTGGCAGAAATAATACACTCCTCAGATAATATACCACCAAGCTCAGCCGTCCTGGTGATGGAGAAAAACTGCAAGTTTGAGCCGCTGATTCATAAGCTGGGTCGCATGAAGGATAAAGTCAAGAGCCTCAGCGAGGTGATGGCTGCGGCTAACAAATATGCCAGCTCAGATAAAACCAGAGACGCGTCAGACGGAGAAGAAGAGGAGGTTGCTGCAAAGGAAAGAAAAACTCCAACAAGCCCCAGCAGCAGCAAACGAGCCACAACAACGCGAATCAAAACAAACGCAAAAGAAGATGGTCACTCAGGGCTCGTCGCCAATGCGCGTGGAGGATTCAGAGGCCAGCGTGGAAGGGGTCGAGGATACGGCTCCCGTCCAATCAATATGCAAGAAGTTTTCAACCGGCCATGCGACCTTCATGCGACAGGTGATGGACGGCCAGCGGACCATACCAAGGCGCAATGCCACTATTACAAAAGTGGAAAGAAGAGAGCCAACACAACGGGGGGAATTCCCATGAAGGAAACCCTAGTGCGGCTCATAACACAAATATTGGGCAGCACGGCGCGAGTAACCCCAGGCAACGGGGCAGTATCACACAATAGTTATCGATACCTCCAAAAGAGAAGAGAAATTGAGCCGCAGAAGTCAGCAGGTGAACGCCGTGATACCAGCAACACCCAATTGGTTAAGGTGGTCAGAATACGCTAACCTGGAGTCGCGACGATCACCGCCCAAGTACGGGAACCTGGCAAGTTGGCACTGGTTGTGGCACCGTACGTTGCAGGATACAAGCTGACCAAAGTGCTTATGGATGGAGGAAGCAGCATTAATATCTTGTACTACGATACGTTCCAGCGTCTAGGACTCAAGGATTCCAGCCTGCAGCCCACGTCAACAGTATTTCACGGCATTGTCCCAGGAAGGTCCGCACGGCCAGGGGAAAATAACCCTAGGGGTAACTTTTGGAACAGAAGAGAACTTTAGAAGCGAATTCCTAAGCTTCGAAGTGGTAAAATTCCAAAGCCCATATCACGCCTTGTTTGGAAGAACGGCCTTTGCTAAGTTTATGGCCAGGCCATGCTACGTGTACCTACAGTTGAAGATACCAGGACCAAAAGGGGTCATCACAGTGTACGGAGATAGAGAAAAAGCGATAGAATGTGAAAAGGAGATGCGGCCTTCGCAGAATCCGCCTGTGCCGCGGAAGAGCTAAAAGGTTATAAGTCGCAGGTGGACCCAAACGACATGAGTGTGGTTACCACGCCATCTGCCGAGCCACCAATGAAATTCAAAGCGGCCCAGGACACTAAGCAGATAAATCTTGTTCCTGGCGACTCATCCAAGCAAACCAGCATTGGAGCACACATGGAAGAAGAGCAGGAGAAGGCCCTCGTCGCTTTTCTCCAGGAAAATAAGGACATCTTCGCATGGAAGCCGTCAGATATGCCAGGGGTACCAAGAGAATTAGCAGAACATAGCCTCAAAGTGAACCCTGCGGCTAAACCAGTGAAGCAGCCACTACGGCGTTTCCACGATGATAGGAGAAAGGCAATAGGAGAGGAAATAGCTCGCTTGCTGGCTGCAGGATTCATCACGAGGTATACCATCCGGAATGGGTGGCAAACCCAGTATTGGTTATGAAAAAGAACGGTACGTGGCGAATGTGCGTTGATTACACCAGTCTTAACAAAGCTTGTCCAAAGGATCCATTTGCTTTGCCGAATCGACCAAGTAATTGATTCAACTGCTGGGTGCGAGCTGTTATGCTTTTTGGACGCCTATTCAGGCTACCATCAAATCAAGATGAAGAGGGAGGACCAAGAAAAGACGTCCTTCATCACACCCTTCGGAGCTTTTTGTTATGTCAGCATGCCCTTTGGGTTGAAGAACGCAGGTGCGACTTACCAAAGATGCATTCAGAATTGCTACATGAGCAAATAGGTCGCAACGTTCATGCCTACGTGGATGATATTGTGGTTAAGTCGCAAGTTAGCCAGGATCTTATTGTGATCTGGCAGAGACATTCACAAATCTCAGAAAATACAACATGAAGCTCAACCCCACAAAGTGCGTCTTCGGAGTACCAGCAGGAAAGCTATTGGGATTCATAGTATCAGAAAGAGGCATTGAGGCCAATCCTGACAAGATAAAGGCCGTGATGGATCTCCAAAAGCCAGAAAAGATAAAAGATGTGCAGCGACTTACTGGTTGCGTAGCAGCTTTGAGTCGCTTTATATCAAGATTGGGAGAGAAAGCACTACCTTTGTACAGACTGTTGAAAAAATCAGACACCTTCGTTTGGGACGCAGAGGCCGACGAAGCTCTGACAGCCTTGAAAATCAATTGACAAATGCTCCAGTTCTGGCGGCTCCAAAGATAAAGAGCCAATGCTACTATACATAGCGGCAAATTCCCGCGCTGTGAGCGCTGTCATGGTTGTGGAGAGACAAGAACAGGAAAGGAATACCCTGTCCAGAGACCAGTATACTACGTGAGCGAAGTCCTCACAGCTTCCAAACAGCGTTACCCACAGTGGCAGAAGTTGGTGTTTGGAGTGTTCATGGCGAGTCGCAAGCTGAAGCACTACTTCCAAGAGCATCCAATAACTGTGGTTAGTTCAGCACCATTGGCAGATATCATTCGTAATCGAGAAGCTACTGGAAGAGTCGCTAAGTGGGCGATCGAGTTGGGACCACATCACATCAGCTACGAGCCGCGCACATCAATTAAGTCGCAAGCCCTTGCAGATTTTATTAACGATTGGACAGAAATCCAAGTCGCTCCTAGCATGGCAGAAACCAAATACTGGACCATGCATTTTGATGGGTCAAGACAGTTGCAAGGCTCGGGGGCTGGAGTTGTTCTAACATCTCCCAAGGGAGACAAGCTGCGGTATGTGCTACAGATACACTTCAACTGCACAAATAACGTGGCGGAGTACGAGGCACTGCTTCATGGTCTACGTATAGCAAAGGAGATGAACATCAGTCGCATACGCTGTTTTGGCGATTCAGACTTGGTGGCACAGCAGGTCTCCGGAACGTGGGACAGCAAGGATGCGAACATGGCTGCATATAGAAGAGAGGTGGACAGAATTGCTGGACATTTCACTGGATACCAAGTTGAACATATTGATCGGAGACAAAATGAAGCTGCAGATGCCCTGTCTCGGCTTGGATCCAACAGACAGTCAGTCCCACCCAATGTTTTCCTGGATGAACTGCACAATCCATCAGTCAAACCTCCAGCAGAGATTGACATTGCAGAGCCAGAGGATGATTCAACTTTAGTCGCAGCCCTGCATGAACAGCCAGGATGGACAGAGCCATACATGGCATATTTAAGTCGCGGAGTGCTGCCGACGATGAAATTGAGGCGCGCAAAATCATACGACGATCAAAGGCCTATACAATCATCAACAACGAATTATACAAGCGCAGCGTATCAGGAGCATTCCAAAGATGTGTCTCACCAGAAGAGGGACGAAAAATCTTGCACGAAATTCATTCAGGCGATTGTGGCCATCATGCTTCGTCAAGATCTTTGGTGGCAAAGGCGTTCCGACATGGATTCTTCTGGTTAACAGCATTAGCAGATGCAGAGCAAATTGTCAGAGTGTGCGATGGATGTCAAAGATACGCTAGGCAAGATCATATGCCAGCCAAGCACTTCGCACAATACCCATCACATGGCCTTTTGCCGTATGGGGTTTTGACATGGTAGGGCCTTCAGACGGTCTTCAAACGGAAAAACTCACCTCTAGTCATGGTGGACAAATTCACAAAGTGGATAGAAGCAGAACCTGTGGGAGATTGCGAGGCTGAAACAGCAGTCAAGTTCTTGAAGAAGGTCATATTCCGCTTCGGTTACCCCCATAGTATCATTACAGACAATGGGAGCAACACCTCTGAAGGGGCTACACAGATATTTTGCGCAGACAATGGGATAAGATTGGACCTCACGTCAGTAGCACACCCGCAGAGCAATGGACAAGCTGAGCGAGCTAACCAGGAAATTCTCCATGGAATTAAGCCGCGCCTTATTGAAAAGGTCGAAGCATCTCCAGGATGTTGGGTGGAAGAACTGCCAGCAGTACTGTGGAGCTTAAGAACAACCCCTAACAGATCCACAGGATTTACACCATATTTCATGGTCTATGGAGCAGAAGCAGTCATGCCCAGCGATATCATACATGATTCACCAAGAGTTGCGGCTTACATCGAGACAGATAATGAGATAGCTCGGCAAGACTCGGTGGACACATTAGAAGAGGTTAGAGACTTGGCAGCATCAAGGTCAGCAGTATATCAACAAGACTTGCGACGCTATCATGCCAGACGCATCAAAACCCGCACCTTTCAAGAAGGCGACCTAGTACTGCGACTTAAACAAGATCACAAGGGAATGCATAAGCTGTCCTCTCCATGGGAAGGACCCTACATCATCAGCAAGAAGCTAAACAATGGGTCGTACTACCTGCTGGATGTAAGGGAAGAAAGCAGCGAACGCCATGATTTCGAGGATCGTCTCGAGGCACCTCGCCCTTGGAACGTCGCACACCTGCGACCGTACTATACATAAGAAAAGGCTAATCAGAGCCAAGCATCATCCTTTCCAGCTTTATAGCTGAGTATCATCACAGCCACTCAGGGCTAGAACTTCAACTTTGGTCGCCACCTAGGCGCGACCTATGCAACATCTGATCGCCACCCAGGCGCGATCGACCCTTGTATCAGAAACCGGCTGCCACCTAGGCGCGGCCGTAAACTTTGTATCATCTCTGGTCGCCACCTAGGCGCGACCGACCCCATGTATCACCATGGATCGCCACCTACGCGCGATCCAACCCTATGTATAACACTCGGTTGCCACCTAGGCGCGACCTTATGTGTCATCATAATCAAAGCTTATCATAGCTTAGCCTATCATGGCAATATCATTATGTTTCTTGGGGTCTTTGTTACCCTGAAACAGCCGATTTATTGGCAATTATCAAATTTACCTTAAGTTGGATTGCTACTCGCATTATGTGGCCAAAGTACTGGGGTGTGGCGTCAATCGAGCTTGATTGCCTATCATGGCCGCTCTCGACCCTGAACACACATGTTCCTAGGAAATACTGAGTCGCGCGAGTGCCCACTTAAGGATTCAGATGGCCTAACTAGAGGTCGATGTACTGCTTATAGTACGGCAACACCAATTACAATTACTTGTAACTTAACAATTGTTTTATTCATGATATCAAGTTACAGGTGATGACCTTCAGAGTTCTCTGAGAAGAATTGAGATGATTACCACATACATCCTCTCAATCCTTGGGGGCTACATCATATTATCATCAAAAATTTGAAGATGATCGTCATCAAGTTCTGAAGCTATCAGGATACTCTAACAAAGAAGCTCACGAAGTCAGATGATCTTCCAGGTGCGAGTCAAGGCCAAACTGCACAATTATAAGTCGAAACAAGGAAAAGCGCCCTAAGCATTCAAGATCAAGAAATACTATGAAGTTCAGGCCACGCTTGGGGGCTAATGTCGGGGGAATACTTTCTGGATTAACCCGCGGCCCAGTGCGACTTAACTTACTCGCACGGACAAAGGCCCACTTGGGAGCAAGCCCAATATTGAACCGCCATAAGGGAAAGATCTAGAAGACATATCCCGGAGGACGTGAAGACCAAGTAGTCTCCGAGTAGGCCTCTGTGGATGTATTCCTTATGGGGAAGTTTCCTTTTGTAACCTAGCGAGCCTCTGTGTATATAAAGAGGACTCGCAGGACTTAGAGCGGGTCAAGCTATCAAGCCCAAACCCTAGCTCATACGGCGAGTACCAGATCGGATCGCCTCCATTGTAACACCTCGATTATCATATCAATACCAATCTAGGGTAGGCAGGAAGTAGGTCTTTTACCTCACATTGAGGGGGCCGAACCTGGGTAAATCTGTGTTGATCTTTGTTCCTGCGATCCCAAGCTCGGAGATGCTTGACTCGCGTAATCCCACACCTACGAAGTCATCTATGACACCTGACGTGACAAACCCACGTCACCGTTGTCAGTGATGATGCTACTGGGCACACCAAAGCGGTATATGATGGATTTTATGAAATTGACTGCTGTAGTGGCAGTCGAACTTGTGATAGGAACTGCTTCGATCCACTTGGTGAACTTGTCGACTACCACCAGAAGGTGAGTGTGCCCTCCATGGGAGGATTTTTTTGAGTGGCCCAACCATATCGAGCCCCCACTGGGCGAAGGGTCAGGCCAATGGTATTGTCTTGAACGCTGATGCGGGTGCGTGCGGCTTTGTAGTGAACTTTTGACAGCCGATGCACCTTTTGACTATGTCCTCCGCGTCTTTGAGTGATGTGGGCCAGTAGAAGCCTGCGCGAAAGGTTTTTGCTATGAGTGATCGACTGCTAGCGTGATGCCCGCAAGTACCTGCATGAATATCACGAAGGATGGCTTGGCCATCTTCAAATGCTATGCAACGTTGGAACATACCTGACACGCTGCACTTGTATAGTTCGCCGTTGATGACGGTGTATGCTTTGGATCTTCGAGTCACGCGCCGTGACTCTGTTATGTCTTCGGGTACCTCGCCACAGAGTATGTATGCGAGGAAGGGTTGAGTCCATGTTGGCTCAACGAGGAGTACCTCGACTGGCGGGTCCTCTGTGCTAGGCGTCTTGCTCCTGGCTGGTGCGGCTGATGTGAGAGGTGCTCGCTTCTTTTTGATTGATCTGTGCTCGATGCGCTCGAAGAATACACCAGGTGGTACTGGTGCCTTAGTCGCGCCAATGTTGGCTAGCTTATCTTCTTCTTCGTTGCTTTCGCGTCCTATGTGCCGCAACTCGCAGCCTTCGAAGCTGCCCTCCATGAGGTTATACAGGTCTCGATAGGCGATCATGTTGTCTGTGATTGCATCGCAGACCTTCATTGTTTGCTACACCACAAGATTCGAGTCACCGTAGATCATCAGTCGAGTGCACCCGAGGGCTTTGGCCATCCTCATGCCGTGGATCAGGGCCTCGTATTCTGCTTCATTGTTTGATGGAAACTCGAACCCCATTTGCAGGATGTAGCGGAGCTTGTCGCCTTTTGGAGATGTGAGTATGACACCTGCGCCTGCGCCTTCATTTTTCTTCGAGCCGTCAAAGTACATTGTCCATGAGTTGGACACATCTGGCACTCCTGGGAGCTGAGCTTCAATCCACTCGGTGTGGAAGTCGGGTTAGACTTGTGCTTTGATGGCCTTCGGGTAATCATACTTGATATCTCTTGGTGCTAGCTCGATGAGCCACTTTGCGACTCACCCAGTTGCGTTGGGGTTTGTGAGGATGTCTCCGATCCCTGAGGTGCTGATTACAGTGATCAGGTGCTCGGAGAAGTAATGCGTCAGCTTCCTTGAAGACATGAACACGGTGTAAGCCAGCTTTTGATAGTGCGGGTACCGCTGTTTTGATATAGAGAGGACTTCGCTCAAGTAGTAGACTGGACGTTGTATGCTTTGGGCGTGTCCCTCCTCCCTGCGTTCGACTACCAGTACTGTGCTCACCACCCTGTTAGTTGCAGAGACATATAGGTATAGTGGCTCGCGTTCCCTTGGTGCGACGAGGATTGGAGGGCTTGTGAGGACTCGCTTGAGGTCCATGAAGGCTGCTTCGGCTTCGGGCGTCCACTCGAATTTGTCTGCCTTCTTCATCAGTCGATAGAACGGGAGTGCTTTTTCACCCAGCTTGCTGATGAATCGACTGAGTGCTGCGACTCTATCCGCCAACTTCTGCACGTCGTGGAGCTTTGAAGGCCTTTGCATCGTCAAGATGGCATGTATTTTCTCCGGGTCTGCTTCAATTCCTCGTGCTGAGACGAGGTACCCGAGGAGTTGTCCGGCTGGCACGCCGAACATGCACTTCTTTGGGTTGAGCTTGATGTGGAAGCGTTTGAGGTTTGCGAACGTCTCTCGCAAATCATCGAGTAGTGTTATTTCCTCCCTTGTTGTGATGACTATGTCGTCTACATAGACTTGGACGTTTCGCCCAATTTGCTTCTTGAGGCAGTCTTGCATCATGCGCTGGTAGGTTGCGCCTGCGTTTTTGAGCCCGAAAGGCATTGTGGTGTAGCAGTAGACCCCGAGTGGGGTTATGAACGCCGTTTTCTCTTCGTCTTCTTCCTTCATCCTTATCTGATAGTAACCCGAGTAAGCATCCAGGAAGGACAAGCGAGCGCACCCGGCGGTGGAGTCGACGATCTGGTCGATTCGAGGTAGTGGAAAGTGATCCTTTGGACATCACTTATTAAGTGCTGTGAAATCTACACACATCCGAAGGATATCTGTGTTCTTCTTCTCCACGAGTACGGGGTTGGCCACCCAGTGTGACTTCTTGATTTCTCTGATGAAACCTGCTGCGAGTAGTCTGTCGACCTCGGCTTCGACTGCGATTCTTTTGGGCCGGATATATGGCGCATCGTTTGCTTGACTGGTTTAGCTTCTGGAAATAATTGTAGAGAGTGCTCGGCGAATTCCCTGGGAATACCTGGCATGTCTGCTGGACACCACGCAAATATATCCCAGTTCTCACGGAGGAATTCGACGAGCGCGCTTTCCTATGCGATAGGCAGACTCGACGAGACATTGACTGTCTTGGTCGGGTCAGTCGGATGCACTTGATGTGACCTTGTGTCATTGGTGGCGTTGAATGCTCTGTCGACTGCCATCTTTTTGTGTTCCGGCATAAGTGTTCTGTCGTTGGAGACCGCTAGCTCAGCGAACGTTGCTTCCATGCCAAACATCTCAGAGATTTTGCCGAATTCCCGATCGCAAATCGAACTTTTGAAAGTTTTCCTTGACTGTGATTACTCCTTTTGGTCCAGGCATCTTTAGCTGGAAGTATGCGTAGTGTGGCACCGCCATGAATCGAGCGAACGTCGGGCGTCCAAGTATAGCATGGTATTGTGACTTCCAGTCGACCACTTCGAACTCAATCGACTCTGTCCTGAAGTGGTTTTTGTCCCCGAACGTTACGTCGAGTTGTATGGTGCCTTCTGGGCTTATTGCTTTGCCTGGGACGATACCGTGAAAGGTATTTGAGGACCTTGGCAGGTTTTCGACTGACCTGTTCATTTTGCGGAGCGTATCTGTGAAGATTATGTTTATGCCGCTGCCACCATCCATGAACACCTTGGACATGGCATAGCCTCCAATTTGCGCATCGAGTACCAGAGCAGAGTGCCCCGGGCGAACAACCGACGGAGGGTGGTCCTCTCTGCTGAAACTTATTGCGGTTTCAGAACCCTTCAAGAATTCAGTTACAGCAGGAGGCGACATGACTGCCATGTTCACTTGTCGAGTGCGAAGTTTTTGCTCCCTGTTGGAAGGGCGACCTTTCTGTATCATGTACATCTGCCCTTGGGGTGGAGGGTATTGAGGTTCGTCCACCCGAGGTACAGGTTGTATGGCACCCGCGATATTTCCGCCTGTTTGAGGCTGTGGTGGTGGAGGTGGTGCCATGAGAATTGGCACATTGTTTGGCTGAGTCACGGGCGCGGGTGCGTGTGCTTGTGCGGCTGTTGCCTTTCTGAGATTTATGTAATCAGACGCCATTTGTTCGAATTCCCTGCAGTTTCTCATCGAGTGATTGGAGCGTAGTTTTCTGTCCTCTCCTTTGTACAAGTGTAATCTGAAATCAGCATTCATCTTCTCTTCGAATGATCACTCGGATTGTGCCCTGGATCTTGACTTGCGCCAGTCCTTCCTTTTGTAGCTATCACTACGTTTGCCGCGGTCTCGACTGTCCCGGCGATCATCTCGACTCTCCCGTCGATCATCTCGAGTATCCCGTCGATCTTCTGATTGTCGGTCGCTTTTGTCTTGGTCGTTGCGGGGTGTGGAGAACCCAGCCGCCATGAACTCGGGTCTGTCGTCGTCGTTGTGACGTTTTGAACGTTTGCGCCTGCGGTCATCTCTGTATGAGTCTCTATGGCTTCGACTGATATTCTCATGTTTGTCACGGGGTGAGGACCCGCGTGTGGTGCATGCCATATCTTCTCCATCTGCCCACTCAGTCGCGATCTGCAAGAGGTGAGCTACAGATTTTGGCTTTTGACGGCCTAGTGCTTCTTTGAAGTCTCGCCTGGCGAGGCCCATGACAAAAGCATCCATGGCCATATCTTCTGAAACTACTCCAACTGAGTTACGTATTTTGGTCCATCGTCTGATGTATGACCTCAACGTTTCGTCTGACCGTTGAACACAAGCTCGGAGCTCCTCAAATGTTTTTGGGCGCTCACATAGAGGCTCGAAGTTTTTGATGAAGTCATCGCGGAAGTGATCCCACGAGTCATATTTGATGAAGGTAGGGCCTTGAGCCAGTCGCGAGCTGTGCCTTCGAGCATGAGTCGTATGTATTGCATGGCTGTGGTGTTTGTGCCGCGCTGGCACGCAACAGCCAGCCTGTAGTCTTCTAGCCACCAGAAGGTTCCTGTCGACCCGTGTACTTGGGTTGTTCGGATGTGAGTTTGAACCCTTTGGGCATCCGCGTCTCGCGGACTCGTCGAGTGAAGCATGAAGCCCATGTGACTGAGGTTCCAGATCAGAGTATGAGTCGCTGCTATAAGAGCTGCGTGATCTGCTCCTGGACCTGCGCCTACGCGATCTGCTTCTTTCCTTCGAGTGGTGGCAGCGACCACTGCGATTATGCTCTTCACGACGTGTTTCAACGATGGCGCGATCTCGACTCCCTCCTGGAGCAGTTGGAATTTGACGTATAGCCTTTGCTGCTAAGGCTAGTGATTTGATCTGTTAGCGATGCAGTTTTGTGTTGGGGTCATCAGCTGGAGGCTTGATAGCCTCGAGGTATGCTGCGGCGGTGAAGAGAGCACCCGCGGCAGTTTTGGGTACTGGAACTCCTTCCGCGTCGTATGTCATGAAAGAGTTGCCCAGATTGCGGGTAAGTGCTGCCCTTTCCTTTGGCGAGAGGTGTGACAACCTTGATCTAGGTCTTGTGTCTGCTTGCCCGGTAGAGCTCAGGGAGAGCTGCCTTCTGCGCGCACTCGACAAGCTAGCTTGCTTTTTACGTTCTTCGAGTGTTGCTCTGATCTGCTGCAGTCGAAGCGTTTCCTGCCAGGTGAAGTACTGGAAGGTCAACATCTCCTCCCGTGTTGCGTCTATAGGCATCGTTGTGCACTCCTTAATGACTTTGTCTGCTTTTGCTGCCATGTCAGCAGTGATTGTGAGGGTTGTAACTCCGTCCGGCATGGTGACCGTGCACGGGAATTCTGTAGGCCTGCGGGTGGCCGCAGCTTCCGATGATTCTGCGGCGAAGGCGATGTAGACCTGCTGGGTTATCACCCGAGGGTATGTGTGTGTGCCTTCAAGTCCCACCATGGACCCGTCGTCGTCATCTAGGCTCATGTCGGAGTCGATATGCCCATCGAGTGGTCCGTCTGGATGGATTTCGCTGTCGATGCCTTCATCGCCTGTGCTCATCTCGATGTCGGTGCAATCGTTATGGATCTCGAAGTTGAGGTTGTTACTGGTGCAGATCTCGGAGTCGACGTGGCTGTCGATATGAGTGTCGGGCTCGTCGAAGTCGCTGAAGGAGATCCCGCAGTCGAAGATGTCATCGAGTGGTAGATCGAACTCGGGATCGTTTGTGGGGTACGCTGATTCGGCCTCCTCTCCTTGGAGTTCGTCGATGAGTTCGTTCATCTCTCGAGTTGACATGGTTGTTGCAGATGAACAAGCTTCGAGATTTGATGATGGTATGGACGCAGATGGATCCGCCGCCGAAGGAGTCGCAGCCGATGTAGTCTCGGGTGCGGAAGTCGCGAGATGGCGTGGATCCGTCAAGTCCTGCACACCAAGCTTGTTAACGAAAAAATTGAACGAACCAACGGTTAAACCCAAACCTGACTCGAGATCGGAGAAGGCCTCCTGGAACTCTGGCGAGTGTGGCTCGAAATCCATCAGAGGATCCGATGCACTTTTTGCGGGTGAAGCTGGCGTGTCGCCGTTTGTCGAGTGAGACGGCGAGTTGCCGTGTGCCGCCTGAATTGGCGAGTTCTGGTTTGTTGATGCAGCCGGCGAGTTGCCGTTTGTAGATCCGATCGGCGAGTCGCCGACTTTCGATGGAACCGAAGAAACCGTGAGTCCAGCACTATTCTTTCCCAACAGATGGCGCCAATTGACGAGGGGTATCCTCACCAAATCCCATGGTTAAGGACCTAGGGTTGAGATTATGGGGAGAGAACGTGGTAGTGTTGGTAGTTTCGTCGGCTGACAAGCAGAGGCAAAGATTTACCCAGGTTCAGGCCCCTCGGGTGGAGGTAAATACCCTACTTCCTGCTTGTCTGTTATTGATCGTGGAGATTATGAGGTTACAAGGAGGCTCCGGCGAGATGTCGATCTCGTAAGAGCTTTGGTGGTTCGACTATGGCTTTCCCCTAGATCGGCGCCCCTCCCAGCCTTTAAGTAGGCTGGGTCTCGGGAGTTCTTAACCGACCTAGTTTACACATATGGAAAGTTCTAAACCGACTATGCCTATGTCTAATCTTGGAGGGTACTCCATCTTCTTGGGCCTTTGTCTTTGGGCTTCAAATAGACTCTTCGATATTGGGCCTCAGTCGTCACGTGCACCAGGTACCCTCACGGTAGGGTACCCGAGATGTATACCCATGTCACTGGTATTAATAGGAACCATGGATGACTTGTGATAACTAATTTTCAGGCCAGTGGAATGGGAGAAATTCTGCAACATACCTTTCAATGCAGTTATTTGCTCATTATCAGCAGGAAGAATGAGCAGTGTGTCATCGTCATATTGTAGTATAGGGTATTTCTGACCATATGAATTATTCACTGGTAATTCAATTATGCCATCTTCCTAGGCTTTGTTGATTATAATTTGTAATAGCTCAGCAGTAGTCACAAAAATCAATGGGGAGAGCGGATCACCTTGCCTGACACCTCTCGTGCATTTGATTGTTCTACCAGGAAATCCATTAAGGATGATGGATGTAGATGTAGTGGTGAGGATATTTTTTTACCCATGCAATAAATTTATCACCAAATCCTAGGTGTTTCAGCATGGCAAGTATAGCACTGTACTCAACCATATCGAATGCCTTTTCAAAATCCAGCTTGATAATGGCAATATCTTTTTTTGATTTATGACAGATATGTAAGTATTCAATAGCCCAAGAAATGCAGGCATGTATCATTTTGTTCTTTATGAACCCATACTTATTTCTATGTAATAGAGGAGTAATCACCTTTTGAACTTTGTTGGCGAGAATCTGCGTGATAACTTTCAATCCCATGCTGACAAGGGAGATAGGCCTGAAATCTGATGGCTTCTCAGGATTTGTGATCTTGGTAATCAAGGCAATATATGCAGTATTAATACTTGTCTCAAAAATTGCTCAACAGTGTAGGTTCCATTCCCGTGATCGGTTTCGAGTTTGGTCGAATCTAACTTCTTAATTTTGGATCACAATTCACAATTGCTTTTGATGAATTTTGTCAAATTCGTCGCACCTAGTCGACCGTTTGAATTTTCCTTTCACAAATATATGAATCTTCCCGTTCCCCACAACTTTTACGCTGTAACGTTTTTGTTTTGACGAACATATACATAGTCATCTATAGAAAAATACACGTATTAGGGAGAAAATATGTATATGTCCGTCAAAACAAAAAAGTTACAACATAAAAGTTGTGGGGAAGGGTGAGGTCCATCTACTCGTGAAAGAAAAATTCAAACGGTCGACTGAGTGCGACGAATTTGACAAAATTCGTCAATGTTTTTTACGAATTTCGATCCAAAATTAGGAAGTTGGAGTCAACCAAACTCGAAACCGATCACGGGAATGGAACCTACTCGTCGATGCGCATATATTTCATATATATTTTATCTCAAATCGTCTGTGACACGGTTATGTAACTTGTATTTTAATCAAAGAATTGAACACCATAAGGAACAGCAGGTAACCTGCTAGCGGCTCCTTTCGTCAGGACCATGAGGAAACAGGGCCGTGAGGAAACCATGCTTTTGTCATGGGCCGTGAAGAAACCACTGCTTTCGTCTTCACCCATGACAACAACGCGCTATTCTTTAAATTTTTTGAAAGCGCGTGCCAATTTTTGAATAAATGCTTTAGAAAAAATATATATTTTTTTTAAATCGCCATGACCATCTGGTGAGGCACATGAAACTACTCTACTTTATGGAATATTTTGTTAAGACGATGTTACTCTAAGAGTAACCATCACAATGAGGCACTCCTGATGTTTAACATGACACAAATAATGATTCTTAATTGCTTTAGGTGTTAGCGCACGAATACGTCCGGCGTCGAGGGAGATACTTCACAACTCGCACTGTAGGAGCACGGTTTAAAGCGCGATACATAAGATGGTTAAGCCCGCACTTTTTAGACTTGAATCTCCACTTCCTCAAGAGGGATCCAGGTTCCGGCAGCTATGGACTAAACTCGACAAATTTGACCGCACCGAACTCAGTTGTTGATATTCGATAAACTCTATGCAAAGTCGCCGAATAACGGAAGTAGGGACAAATGTCTGAGAGTAAAAACTAGGATTGTATTGATAGATTGTTAATTGTTTGCTTAATTTCTATCGGCCATCAACTCTCAAATATAAATGAGGCGGCTGGTTTTTCTCGTATAAGATTTGGACAACTCTACATGGTTTATAAGTCGTATTCTAAGTCAAACTCTAGCCTTAGACTAGGTAAGTTATCTGCCGGCTTCGTACTGGATCCGGACCCAAGTGCACGTCAACGATTACCTAGGAATCGTCTTCTGTCCATCCATGTTTTGTTCAAACTCGCCTGTTCTTTATGTTCGAACCGGCTTACTTTTCGGGCTTCTGGACACTTTGTCAGCTCCATGTCTAGATTCACTTGGTGCAGCTTCTAGATCCCTCGAGTTGTCGTGTTTCCCCTAGCACCCAAGTCGACTTCCCGTCTTGTTCCTCTCGGGCTATCATCTTCCCGTCTCGTGTCTTCTCGGGTCGCCAATCCTTTCCGGGGCGCCAAGCCTTCCCAGGTCAAACCTGGGGTGTCGACCACCTGCCAAAATGAATGCTAACATTAGAAAAACTCGTTAGCAAATATTCTCGAAATTGTTTACCAACGCCAAACAAATATAGGGTGCACGTGCATGATATATTTGAGTCACATTCGTATTGGTTGAATATGAGAAGTGCAATTCAGTTTTGTACAAAATACACCTTACATTTCCTCACCAAGTTGTGCATTTACAAATTTTCACTAAACCGAAGATTTACCTTTCAAGATCGACTTTACATACCGAAATCCTAGGTGGCTTAGCATTAGAATATCGGTAAATTCTATTTTGGTGCACTTACGAAATCTTAAAAATTATTGGGCAAGCCAATCATAATTATGGTGGAGCATTTTTTTTTTGCATGGGAAAAGAAAAATATTTATCTCGATATTGAAATATAGTGTTTACATATTTTCTACATTGAAACCTTCACATGATAATCATGGTCAGATTTGAACGACATTAATCTCAACTTCTAAACGTTCTCCAACCAAGTTATGTTTTTAATCTCTATGTTTATATATTTTCTGAAGTTCCACACTTGTTTTGGACGTTAGTTTTACAATTTTTAAAGTTTCCTTGGGGCCACAATTAAGTTTACATAAAAGGAGAAAAAAATACATGGTCCCTACACAACATTAGACCTATTAAGGCATGTACAATGCGGAAAGTCGTTTTGTCGCACGGGTGCCACGGCACCCTTTTTTTGATTTTTTTTTGTCGCCATTTTAAGTTTCCAAAAAATCCGGAAAAAATACTGGAGATTGACAACTACTTGATCTATGATTCTGCAAAGTTTCAACGCAAAATAGTTTATATTGCGCCCTACACAAAAATGACAAATTTCTAGATCTGGGTGGAGATTCAAATCCTCTCAAAATTGTCAGAATTTTGTCATTTTTGTGTAGGGCGCAATATAAACTTTTTTGCGTTGAAACTTTACAGAATCATAGATCAGGTAGTTGTCAATCTCCAGTATTTTTTTCGGATTTTTTGAAAACTTAAAATGGTGACAAAAAAAAATCAAAAAAAGGGTGCCATGGCACCCGTGCGACAAAACGCTGCACTCATGTACAATGGTGCTATTTAGCAACATCAAGTAAGTTGATTGCTGAATTGGTGGAGAGAGAAATAGAAAAATGTTTGTTTTCTCTTAACTAACAGATGATACCTTAATAAGAAATGTTAGTCCTCCTCCAATGTATTTTTTCTTAGCACATAATGCTAGGTAGTAGTTGTCTAAGAGGCAACCACCCCCAAGTGTTTGAATTTAATGAGAAATATCAGGCCTCGTCTTACGGGTTGTATAAAAATGTGGTTGAACTTAGTGATTCTAATTCGATTAGGAGTAATAACTTTTTAGCCACATAGCGTGCAATGTTGTATGTTAGCTAAAATACGATGTTGCTCTCTTTACTCACTAAATGCACTGCCACATCAGCATTTGCCTATAATACCGTGGTAAGTAGCATTGGGAGAGGCCTAAGAAATTTTCTCCATTGTATAAGATGTCTTCTCCGAGTTAAGAAAATTCTAGTGTAGTTTTGATTGTGCCATAATTTTAGGAGCATGCAAATTAATTGTTCAAGAGAACTTGAGAATACTAAGATATAACCTGTTGTTTAACATGTTATTTTGTCATGTCTAATGTTTTTAGAGCAAATTCCACTTTTACCCCCTGGGTTGACAATTTTGACGTTAATTACCCCATTTAGCAAGTTTTCATCCTAATTACCCCATTTAGTAAAAGTCGTGCCAAATTTTACCCCCTTAAATTTTTTGTGTGATTCGGTAACTGGTCTTGACCGTCAGTA
Organism: Poa pratensis; assembly: GCA_947311845.1. Lineage (NCBI taxonomy): Eukaryota > Viridiplantae > Streptophyta > Magnoliopsida > Poales > Poaceae > Poa > Poa pratensis. The sequence goes on from CAMZMU010000090.1 coordinate 10,839,012, forward strand.
GAGGTGATGTGCCATGTAGACTATTTTCATGTACTGTGGTACAAGCAGGGGATGTCCGGATGAATCTACTGTGGCTCAACACTTGGTCGCTCCACATGTTGTTGATCATGTACCGTGGCGACACTAGTTGCGGCCGCCATGGCGGCGAAGTTCGGTCAGCTGATGTACATCAAGACGAACATGGACAATGGGACAATAACCTCAGCTAATCAATCGACTCTCTAGTCCTAGTTCTCTTCTACCGTCTAATTTCTCTCTCTACATTATGCTTTGAACGAGACAGCTCTAGCTCAGTGCCTAGCGCTACCAGTGGCTAGGCTGCCCACCCGGGTTCGACTCGTCAGGAGCAAATTTTGGGTTGTCTCACCAGGTGCACTGTTCACCACTGTACCCATCTACATTGTTCACTGAACACTGTAGCAAGTTCGCTTTGCCGCACGTCTATGCGCCACAGGCGAGATCGACGTGCCCGTCGGTCACCGAAATACTAGTCTTCGGCTAAGTCTCTCAGGACGTAGTTCTGGGTTATAGGGTGTAGGTCTAGTTTAGACACATAGATGGTGTGTGGTGTGCGTCCTGTGTGTCCGAACAGGTACTAGAACTTGTAATCCCAGAGAGGCTCTCAGAAAAAAATACACTATGCTTTGAACCAATCGTACTATACTACAATAGGTTCAGTACAGGTATACACATCTTTGAGCTTAGTTCACGGTGGTCTGTCATTTCTGCTAACCCCCATCCCCGCTCTCTTCCTATATGCTTGTTTAATTAATGTGGGATGGCAGGCCTGGATGCTCTGCTCAGTCGTGCTACTTTTAATTTCGCTTCCATTTCCATACAAGTTTCTGAACAGATTCCAATGACAACAACTCTGAAATGGATGGCCTTCGAATTGTCTTAGTGTGCATATTTTATAGACTGTAACTTTAAAATTAAAATGGGGTAACAATTGGCACAAATTTTACAAAATGGGGTAATTAGGATTAAAAAAATTTAAATAAGGTAATTAGCGTCAAATTTGTCAAACTAGGGGTAGAAACTGGAATTTATTCTCTTTTTTACAAAAAAAGTAGGATTCTACTGCGTATATTTATATTTTTTGAGTTTTTTAATTGTTTGTCTTCTCTTAACTGCATGTAGTGCATAGATAATGCCATCTTTATTTTTGAGCGTATAGATAAGGCTTTCTTATAAGCACTATGCATGATTAAGAACTTATGCGCCCAAATACATTTTTTAATTAGAAAGATGCAAGTTTGTGGGGGTGGGGACTTTTGACTTGTGTACTTGTACATAATGAACCTGTCCACATAGATACCATAAATGGATTTCAATTTGTGCGGGGGGTTGACTTCACGGCGACTTCTACTGGATGACACGCTGAGGGTCAACAAGTGCGGCATCTACACAGCCAATGTCCACAAAATGTGATGTTGCTAGTTTAGTTTCTACACATGTTCATACAGGATATGTATCCTGTTGGCCCCACAAACCATTTATCTTGTATGGCCACCCTGTCAGTGAGACATATGGCGTTCGGAGTTCAGTTATATTCCTCCAATTATTCCGGCTTAGTCAGGAGTCAGGACATATATGACGTACGGAGTTGGGAGGCATTCTTCAAGGTGTGTTTAGTAATGGGATGGGGTGGAATGGAACCATTCCATTCCCATGTTTAGTTGGTTCCGAAAAGAGTGGAATGGAACTGCAGCCCATCTTCCTAAATATTCAATTAATTTAAGTTTAACCATGATTTTTTAGCCAAAACAATTTTGTCTATGTATTATTAAAAATCACGGCAATTTTTCTAGAGGAAAATAGGAAATTCCTCTTCTTCACGGCAATTTTTCTAGAGGAAATAAAGGAAAATAGGAAATTCCTCTTCTTCACGGAAATTTTTCTCAGCGTCGCGAGAAGAGAGCGGAGGCGGCCGCCGCCTCAGACGTGCAATCCACACACGCAGCTGCTCGGAAGCGACGCCGACTTAGACTCCGGCCGCGGAAGCGGGTGCCCCTGCCCCTCCGCCCGAAGCCCCGTCCCTCCTCCGCCGTCGACGCGTCGCGAGACGGCGACCCGACGCGGAGTGGACGGCGATGGGGAGGCGCAGGCGGACGCGTACGCGGAGGAGGTGCCGACGTCGACCCGCCGCGGCTCCTTGCTCCGCCGGGCCCTGCCCTCGCAGCCGCTGCTCCTTGCTCCGCCCGGCGCCGCCGCGGGCTGGTCCTTGCTCCGCCGCCGCGGCTGCACCTTGCTCCGCCCGGCCCCCGCCGCTGCTCATCCACGCCGGCCGGTCGACCGAGTGCGTGCGTGATTCGCCGGCGCCGCCGACTTCCTTCACCGCCGCAGCTCGCGTGCGTGGGTGGGTGTCGCCGCTCGCGTGCCTACGTGCGTGGTGAACGAGGGGAGAGGATAAGGTTAGAGGTGAGATTAGATTTTTTTCCATCGGACGCTGATTAGCGCACGCGTTCCACTTCGTCCGGCCGAATCGGCCGGACCTGTGCATTCTGCATATTAGAGGAATATTCCCTCTGGTGGAACCACCTAATTCCATCCCACTTCTCAACTAAACGCAGGAACAGGCTCCAGGTGTGGAACGGTTCCGTTCCATTCCACCTGGTTGCAGAACTGAACACACCTATCTTACGTATGCCGAACCACCATTTCCGTGCTAGATGCCAGATGCGGTGGTCAATGGAAGAAAACGCGAAGATAACATTCACACACATGGACCTCGCTATGTTGCTGTAGCATGGAGGCCTGGAACCCATAAATAGGCAGAAGCAGCAAAGGGATATCCATCGACACGCATGTCGAAGTAGAGCGAGCTGAGCGAGCAAGAGAGCATGGCCGGAGGAGGAGAGCATGGAGCCAACGGGCTGCAAGAACACGCCGGAGCTTTGGAGGAAGGCAGAGGAGGGAATCAAGCAGGCTGTGAAAATCCAGAGCAAACTCTGAGCAGCACCGGCAAGCAGCCCATGCTGTCCGTCCAATTCGTGCAGAAGGTATGTTTCCCATACGAAATTAAAGATTTTCCTCAGCCAAGTGAAAACATTCTTCCTGTTTCCCTTCCTGCAATTCTGGTGTGTTATCCAGAAGAAAGTTGTTGTAATTGTTCGCTCCCATCGGTGGAGAAGAAAAACAGAGTAGAGTTTTCCTTTTTTTTTCTTGAAGCAAACAGAGTAGATTTCAAACACTAGAAGAGTCAAAGGAATGGACAAAGATGACAACTTTTCGTGTTGTTTGATCCGCAAGGTACATGTGAGTCCATACTAGTCCAAATTCGAGAATATTGTAATGTTGCAGCTAAGGAAAAAGTCCATAAAATCATTTGTTCTTTTTCTTTGAGGGACATTGAATTATTTGGTCGTGCAGTGTGTCTGCAAGTGCTGCGTCCTGATCGTGCTGCTATGCTATAGGCAGTCTTTGCATTACGAATTTGGTCACCTGCAAGAGCTATCCAACCATTAACAATTAGTAGCCAACTTGGACAAGAAAGTAAAATATCTGAACGCGACATTCTTGGATCATGTGCACAGATCCTCGCCGAGATCTTCGGGACCTACTTCGTCATCTTCGCCGGCTGCGCGGCGGTGACCGTGAACCTGAGGACGGGCGGCACGGTGACGTTCCCGGGCATCTGCATCACATGGGGCCTGACCGTCATGGTCATGGTCTACTCCGTCGGCCACATCTCCGGCGCGCATTTCAACCCCGCCGTCACGCTTGCCTTCGCCACCTGCGGCCGCTTCCCATGGAGGCAGGTAGGTACCTGCAGGACTTATGAGTATGTGCCTTTCTGTCGTAACGTTCTCGGTCTCAAGGTGTTCCTGCTGATGGTGGTGCAGGTTCCGGCGTACGCGGCGGCGCAGGTTCTTGGGTCGACGGCGGCGAGCATCACGCTGCGGCTGTTGTTCGGGAGCGAGCACTTCTTCGGGACGGTGCCGTCGGAGTCGGACGTCCAGTCGCTGGTGATGGAGTTCATCATCACCTTCTTGCTCATGTTCGTCGTCTCCGGAGTTGCCACGGACAACAGAGCCGTAAGTATTGCCCACGTCCACTGCGTCATGGACAATCTGCATGTTGTTACACATTCACGCAGAGCTTCGGTTTCAGACTTCATGTCCATTCTCCCAATTTTTCGAGATAGTACCGGAAAATAAACTCGATTCATCATCCTTGTCCTGAACATTGATTTATTTTCGACGCAATTAATTGCTAGTTCCTGTCAAGACTTCCAACTAGAATACCGTCATGATATGTCATCTAACAGGAGGATGAGTAATTTGCAATGTGATCATTGGTGCATGATATAAAATTAAAAAGAGGTTTTTTTGAATTTAAATTAAAAAGAGTTGGAGGTACCTAAAAATCAACTACTCATTTTGGGTTCTCTTGCAGATTGGTGAGCTCGCCGGTTTGGCCGTTGGAGCTACTGTCATACTAAACGTGCTCTTTGCCGGGTATTTTACGCTAACCTACTGTCGTCCCTCTATTTACTCGCCATTTTGGTCTTCGGTCTTCAAGGAAGTAATCTTATAATCTACCTTTTGACCGGTTCCTGCCTTAGTTGTCTCAGTGTCAATAATTACCCAAATTCCCAAGGAAAACTATTTTTGCATCAACTATGTGCTTTGCCATGTCCATGTGCCCAGTGACTACGATGCCATGCATGCATGTAAAAAAAGTTGAAGATAATTATACGAAATTTCTTATATGCTGAGAAAACATTATCGCCCCTTTTCCCAGGAAACATAGTGTATTCATAATTATTGTATAATTATAATGCAGATAATTGTTATCTGAATATCCAAAATATAAGTTAAAATCAAAGAAAACACCTGAAACTAGTTTGTAATCATTTCCCCAAAAAAATATCTACAATTATTATATTATACATTGTGTTAGCACAGTTTAAAACTTGGCCTAAATTTTGCTATTTATAGTCTAAAAACTTCAAATGTAATAAATTTGAAAATACTATCATTAAAACGGTTTGAAAGTATATCCGACTACTATATTTCCCCTTCTCTCTCCCCACCCTCACTCCCACCAAGCAACAGAGGGCTCAGGGAGAAACAACTCAAGAAAGCACAAGGCAAAAACACAAGAATAAACATTATAACATGTGGAATAAAGAACTTATGGTGGGCCAAACGAGAAGTTTTTTTCTAAATTCTTGAACCATTGACACTCTGCAACAATAGGTGCTAAAAACTAGAAATTATTCTATAAACAATGACCTGACAGTAGTTCATGATAAATCTACTAGTAGTGTCGACGTTTACAAAATAACTTAGAAATGAGATGTGATTTTTTCTTACCCTGCGACAAAAACAGTTTGTGCAAGCTGACTCCGATGTGATGTGCAGGCCAATATCAGGAGCGTCCATGAACCCAGCAAGAACCTCGGTCCGGCGATGATCACCGGCCGCTACAAGGGCATCTGGGTGTACATCGTCGGCCCGGTCTGCGGGGCGGTGGCTGGCGCGTGGGCCTATAACCTCATCCGGTTTACCGACAAGCCACTGCGTGAGATAACCAGGACTGGTTCCTTCTTACGAAGTGCAAGAATGAGCTAGCACAAATGAACTGATTTAATTTCGCGGTTCTGTTGCTGGAATCTAGCGTGATGCTGATGATATGTGGTAGTAATGCTGCGATCGCCATTGTGAAAACATTTACTTTTGTTTCTCTTCGTCATCTTATTACACATTGTATATTTGCTTGTATCGTTTGGCTAAACCGTTGCAGGATTGACACCTAATTGTATGATTTCCTTCCTGAAGAAAGCAGTGGCCACGCTCTGCAATTCAGGGTTCCGATGATGCCACAAACTTGTGTTTTTTTCAAGGGGCAAGGTTGTTTAAAACTACACAAACGTGCTAACTCATCGGGCTACAGAATCAGATCCATCTCTTAACATATAGCTATACATATATCTGGAACCCAAGAATTTCGCAGCAAATAGCATAATTTGACTAGACTACCACGAAATTCCTGCGTTCCAGAACAAGGGCTTGTTGAGCCACTGGTTACAGTTTACTTCCCATCAATCGCCACCAGGGGCGTATCCAGTGAGGGTGCCATGGGTGCCATGGCACCCCTAAAAATGTATAGAAATTCATTTATATACTAATATTTGGACAAATTTTTGCTAAATGGCAGTAGTATTCGGACAAATTCTTGCTAAATGCTAAGTAAATAGGGAACTTTTTAAGCTTGGCACCCACAACAATTTTGTCCTACACCCGCCACTGATAGCCACTGATTGGTCCCTAGCTCAGCTACCCCCGGGATCTACCTAGCTGAGGCACCATTGATCGCCACGAACGAACGAGCCTGGTCAACACAATCATGTCAGTCAGTATCTTGCACGCTAGCTCATTCCCTATAGTGACTAGAAATTCACATCGTTTTTTCCAAGATTTGTATCTTCTGAACTTCACTAGCATTTCCTCCTGCGCTTTGCGATGGCCATCTGGTCCGCCGGGAAGCAGTACTGGAGATAATTGTCAGGGGAGCTGATGTCCGGCACGAAGGCGCTGCTGTCGGAGTCACCGTAAGATCCCGGGCGCCCCTGCCAGTGGAGGCCTGAGGCCGTCGGTGGGGACGGGAGCTCGGGCACTGACGACTGCATCTCCGGCACCTGTCCGAAGAGCTCATCGGCGTTCTGGTCCTCAGACGAGGATATATAGTACGGCGAGCCGCCGGTGCTGCCTCCTCCGTGCTTGCCGCTGTCAGCCTGGCAATTCCATACATGTCATTTTGCAATGTCAGATCCTTACACAACCAATAAGCAAGAGACGAACTGAAACTCTTCGGCAGAAATAAGATGAACTGAAACTAATTAGTTGCAATTGAGAAAGCAAGTTGCTTGACGATGACCTTGGACGTGCCGCTCTCGCCGAAACCAAACCCGCCGTTGAAACTGTTGAAGCCGCCGAAGAACTCGCCGAGGGGCCAGTCCATCACGCCACCCTGGCCGCTAAACGCAGGCGCCCGCGGGCTCCGCTTCGGTGGCGAGGTCCTGCTCGCGGCCTCCCCGTGCCGCTGCGCCGATGAGCCGAACTGCTCGTTCACGGCCGACCAGTTCGGGAGGCTATCACCGACGTCAGCGGCGTCCGGCGTTGCGGCGGCCACGGCCCAGCTGAAGTCACCGTTGCCGTAAAGCGGGCCCTGATCACTCTTCGCTTGCGGAGCAGGGGACGGCTCCGGCTTACGATCAGGGGAGCAATCGTCCTGCTCATTCAAGCTGACCTGCACCCCGGTCACTAGGAAGCGGCGGTGCACGGACACCAAGGGATTGGCCGTGTGCACGGCGACGTCGCAGCCCCTGCACAGCAGCGCGCGGTCCTCGAGGCAGAAGAAGTAAGCGTTGCATTCCTGAACCGCCGCCGGAAAACGAAGATCAACCAATCAGTCCCCGATTCCTAATCCGAGAAAACAACTGCAACCCAAGGACGAGGAATGAGAGTTCGCGCGCAAGAACCTGACATATGTCGCACTTGGGCGGCGGCTGAACTGGGGCGGTGCTGCCGGGGGAAAGGAGAGGAAGACGCTGGTGCTTGCCGGCGAAGCGGTTTGCGGCGTGGACGTCGCGGTCGCAGCGGTCGCACAGGGCGGCCTCGTCGGCGCAGCAGAGGACGCGAGCCTCTGCCGCCTCGCAGCCGCTGCACAACACCTTCATGGATCAACCTCGATCGCCTCGGTCAGCTTAGCACGCACTCCACGCAGTCGATCGATCGGCTCCTGGGCAAACTGAATGGAGAGTGCGCGCGAGTGATCAATGGTTGTGGTGTGGGAGTGGGCGGCATGGGGTGGCCGCGCGGTATTATGGAGGCGCGTGGGTGGAGGGAAGCATTGGAGCATGGGAGGGAATGGAATGATTCGTGGGCGGAAGAAGGCGGCGACGTCGCCGGTTCCTATAGCCTAAGAGCATACATACGCCCAACTCGCCGGCGCGCTAATTTTTTTTTACCGCGCCAGAATTGTGATTTCTCGCGCGCGACCCCTGTTTTGCTTTAGCAGACGCGCTATATTCCAGCGCGCGCTTAAAATTTTTGCTCCAACAGCGGCGCTAAAAAATTCTAGCGCGCGCGCAGCACAGACAACATTTTGCATCAAACATATATACAACCGAATCAAAAGATGGACCGAAAAGGACTGAAAATAAAATTTTAATATTAGAACGATCGTTGACTAAAACATAGACTAATACTCGATTAAACTAACAGACTACATTGCTAAACTAACAGACTATATTAAGCTAACTAGATATCAAAGTCGGAGTCCGAGCTCTCGGCGTATCGGAGATCTCGGACCACAGATGTTCCCACCTGGGGTCTTCCTCCGCCCAGGTGGTGTTGTTGAGCTGCGCCTCCGCCTCGGCCTTGCGCTGGCGCCGCTGGGCCCGGAGCTCCCGCCGCTCGAACCTCCGCTCCGCCCGCTCATTCGCGTACTGGGCCAAGAGCTCCGCCTCGGCGGCTTCTTGCGGATGCCTCCGGCGATAGTCCGCCACCAGCTGCGCGTCCCTGTCCGCGATAAGAAGGCGCGCCTGGAGCTGGCGGTGGGCGGTCCGCTCTTCGGCGGTGACGAGGCGCGGCGGAGGCGCCAGATCCGCCGCCTGCTGGGCGGTGTGGACGTCCGTGAAGTTCATCTGGCGCCGGCTCCGGCCGAGGCGCCATGCTGCCGCGTCGTAGGCGCGGGCCGCCTCGTACGCCGTCTCGAACGTCCCGAGGGAGATCCGCTCGTCGCCGGAGCGGATCTCCGCGTAGAACGTGCCGTTGGGCCGCGCGCGCACGCCGCGGTAGCCGGACTGGCTCCTGCGGCGTGGAGGCATGGTAGCGACGGCGCGCGGCGCGGTGGCGGCGGCTGGCGGTGCGGATTCCGTGCGGTGGCGCGAGCGGTGGGGAGAGAGAGGGAAGCGGTTGGGCGAGACTGGGGGACGCGTGGAGTGAGCGCGCGCGCGCCGCGGGGCGGTGTATATAGCGCGGAACGTAGCGCTTCGACCAGCGCGCGCCGACGTTTTTTGCGCGCGCTTTTTTCCCGCGACTGCTGAAGCGCGCGAAATGGCCCCGCGCGCGGGAAAAGCCCGTTATTTGGCGCGCGCTCTCCATTTGCCGCGTCTGTTGGAGATGCTCTAAGATCTCAAACGCCTAATGGCCGCAGAAACTGAAAACAGCATAAAAAATAACTTTCAGTATATTAACATTTCCATGTCATCCGCTCATCCCTGCCTCATGTTTAGCGACAACAATATACGGCAGTGAGGAAACACATAGATATAGACGCATTTGGTTCTCGTTTTCTATTTTAGAGTATATGGAGCCATGTGCTTGAATTTCTTAAATTGTATACTTATATCTATTTTTCTCATATATATATATATATGTGTGCATATAAACTATTTGAACCCCACTTTCACATCAGTTAAGCCAATTCTTGTACATTTCAACACCACATTCCAAACTCAAACATAACATAGCAAACATAGTTCAAATACAAGCATAACATAACAAAGACGATCCGGGGCCGGCGCCCCGGCTTCCTCTGGCCGACGGCATAACAAAGACTTCAAAATAAACATAACATATTATTTCTCAAATTAAAACATCACATAGCACTCTACTAGTGCTTCGTATTTCTCGTCTTGAACGAACCGAGATACCACTTGTACTTTGTCGGAGAACGGTAGTTCGCCACTTCAGGTATCGCCTGCCTGCCTTCGTACCTATCAAGGATGATCCACAGAGAACTGTCGTCATTGTCCTCGACGAATGCCTTGCTAGGAAGGTAATATATACTTATATGCTAGAGGCGTGTTTTTAAAGTGCCCTCTAGAAAAAAATTGGGGTAGAGGATGGTTTACGTGATCTACTAAATTTTACTTTTGCCCTCTATGCTTAGCAGTTCTTTAGGGGATGGGGAGATTTACTGGATTTTTAGAGTTGTTTTAAATATATGATATTTTTGGTTTTTTCACTCGTTTTATGGGCAACTTATCTTTAAAATTTTGCTGATCAAGTTGTCAACCAAAATGTTAAAAATTGTTGTATTTGCTTTATATAGATTATTTAAATTTCTTTAGTCGGATGTAATACAAATCCTGGAGGCTTTAAAAAAAAACAAGTTAATACAGGGAGGGCGGACCCTCTATCATGGATGTGCTAAGGGAGTGGAGGTCTACAAATCATGCTTCTGTCGTGCTTAGATAGGAATACAACTCCCTGCAAAAAAAGCAATAAGATCACTAGTAATCAGTACGTACATGTAACAGTATAAAACGTTATATTTGTGTATCAGTATACACATTATAGACATGTTATCATGCTGTCCAACAAATTATAGATTTAGAGACTTGCACAAAAAATCATAATCTCTAAAAAATTGATGGACTAACATTTCCAATTTAAAAAATCCAAATATATGTATTTTAAATATGAAAAAATTGGTGGGGGAAGAAAGTTGAAGATATTCGGAGAAATTATTACATAACTTTATAGAAGTTTTAGTTTCCCATCTCCCTCTACATCCAATTGTATGACATTTTGGGTTCCTCACTCTTTTGATACTCTTTTGATAAGAGTGTGTTACAAGACACTGTTTGGTTTCTCCAAATTATCTACATTATACCAGTCATGTGAAATGTAAATTATGGAGTTTTTTGAAATTAACAAGTTGATTCAGGGAGGGGTGAGGGTAGGCGGAAATATTCTCTTCTCGTATTTAAAGATAGGCATAAGAACTAGTAATTAGTATGACCATGTATCGGCATATAAGTTATATACATGTCTCCCAATATAAATTAGACTAGGTAATTACACGTGTGTTGCATTCCTGCCTTAACAAAGAAAATAGGATTTTATTTGATAAGTCCATTCCCTTACCAAAGAAAATAAGATTTTATTTTATAAGTTAATAAGACATATGTCGATTGAGCCTTTGTAGAGAAAACCGGTGGGAGAAAAACCAGAGATGTTAGGGAAAAATCATAATAGGAAGGAGTGAGGGGGAGAGTACGTGTAGAGTTTGAACGAAACTAAGAGCACAACAATGAACGTTACATTCTTTTTAGATAGGAGAGATGAACATTGACACTCTGGCCCAACAAGTATGCAACTAAAAACTTGCAAACAAAAAAAAAGTCATCCGTTTGATCAACAAATATAAATTATAGGGATTTTTATTTTTGTGCCTTACTTTGCTTAGTTTTCCTCGGTTGTGTCCTACCCGCTTAACTTTCCTCGCTTGTGCCCTACTTCGCTCTATCGAGGCTCCAGGCGGCCAAACGGGGCGTTTCCGTCGGGTCAACCTCCTTTGACAGTTAGTTGGCCTGACTTGTGGGGTTCGCCCCGACACCTCGTTTGGAATCGCCCTTACGAGTGAGGCCAGGGCACTTGTTTAATCAAGGGATACAACCGATGGGCTCCACATGGTCTTTCTCCTTGCTTCCGTCCAGAGAAACCCAGAGAAAACCCCAGAAAACCCCAAGAACAGAGCAATAGGAGTGGGATTCAAGGCATAGAGGAGGGTGATTCAGGGCACCAATATTAAACATTCATTATTTTTTGAACTTAATTACAAATATTCCGATAAATATACATTTAAACTACATTCAAAACTACGAAATTTCTTCTGTTTATAGATAATTCGGTGATTATTACGTCGTTAGGACTGAAATTAAATTTGGACACATTTAATTGGAGGATTAAGACTGAATTATATTTATAAAGTGATTAGGGAAACTGAAATTGAAACTTACTAGTCACAGTATATACTAGTTTGAAGCAGCAGTACATAAGAAGTCGTTACAAAAGATTTCTTTAACTAATAACTGCTAATCCTACTACTACTACTACTACTACTACTACTACTACTACTACTACTACTACTACTACTACTACTTCTACTGCTTCTTCGCCGGCAGTGGGCTATCCTACTTCTTCCTCAGCCTCTTCGCCGGCGGTGCTGCGCCCACCTCGTCATTGTCGTTGGAGTCGTTGTCGGAGTCCTCCTCCTTCCCGGAGTCGTCAACCGGCGGCTCCTCCTCCTCCTCCTCGCTGATGTCATCGTCGTCGTCGGAGTCATCGGAGTCGTCGCCGCTGTCCTCCGCCTCCTATCCCTCCTCCTCCTCCCCTCGCCCCTCCCACCAGTGGTAAGGGAGCATTTTCCGACTTTTTTCTGTGGACATGCCTATAATCATGGTGGACTACGTTTGTATGATTATTCTATATTTTGGGGGCCAAACTATCACACACTTGTAGTTCAAATTTGCTTTTTCATCGATAAACGCTAGTAAATTCATTAAATGAGTGGAATATAGCTAAAAAGCTAAAAAAATCATGAAATTAATGGATTTTGCTTCCCATATGATATAAATTTGTGTCAAAATTGTAAGAGGTCAATTTCCTAGCTTATTTATGGTATCTACTTCAAACAAAATGAGGATTTTGGCACTAAAAAAAATGAAAACTCAAGAAATCTTGGAATCTTGCTTTGCCAATGTTGTTTACAATGCCAATACACATGTTTGTGCCGAGTTATGTCATCATAGCAAGGAGATAGCCATGGATATGGCCATGATCTTGGTTTTTGGATGAAAACCATGAATCAATCTCCATACAATACATGGTTGTCAAATGTTACTGTATTGCCAGTTCAAGATTTTTCCTCCATATTCGCACCAAAAGGGAAGATTCCCCAAGGTTTTCCATATTGTTCTTTTCACGATTTATGCTGTTGTTTTCAAAACATGCCAAAATTGTCGGTGTGACAATTCAGAGCTAAGGGGTGATTTTTTTTGACTTATAACTTTGCAATTGCGTATAATCATGGTAGACTACGTTTGTATGATTATTATCTATAATTGTGGGGCAAGAAAAAAATTATTGTGAATATTCAGTTTGACATAATTCGTAATTCAAACAACTTTTGGTTTAGGAAACAATTCAAAAAACTAACAACCATACAACATAATTATACATTAACAAGAAATATTCAGTGTGGCCTAATACATAGTTATACCCTAGACCAACAACTAAAATGAACTACCACTCGTCCTCGTCGTTGGAAACCTCCACCGCAGGCTTTGCCCTTTCCCTTGCCCTCCACCTCCACTGGGTACTTGCCCTCCACCAAGTTGGCCTTCTACAGTTCGTGCGCGTATTGCGCGGCTCTCGCCTTCTCCGCGGATTCTGAGTCGACCACAAAAGCGATCAGAGTATCCATGAGTTGTTGCAGCTCAGCGCAATACCTGGCCTGCTCCGTGGCTTGATAGTCGGCCCTAGCCCAGGCCATACCCGGGTCCACCACCTCCTCCTCCTCCTCCTCATCGGACTCAAGATCGATGAAGGGAATGGGATCGGGAGCAACGGCCCTGCCCCTTCCCCTGCTTGAGCTCGGAGGAGTCCTGCTCATGCTCGGAGAGCACCTATGGGTCCTCCTCCTCCTTGCGTCGCCCTCGCTCGACTGAAGAAACCAAGGATAGATTTGGCGGCGGCGGTTCGAGTTGGGAGTGCAGCGGCCACCACCATGAGCCATGGAAGGAGGAACATGAGATCAGTGGGCTGCAAGGAGAGGAAGAGGAAGAGGAGATCAGCGGGCAGCGTGGGCGCAATGGGAGAGGAAAATGGCTCCTTTTCTAGCCATCTGCGTCTGGACTGCTCTGCCCCAGAAGAAATGGTGACCAGGGCACTGAGTTGGCTCGTCAGACACAGCTTGCGGGAGAGACTAGGCAAGAGAGACGGTGGAGCAGATGCGCGGCCTAGGCGACGAGGCAGTTAGCTTTTTGCCGGGCAGGGGGAGGGGGACGCCATTGAAGGCGCGCAAATTTGGGGCGGGGAGCAACATCGACGCGCACGTACGGCTGCATGAAAGCGCTCATCCTCCGCTGGTCCCACTTTTAAGCTTTTAAGTAGGGACGGCGAGCAGCATGGGTTGGCAAGCGCTAGGCCCACAAGTCAAAGGCTTCATTAACGGTCAAAGCGGTTGACCCAACGGAAACGTCCCGTTTGGCCATGTGCGAGGCTCGAAAGAGCGAAGTAAGGCAAAACCGAGGAAAGTTAAGCGAGTAGGCAAAACAAGGACAACTTAGCGAAGTAAGGCCCATAAATAAATGACCCTAAATTATATCCACAAAAGCTATAGTATTGAAATATTTTTAAATGTCAATCGAGCGATATACTTTTTGTAGCGTATTACTCATATTTTATCGATCAAATTGGGAGTTTATTCCTCTGACTCGGTCAAGTCTTTTGACCATTTTGACTAGTAGGTGAAAAATTGAGATTCCAGTAGCCAACTTGTAAAAATAAATGCATGCACATGCCCCATACCCATACTAAAATATTTGAAATAGAATTTGTTGAAATAATTTTCAATTCTTTTCATCTCTTAGAAAGTTCAGGTGCAAATTTTATAGGTGTCGGGAGAAACAGAATTAAGAAACCACTCTTGTCTTGAACAGTGTTGTGCTTGCTAGCTAAACTTTCAATTTTAAATTTCTGCAAGAATATAAATATAACAAATAAAATAAGTATATTTTATGTGGTAAAGGGTTTTAAAACGCTACCATAGTGACAAACGCATCCTCAATGTTTAAATGTACTCCCTCCGTTCACTTTTATAAGGCACACACTACCTATTCTTTCCATTTTTGACCACATACATACTAAAATGAGTGAATCTATGTATAAAATAAGTCTAGATTCACTTGTTTTGTTATGTATGTGGGGGTATCTAGTGTGACTTATAAAAGTGAACGGAGGGAGTAAAATATACCTATATATCCATAACCAATAAGTCCATGGAGCATATTACACCGTTGATTCGGAGTATTTAAACATCTATATGCGTGACTTTTTATCCATTTGGTTTTTAGATGCGTCACTTTTATCATTGGCATGCAGCTCTTTAGGGCCAAGCAACCTATATCCGCACACTGTTTGACGCACTCTGCGTGACAATATGGACCTGATACGGTGTCCCCCCACCCCAATCTTCTTCGAGGATGAAAACGACTCCGGCCGGACTCCACACGCGTGGGTGATGGGCTCTAGTGCAACAGCATGGCCAACCACGCAAATAACGAACAAATGTCCCTTCAATCATCTGCTAAGAGCGGTTGACTAGGAAGTTTTTGCATCAGATCTAGCTAATCCGGAGTAGTACAAAAGTTTACACTCTTAGCTAGGGAGAGGTGCTCACTTCGCAAGACATTGGTCTAGTGGCTCGTTTGTGTACATAGGTCGCTCCCGACAGTCAGAATCATGTCTGTTTTTCTGTATATTGTATAATTTTGTTTCAAAGGTAGACGAATGTGGGGTTAATTGTTAAAGTATTTTAAAATTCCTGTTTACCCTACCTGAATGTATCAAGTCGTTAGCTATCTCCAGTACCTCTGGGGTTAATTGTCGCCTGCTTATCTGGCATACATCGCTGGACAAGCAGAACTACGGTAAGTGGCTAGCGATTCACCACAGGCTTAGCCATGGTAGTTGCAGTCACAGGAAGGATCCGGTGCTAGCACCAGTGGTCGGGCAGCGTGTTCGTGGCCTTCTAGGCACCTAAACACGTCCTGGATCTTTTGTGGGGCAAGCGCTGCGCACTGCTTAGACTGGTCACAGTGTGACGTGGCGGGTAATTAATGAGGACAAAGATGGTTGTGGTAACTAACTATGTTACTGTAACATCACACATTTCAATGTAAGATAAGTGTATAACTTAATAAATATGACACTACACATATGTTACTCCCACTATGAAAATAGTAACTTAGAGTAGTAACATATCTACGTTACTACTCTAAGTTACTCCCCATTGTGAGCACCCTTACGTTTGACGGGTACTCCAGGCTCGTCTTCTGTTGCATCTTAACGTCCACCGAGGCGCTGGAAAACTGAGCTGTTTCCGGTTTAATAGAAACTCTTAGTTTACCATTTTTGGGAGAAAATACGTAGTACATATAGCTTGATATTTGTCCCTGTACTATTCATGGTCTGAAGCAGACCGTCTTCAAAATCCATATCACGAAATCAGCGAGTTTGCGATCTCGCCACTGGTACGACCGTACGAGAGCAACTCTCGCTAAACAACAACACCGTGTGTTCATACTGTGTCGACATGCTTGATAGAGGACCTACGGGCTTCGGTTCACGGATGACATGGCACTGACATCGGCATGTCAATCGCAGCTTAGATGAGTGAACCCGAATAGGAAAAATCCCCGGCTTACTCCACTCTTTGTTTGTTTAGGGCCAGGCGGAGAAAAGTCCTAATGTTGAGAGAGTCAATATAGTTTTTAAGAACGTGATTATTTGTTCTCAAAGACATGAATATTTTTTAAATACATGAGATTTTCGATAGGTATTCTTATAAAAAAATAGTTTAAGGTAGGTACAATTTAGTTTTGTGATTTTATGGATACATCTCCCATGAGTAGTGTGAATATTGTTACTAGATATACTATGAATATTTATACAATGTATATACTATGAATATTTTTTCTATTTTGTATGAATATACAGAAACTTCTTTTCTGCCTCGTGGACTTATTATTTAGATTCATACGAATATTTATACAGATAAATATGAACATTTTCATACTCGTATGCACATTTTCTTATCATACATAAAGAACTTTGCAACTCACGAATATTTTCTTAGATGTGTCGGACTAGTTTTTTTTTTTTTTGACAGGAAGACAGTAGGGAAAAAAGGAATGCGGCAGGGGAAGCTCCTATAGCCTTTTTTTTAAATAATAAGAACCCAAATCTGTGTCCGTGAGGACTTGAACCTGGGTGGCTGGGTTGTACATCCACTTCCCTAACCAAGTGAGCTGGGCTCAGCTGGACTAGTTACATAGATAGATATGAAGGTATATTCATACTTGTATGAACATCTATTCTCAGCACATGATTGTTGCACGCTTTGTAAGTATAAAACTAAATTATAGAAAGAAAAAATAAATTTTAAAGATTTACAAAAATATAACAACAATAAATGTTTATTTCTGACCGGGCCAAGCAATACAGACGATGGAGCGCCCAACAGTCATCGGAGCTTAAAGCGTGTGCCCCTCTATCTCGTTTATAGCGACTCGGTGGATCGTTGTAAAAAAGAGAGGTTGTGGATCGACTCACCCGCACGAGAGTATCCCACTCGCTCGGTTCCTACACGTGCATGGGCTGGCCCAACACGCTACAAGAGCGATACTATACGTGCGACTTCTCAAAATAGGTTTTCGCTCCGCTTTATAAATAAAGCAACATGCCAAGCAAGTCCATATAAATCCACACACGCAAAGGAAAGGAAAACGAGTTTGATGGGGCAGAAGCACAAGTAAGCCCAACAACAACAAGTCGAGGCCCTCCGGCGCTTAGCGGCTAGGTGGAGAGGAGAGGCGACGTGCAGTCCCCAGAAGACTATCGAGCATGTCATGCAGCCACACCTGGCCCGCTGCATACATAGCGGGCGCCACTATGGCAAGAAAGTTAGAAATTTAAACATTGAGTCATAAGCACGTCAAAGAAACACCCACTCAATCACCATTTAATTGCGGATTGTCCAAAGAGTCAAGTCATTCTGGGAAACACCAACCAGAAGAGGCGACTTCTTCCGTGCGATATTCGTAGGATGCGCGGTCAGGCACACATGCATCACACAACCATCGACCCCTAAAAAAAATCACACAGCCATCGACAGGTTTGCTTGTCCCAGAAGATTCAGAATTTAACAGAATTAGATTTAGCTCAGCGATGAACACCTAGCGCACGCTCGCGTGAGTTTATTTTTTTCTTCGGTTTTTTGATACTTTTTTGCTTTAGATGTACGAATGATTTTTTAACACATAAAATTGACGAACCAAATTAAGGGAGAACTAAAAAGATTTGTATCTTTATATACTTTCAAAAAGCATTCACACAGAACAAATTCAAAAAGCCTTCATACGCGTGAAACTAAATAGAGAAGTCTTGATAAGAAACGTGAAATCGGGGTTTAACCAAAAAATAGGGAGAGCCAAAGAAAAAAATACGAGCCAATGAATAATGAACCAAAAATTAACCAAATTAGAGTGAACTGTAATAACAATGAACCCAAAATTAAGTTAAACCAATATTAAAAAGGAATAATAATTTGGCTGAACTAATTTGGTGAACAGTAAAATAAAAACGAAATAATAAAAGGTGGAAAGGAACTAAAATTTGAGTGAAGAAAAATATAATAGTGAACCCAATATGGAGGTGAACCAAATATGCCGCTAAACCTAAATTAACAGTGAACAAAAAATGCAGGTGAAACAAAAATAATAGTGAATCAAAAGAAACTAAAATTTGGGTGATCGAAATAATAGTGAACTGAAAACTTCAAGATTTTGAAAAAAATATCAGCTATGAATGTATTCATACTTTAAAATTTTGTTCAGAATTTTGAAAAAAATTAGATTTAAAAAGTGATCAGATTTTTAAAATGTTCTAACTTAAAAAAAACTGATTTTGAAACTTTTCATATTTTTTAAAAAATGTTTAGATTTTAAAAAGTTCATAAAAAAGCGGAAATAAGATAAATTCGGAAAAAATCTCAAAAACAAAAAAAGATAAATTCGGAAAAAGGGCAACAAAAAAGGGTGAGAAAAACAGTTAAACCAAATGAAAAGGAAATACGAGGTTTTTGGGCGGTGCCCACTGCAGATTTCACGCGGGTGAGTGCGTGCTTGAGCTCTCCCTTTCGAAGGCGAATCCTATTTGACACCCCACGTGGCTTTTTTTTGCTGCTTCTTTTTTCATTCCTCTTTTCCGTTTTTTCCTATTTCTTTTTCTTTTTTGTTTTTTTGGCTGTTTCTTTTTTCTTTCTTATTTTCTGTTTTCTTTTTAGATTTTATTTTAAATTTTCATTTTTTTAAACGTTCAACTTTAAAAAATGTTTAGATTTGCAAATTGTCCACTTTTGAAAATTGTTCATATTTGAAAAATGTTCAGATTTGAATATTTTCAAATTTAAAAAATCGTTCAAAAATAATTTTCGTTCATAGAGTTTCTTTTCACCTTTTAAAAAATCTTTCAAAAATAGTTTCCGTTCATAGATTTTTTTTCAGTTCACTTCTGAAAATCATGCAAAAATCGATTTTGTTCACCGGCCTTTTCGGTTCACTTTCAATATCGTTCAAAAATAGTTCCGTTGACCTCATTTTTTTTGTTCATTTTTTAAAATAGTTCAAAAATAGTTTTTGTTCACTACCTTTTTATGTTCACTTTTAAAATCGTTCAAAAGTAGTTTCCGTTCACTGCCATTTTCTGTTCATTTTTTAAAATCCTTCAAAAAATAATTTTCGTTCACCGCCATTTTCTCTTGACTTTTTAAAACCATTTAAACGAGGTAAATGTTTTAATTAAAATATATGTTTCTTTTTCATTTTTGCTGTTTCTTTTTCTTTCTAATTTTATGTTTTATTTTTAGATATTATTTAAAATTTCATTTTTTTGAAAACCGTTCACATTTAAAAAATGTTCAAATTTGAAAATTGTCCACTTTTGAAAATTTCTCATATTTGAAAAATGTTCAGATCTGAAAATTTCTCCTTTTTCAAAAATCGTTCAAAAATAATTTTTGGTCATACAGTTTTTCTATTCACTTTTCAAAAATCGTTCAAAAATAATTTTCGTTCATAGACTTTTTTCTGTTCACTTTTTAAAATCGTTCAAAAAATGATTTCGTTCACCGAATTTTTCTGTTCACTTTCAAAATTGTTCAAAAATAGTTTCCGTTCACCTAATATTTTGTTCATTTTTCAAAATTGTTCAAAATAGTTTTCGTTCAGTGGCCTTTTTTGTTCACTTCTAAATGTTCAAAAGTAGTTTCCGTTCACCGCCATTTTCTGTTTATTTTCTAAAATCCTTAAAAAATAGTTTTCGTTCACCGTCATTTTCTGCTCAATTTTTAAAACCGTTCAAATGAGGTAAATGTTCTGATTAAAATATATGTTTCTTTTTCTATTTTTTGGCTATGTCTTTCTTCGTTTCTGTTTTATCTTTAGAAATTAATTTTCATTTTCATTTTTTGAAAAACGTTCAAATTTAGAAAAATATTCAGATTTGATAATTGTCCATAATTGAAAATTATTCATGTTTGAAAAATGTTCATATTTGAAAATTGTTCATATGTCAAAAATCGTTCAAAAATAATTTCCGGTCATAGAGGTTTTTTGTTCATTTTATAAAAAGTGTTCATAAATAATTTCCGTTCATTGATTTTTCTGTTCACTTTTTAAAATTGTTCAAAAATAATTTCCGTTCATAGATTTTTTCGGTTCACTTTCAAAATCGTTAAAAAATAGTTTCCGTTAACTGTCATTTTCTGTTTCAAAATCGTTCAAAAGTAGTTTTTGTTCACCGACCTTTTTTGTTCACTTTTAAAATCGTTCAGAAATAGTTTTCATTCACCGCCATTTTCTGTTCATTTTCTAAAATCGTTTAAAAATTGTTTTCGTCCACCTCCATTTTCTGTTCAGGTTTTAATACCTTTCAAAGAGGTTAATATTCTAAATGAAAAAAATTCAATTAAAATATATGTTCTTATTTTTGGAAAACCGTCCGAGTAATATAAATATTCATATTTGAAAATCGTTGACATGATATGAATGTTCGTGTTAATTTTTTTTTCATATTTAATAAATGTTAACTCGATTGTAATAATCAACCCTACATGATTTCCATTCCTTTTTGTATTGTTCTTTATACTATGATTACAGTCTGCTCCTCCATCTAAAAAGATACAATAGATTTTTGTATTTCTATTTTTTACCTACTTATGAATTCTTAAACATCCACTCATATCCTAGTTTCCAAAATAAACGAAGAACGTTCGACTTGTATGTTCTACAATGAAAATCAAACGTGCACTCCCTGCAAATTATAAATGCGCAGAAAGGCGACATATGTTGAAGAAGACTTACACTGAACGAAGTGTAAACACGTAGAAATCAACATTATAAGATCTGCCTGTATATGACCGCTTAAATTGAAAAATTACAACACTAGAGTTGTGTGAAACGTTGAGATTAACCTCCTCGTGAAAAGATATTTCAAACGGTCAACTGAGTGCGACAAATTTTATCAAATTCGTCTAAATGTATTCCGTACATCTGATCGAAATTGAGAAGTTACAATGGACGAAACTCAAAACCGAGCGTGAGAATGGAACCTACTTGTCGACACACATATTTTTCATGTACACTTTCTTTTGAATCAAAATATATTTGTGTATGCTAAATGGAGTAGTTTAGAAGAGGTGTGGAGAACAAAGTAAAGTTTGGGTATGCTGCGGGCCAAAAAAAATGGAACGAGCACGTAACCAAGTATAGTTGAGCTCTCCCTCATCAACCAAACAAGACCTGCATTTTTTTCTTGCACTCTACAAAGTATAAACGCGTGGAAAGGTGCGAGCCAAACAAGAAACTAAACAAACGCGCGGAAAGGTGCCAGCATGAAAAATGGGCCGAGCCCACTACCGCCATGGTATGCGGAGCAATATTTTTCTTCCGCATAGGTTGATAGGTAGGCGCTCGGCAAATCCTATGCATCGCCTTACGGCGACGCTCTAGCCGCGCGTCGCCGTAACGGTCTTCTTAACGGGCCAGGCCCATTTCTCCGCGCGTCATTCTTTTCTCTTCCACGTTCGTGAAGTGAGGGGGTAGTAGGGCGAATCATTTTCCTGTTTTTGTATTTCTTTCTTTTTCTGTTTCCTTTTACACTTTTTTTTCAGTTTTCGTTTTCTTTTCTTATTAATTTTATTTTTTATTTTCGTTCTTTTAATTTTTCCTTTTCCTATTTCTTTTTCTTTTCTCGTTTTTTCACTTTTTATTTTCTGTTTTGGTTTTTCTTTTTTTGTTTTCTTTTCTTTTTCCTTTTACGTTTCCTTTTTCTATTTTTGTTTTGTTTTTTCTTTTTTTTTCTTTTCTGTTTTCATTTTCTTTTTTATTTTTATTTTCGTTCTTTTAATTTTTCTTTTCCTATTTATTTTCTTTTCTCGTTTTTCACTTTTTATTTTTTGTTTTTGTTTTTGTTTTTTTGTTTTTTCTTTTGTTTTTTCACTCCCATTTTCATTTTTTAAAGATCGTGCAAAAATAGTTTCCGGTCATCTCCATTTGTGTTCACTTTTAAAATCGTTCAAAAATAGTTTCTGTTCCACCTCTTTTTTGTTCACTTTCAAAATCGTTCAAAAATAGTTTCCGTTCAACCCCATTTCTGTTCATTTTAAAAAATCGTTCAAAAATATTTTCCGTTTACTAGCCTTTTTTGTTCAATTTTAAAATTGTTCAAAAATAGTTTTTGTTCAATTTTAAAATCGTTCAAAAATAACTTTCTTTTATAAACATTTTTCTGCTCACTTTCTAAATCTGTTCAAAATAATTTTTGTTCACCGACATTTTTCTGTTGACTTTTTAAAATAGTTCAAAACTAATTTTCGTTCACTTTTAAAATCGTTCAAAGATAGTTTTCGTTCATGAACCTTTTTTTGTTTATTTTTGAAAATCGTTTAAAACAAATTTTTGTTCACAGACCTTTTTTGTTCACTTTTGAAAATCATTCAAAAATAATTTTTATTCATTTTAAAAATCGTTCAAAAATAACTTTCGTTCATAAAACTTTTCTGTTCACTTTTTAAATCTGTTAAAAAATAATTTTGTTCTGATTCAAAAAAAATTAAATTCAAAATTTGTTCTGATTTAAATTTCATTCAAATTTTGTTATGTGAAGTTATATGAACGAATTCCGTTCACCCCCAATTTTATTCATTCTTAAAAGTTGTTCAAAAATACATTTCGTTCACTGACTTTTTCGTTCACTTTTTAAAATCGTTCAAAAAAAATTCATTCAACCCCATTTTCTGTTCATTTAAAAAAAATCGTTCAACCCCATTTTCAGTTCATTTTTAAAAAATCATTCTGAATTTCAAATCGTTCAAAAATAGGCTTCGTTCATCGGCATTTTTTGTTCATTTTTAGAATCGTTCAAAAAATAATCCTTCACTTTCTAAATGATTTCGTTCACTGGCCTTTTTTAATGGTAAAACTGAGAAATAATGTGCACTTAACCTTCAAGATTTTCTCTCTTTTTAAAATAGCATGTCTATATCAACTAAAAAAAATCGGTGAATAATTTGTGTACTTTGTTCCTACATGTTTATGTGTGTTTTGTAATGGTAAAACTGAAGGGAAAAAATGAAATGAACCAGTCAAATGCATGCAAACAAATGGGTTCGAACAAGTGAACACATCGCGACACAAAACAGTCGAACGAGCGAACAGAACGCGACGTAACGGACGCGAAGGAAAAGCTACGAGAATGAAACAGTCGAACGCGCGCGAAATATTGGGCCGAGCCCAAGAAGGACTTCCTTCAGGCGATGCTCGTTAGATCCGTCGCCTTGAGGCGACAGAAAGGAGCTCCCTAGGAGCTCCCCCTTTCGAAGGGTCCTACTCCCTGGAGGCCGGGCGATTTCCTGCCTCGAAATCGCCTGGTTGGGCTGGCCAAGATGGCGGCCCATTTATTCGGCCGTTTTGTCTAAATTATTGCATGGAAGTCGTATTGCTTCGCGTCGGCTACAGTTGTTTGACACTTCAACAATCAATCAACTTGCTCGTACACAGGTTCTCGTGGATTGCTATTTAAGTAGGTCGATGTGCTTGTCTCTAGGCGATGTGGGACTAAAAATGAGGTCAGCGCCGTGACGCGCGTACGCCCGAAGTCAGTTAGCGTGCGGAGTGGGATTGTGTGTCTATGTCACAATGTGGGTCGGTCGGACAATGTCGTCTCTTGTCTCAGCTAACTAGCTAGCACACTCTACAATGAAGGCGCAACTCGCTAAGCTAGCTGCTACAGAAGGCGTTGTCGAGTACAATATCACGTGATTCTTCCACCCAGCTAAGTAGCTAATTAACTACTCGCTCCGTTCTAAATTAGATGACTTCTATTTGTCCAAATATGGATGTATCTATAGTTATAACATGTCTAGATATATTCACATTTGGTCAAATGAAAGTCATCTAATTTGGAACGGAGGGAGTACTTAATTGTCGCTGTCTGTACTGTTTTACTTAATTGCGTTGTGCATGCATGTAGCATGCTTCTGGGATTTTTATAAAAGTGCAACGTTGGCTTTTCTTTTGAGCGGACGATGTCCTTATTGTGTGACGTTGCATGCTGGTGAGATTCAAAAAAATACAAATAAAGTTCATAATTTTGTGGAACATAATACTAATGTTAATGGAACACAGGAAGAAGATGGTGGACTATAAGGAACACCCACCGAATAAATTATCGTTAGTACAAGAACAAAAGATACACTAACTGGAGCAATAGTGTTAGCGTCTCTCGAACAAAGCAGGAACGACTGCAGGTGGTACAAAACTACGGTTCCAAAAAAACAAAAGTCGTCTTCACACGGAACAAAATATTAGATTATAGGAAACAAACATCACACAGTTGGGAAAAAAATTATGGCACGAAGGACCAAGTTGAATCTACACGTGGAACAATATTGTAGTGTCCGAGGAACAAATATTGTCTTCACAGGGAACAAAATATTAGACTATAAGGAACAAATATCACAATACAGTTTGGGCAAAAATTATAACGCGAAGGAAAAATCGAATCTACACGTGGAACAAAACTGCATTGTCCGAGCAACAAATCTCGTCTTCACTAGGAACAAATTATTAGACTATAGGAAACAACCATCACACTACAGTTGGGAAAAGTTATAACCTGAAGGAACAAATTGAATCTACACGTGGAACAAACTGCACTGTCCAAGGAGCAAATCTCATCTTCACATGGAACAAATTATTAGACTATAGGGAACAAAAATCACACACATGTAGGGGAAATTATAACGTAGATATACAAATAGTCTACAAGTGGAACAAAACTACACTGTCCAAGGAACAAATCTCGTCTTCACATGGAACAAATTATTAGACTATAGGGAACAAACATCACACACATGTAGGGGCAAATTATAACGCAGATACACAAATTGAGTCTACACGTGGAACAAAACTACACTGTCCAAGAAACAAATCTCGTCTTCACATCAACATATTATTAGCCTATAGGGAACAAACATCACACTACATTAGGGGCAAAATTATAACGTGAAGGAACAAATCGAATCTACACGTGGAACAAACTGCACTGTCCAAGGAACAAATCTCGTCTTCACATGGAACAAATTATTAGACTATAGGGAACAAACAAAACACTACGGTAGGCGGAAAATTATACGCGGAAAAACAAATCAAATCTACACGTGGAATGAAACTGCATTGTCTAAGGAACAAATCTCGTTTTCACAGGGAACAAATTATTGGGCTATAGGGAACAAACATCACACTACGGTAGGGGCAAAATTATAACGTGAAGAAACAAATCGAATATACACGTGGAACAAACTGCACTGTCCAAGGAACAAATCGCGTCTTCACAGGAAATAAATTAGACTATAGGGAACAAACATCACACTGAAATTATAGTGCGATGGAATAAATCCAATCTACACGTGGAACAATAATGTAGTGTCCGAGGAACATATCTCGCCTTCACAGGGAACAACATATTAGACCATAGGGAAAAATCATCGAACTAGAGTTGTGGCAAAAATTATAACGCGGAGTAACAAATCAAATTTACACGTGGAACAAAACTGTAGGGTCCGAGGAACAAATCTCGCCTTAACAGAAAAAAACAATTAAAGGGAACAAATATGGCAAAAAATTACAGCGGAAAGAAAAAAATCAAAACCACACGCTTAACAAAACAATAGAATATTTTTTAGATCATGCGAGAACAAATTTAAACGTATAAAGGAACAAATCTCAACTACTGTTAGAACAAAAAAAAAGAGACTTTAGAACAAAACTATAGCAGACTAGGAAAACAGGAACGTAAGAAAGAAGAAAAAGAAAAAGAAAAAGAAATGGCCTATGTATAGAAGTGAGAAGTAACGAATGAAGCTAAGTCAATGAAGAGAATACCATCACGCGCTTGCGCGCCTGGGCTCCTTCCTGCCAACTGAAGAAACTAGCCTCCAGAACGTTCATATCGAAAAGGAGCAAGCACAAAACGTTAACGGGCCAAGCTCAGATAGCCAAACCCTTTAGCGAAACGAGGGTACATATCGCTCGGGCAATACGGGAGCGCCTATACAGCGTGGTACGCGGAGCTTCGCTCCCTCCGCGTACCCCGCGTCCCCTCGCGTGGGCTTGGCCCAATTAAGTGATTGACTTTTTCGTTTACTGTTTCGCGCGCCTTGTGTCTGTTTCTTCGACACGGACGTTATGTTGACTGTTTCTTCTCTTTACTTTGAATAAATATTTTAAATTATTGAATAAAACTCACAACAAATTTTGAAGAACCATTTTTAATTTTGGAACCATTTTAAAATTTGGAACCATTTTTAAATTTGGAACCATTTGTAATTGTGGAACCGTTTTTAAATTTGGAACCATTTTTTAATTTGGAACCATTTAAAAATGAAACTATTTTTAATTGTGGAACCATTTTTAAAATAGAACCATTCTTAAATTTGGAAGTATTTTTAAATTTTGGAACCATTTTTAAATTTCGAACCATTTTTAATTTTGGGACCATTTTAATTTTTTGGACCATTTTCAAAATGGAACCATTTTTGAATTTGGAACCATTTTCAAAATGGAACCATTTTTAAATATTGGAACCATTTAAAAAATGAACCTTTTTAAATATTGGAACCATTTTAAATTTGACTTTTTTTTAAAATTGGAACCATTTTCAAAATGGAACCATTTTTAATTGTGGAACCGTTTTTAAATTTGGAACCATTTTTAAATTGGAACCATTTTAAATTGTGGTACCATTTTTAAAATGGAATCATTTTTGAATTTGGAACCATTTTAAATTTGGAACCATATTTAAATTTTGAACCATTTTTAATTTTGGGACCATTTTAAATTGTGGAACCGTTTTTAAATTTGGGACTATTTTTGAATTTGGAACCATTTTCAAAATGGAACCATTTTTAAATTTGGAACCATTTTTAAATTCGGAACCATTTTAAAATATTGGAACCATTTTTAAATTTTGGAACCATTTTTAAATTTGTAATCATTTTTAAATTTCGAACCATTTTTAATTTTGGGACCATTTTAAATTTTGGGATCATTTTCAAAATGGAACCGTTTTTAAATTTGGAACCATTTTTATTTGTGGAACCATTTTAAAATCTGGAACCATTTTAAAATATTGGAACCATTTTAAAAATGGTTACACAATTAAAAAATGAACCACTTTTAAATTCGAAACCACTTTTTAATTTGGAACCATTTTAAATTCGAAACTATTTTAAAAAATGAACATTTATAAATTTGGAACCATTTTAAATTGGGAACCATTTTCAAATTCAAAACCATTTTAAAAAATGAACCTTATTAAATATTGGAACCATTTGAAATTCAGAACAATTTTAAATAATGAACATTTTTAAATATTAAACCATTTTAAATTGGGAACCATTTTTAAATTCGAAACCATTTTAAAAAATGAACCTTTTTAAATATTGGAATCATTTTAAATTCGGAACAATTTTTAAATTGGAACCATTTTCAAAATGGAACCATTCTTAAATTTGGAACAATTTTAAAAATGGAACCATTTTCTAAAAATGAACCACTTTTGAATTTAGAACCAATTTTAAATTTGGAACCATTTTAAATCTGGAACCATTTTTAAATTAAAAACCATTTTAAAAATGGTTCTATTTGAAAATTTGGAACCATTTTTAAAATTGGAACCATTTTAAATTTGAAACCATTTTAAATTTGGCACCATTTTTTAATTTGGAACAATTTTAAATTTGCAACCATTTTCAAAATGGAACCATTTATTCAGGAAGCTTTCTCGATTTAAATTTTAAAATTAGGAACCTTTCCTAAATAAATTTTAAATTTGGACCCATTTTTAAATTTGAAACATTTTTAATTTGGGAACCAATTTAAAATATGGAATCATTTTAAAAATCGGGAACCATTTTCAAAATGGAACCATTCAAAGTTGAACCATTTTGAATAAATGAACAATTCTTAAATTTGGAATTTGGGACCATTTTCAGAATGGAACATTTTTAAATTTGGAACCATTTTTAAATATGGAATCATTTTAAATTCGGGAACCATTTTTCGAAAATCTAAACCACTTTCGGAAATTAGAGCCATTTTCAAACGCGCGTCGGCATCGTGCGACAGGGTGATCTACAGGTGGGGCAACCTCGTCCGAATTTCGATGAATGAGAAGTAGAGGGCTAGCACGAGCCTAATGAATTAAGGTTTGTTGATGGCTAGATTTGAAGAAGTGGCTACCACTGACGACACTGTTTCTTGGTACAGAGGTTCCTTGTGTAGTCTTAGGTGCTTCGTCCCTATCTTCATTGTTTCCTGATTACAGGTGCTGGGCAGCAACTAAGCAAACAAAAAATTGACCGTAAAAACTCTTTGAAACTGCATGCACAACCCAAAAATGGCAAATGGCTATGGCAAATGTCCTTTTCACTACTTATATAGGTCGATAGTCATGCAGAAATAATAACGAATGAAACGAGTGAAGAAAACAAATGCTAGCTTCATAGTTTGTAATGAAACAAACTGACAGTAGAGATTACTTCTGATTGTTTTTACTGGAAACATCATAGAAAATGGACCTTGGAAAAAAAGAGTACAACTATCTATGGAATGTATATTTCTTGACAGATCCTTGTAAACTCTGCGACAACAAACGACTTGTCGAATGCGTTTGGATCCATTGTTAGCTTAGCCTGGTAAAAAATGAAGACGCGATAAAATGAATCATCTAGACAAAAATCAGAGGATGCCCAAACAATAAAAAGATAGTGTCAGAAGCATAGGCTTACAGCTATGTATGGGCTGAACATGTACTTCTTGAGTCGTGAATTTGATTCAGAATCTTTTTTTCCTTCCTCATTAAACATTAGAGCATACAAACACATGGTACCATCAACCAGATCACCACGAGCTTTAAAAGATTTGTGGAAACTCTCATAAGTGACACTGTGGCCTCCAATAGCAACAAATATAGGACTGCGGGGGAAAGAGATCACACGTGTAAGGAATGAAAATAGATGAGAAGGTTGAAAAAACTTCAAAACTTCATTTAGCAAAAAAGGAAAAAGGATGCCGGAGGCAGAAAATTCAGAAAAATAGCTCACGAGTTATTTGCTTTGAAATACTTGGCCCTCAGGAATTTTGTGTAAAAGGCTTCGACATCTGGATTTATACGGATCTTTGGCATGCAAGAGTCAGTTGAAATAGTTTTTGCAGCACGTTTTTTCCTACTCTTTTTCTCCAGAATGTTGTCGCTACTGAATGGATCGAGCATTGCTTTACTTGCAGCGTTCCCAAATGCTAAAAAAAAAGAGGTAAAAACAAAAGAAGAGGAGATCATGAGGATTAGAGCACCAAAAATAAGCTGAAAAAATCATATGACCACTAAAAGGGAAAAGAAAAAGTATGGTAATAAGTCATAGCTGTAGTATGTTGGACAGAATATGTAGCAGTGAATGAAGCCTCAACACCTTCAACTACTCCTGTAGGAATGCTGACCAAAATACCACCATGATTAGAAGCATCTTTTCCCTACAGCCGGTCCTTCAAACACAAGTGGTAACGGCATGTCGTTATCCAGAATGTTGCTGCTGCTGATTGGTTGGAGCATTGCTTCGCTTGCGGCATTCCCAGACGCTAAAAAAAGATGAAACAAAAAAATGAGGTGAGCATAAGGATTACTAGCCCACAAAGAAAAACTGAATTCATATGACCAATAAGGAAAAAGGAAGATGGTACCTGTAGTAGGTTGGACACAAGATAAATGAGTGAAAGGTGATGCAAAACCTTCAGCTATTCCTGTAGGAATGCTGACAGGGATATAACCATGTTTAGAAGCATCTTCGTCTACATCAGGTCCTTCGATTGCAAGTGGCAACGGCATATCATTATGCTGTAATCCAAAATCCTGATTGCAGAGTTCAAAAGCATTAGCAAAAAAAAAAACGATGTTTTGTGCAAAAAAAGAAAAAGAGCCATAGAAAGAGACTTACATTATCAGGATGAGCATCTCCGTTAGGGTCAAATGGTAGTTTTCCATGTTCAGAAGCATTTAGTAACTCGAGGAATCTGTCCTTAATTTCAATCTCCTGATTGACAATGTCTTCGTCATCCCTCTCTGGAACATTCTAGCTACATACGGCCATAATAGAAACATAATTGAAAAACCCAACTAAACTACAATTAAAAACAACGGTAACTACATCTAAAAACCCTAGAAAAATGAGATCGGGTTACACTATATCATAGCATATTAGATGATTATGGTATATTAGATCACACGGGGGAACCCTAGCAGCAAAATCAAGCGGGATGTGGGGAGAAATGACGAACCTTGAGCAGCCATCAGTGGCAACGAAGAAGAAAATACGGCAGCGTGAAGGTACCGGATCTAGGGCAGAAACTGAGCGCCCCCCCCCCCCGGAGAACGAAAACAGAGCGTCGTCCCCAGGTCAAGAATCAGTGAGCCACCGCGAGAAGAAGCAGTGACCCGCCGCGGGAGAAGAAGCAAGCTCACCCCCCGGGAAGAAGCACTGCGCCGCCGCGGAGAAAGAAGTAGTGAGCCCCCGCGGAGAAGAAGCAGTCTCTCCTCTCCCCACCCCCCGAGAAGAACACCGCGCCGCTGCGGAGATGAAGCAGTGAGCCGCCACGAAGAAGAAAAGCAGACTCTCCCCGCTCCCCACCCTCGGCCAGATGCAAAGAGGAAGAAGGAAGAATAGCTCAGACAGAACATAACTGGGCCTGGCCCATGCGTCGAAGGGGGTACGCGAACGCTATAAACGTTCGCAGTACGCGCGATATAGGATTTGCCGGGCGATACCGAGTGATCTCCCTTTCGAAGAGCTATGGTAATGGGGTAATGAACTAAGCCAGGTCACAAGAAGTCCATATAGAGCACATGATTAAGTATACTTTTCACACTCAAATGCCACCCTATAGACAACATTCACCCTGAACTTGAAAACCGGATGATTTCAACCCTCAAATGTACCAAACCGGATAAATAACCCCCTGGTGATGGTTTTGAGCGAATTTGAGCAGTTTTGGTGTCAGTTTGGGCGGTTTTGCCTATTCTAGTTGTCGCTGATGTGGCACGTCTTTAACGCCGTTACTCTGCCGGCGGAGAAGTCTGTCGCCCGCGCCGCCCACTGCCAGCGACATGAGAGGGGACGGCCTGCTCTCTCTGGCCTCGCCGCGTGCTGCGTCGCCGGGTGGCGTGCATCCGTCATCGCGAATCGCTATCCTCCACGCCCGTGTCGGGCTGGATGCATCCACCACCGTGCGGGCCTCGCTGAAGCTCCTCAGCCTATATAAAACCGTGAATCAAATGATTCTACCACGATTTTCTTGATTTAGTTAAAGCAAAGCAAGAGTAGGATTGTAGGAATCGTAGGATCATCATGAAGAGGAAGAGCGGTGATCTGTGCTTACAGTTTAGCCAGATGTTGGAGGAAAGCTCCTCGGCCGTGCGGCTCCAGATGTTGAAGACGTTGAGGATGTGCGCTGGCACCGGTCCCCCATGATGACGTACGGTGACAGCTCCTGGTCGCCGCGCGAGGCCATCCACTGCGCCGCCGAAGCAGAGTTCGCCCAGATCGCCATAGGTGTAGCTGCCGCCGCCACCATGGCAACGATCTGTTTCTTGCTCTCCTCCTCCTCTGTTCCTTCTTGCTCCCTGTAGCGTACCTGCACTTAGAAATTGGCAAGGTACCTGTGTATAGTGCAAACCCCTGGATCGTTTCATTTGCACACACAGTTTAAGATGTAGTATCACAACAAAGTATCATTATTACATCGAATGATCCAGACTTGGTAAAATATTCATTACAACTTGCATAGCATATAGCTAGCTTGAAAAAGTAAAGCAGCGGAAATAATAATCTTCATGGAGTCCTCATCCTTTGCATGTGCCACAGGCGAAACATGTTGGTTGCAGACTCGAAACCCCCTAACGAAACTCACTCGTCGTCAGAACAATCTGCGACAAATAAAAAATTTGCAACAGAGTGGGTCAGAACCATTAAAAATGGATCTGGCAAGTGACACTATGTGGACACTTAATGGAATAACTCTAATAGCCTATATGCATATTTGGCTGGTGGAGTTTCAAGGCTATTTTGCATAAAAGCCAATTTTGCCTAACACTTTGCAAAACATTTTCTTCAAAAGTTGGAGACGATATGGTATAAGACCATAGTCTCATCTACCCTTGTTCACCATCAAGTTTTACTTTCGAAATTGGAATGATGAAGCCTCCATTGAATCCTTGATCAGCTGCTCAAATTGTCCGTAACCGGGGACACGGCTAAGTACTTAGTTTTTAACTCTGCAGAGGTTGTGCACTTTCACCATTAGACCCAACAAACCCAAACTATCCTCAAGCACTCAATTTGTGCTAAGGAAAAGGAGAGAGTTGAGACGAGACTTTTCAGAAGCATTTTCCCATCCCATACCGACTTGACGCGCTCCCATTCTAACCATTCTACCACCACCTGTCAAGTCGGGACGAGTCCACGCAACTTAATCCATCTAGCCAGAGCCCATATGACTAATGGCTGCACGGTAAGCAACTTCACTTAGAGAAAACCTTGGCCTCTTAATACCCTGGGTGGCAACCACAAGTGACCATCCCTTAGAGGTCACCCCTAAGAGATGACACTCAACCTTTCCATCATCTTTTCATAACCAAGTCCACCCAGGTGATAAATTACTTAGTAGAATTTAGATTTAAGGAAAACACATTTGCATAGCATCCAATAATCTACTAAGTTATCAAAAGGGATTCTAGACACAACTAGAGTAAAGGTATGGTGGGTTTAGCATATAGCGATACTTCTATCCAACACATGCATATAAGAAATACACTAAGTAATGCATATAAAATACTTAGGAAACTTCATGGGGGTGTGCCACTTGCCTTGGCAAACAGAAGTGTAGTAGTAGCAGTTGCAACCACTTTCGTCTCTCTCCGGAATTTCTAACAAGTCAAACAAATCACAAATAAACATACAATCATAAATGCAACACTTAGAAAATATGACATGCATGAGATGCAGAATGATACAAAGAAATGTGGTATGAAAGACAAGCAAAACAAAATAAGGGAAAGACAACAAAATAACATTATCCCATTCAGCTAAGGCAAGGTCAAGGTAGAGTAAAATAAATTTAATAAAACCACCACTTGAAGGTTGTAAGGCTACTCTAAGTCTTCACCAGTTTGGTCTTCAAATAATCTTCAACTCCTTTGCAGCTTCATGTATCTTCCATGGTCTTCAATTAGCACTCTAAGAACTTAGTCTTAATCACCAAGGACTTGGTCTATGTCCAAAGTGAGACAAAAACAGAAAGATAGAAGATAGTAGTTGGTCTTCCAGGAATCTTCTCCTTGCTTCCTTGTAGCTTTCCTTGATGTGATAACTTCATTGCAACTTGTAGACTTGATGGTTCTGAAGACTTGATTGTTGGTAGCATCAAGGTTGGTCTTGAATATAACTTAGCCACCATGAAGTTTAAGAGAAGAAGGAAGAAAAGAGAGAAAGGAAGACTTGGAAAATGTAGCTGGTTGGTTTTCATGAACTTCCTCTGGATTTCTTCTAAGTCCTTTCTTCTTGGAGATGCTTTTGGAGTCTGGTTTTCTTGCTAAGTCCTTCATTTTTCTTCTAGCTTCATGTTGAACTTCCAGAGGAAGACAATTGCAATCTTCATTGGTCTTCATTGTTTCCACTAATTCTAACTTAGTGGTTTTTGACTAGGAGAGTCATAATAGCTAACATGCATCCTCAAAAATTCTAAGGAGGAAGTTATGTAAGAAGTACCAAATATTACTAAGGACTTAATATACATGCCATGCTTATGAAAATGCTCTAAGGAATTGCAAGCAATAAAGATGGTCCAAAATAACTAAGGACCAAGGGTCAAACAATAAGTCAAGAATAATTTCTAAGGCAAAGTTAACAAATTAAGAGATGCCAGATTTTCTAAGGAAAGTATGCAAAGCATAAGTTGATAATTTTTCTAAGGACAAACTTTTGTGGTGGCAAGTACTTAGAACATTTCCTAAGGGAAACAAAATAATTTTTCAGGATGCTAAATTTTTCTAAGGAAAAGATTTAGCACTTTTAAGGTGTTGAAATTTTCTAAGGAAAAGTGTTATCAAATTTTTCCCAAATATTTTCTAAGGAAGAAATAGCACTTTGGTGGAAAAGGTGAAATATTTCTAAGTTATTTTCCATCTAACATGATCATAATGACTTAGCTAAATTTTCCATTCAAAAAAATAATGTGGAGAACAATTTTAATATAATTTACTTATAAAAAAAACACCTAAAAAGCAATAAAAACAAATATACATAGTAAACATAGAAAATTAATTCTACGAAAATAATAGATTAAGCCTACGGCCAATACTTAGGCCTACAAAACTATTGCAAAAGAGTTTGCTCAAAATCTATTTTTAAACTCAAATTATAGCCAAAATACTATTTAAACAACTTTTTAAAATTTATCTAAATTAATTTCGACAAAACCGCAAAATAAGCATACCAAAAGTTTCTACACATGATAAACTTTCCAAAAATATATTTTTCATAAAATTTGGACGAAGGAGTAAAAATTAATAATAGATCTAAAATGCAGGGACTAATCTGTAAAACGTAGGGGCTAAACTGTAGGGAAAACAATTAAAATATTCGCGCTGAAGTCCCTGGGCAACGTGGCGTCTTCTGATTGGCTGCGTCCGCTGACTGTGCTGCTGACGGAGCGATGACGAGGCTGCTGAGTTGGCGGCTGACGTGTCGCGATCTGGTTCGCTGATACCCCTTCGGTAGGATGTTCTAATCCTAGCCGTGCGATCGTGATCGAAGGGCGCAGGGCCAGTTGACCAAAAGCAAGCGGCGCACTGGCCGGAGTTACGCCGGTGACCACATCCCGTGGCAGCGCCATGGCCGGCGTGTACGTGCACGACGAACGGAAGAGGAAGGGGAAGCTGGGTGCATACCATGGGGTGTAGGAGGTCGCGGCAAATCGGATGGCGAGGACGGCGTGGTCGTTTGCTTCCTGGGACGGCCTGCGGAGGCGACCGGAGGTGCGTCGGCGGAGAAGACCTTCGGGTCGAGGACGTCGCGCTCGATTGGCTGCACAAGAAGATCCAAGGAGAGGGTCAGGGAGATGCGCACGGGCGTGGGCAAAAGGATGGGACCAAAAGGTGGCGGTGTAGACCCGCGGTGTCGCCGGAATCGTGCTCGAACAGAGGCGGTAATGGCGGACGGCGGTGGCGATTTTGTGGGCAGCCTTGCGGCGATTTGGCTAGGGTTTGTGGGGGCTTTGAGAGAGGAGGCCGTGGGGATTTATATGGGGCAGGAGTTCCCGGGAGATTGCGATCGTATCGCAACGGATTTTGATCCGATTTTGGTTAGGGTTTGAAGAGGATTTCGTGCGGGAGAGGTTGATGGTGATGACGTCACCGCTTGCGTCATCGGTGGGACCCACCTGGCAGTGAGAGAAAGGGAGGTGGGCTGCTGCTGGGCTGCTGTCTGCTGCACGCGCGGTAGAAGAGAGATATAGGAGTTGGGCTTCGGCCCAATTAGCTAGGGTTCCCTTTTTTTTGTTCAAAAGCTTTTCTTTTCTTTTCCTAAAAACTTTAATAACTTTTTTAATACAAAACCAAATTAAGTCAAACCAATTTCTATAGTTTTGTAAAAACCAACTCTTTAATTTGAAAACCTCAAATAATATTTTCCAAAACATTTTGTCAACTATATTTTTGAAAAGTGATTAAATGAATTTTTGGACATATTAATGTCATTTGAAAACTATAGTTTTTTTTTTTTTATAAATTCCTTTGGAATTATAATTTAAACCAAAGCAAAATATGAGTAACATGATTAATATCACTCAATAAAATAATTTTGTATAAAACTCAAATAGTTTAAAAGGGGTTTGATAAATCGAAATGATTTCGGAACTCATTTTAAAAATCCAAATAACTATTTTCTTTCAAAAGTAAAACTATAAAATTGAAAATAGAGAATAGGTAAGTAATGGAATAATTCTCAATACCTATAAACTATTTACAACCAAACACACTTTTTCAAATAGAAATCATTTTGATTTCCAAACTAGGTTTTGAACAAATAATATGACCCTTGATGTCAAAATTTTAAAATAGGTTTTAGAACAAACAATTGTGGCTTAAGTAGATCTTAAATACCACAAGATAAACATTTACAATTATTTATATTGCAACAGATTCAAACAATTTCACAAGCAACTCTATCAGAACAAAACATTCATAAAAACCAGAAGAAAACTTGGAGCATTCTTTGCTCTACTAATATATTTTCTTAAATATGTTTTCAAGTGGAATTATTATTCCAACTTTTTAAATATCCAAATGCAACCAATGCTATATGATGATGAATGTATGCATGAATTTTCTTTTCAAAGCAAAATACATAATAGTTTTCAAAAGTTTTAAATTTTTCTGATTTTTCAACTTTTTGAAAACTTGGGATGTTACACTCCCGCAGCTTGTCTCTGCAATCCAGCTTCAGGACAAGGAGAAGCATGCCGTAGAAGGTGCGGCGCCGGCCCACGAGACGTCGAGGGCGCCAGCGAGCCACCCGGCAGTGCGGAAGGCGTACGGCAGCCGGCAGGCCGAGTTCCCGGTGCTGACGATGGACACGACGATGTTCGCAGCGTCTGCGCCGGCGTGGTCATGTACATCTCGTGCACCCGCGCGGCGAGCTCGTCGGACTACAGTAGCAGGGGCATGCGGCTGCACGCAGGGCGCGTCCCGAAGTCAACGACCCCGGCCGCGGAGGACGACGAGAGCAGAGCGCGAACCTACGCGAGAAGCGGAACATGGCGGCGAGCTGCGTCGGAGCGTGAAGTGGCGCGGCCAAGGGACGGCTTCCCGACCACCGTGGCCATGACTACCAGAAGGGAAAAGGGACACGGCGGCCCGAGATCCGCCGAAGCTCCCGTGGGCACGGAGTTCGGGAGCAGGGCGGAAGAAACTTCAGAAAAGAGGAGTCCTCAAGCAGGGCCGGCCGGCTGGAGTTGGACAGCTTGCCGGCGGGAGCTGGCCGGTGTGCGCCGCCGCACCAGAGCAGAGAAGATGACAGATGGGGCCCACACTACGTTTTTATTTTCTTAACTGACGGCAACGCCA
Organism: Poa pratensis; assembly: GCA_947311845.1. Lineage (NCBI taxonomy): Eukaryota > Viridiplantae > Streptophyta > Magnoliopsida > Poales > Poaceae > Poa > Poa pratensis. Next base: position 10,876,331 of record CAMZMU010000090.1, read on the forward strand.
CGTCATAGCCATGTAATCGCCCTGTCACCGCACAAAACAGCCTAAATTGTGCAAAACCACCTTAGGGATGATTTATCCGGTATTACACATTTGAGGGTTGAAAGTATCCCAATTTTTTGTTCAGGGTGAATTATGTCCACTGTGCTAGGTTTGGGGGTGAAAACTATACTTAATCCTATTCGACTGAGCCCATATATCTTGGGCAGTGTTTTGTGCAAGTAAAGCCCACACGAACCTAATTCATATAAACAGGCCCATGGCTATGTACTACAGTACGTTACTTTCTTTCCTCTTTCTGTAAAGCATAACTTTCTTAGATACAGAAGTGTGAAACAAAAGCTGTGTCCAAAATGTTACAACATTGTTTGATACATTTTGCAAGTTTTTAACAGATTCGGGGGAAAGAAATTCTACACACGAGCTATGTGCACCAAAAAAAAAAAGTGTTGCGCTTGGTTTTTTTTTTGCGAGAAAGTATCCATGGAAACCGATGTTCAGTGGAAACCTGGAAACTCGAAAATAGACCGTTGGATTTAAAACGAGTGGTACATATCAGACTCGTACCTGTACCGTCCATTTGCGGAAAAGTGCCCGCGTCGCCCATTGTAGTTTTGCGTAAAACCCCTTGTACATCTCGGTCTTCTGGAAATACGTCCTAGTCCAAGATTAGGTTTCCGTACAGAGGTGGCGGCGGGCGGCGGCGCTCGCTGAACCACCATCCGGCCAAGCCCGTGCAGAAGGGGATGGCAACTTCGTGTGGCTAGGTTCTACCTCTGCTCTCCTCGGCTTGGTCTTCATCGCGTACTCCGGCCAACCGCGACGACGAGACGTCGGCGCCAATGCGGCAATGCGCAACGGCGCAAGACTTGTTGCCGCGACCTCCGGCCATGTCTAACGACGAGCAGCTCCCTCCAGATTTCCACCATGCAAGAATCGTCTCTTCCCTTCAAGACCTTCTCGCCTCCCTGTGTCAGTTTACAGCAGAGTCATGTGAGCTCAACAACTGTAATCTCAGGTTGGACGATCACTACTTCCCTGAATTTGCCATTTGCAGTGGTGACTCGAAGCTCCAAAGTTGTACAAGCGTACTGATCATAGTGTTACTACCATGCTTGACTGATTTATATTGATTACTTGTGATTGATTTTGCTGGAGAAAGTATCCATTTGCATCAGCCGAAGCTGAATGAACTGAATTGTGTGCTAAATGCTACTGGACAGTTTACGTGTGACACTGAGCTTGTGTACTGAATGTACTGAACATTTGTACTGCAACTTCGGTTCACATAGAGAAACCCAATGCAATACAATGAAATGTATATGAAATACTGACGGAAAATCCATGGAAGACATGTGGATCCTTAATTAAACAAGATCCTATTTAAATTTTCCTACGGATATCAAGTAATTTCACCATAAAACATGAGGCCAGGATACTAATGTTAGTACAAACCTTAAAAATTAAGTGAGCTGGTCAGCAGGCACACACTAATTTCACAACAGATACCTTCATTTCACTGTTCAGACCAATTTAGTGATTCTCCTCTGTTGCTTCACTTACTATTTGGTCGGCACAACATAGATCAAGAACAAAAAAATGGAGCCTGATGACTCAAGTGCAAACAGAGACAAGCTTGAACTTGACCAAAGAAATATTTAGTTAAATAACTTTTCTGAACATAGTAGTTTCAGCTTGATTGAGTCACACGAATCTTGATTGAATGTACAATGCTAAATTAAGACTGTCAATACAGAAAGAGCAAGATATAGCTCATGAGATCATAATAACACAAATTAAAGAAAAGAAAAAGGTGAAAAAATGCTAAACATCAGCTCGTCAATTGTAGTTGCCGTGTACATAGCGAACCACTCCGGCCGGTGCACTTCCACGCCACCCAGTACAAATAAGGACAGACCTGCAAGCGAGACCAAGAATTAGACATACAAAAGTTAACAAGCTGCAATAATACTTTTCTAATAGTATGAACGATTACAGATAAAAAGATCATCTGAATACCAGTATATAACGTGAAGCAAAAAAAAAAAAAACTGATCCGTAAGCAAGATCAATTATACCTCCTGTTTCTGCTCTCATCCGGAAATGTTCAACTGCCCAGTGAAGTCAACTTGGTTGAATCTCACACAATTGTGGGGTATTTTCCTTATTTTTCTTACACTTCTTGCTTTGTTTCGCTCCCTTCTCACCGTGCCCCTTAATTCTCTTTATCTTACCCCTTGAGCGAATATCATTTGGCGGGTGGATGCTAACTTCGTCTGGAATGGTACAGCCAAGAAATTCCTGATGGCAAGTTATGTCCCTGCATGGTTATGTCCCTGCTCGAAAATTGTCACAACATAACTATCTTCTTTTGTACGCTTAATGGCAAGTTTGGCATCGCAACCACACCTAGTGATTTTTCTTTCTTGCTTCCTTTTGGTGCTGGGTTCAGAAATGGACTCACCTATCTTCTCACGGAACCCTTCTTTTGCGCACAAGAATCGCTTATGACTTACCACGCCATCCTTTGACTTATGTTGGCCCACGCGAACCGCAAACCCAGCATGGTGGGCATATGTCTCATAGAATTGCTTCGCCGCGTCCACATCAGGAAAATGCATTCCTTTTGAGCGTGTTATGGAATCGTCACATTCTGGTGTGTAGTTCGAGTCCTACAATATGTGCACCAACTGTTTTATTAACAGGCAATGAAATCAACATCAACAGAACAAAATATTTGTCGATTTGTACTTACACAGATTGGTATACTTGCACATTTCCTGGGTGTCATAAATCCACTCTCCGTATGCACATTCACTTTGGTTGTTGATTCTGCATCAGATTGTGCCTCATAGAACTGCAATGGCATAGCTGTGCTCAATTCACCCTCTAACTCCATTTGGTGATATAATTTCTGAAGTCACAAGGCAAACATGATTTTATAAGTGCATGAAAGTTAACATTTTATCACCACCAATACCGTATTTTCAGTTCGAAATAAACTTAATATCAGTTGTGTATGAAAAATCCATCCGTTAAAGCCATTTTGGGGGATGAGAGGCAGATATGAATAATTAGGTACTCATCCGTACTCGTCTAAACAATTCACAAGTCAGAACTTAGATCAAGCCCAGTTTACTGAACACAAATACCTCCACGAAATACACTATGAAAATAATAGAAATGCAGCTAGGAGCGGACAAGTTAATGAAACAACAAGCCATATGGATAGGTCATAATCACCGATATAAGTATGCAAATCTTTGGTACTCAGATGGAAACTGAAAGCAAAACGCAGACACACCTGCGTACCTCGATGGGAGCATTGGGCGGAGGAATAGGGCGGAGGGAGTGGTGATGATGAGAAGAAACAGCTCCGATGAGCCGCCAGGAAAGCCTCGACCAGATCCCAGGGCCACACCCTCGTCTGCAATCGATCTTGCAGCCACGCTCTCGTCGCGCGTCACAGTTCTAGCCCTAGATCAAGGAGATTAGCAGCCGCTTGATGTTTCAATCTGAGCTGCAATGCCGCCACTGTCGCAGCTCGCAAGGAAGAAATGGGGAACGAATCTAGGTCCTGAGTTCAAAATGAGCTGTGCTGTACCACATCTAAGGTCCTTAGTTGGTACTGAAGGGTGCTCTCTGCCAAGAAACAACCACCATGGAGGGGGTCTTTTCGCAAAATGGACGGTACAGGTACGAGGCTGATCTGTACCACTCGTTTTAGATCCAACGGTCCATTTTCGAGTTTCCAGGTTTCCACTCAACATCGGTTTCCATGGGATTTTTTTTTTTTGCTACATTGATCGGACGGAGAATTTTCTGGAAAAAAAATCTACATGAGATGTTACATATATAGGGAAAAAAAAATACTACACGCAAACCATTTTTTCTATATTGGTTGGAAGCGTGGGATCCATTCATTTAAGTGGATCAGATGGCTTCGGAGACGTCAGATTTTTTGCGGATTTACAGTCGGCTGATTAGACTCATTTCTTTTCTTTTTTTGACCGTATCTTCGGTGGGCTTTGAGCCAGCCTGCACTATATATTACCCTTTAAAAGCAGATGTTTGCGTTCATTACAGAGAGGGTTTTTTACAACCAAGCTTTGAGAAGCTGGACTACCGGGGCTGAATTACATCTGTATGCCCAGAGGCATACATCTTCGATACATCTTGTGTGTACAACTGTCAGCAGTTCGTCGATAGCGTTGAACACTTTGGCGTTGCGCCGCTTCCAAATGGTCCATGCAATGGCCGTCAGATGGTAGCCTCGGCGTAGGTGTCACTTCGATGGCGCCACATGTCCTGAACCGAGTCAATTTGATGCCTGCAGTTTCGGTAGAAGATCTCCCATACTTCTTGAGCTTTGTGGCACCCGATCAACATGTGGTCAACATCTTCAGATTGAGGGCAAAAAGGACAGCTCGGCGAGGCTTCAAAATTGTGGCGGGATCTGCGGTCGTTTGTTGGGAGACGGTGGCGGCGCACCAGCTAGTTGAATATCCTGCATTTAAGAGGAGCTGCATTTCTCCAAACCTTTTCAGCCTGGTCATCTCTGAACAAGCTTAAAGAAATTGGCATAAAAATCTCTGTTTGTAAAGAGTTTTTGGGAGTAGCGTCAAACTCGAGCATCTGCCTCCAAGGGCCCGAGGGTGATGGTTTGGAGTTCCGCATTTAGCGAGGCGAGGAATCCACTTTTTATTTGCGCTCGAATTGGTAACTTTGAACTGTTCTTTTTTGTTGTTGCATCGAACGAAACGACGGGGCATGACGACTCATGGCACTGAAGCTGTCTGGGTGCGGATCAACAGATGATCGAGGGTACATGATTAATCCTACAGGCAACGGAATGTGATCACATTGCCTTGTGCATACGAAGAAATAGCACGTACATACATGTCGACGCTGTACCACGCGCCATTACTAATGTGCAACGAAAAAAAAGAACCCTTCGCTCTCGCGACCTGGTCGCCCCCACGCGGGCGACTGGGCCGCGCGCCGCCGGCGCCTTCTCTAGCCCTCCCTCCTCTCCTCCCCCTCTGCCTTCGCCGGCGTCCATCGCCGGGCCAGTCCCGGGCGGCGCCGGCGGCCTCCTGCCTTTCCCCTCGCGGTGGCGCCCGCGCGGCTCCGGGAGGTGCTCCTAGGCGGCGGAGGGCTGTGCGGCGGCGGGGTGACCTGCCGCTGCGTAGGTGGTGGTCACGGCGGTGGAGCTACCGTTGGTAGCGAGGCTGGCCGGGAAGCGCTCGGCCGGAGCCCAGCCGGCCCAGATCTGGGCCCTTCGGGCCCGATCTGGGTCAGGGCGGGCCGGACGTGACCAGCTGCCTCCGGTTTGACTATGAGCCACAGCTCGTAACATGGTTGGCGGAGACGACACCACTCCTGCTGCAGCGCGACGGCGGGAGCTTCGTGGACTCGTCTGGGACCTGCCGGACCTATGGTGTCGGTCAAGAGGGTAGCAGCGGCGTGGCCTACGTGCAACAGCGTGGTGGCGGGGACTTTGCGGGTGGCCTGGTCGGTCTGATGCGTCCTTGCTACCGCGTCCGGTCGGCACCCGCATTTGGCGGTGGAGGGCGTCCTCCAGGTGGCCGTGCTGCTGCCACCCTCCGGTTCCAATGGTCTTGTGTGCTCTTGTTATTGTGTCTGGTCGGTTACCGCCTATGGCGGTGGAGGTTGTTCCCTCCCGCGTGGTTGTGGTACCGCCACCCATTGTCTACGGTTGTCTCTTCTCAGTCTGGCCTCGCAGTGTTTGCCATGGTGAGACGGCGTTGGTGACTTCAAGACCGTGGTGGCGTCTGTTGGTGGGCGGCAAGATTTGGTGGAGCGCTACAGATTGTCCGGGATGTGGTTTTTTGGGGGTCGGGAGAAATCCCTGTCGTTTTGACACCGACGCGGTGATGCTTAAGAGTCGCCCTTCCTTCTTGAAGTGCTTCGAGTGTGCCCCTTCCCCACTCCTCGGAGCGTACCGGGGAAACCCTAGGACCAGTCCGGGCAGCAGCGTCGTCGTCGTCGCTCTCCTTCTTGGAGGTGTTGTTTGGTACGCGGCGATTCAGAACGCTAGTATCGTGGTGGGAATACGCCGGAGAGCACGCAGCGGTTGCGAGTCACTTTCTTTTTCGTTGATCCGCCGATGTCGGCGTTGTTTACTCTTCTTTTTTCTCTCTCTTTCATTTTGGGCTGGACTGTGTTATTTACCCCAGCAGTGAACTCAAAGTTATATCGGGTGATTGCTATATTAATATAGCGGGGCGGAAGCCTATTTCTTCTAATGTGCAACCTGCACTGCAACGGTACCTACGGGTAAGGATATCTTGCAGAGTTGCAGCTCCTTCAACCAGAAGTAGATGTATCGAAACTGAAGTAGTTAGACCTGATAAATAGAGTAGTTGAGGATAGCTGCTTACTCTTTCCCCCTTCGTTTTTAAGATGACAGAAATCCGATGGTTGCGTCTCACAATTTCCTTTTCCAACCCTCGACGAACATCTATCAGCTCGGCTGTTGGTCCAGTTCTGTCCCCCTGAGTAGTACATACACGGCCCCTTTCCAGGCCGCGTGTTCTCTTCATCTACATGCGTGATCTTTTCAGGGATAAACCCTCACGATTCTCTCTTAGGAATAGTTCCCAGGGAAAAAAGAAGCAAGTGGTCGATGATCTAGCCAGCTAAACAGCCGTAGTCCAGTGTCCGGTTAGGGAATCGTACTATACGCTCTCATACCGTTGTGTAGCCGTATTGTATTCACGATGTTAAATTTGCCAAGTTATGCCATTTGATGCTTTCAATTGAAAGGTGCCCAAAGCGGCCGGTCACACACTCGTCAAAGCTACGTAGTGTAGTACTACAATCCAAATATGTCATCTTTGTTTCCCATCTAGACAGGATTTCAGGTGGAGGCATATCTTCGCGAGTAGTCCAAGTTAAGTTACACTGCAAGCAACTTCAGGAGCCATAACTCTACACAAATGCCCTTGCATGTAGATCCCATTTTCAGAAAGCAGAGATTTCTTTGTCTCCTCACGCCATGTTGTGGCTCCTGCGAACGATGCAGATACTCCCCGATCTCACTACTCAATAGTGCAGCAACCATTGGCATCTCTTGCAAGAACTTTTTCCACCAAAGTTGATAAACGAACTTGCTTGTTTCATCCACCTGAAGCCAGCGGTATACATACTGCGTTTCTCACCTTCCTGCGTGCATGAATTAATGGTGCAAAGAATCGAGTTAAAGAGCGGTGGCCAGTTGCCGGGAGGAAAGTGTAGCCTTTTGAACGCCCTGCCTGGGGCATCAAAAGCTGAAAGTGAAAGGGAACAAACTTGCATGCGAATGGGTAGAACCAGTACACTTGATAGCTCCATTCAGCGTCGCCTCTAACTCTCTCTCTCTCTCTCTCGATTGATTCGGCCGGCCACGGTACGGAACACTGATCGATCCATGTCATTTTGCTTTCGTCTCGGTTGTGGACTTCCATGCCGCCACCACAGCCGTTTATCGTGAAGAGTGGGTGGGTGGGTGGTCGGAGAACCGTGAGACCTTGCTGGCCGTTGTGAAAGAGCCTTGATCCGGTTGACACAAATTTCAGATCTTGGAGACCAGGTTCATATTACATGGAACAATACCCGTTTTGACTCGCTGGCTTTGTGAAATGTAAGTTTGGTCTCTGCTTGATCGTTAATGTTTTGCCTCCTCGTGGCTTCCAAATGTTTTTTTTTTCAATTTTAAGATTTTAAATAAGGAATAAATAATGTATACATCTCTACAACCTTTTCTTAAGTCTAAGCAACCCTTTCGTAAATCCAAGCAAACTTTTAATAAATCCAAGCAAACCTTTCGTAAATCCAAGCAAACTTTTAATAAATTCAAGCAAACCTTTCGTAAATCCAAGCAAACTTTTCGTAAATCTAAACAACCTTTTCGTAGGCGTCCTCGGATTGGCCCAGGAGATTGAATTGATTATTGAAACATGAGTTTAATTAATAGATTTATTAGTGAACAAGGGAAAATATTATCTAGACGAATAAATAGATTAACCTTGAAACAAGAACGATTAATTACTCTTGCTATAAAACATGCTTGTATTAATTTTTGATGCCGCAGACACTAGTAGAAAAACCACCTTTCGTCCAGAGACGAACCAGCCATTAATCCCGGTTCATAGAAAAACCGGGACCAATGCCTGACATTGGTCCCGGTTCGAGCTGCCAGGGGTCCGTGGAGCATTGGTCCCGGTTCGTGCCACGAACCGGGACCAATGCTCTGGTCCAGGACACGTGGCGTGCCGCGGAGCTTTGGTCCCGGTTCGTGGCACGAACCGGGACCAATACCCCTCCCCTGCCTATAAATAACCCACCCCTCTCTTCTCTCCTCTTTTTTTTCTGGTTGGATTGGTGGGAAGTGGGTGCTAGTTTTTTTTTTTCCTTTGCCATGCATAAGATGTGTTCGATGAAATACCCGAGCCACACTTAAGTTCACACAGGATGATATCCTCGGCCGAGGTTAGCAAATTTATCCTTTTCATCTGTAATTGATACAAAAATATTGCACGTGTCGATGTACGATTAGATGTGCAGAAGATACATGCATGCATTAATGACTGCATCCTGTACCGCGGTGAGGAGTACGAGAATATGGATAAATGCCCGGTATGCAATACACTGCGGTACAAGATCAGACAAGATGACCCTGGTGATGTTGAGTGCGATGACGAGCCCCCCTGGAAGAGGGTTCCTGCTAAGGTGATGTGGTATACTCCTATAATATCACGGTTGAAACGTCTGTTCAGAAACAAAGAGCATGCCAGGTTGTTGCGATGGCACAAAAAAGAGCGTAAGAAAGACAGGAAGTTGAGACACCCCGCCGATGGGTCCAAGTGGAGAAAAATCGACAGAGAGTTCCCGACATTTTCAGATGACGCAAAGAACTTAAGATTTGGTCTAAGTACAGATGACTTTAATCCTTTTGGGGAGCAGAGCTCCAGTCATAGCACTTGGCCCGTGACTCTATGTATCTACAACCTTCCTCCTTGGTTGTGCATGAAGCGAAAGTTCATTATGATGCCAGTGCTCATCCAAGGCCCAAAACAACCCGGCAACGACATTGATGTGTACCTAAGGCCATTAGTTGATGAACTTTTGCAGTTGTGGTCCGAACCAGGTGTACGTGTGTGGGATGAGCACAAACAACAGGAATTTGACCTACGAGCGTTGTTGTTCGTAACCATCAATGATTGGCCTGCTCTTAGTAACATTTCAGGACAGTCAAACAATGGATACAATGCATGCACGCACTGTTTAGATAAGACTGAAAGTATACATTTGGGAAACAAGAACGTGTACCTGGGGCATCGTCGATTTCTTCCGAACAGTCATGCCGTAAGAAAGAAAGGCAAGCACTTCAACGGTGAGGCAGATCGCCGGAAGAAGCCTAACCTCCCTGATGGTGATGTTATATATGACATGGTCAAGGATTTAGAAGTAATCTTTGAAAAGGGTCCTGGCAGTCTATCTGTTCCGAATGACGCTGACAACCACGTACCCATATGGAAGAAGAAATCTATATTTTGGGAGCTACCCTATTGGAAAGTCCTAGAGGTCCGGTCTTCAATCGACGTGATGCACGTGACGAAGAATCTTTGCGTGAACCTGCTAGGCTTCCTGGGCATGTATGGGAAGACAAAAGATACACCAGAAGCACGGGAGGACCAGCAACGTATGAAAGACACATACAACAAGCAGACGGATAAAGAGCGTCAATACTTAAGCAGCTACGCTCTTACCAAAGCAGAGAAGGAAATCTTTTTTGAATGCCTGAGCAGTATCAAGGTCCCAGCTGGCTTCTCGTCAAATATAAAGGGAATAATAAATATGGCAGAGAAAAAATTCTAGGACCTGAAGTCTCATGATTGCCACATGATTATGACGCAGTTGCTTCCGGTAGCATTGAGGGGGCTTCTACCAGAAAATGTTCGAGTACCCATTGTGAAGCTATGTGCATTCCTCAATGCAATATCTCAGAAGGTCATCGATCCAGTAACTCTACCAAGTTTACAGAAGGCTGTGGTCCAATGTCTTGTCAGCTTCGAGTTGGTGTTCCCCCCATCATTCTTCAATATTATGACGCATCTCCCGGTTCACCTAGTCGAGGAGATTGCCATTCTCGGTCCTTTATTTCTACACAATATGTTCCCCTACGAGAGGTTCATGGGAGTCTTGAAAAAATATGTTCATAACCGTGCTCGGCCAGAAGGAAGCATCTCAAAGGGCTATGGAATAGAGGAGGTCATTGAGTTCTGTGTTGACTTTATTCGTGACCTTAAGCCGATTGATGTTCCTGAATCGCGGCATGAGGGGAGACTGAGTGGAAAAGGCACGCTAGGAAAGAAAGCACTGATATGTAGGGACGGGCATTCTTTAACTCAAGCACACTACACAGTTCTACAAAGTTCCACCTTCATGGCTCCGTATATCGAGGAACAGATGAATTATGTACGCTCCAAGAACCCAGGGGAGGATGACTCCTGGATTAAAGAAAAACACATGGAGACTTTCGGCAGTTGGTTGCGATTACAGCTCATGAATGACAGCACTGTCGAAGATCAGCTCTACTTGTTGGCCGCGTCACCATCTTCGACTGTATTGAATTTCCAAGGGTACGAGATAAATGGGAATACATTTTACACGATCGCCTAAGATAAAAAGAGTACCAACCAAAACAGTGGTGTCCACTTTGATGCAACAGACGAGAATGGGCAAAAGGATACATACTATGGTTACATAGAGGAGATATGGGAACTTGACTATGGACCTACTTTTAAGGTCCCTTTGTTTCGGTGCAGTTGGGTCAACATGAAGGGAGACGGGATAAAGGTAGACCAGCTGTACGGAATGACGACAGTGGATCTCAAGAATCTTGGTTGTTACAGGAACGAACCATTCGTCCTAGCCAATGATGTGGCTCAGGTTTTCTATGTGAAGGACATGTCCTCCAGACCGAAAAAAGAAAAAAATAAGCAAACGAATACATCAGACGCATCGTGGGAGTCGAGGACAAGACAGACATGTCAGTAGATTATGATAAGTTTGATGAAAAGAAACGAATACATCAGACGATGAACCAAAGCGTCACATAGTTCTTTCAGGGAAAAGAAACATCGTGGGAGTCGAGGATAAGACAGACATGTCAGTAGATTATGATAAGTTTGATGAAATTCCGCCCTTCATAGTGAAAACTGACCCAAGCATCCCGTTAAATAATGAAGATGCTCCATGGTTACGGCCGAAGCGATCATAGGCCAGGGACATACGCGAAGAAGGGTTCATGGCATTTATGTAAATCAATGTAATGTATTAAACCTTTATGTGATGTGTAGTAATGTATTAAACCTTTATGTGGTGAAAACCATAATACACGAAATGGGAGTTTCCACCTAGAAGAAATGGTTATATCACATGTGAATTTTCTTTTTTGTTTTCTGTTAATTAATTGCATGACAACCGGTGAAACACACGTGGTAGGCGGTTGTCGGCTCCCACACCTCCCGTGGGAACCTCTCAAACCTCAGCTTCGACCGTCCAAACACGGACCCCCCTGCATACAGCCAGACGGTGGCTCGTGAGTTTGAGCGCCACTTCGATCCAAGCAGCGGTAAGACGTCTCTGATGATCTACAACCGTCCGGCAAGACATCTCTGATGATCTGCAACCATTTGGAACGGTCGCAGGTCATCAGAGACGTCTTGCCACTGGTTGCCCAAAGATGCCTCTCCGAGTGACGCTGGAATGTTTTGTGTTTGAGCGCCACTTCGATCCAAGCAGCGGCAAGACGTCTCTGATGATCTACAACCGTCCGGCAAGACATCTCTGGTGATCTGCAACCGTTTGGAACGGTCGCAGGTCATCAGAGACGTCTTGCCGCTGGTTGCCCAAAGATGCCTCTCCGAGTGACGCTGGAATGTTTTGTGTGAGTGAGTAACCTGTCTGAGGAGGGGGCTATATATAGGGTACGTGTGCTTCTTTAGTCCCGGTTGGTAACACCAACCGGGTCATGTGGCTCACGAAGTGGTCGTGATGATACTGCTGATCTAACAGCTCACAATCCCTCAAAAGAAACACACCCCTGATCCAACGTCTCACAAGCGCTTGAAAGAAACACACGATCCGTGTGCTTCTTTAGTCCCGGTTGGTAACACCAACCGGGACTAAAGGCGTGTTTTGCGGTCACGACACGTGTCCTCCCCCAGCGCTGCCCTGGGCCCGGGTGGTGGCTCACAAAGTGATATCCAACAGCTCACAAGCCTTCAAAAGAAACACACCCCTGATCCAACGGCTCACAACCGCTCGAAAGAAACACACGATCCGTGTGCTTCTTCCTTATTGGTGGGATTCTCACTATATATATGTAGTCATGCATGGCCTCCATTGGCATAGCACATCTAAACTCATATCTTCAATCTCATCACTCTCCCATGGCTTCCACCGTACCCACTCTAACCTACTCGGAGGCGGAGGCGCTTTGCGCCTCGAACTACCCCTGCCCGCCCGGCTACGACGTCCCCGCCGGCTGGAGGCTGAGCACCGGAGGCGTGCCGGTCCTTCCTGTCCCTCAAGGTTTGGCGCGCCGGGCGGCCATCACGAACCACTACTACCTCGAGCTCACTCCGGCGCAGCGGATGGATCCCCGCTGGCATCCCGACTATCGCCCGACTTGGGACGCCTTCTTCATCAATCGACATGAGAGGGCACTCGGTACGTACGAGGAGGACGGCCCGCACCTCCACCAGCCGCCGCCGCACCTCCCGACGAGGAGGAGGACGACGACGATTTTGACTGGAGCGACCATGGGGAAGAGGGCGGCGGACCGCAGATGCAGCAGGCCATTGAAGCCTCCTTGCAGCCTGTCCGCGACGACCGTGTCCAGCGAGCCAAGACTGCCTACCAGCTCAAGGCGAAGGAGGCTTTCGAGCTGGAATGGGCGCTGAAAGACTCAAGATCCATGGATCTTGCCCTCCGCCGCAAACGTGCGCGCGAGAACCGGGCGGCCGCGAACGGGGCTGGCTCCTCCCGCCGTTCCCCGTAATCCTACGGCCTCCGAGCCAGCAAGTCCGTTTATGTAGAAATGTAACTGTGTTATGAAAACTGTTAGTGATGTGTAATAATGTATTAAACCTTTTATGTAACTGTGTGGAACTCTTCCGTGGACTAGTGGTAGCCGTGCATATGCGCATAAGGGCCAGGTCCCGGGTTCGAGTCCTCACTTCTATCTAAATGACAAAGCCGGGGTGGAGTCCCCCCTCCGGTCTTGTTGTTGTTGTTCTTTTATGTAACTGTGTGGGGATGTTGTATTAAGGATGTACTCCCTCCGTTCCATAATATAAGATGTTTTAGGTGTTACACATGTTGCCTAGATTTATACAAAAAAAAGTGGACATGTAACATATAATTAAAAATTAAAAATGTTTTTGAAATAAACAGATAATTATTACAAATTTTTAGACAATTAAATCAATAGATAAAAAGAAATAAGAAAAACACAATTAAATCAAAAGTATGCAAAACAAATTTAGTTAATGCATTTTTAATTGAAAATTGGCAAAATGGTTAATAGTTTGAAATTTGGCAATATTTATACAAGCACTTTTCATGTTGTCAGTTTTTTCAAATTCAAAATTATTTAGCATTTAAAAACCATTCTATGAAATTTAGGTATAGAAGCAAAACAGCCAAATAAAAAAAAGGCGGGAACCGTGAAAACTTTGAAAAAGTTTGAAAATTCACTCTTTGGTCCCGGTTCAACAAACGAACCGGGACCAAAGAATGCTCGGTGAGCGCTGCACGTGGCCCACTACCTTTGGTCCCGGTTCGTGGCTAGAACCGGGACCAAAGAGGCTTTCGTCCCGGTTCCAGAAACGAACCGGGACCAAAGGTCTCTGCTTTATGTACGGTTGCCCCTTCGTTCCCCAAATCTCTCCAATTTCACGAACTCTCTCTGCACGCGCGACGCCGGAGCTTTGATTCGACGCCGTCAGGCTGCCTCTCCGCCCGCGCGGCTCCACGACGCGCCCTGCCGCCGCCGTAGACCTCCGCCGCGCCCTCCATTCTCCGGTCAGGCACGCCGGCCGCCCTTGCTGCAGAGAGAAGAAGGAGAGAGCGCCCGCACGCCGGCCTCCACGCTCGCCCGCACGCCGGCCTCCACGCCCCAGCGAACCAGGCCGTCCCCGACCCCATGCACACCATCCCCGGGACGCCATCGACCTCCTCCGCCGCCCTGCACGCTCGCTGTCGCCTCCTTGTCTCCCCACGGTGAGAAACCCAGCCGCCCGAGGCCTCCCTCTCTGTTTCCCTGTGCGTCTCCACGTCGGAGGAAGAAGAAGAACCCGGGCCGTTGATCTTTAGATCGACGGTCGGATGCCAATCCAATATAAATTTAGTGATTATACTTGTTTGTTTCACCATGTAGAACGAATGGAATATAAACTAGTAGAAACTTTGCAAGTCAACATAGCAGTGAAAGTACAATGTATGAAAAATTATTCGGATTTTTCATATATTGTAGTTCCAATATATTTTTTACATGTAAAGATTCAATAAAAATGTATTGCCAAGAATGGGATAGGATTTTAGTATAGTAAATAGGATTTTTTTAATAGGAAATTTTAGTGTTAGGAATTTGTATAGGATTTTTAGTGTTAGGAATTTTGTATAGGAAAATGTATAGGATTTTAGTATAGTAAATAGGATTTTTTTTGTATAGGAAATTTTAGTGTTAGGAATTTGTATAGGACTTTAGTATAGTAAATAGGATTTTTTTAGTGTTAGGAAATTCGTATAGGAAAATGTATAGGATTTTAGTATAGTAAATAGGATTTTTTTTTGTATAGGAAATTTTAGTGTTAGGAATTTGTATAGGATTTTTAGTGTTAGGAATTTTGTATAGGAAAATGTATAGGATTTTAGTATAGTAAATAGGATTTTTTTTGTATAGGAAATTTTTGTGTTAGGAATTTGTATAAGAATTTGTATAGAATTTGTATAAGAAATGTATAGGAAATTTTAGTGTTAGGAATTTGTATAGGAATTTGTATAGGAAATGTATAGGAAATTTTCCCAAATTCATGGATTTGCATTCACATATGTACAAATGAGCATCGAGGTACTAACACTTCATGGATTTCCAAATTCATTCCATGTCACAACATGTTTTACATTTGCATTCACATATCCGATTCACATTTTTGTGGGTAGATGTATCTTGACATATGGAACAAGTTACCCAACTAAAGTTTTGTGCATTGTTCTTAATTTGCAGAAACTATGGAACGAGACGAAAATCAGGAAAACATCCTCGAGGATATAATCCGCGGGCCGGAAGATGTTGGCGATGTCACCTCGCAGTTTTTGAACAACTCCGGTGAGGGAGATGAGTCTCTCAACCGAAGAGACGGCTCCGGTGAGGTAGAACCCGACGGCTGGGGTGGGGAGAAGTCGGCGAGGGAGAAGCCGACGAGGGAGAAGCCGAAGGCTCCGGTGGAACATTAAATGTTGCAAACTCCGGCGAGGTGCATATACATATATTAATGAAGCCGAAGATTGTATTAATTAAGCCTCTGTGTCTATATACATATATTAACGCTCTTTCTTCTTTTAGCCCTCCGGATCGAGCAAATCTTCTGTAAGGACAAAACGAGGCCCAGCCAAAAAGTTGGGCGACCAAGAAAGGTACAGGATCGAAAAGTCGCTGAAGACGGCACACCGACTGCTCCCCCTGGTGTTAAAAATAAAATGGTAAAGCAATGCGGAGTTCTTGTTAGGGACTTCATCCCGATCACCGTTCGAGAATGGCATCAGCCAAAGGAGAGGAGTAAGATATGTCAGCGATGAGGGCAAAGAAAGACTTTGGAGAAAGCTCATGGTTAATTTCACCCTGGCGCCAGAGGTGGATTCAGATGAGGAGGATCCAATGAGGCAGAAAAGATTGCCCGGAAAATCATGGAGCAAAAAGTCAAGGACTGGGCTTAAGAAGATGGCCGAGCTATTCAAGAACTGGAAGAAAAGATTGAACAGTTTGTCAGAAAAATAAGACTCCAGACTTCGATAAAGGGTATGAGAAGATAAGGACTACTGGGAAGAATTTGTGGCGTACAAGAAATCAGAGGAAGCTCAGGAAAAGTCTGCAAAAAATGGCAAATGCTGCTAAAGATCTACCACCATACTATGGGGCTGGTGGCTACGCTTTTAGCATGCCTAAGTGGGAGAAACTTGAGGCGGACCTGCTGGCTAAAGGGATCACTCCAGAGCCACTCAAGTGGATCGAACGGGCAAGAAATTGGTTTTACGGGCATGGGGGCACGTTGGACGCAGAAGGGAAGTGCATATATAACAGAAGACACAAAGATAATCCCCTACTACCCATCCAAAGATTAGAAATGCAGTAAAGGATGTTGCAGAGGGACGGTTCATTCCCGATAGAGAGGATGACGAGCTCACACGCGCCCTTGGGAATAAGGAACACGACGGACGGTTACGAGGCGTACCTGGCTCCAAGCCCAAGACAATTGCGATTCCCGAGCACAGGAAGAAATTTCCTGATAGAAGCCATCAGAGGAGAAAGGAAAGGGAGGCAATGGAAGCACGCGCTGCTGCAGACCGGCTGTAATATAGAAGAAGAATTAAAGCGGCAGAAGGAACAAATTGCCGCTTAGCCAGCAAGGTACTAGCGGCCAATCTCAACGGCACATGGTAGAAGCTGCATGCGATGGTACCGGCGGCCCATCGAATCGGAAAAGCAGCGTGGCTTCCACGGAGCTCCAGGATGGTAATGATGATGCAGTGGCTCCACTTCGTCGCTACCCAGTGGATGATATCACGGAGAGCACACCTTGTGAGATGCATGTGAAAGTTTTTAACTTAACCGTGAAGGTGGCGGTCGGCTATGTCGTACCAATTGGACCTAATCCAACTTACCATTTCTCTCCGGTTCCAAATGGCTACGCTGTTGTCGCGGTGGATGAAGTGATGAAAGATTATGAGGAGCTGAAGCTGCAACACCCTGCAGGTGAAGATGGGGAGGTGCTTGAACTTGGAGAAGCCAAGAAAGCGACCATTCTATGGCCAAAGGAATTCATCGTGCTTCCGAACTGGCAGCCAAGGCCATCGACTCCTCACCAGTCTCCAGCGCAACAGTCCTCTTCACCGCCTCAGCATTCTCCAGCGCAACAGTCCTCTTCACCGCCTCACCAGTCTCCAGCGCAGCCGTCTCCGCCGCCGCGTCAGCCGTTTCCGCCCACCGCTCGTACTATGAGGGGTAAGCGATCACCGAAACGTAAAAGGTCGCCCCTCCCAACAGTACCTCATAAGAATCTTCCCATTAGACCTTATGACAGGACTGTAGCGGAAAACGCCGCGGAGGTGGCTGCCTACAATAAGGCTTTTTTTGCACCAAAAAAGCCCGAGCAGAAGCCGGTATACGATGAAAAATCCAAAAAGTGGAGAAAGTCCTTCCTTGCGCAGCCATCCCAAATATCGATGAATCTGCAATCTGACTATGGTCGTGAACTTAGTAAGCTAGCACGTGCCCAGTCTGAGCAGACAAGGAAAAGTGCAAAAAGCGGGAAACAAATTGCCCAGCTCGGACAGCAGAAAAATCAATCGGTCCCCCCGCTCATAGTGTGTTCCGATATCGACAAGGACTTCAGAGCCGATATGGATAAGGACCTGCAATTATTGGACCCCAGAGCCATAGCTGCTGCTAGAGAACAGGTATCACTGTATCGCAGGCCATGGAAATGCTACCGCCATGGGTATGACTCTTGGTCAACTTTTAGGCTATGAAGATCAGCCAATGTTAGAGATAGCACGGAAATATGTCACAGGGGAGTCTATGGTCAGTAATGAGGAGCTCACGTCTATCAACACATATGCGAAATCTGCACACTGGTACATGGTGCACACATCAAAGAAGGACGCGAAAGAGTGGATTGCGGTGGACGTTCGAGTGGAGCATTTCTTCAAACCTTACGTATACAGGTTCAAATGACTGAACTGTTTCAGTTATTCAATCAGCGCGCCCTCGACAAATCTATCCTCAGTTGCTATTGTCTGTAAGTGATTTATTTTCGTAATTAAGTCTCTAGCTCAGCTCGTTCATTGCCTGTATTATATTATCCTGACTATATATATATCCTTTTGTACGCTATTATGTAGAATGAAGATGATGGAATGCAAAGCATCTAGACATTATGAGGTTGGGTTCGTTGACCCATATATCGTTAATGAACATACGTTACGCAATCACCCCAAAGACGTGGAGCATGACCTGACCACCTTTTTAATCAAGCAAAACTTCTGTACGGAAATACTATTTCCTTACAACTTCAAGTGAGTGTTTCTGTCTTGTACATATTTTTATTTGGCTTTCTCGATGTTAAGTGTAATTGATGAGCTATGCATGTCTGCTTTATGTAAACGTCCGCAGGTTCCACTGGATTCTGCTAAGCATTCAAGTTGACAAGTCCATAGTTGAAGTCCACGACTCATTAAGTTGGGACCAAGCGACGTGGACCGAATGAAAGAAATGCTCAATAAGTAATTTCAATCATTATCGCATTATATCGGCCTCTTTCGTTCGTTTCCTGATATCAAGTAATTAATAACTCCTTTGTTCATTTTTTTGCCAAAGCAGGTGTTGGACACTATTCAAACAGAATGTAGAAGGTCCATTCAAAGATGAGCTAACTTATATCGGTGAAAAGTCCGCAGCAGCCACCGGGGAGTAATTTATGTGGATTCTACGTTTGCGAGTTCATTCGCGAGTTGACCTCTGAGCGGAGAACAACTTCTTTGAGAAATGCGGGAGAAGCTCGACCCAGAACGCGCATACGAGCAATTCAAGAGGAATTGGCGGGATTTCTGCTTAGGGAGGTCATCGATGAAAGGGGAAACATTATGCTGCGGACGATGAACTACATATGTGATCTATCTCCATGTAATTAAATAGTTGTATTCTCGCAAGAGATCGAATATTAATTATATATGCATCAACGTGTACTGTGTATATAGTAGAGCGTATAATATGCGTACGGAAACGATGGAGAGCACGTCGGCGATGCGAAGAAGGAGGAGACGACGGAGGCACCCTAAACCCTAAATACAAACAAAAAAAAACACTCATTGGTCCCGGTTCGTAACACGAACCGGGACCCATGAGTCTCCCCCCACGTCTAACCAGAACTGACCACGTGGAACCCATTAGTCCCGGTTCGTGTCTGAACCGGGACCAGCATTCGTCCCGATTGGCTGGTCCCGGTTCGGGAACCGGGACGGATGGCCCAACCGAACCGGGACCATAGGCCAATTTTCTACCAGTGAGGTGACCAAGCATGTCTAGGCTTTGAAGGCAGGCATATATTAACTGATCTGGTCAATAGGAACTTCCTTGACCTGAACGTACAGGCAGGCGAACACATTTTGTGCCCCTTTTTTTATCCTTTTGCGTGCTAGGCGTATACCAAATATCCGTCTGTATCTGCTAGCCCGCCAATGCATCCAAACGTCACGACGCATTTAACTTTTTTCATTTTATATTCAAAATAAATATAAAGGTAGTGAAAATTATATTAATAGAACTAAAAAAAATACATAAACCCTAGATATACTCTAGAGTGGCCGCCCGAGGGTCGTCGCCGAGGTCGATGAAGACTGGAGGCGACCATGGCCACACCGACGCTGGTGGTGCCAGTGGACATGGTGCTAGTGAAGATGGCGCCTCCTCTTGCGGGGGCACCCACTTGGAGGAGTGTGCCTCCTCCAGCTCCTCCTCGTCCTTGTCATTGGGGACACACCGTGGAAGTGCACGCGTACGTCTCCGGCTGGAGCGGTGGCCATTCCGGCCACTCCGGTTCGGGTGCGGGCATCCTGCTTTCTGCGCCGATACCTGGAGCGCCATGGGCAGGCCAGGCCACTTCACGAGCTCCTCCAGCGGGGAGGCCTCGATGGTTTGCACTAGCTCCTCATCCTCGTCCACAGGCACCTCCTCCTTCATCTCGTGCCGTTGCGGCTGCTTGGGAGCACATGAGGGAGCACGCACTCGCGACGGCTCATGCACACGCGGTGGGTCGGGAGCAGGTGCACCACGCGCCGGTCTCTCCGCGAAATGCATGCGACGGCGCTGGTCGTTCTCGATGTCGAACCAGCCATCCCAGTTCGATGTCGTTCCCTTAGTTGAGGCGTCGTCTTAGAGCCACTTAATGATTCTTCACAGTTGCCAGATAGTGGGTGACTGGAGTGAGGTCCGTGGCAACGGTGGTTCCCCCTTTTTTCGTCTCCTTGAAATGTCGAGTTGTGCAGAGTTCGACCGGCTGGTCTCGGTGTTTGACCATGTTGTGAAAGAGCTTGATGTTTCTATTTGAAACCGGGTTAGCGAGTTTGTGATCCCTCGGATCATCATGTTCCCATACGACACCCCTCCCCTTATTTGCGAGGGGTTTTGTCGGGTGGCAACAAGAAAGGCAACGCTCAAGTAGTTTACCTTGCTTGGTTAGATGATGATGCAAGCCGAAGACCTCTCCTCTACTTTTGTTGATCGAACGGCTGAATCTATAAAATGTTGAGCTATGTTTCTTCCGATCCTTGTAGCCTCATGTTGTTCTCTTTCATCCGGCCTCTCTTCATGCGATAGATCTAGAATTTTTATTTTCGGTGTGAATCAAGTTCTAATCATCTCAATTTGTATGCTTTTTTACTCTTAATAAATAGTATAAAAAAGTATGTAGGCATACATTTTTTGAACCGGGCAAAAGCTTTGCCACTTTATTGATATAGAAGGAGCAAACAGGGTGTGGCCTAAGCCAAACTAAAAAAGGGCCATTCTAGGCCGAAAAATACATGAAACTTAAGAAATAATCTCCGCGAGGTGCCTAGCGCCAGCTAGAATCCAGTCTTTGCTCTCATCTTTTATCTTCTGGAAAAGCGGCATGGGAGTAGTGAATTTGTTGTTGAAAACCCTCTCATTACGCTCCTTCCAGATTTCCCACACCGTTAGGACAACGGCGGAATTGAGACCCTTGGGGTTCGTTGACGGGGTGTTCACAATCGCGTGCCAATAATGGAGAACCGTGGGCCTTCCAGAGCCCAAATTAAGCAGGAGGTCAGGACGTGACAACCAGGAGGCAGCCGCTGCCCAAATGCGTCTGGAGAAGCGGCACTCGAAGAGGATGTGCCTAGCCGTTTCGGGCTGACACCGACAAAGCTTGCACTGAGGGCTATGCGGCCATCCTCTGACAGCCAAGCGATCCGAGGTCCAGAGCCTGTTCTGCAAAACCAGCCAAGCGAAGAAGCGGCACTTTGGAGGGGCCCAAGTTTTCCAAACCAACTTGTCGAAGGAGCAAGGGATCGATCCCCAGAACTGAGCCTTGTACGCGGAGTTCGCCGAGTAGCAACCATTTTCCGAGATAGTCCAAGTGATTGAGTCATCAATGTCAGGGTCAAGCACAATTTCCTGAAGATGCTCCCAGAGGTTGACGAATTGCACAAAATGATCAACTGTGAAGTTTTGCACGGGGATGTCCCGTAGCCAAGAGTGATTGTGCAGGGCGTCGTGAACACACTTGTTCTTCCGCTTGGACACCGCGAAAATCAGGGGTGCCACAGACATTGGCACAAGCCCGTCAAGCCAAGAGGATGACCAAAAAGAGGCCTTCAAGCCATTGCCGATGCTGCCCTTGGTCGCAGCGTTGAAGAGGTCTCGATCGAGCTGGTCATTTGGTGTTTCGAGGCCGACCCAAGACTTATCCGGAGCCACCCATTCGTACCACAACCACCTAAGGCGCAGCGCTCTAGCAAATTTTTCCAGGTCCAGAATCCCGAGCCCCCCATAGCTCTTTGGGCGGCATACCTTGGACCAAGCAACCTTGCATTTCCCTCCACTGACCGAGGCACTGCAAGCCCAAAGCATGCCATGCCGAATTTTGTCGAAAGCTTTGATCGTGGACTTGTCCACCTTAATAGCAGTGAGAGATAAATTGGCATGGCGGAGAGCACAGACTTGACCACCTCGGCACAGCCTGCGCGATTGAAGAACTTCGCTTTCCAAGGAGCGAGCTTGGAGGCGGCCTTGTCGATATATGGCTGCATATCCACACGACAAAGCCTCCCAAGAGAAAGAGGAAGCCCCAGATATTTGAGAGGGAACCCCGCAAGCGTTGCCGGGAAGTTTTGCAGAATGGCCCCAATATCAGTGCCATCACACCTAATGGGGGCGACGGAGCTCTTGGCCACATTGGTCACAAGCCCGGTGACCTCCCCAAAATTCTGAAGAATCTCTGACAGAGCCGAGATGTCCTGGGCGTCAGGGGTAATGAAGATTGCAGCATCATCAGCGTAAAGGGAAACCCTCGACTTGATGAAGTTTCCAGGCAGAGGCTTCAACATACCCGAGCTGGTGGCGAGCTCAATTATCCGAGACAGAGGGTCGATCGCCAAGTCAAACAGAAGAGGCGAGAGAGGGTCACCTTGCCGCAGACCCCTACCGTGCAAAATCTCTTTTCCCACAGTTCCATTGAGAAGCACCTGCGAAGTAGTCGTAGAGAAAAATAGCGAAACCCAGGCACGCCAACGAGGCGGGAAGCCCCGACGCTCCATGAGATCAAGAATATAATCCCAGTGAATAGAGTCGAAGGCTTCGCGATGTCCAGCTTGATGAGAAGCGCAGGGGTCTTGTTTTTATGGAGACGGCGCGCAACATTTCTGACATACATGAAGTTGTCGTGAATACTCCTTGACTTGATGAAGGCGCTTTGACTAGCAGACACAATGTCGTTCATCTTTGGCCTCAACCGAAGGGCCATGGGCTTAGCAATGATTTTTGGGACGATGTGAATGAGGCTAATGGGCCTGAAGTCTGAGATGCAGTCAGCTCCCTCCTTTTTGGGCAGCAGGGCAATGTAGGCCGTGTTGAGAACATGGAAGTTTTGGACCATGAGCTCGGTGAAGGCGTTGATGACGTTCATGAGATCATCCTTGATAATAGACCAGCAGGATCGAAGGAAATTCACCGTGAAACCATCAGGACCAGGGGCTTTGTCAGAAGGCATATCATCAATGGCCGACTTAATCTCCTCCACCGAGAAAGGGAGGCCCAGATCATCCAAGTTCTCCACAACAGGATCAATAGCATTCCAGTTGAAATCCAGGGGCGCAGCGGCTGAGTCCCAAGTTTGTGCGTGAAGTGCTCATGAATTAGGCTTTCCTTTTCGTCATGGCCGACCACCCATCCACCATTTCGCTCAAGCCTCTGAATAGTGTTCTTGCGGCGATGGGAGTTGACTCTCAGGTGGAAGAATTTGGTATTTGCGTCCCCTTCCCACAGGAAAGAAATCCTTGAGGCTTGCCGCTTTCTGGACCGGTCGAGCACAGCCAGCCCAAGAATCCTTTGCTTGAGAGCAGCACAGAGAGTTTTTTCAGCGTCCGAAAGGGATCTAGCTTCCTGAGCAATATCCAGCTGGAGGATCACATCCAAAGCCATGATCAATTGTTGCTTGTAGTTGGAGAACAGCCCCCTACTCCACGTGCGCAATCTTTTACCAGTGAGCTTGAGCTTGTGATTCAGGATGTGCACCGGCTGGGTGTGGGTCATAGGCTCCGACCAAACCGCATCAATGGTGTGAGAGAAACCAGGCATCTTCGTCCAGAATCTTTCAAACCGGAAGGAGGTAGATTTCCTCGGGCTCCAAGGTTCGAGAGCATCAAAGGACAGTGATCCGAGAGGGACGATGACAGGGCAGTCATGGTGTGGTTTTCGAAAGCAAGGTCCCAACTTGCATTGCAGAATGCCCGATCAAGCCTGACCAAGGTTGGGTCATTTCTTTCGTTGCTCCAAGTGAACTTCCTATTTTGTAACTTGATTTCTTTGAGCTGAGAGGAGTTGAGAGCACGCCTGAATTGGCCCATGAGGCGGAGGTTTAGGTTCCCATTGTTCTTGTCCGCCGCTTGGTAAATGAGGTTAAAATCCCCCAGAATAAGCCACTTTGAGTCATCCGACGGAGCGGCCGCAATAATCTCGTCCAGAAAAGCCCGCTTGTCGGCATCAGAGGTAGGACCATACACCGTGGTGATCTTGAAAGAAGTTCCGCATGCCCGAATAGTGACATCCGCCATACATATAGTCACGCAGGTTGGATACCTTGATGGGATGCGTAACGGAGTCCCAATGAAAAGGAGACGCGTGCATTAGCAGGGGTCAGTAATACCTCCGGTCAGTTGTCGATCCTACCTATCACAGTGCAGCCTCAGACTTGACAGGATGCCTAGGTTTCTTGTCAGTTGTCACCACGGACATGGAATTTTTTTTTTTTTTTTTTTTTTTTTTTTTTTTTTTTTTTTTTTTTTTGCGGGTGAAATACTATTATTAGTCAACAGGGAGGGTTACAGAGTTGTCGAGGTCAAGCATCCGAAGAGCACAGTCCGGACCTGACCCTAACCATGTCATAGTTCTATCCTGTGTCCTAGCAAACTTTGCTAGGGCATCACTAACCCTGACCTGAGTACGACTAGCTTTAGTAACTAAGCAACAACTATCTAAAGAAACTAGCCGTCTGATATCATTAACTAGTACATGAAAATTCGAGCGATCATCAACCAATGACTTGACAGCATCAACCAGGAGTGACGAGTCTGTTTCGATAATCAAAGGAAGCTGGGAATGCTGCCTCGATAGCTTTAGACCCTCTAGACAAGCTTCCAACTCCGCTTCCAGGGCATCACTGCAGTTTAACAGTGCACGACAAGCCATAAAAATAACTGAACCATCATCTCGCCTCAAAATCATGCCAGTACCAGCTCTTCCATCGCTGGTTGAGAGAGAACCATCAATAGACAGTTTGATCCATCCAGTATCAGGCTTACACCACACCTTGACAGGAGAGTTTGAGGATGCCTTGTCTGGAATAGTATCCAACACAAGCATAGGACCTTTGCCTTTGACAATGGCTGAGGTGGGCTGAACTTTAATCTCACGTAGCAGGTTCCGATATCCCACGAGGAAAATCCTCGAACTGGTAACCGAGGGTAGCGGTTTTTGATGTGTGTATTCGTTCCTGCAGTACCAGATCCTCCAAGTGACAAGCAGGAAATTCGCCACCATATTAGCCGGTGTCGAGTCCACAATCTTCTGAAACCATTTGACCGGGGAACTAGACAAGAGCTCATCGCAGGGCAATTGCCAATAATTCCTCATCTCTATCCACAGGTTCCGGGCGTGTGGACATTCAAAGAGTGCATGCTTCACATCCTCTAGCATCGCACCACAAACATTGCAACCTCCATTCACTGGTATATGTCGATATAGCTTGTTCCCCTCCGTAGCTAGGGCCTCAGAAGCTGCCTTCCACGCAAAACAACAAACTTTTGGGGGAACGGCAGCACGCCAAATCTTGGGCCAGCATGGTAGACGTCCATCAGGGATCAAACTGGACGTTGGAATCATATGCTGCCCTTCATGCAAACGGAGAGCCATCCGGTACGCACTTCGTACAGTAAAAATACCCAGCCGCTCTGGTAGCCACGCCAGGACATCCAAGTCGCGTCTCGACGATAGTTTGATTCGAAGGATTGCGGTAGCATCTATAGACAGAAAGGTGCGGCGAACCAGACCCTCATTCCAGACACCGTCAGCTGTTAAGAGTTCAGAGACCCTTCGAATCCGGCTATTACCTCTGGGAGACAACACTTTACAACAGTCCTCACGGGGAATCCAATTGTCACGCCAGACTCTGATATTTTCGCCATTACCAATTCTCCATATTAAACCATGTTTCAATAAATCTAAGCCAAACGAGATCGCCGTCCAGGTAGATGACGGATTACCCGAGAAAACAGTGTCATAGAGATTACCGTTGGGGTAATACTTAGCCTTCAAAACACGTGCACACAGGCTGTTTGGAAATTCCAATAACCGCCAAGCCTGCCTAGCCAACATAGCTTGATTAAATAGTCGCATGTCACGAAAACCAAGTCCCCCTTGGTCCTTGGCTCTATTCAGACGAGCCCAACTCACCCAATGCATCTTCCTTTTTCCATTTTCTACTCCCCACCAGAAATCTCTAATGAGCTTTGTCAATGCATCACACACAGAGATAGGAAGCTTGAACACCGACATAATATGAGTTGGAATAGCTTGAGCTACTGCCTTGATAAAGACCTCCTTTCCACTTTGGGCCAATATACTATCACCCAAATCAATCAACCTTTTGGCAAGCCGTGCTTGCAAACTATCAAATTTACCCTTATGCATGCCACCCTCTGGAGTAGGCAGACCGAGATATTTATCCTCAAACTCCGGCTTCTCCACATCTAGAATAGATCGAATAGAGTACTGGACTGGTTGTGGGCACCGTGCACTAAATAGGATTGAACATTTGGATGGATTTAGGAGCTGACCTGTGCCAGTAGCATACACTTCCAAGGTGTTCTTGACACACAAAGCCTGTTCCTCTGTGGCTTTGAAGAACAGCAATGTATCATCTGCAAATAATAAATGAGAAATTCCAGGGGCACGACGACACACCTTGATAGGAGACAAGTTATTTAACATAACTTCATGTTGGAGAAGATTAGATAAACCATCTGCCACGAACAAAAAGAGGAAGGGAGAGAGAGGGTCTCCCTGCCTAAGGCCTCGAGAAGGAGAGAAAGCTTCCAATAAGGTTCCATTGAATTTGATCGAATATTTCACCGTGGTAACACATGCCATGATCCACTGTACCCACCGGTGAGAAAACCCCATTTTCAGCAATGTATTCTCCAGAAATCCCCAGTCCACTCTGTCGTAAGCTTTTGATAGATCTAGCTTAAAAGCACAAACCGAGGAATCCATAGGAGCACCGTGCTCCATGTAGTGCATGCACTCAAAGGCTAAGAGTGCATTATCAGTAATCATACGGCCAGGAATAAACGCACTTTGGTTCTCCGAAATAACCTCGCCAAGCAGAGGTCTCAATCTGTTGACAAGACATTTGGACACCACCTTGTACAGAACGTTACATAGACCAATGGGTCTATAATCTTTGAGCTCCATAGGATTGTCAATCTTTGGGATCAACACAATAGAAGTATCATTAACACCAGAGGGCATGATCCCATTAGTAAAGAAGAGGAGAACAGCCTGGACAATCTCCTCACGAAGCACCTCCCAATTTCTTTGATAGAACCTAGCATGGAAACCGTCGGGTCCAGGAGCTTTGATAGGGCCGATCTGGAAAACAGCCGTAGCAATCTCTTTTGCCGAGAATTCACGACATAGGGATAGGTTCATATCCTCAGTAATTTGGACAGGAGTGTGGTTGATGATCGGCGTAGGGTTTAAGCTCTGGTCCCTGGTGTACATGAACTTAAAGTGTGATGCCGCCATCCGCTGCATCTCTGTGGGAACCGTCTGAACGACCCCCGCCTCGTCACGCAATTTAGTAATCTTGTTCTTGCGCGCTCTCCAAACTGCCCGGCGATGAAAGAATTTCGTATTTCGATCACCTTCTTTCAACCAATCGATCCTAGACCTTTGTAGCCAGATCATCTCTTCTCGATACAGGATCTCATTCATGAGTTCGGTAGTGTGCCGAATTTCCTCTCTAGGTGCGTCATCCAGCTGCAACTGTTCAAGCTTAGCACGTAGCCGTGCTAACTCCTTCGCGACATTCCCAAACTTTGTCCGTCCCCAAGCATGGAGCTTGTTCATGAGAGTGGACAGACCGGTGTTCACATCGCCGAGGTCATGCATATGCCCTAGTCCTCGCCATTCTCTATCAATGATTTCTTTAAGGGCCGGGTCCCTTTCCCAGGCAATTTCATATTGCATGTTGCGTCTGCCAACGTGACTTCTAACTTCACGCGCCAAGGACAACATGATCGGGCAATGGTCCGAGCACGGGGACACCAGGTGTACGACCTGCGCTGCTGAGAAAATATCACGCCATTCTTCATCTGCAACAGCGCGGTCAAGGCGCACTCTGACATTGTGAACACCAGAACGACGATTATCATACGTGAACGGTAACCCGGAGAAGCCCAAGTCCTTGAGCTCGCAGACCTGTAAGCAGTCCCGAAAAGCCAGCATCTGTGATTCAGGACGTAAGCACGCAGAGAAGTGTTCATACTGCCATAATGCTTCATTAAAATCTCCAAACACCACCCAGGGAAGAGGAGAGGACGCCCGTAGAGATGACAATTGCTGCCACATGCGGTGTCTATTCTCAACTCTGGGTTCACCGTACACAAAAGTTGCATGAAATAACGGCTCATTGGGGCCAGTTTTGATGAATGTATCAATGTAGCGATCAGTGGCCTCTCTCACATCCACTTGATAACTTTCATGCCAAAACAAGGCCAGGCCTCCGCTCATGCCAACACTATCCACGCTTGCAAAACCGCGTAGGCCAAGACGACTGCGTAAACGCTTTACTCTATCACCACGCTGCCTGGTCTCACTCAGGAAGACCAATTGGAAACTGTGTGCCCTCTGAAGGACACACACCTCTCGAACTGTCGCGGAGTTTCCGATGCCGCGACAGTTCAGGCCACACCAACTCATTGGACCCGGCGGTAGTCCTCGATCCCAGACTTCTGCCGGTCCTTCAAAAGTCTTCTTGAACGCTATCTCAAATCTTAATCAAAACTTCAAATCTCTCGTATCCAGAAATCCCGATCAATCAAGAACAAAAGCAAGCCACTCACGTAGCCCACATCTCCTCACGCAGACCGGCGCAAACATAAACTGCTACATGTAGCAGGAAAAGGAACAGCCGACTCGTATGAACGAGACGCTGGATTGGGACGTCTTCCGCTGGAGCAGAGAGACGGACAGCAGCCGGCGCCGGCGCCGCCGCCGGGTTGGCGGGCGGCCGCGGCCCAGCAACCCTAGATCGCCTTAGGATCGCGAGACAGACCCCGTACCGGTTCCGATACCACGGACATGGAATTGAAAGAACAATCAACCGACTTGATCTCGATCGGATGCGATGTCTAGTACCAGTCATTACGTACGTATATTTTGTGGGCTCGTGAGTGCAATTTGTCCTTTGTTGGATCTATGGATGCAGCGAGACGAGGCCCGGATCCATGGGCATGCTGATCTAGCTAGCCTTCCAGCCCCGATGGGTTCGTTGCGCCCCCACCAGTTTCAGTTTGAGGCCGGCCTTGAGCTGACAAGGAAATGGCATGGATAGTGCGTCCCGGGGAGGGGACAGATCGGAGGCGTAAATCGGTGCAAAACTCGACACCTCGCCTCAGCTGGTTACGTAGCGCCGAGTTGGATCATCAGTTTAATTTTCCGTCCATCCATCAGTCGCGACCAGTTGGTGGTGGGTAAGCCAGCTAGCCGGCCATCGATCTGTCTAGTTATATTACAATCGATCGACGTCGTCGTCCCGTAGCAGCTGGGGCGTGCGGTGCGGCCCCAGCCATGGCGGTGACGACGGAAAAGCAGGCACGGAGACGGCGAGGCCGGTTGGGCCCAAGGCGAGGGCGGCCGGAAAGGAGAAGCGAGTAAAGGGCAACGGAGCTCGTCCTACACAGCATCTTTTGACATGTACTCGTACTTGCGACCAGACCTTGCGCTTCGCTTTGGGTGGGATGGGAGTATGGGACAAGGGTTTCTGCTTAATTTGCTTGCCTCACGTGGCCGTACCTTGGCCCTAGATCTATATCGTGGCAGTGGGATCACACCGTTAAACTCAACTGGAAATGTACAGCCTATGATATGGTGCGGGGTGTCTGCTTCTCCCTAATCCATCTATCTGAACAAGTACTCCCTCCGTCCAAAAAAGAATTTCTTAACCTAGCCTAAATTTGTATGTATCTACACACTAAGGCCCGTTTGGAACACGGGAAATTCGTAGGAATTCCAAAGGATAGGAATTTTGTAGGAAAGTTTTCCTTTGTGCTGTTTGGAACGTAGGAATAGGAAAAGGAATCTCACAGGAATAGATTCCTACGCTTCACAATTCACAGGAAAAGAAACATTCGATCAAACCTCTTGGAAAGTTTCCTTTGCATGAAACATTGCATCGTCTACAAGCCAGGCTATCAGCTCCGGCTGTAAACAGGTCTAATAAATAATGCTAATTCCACTGTTATGTATGTATGGCTAGCTACTCGTATACACCGTTGGAGGTTTACGCGCAATGAACTGCTAGTTCCAGCGTGTACGTGGTCCTGTGTACGCAAGTGTCACGTAGGAATAGGAAAATGATTACTTCGATCAAGCTCCTACTCGGCTACTTGTATACATCGTGATTGTACCATTTTATTTTAGTCAGATTAGTACTTCTGTGATTTGCACAATTTATTGCACGGTCCAATAATTAACACGATTCTCGAGATGCTAACTCGATTTTGGACGTTTTATTCCTTTTCATATGGCTGATCAACGTAGTAGGTTTTGCAAATCCTAAGCTGTCCAGCAAGAAATAATACAAAGGCTAGTTTTTAGAACCCAAAAAATCCTACATTTTTCCTATCCTCTAATCCAAATGGCTACTATTTTCCTTTCATGTGTTTTACAACCCTGTAGGATTGGTGAGATATGACATCTCAATTCCTCTGTTTTTCCTGTTCCTGCATTTTTCCTATCATGTGTTCCAAACGGGGACTAAAATATGTCTAGATACATGCGAATTTGTGCTAGGTTGAGATATCCTTTCACTACAGGAAAGCCACAAGACGCCGACGGCCGACTTATATGCCGACGGCCAAATGTCGGGGCCGTCGGCGTACAAAGCGAGCGTAAAAAACCCGTCGGCGTAGCCCAACATAGGCCGACGGCTGCCGTCAGCGTCTACAATGCCATCGGCGTACAAGGCCCGCCGTGACGGCACGCAGACGGGGGCTTTACGGCATTGATACGCCGACGGCGGCCGTCGGCGTCTACTTTGATACGCCGGCGGGCGTCGGCGTCTACTTTTTTTTTCTATTTTCCATTTAATATGAAATAATTCATATTTTTAAATTTGTAAATCGAAATTTAACAAATTAAATGTCTAAATCGATTAGAAAAAGGAGAGGAATCCAAATATGACATTCATAAAATATTTTTCACCATGCACATGACATTTTGTAACATATGTTTGGTACTTGCTTAATTAAAAAGTCATTTTTGACACTTAAAAAATGGAAAATGATATTTACGAAAATATTTTGAAAATTATTTTTGGCAACAATATTTTCCATACCAAGACACCCCTATGTGTCAAGTATGGACACATTATCACAAACTATGGCATGGGGATAGCCATAACTTGGTCATTTGACGCGAAAGCTATACATGTCTATAGATAATAGACCTTTTTGTGAAGCATTTTTTTAAAATATTTGTCAAAACTCAAATTTATCATTTTTTCTAGCAACAAGTACACATAAAAGGACTCCATGTCAAAGAAAATCATTTTTTGAGTATTTTCTCAATTTCTTTTATTTTTGTGAAAAAAGGTCAAAATGACCGTCGTGCTTATCCATTGAAAGGGGTCACATTTTTTAAAACTATCGATGTTTCTGTGATAAAGTCACTACTTGTGTACCCAAAAATGATTTTTGTAAAAAAATTAGACCAAACTATTACACACTTGTAGTTTAAATTTCAATTACTTTTAGAAAATCGGCATAAAGTCATTTTTGGCACTTAAAAAATGGAAAATAATATTTATAAAAATAATTTGGAATTTTTTTTGTCAACAATGTTTGCCATACCAAGGCACACCTATGTTTCAAATATAGACACATTATCACAAACTATGTCGCAGTGATGGCCATAACTTAGTCATTTAGCGCGAAACCTATACATGTGTATAGATGATAGACCTTTTTGTGAAACATTTTTTTAAAATATTTGTAAAAAAGGAAGTTTATCATTTTTAATAGCAACTAGTACACATAAAATAACTCAATGCCAGAGGATACCTTTTTTTGTGGGTTTTTTCACTTTATTTGATTTTTTTCAAAAAAGAGTCAAAATAGCCAACATGACTATTCATCGAAAGAGATCAATTTTCTAAATCCATCGATGTTTATACAATGCAAAGGATGATATGGATGTCATATTTGAATTCCTCTCATTTTCTAATTGACATAGACATTTTATTTTTCAAATTTCGATTAACGGAATTAAAGATATGAATTATTTCATATTAAATGTAAAAAGGAAATAAAAGTAAAATTAATTTTATTGTCATTTATTTAAAATATACTATTACATAATCATTGTTACTTATTCAAATGAATTTTTTAAATTTATACAATGAAAAAGTGTAACATCATAACTCGGTGGTTAATATGATTGATATGATACAAGTATCAGTAAGTTCTCATTTCTCATTTGGAAGCTAATATTGAAGAAACTCAAAAGTTAAGCGTGTTTGGGCTGAGCAATTTGAGGATGGGTGACTGAACGGGAACTTTGACCAGCGTAATTATTTTGACCTATGATTAAGTGTGTAATTAGAGATTTAGTATGTAGCTGAGTTAGAAATTTCGAAATAGAAAAAAATAAAAAAATTCAAAAAAAAATTGCATGCAAAGGCCGACGGCATTATCGTCGGCGTATGAGGGCTGACGGAACGGCCGGATGCCGTCTTGTGGGGCCCACCACAACGTACGCCGACGGGTTTCTCATACGCCGACGGCCGCCGTCGGGGTTCTCATACGCCGACGGCGAGACGCCGACGGCGACGGCTTCCGGCCATCGGCGACTTGTGCGTTTCCTGTAGTGTTTTATGGACGGAGTGAGTAATATAAACAATAGCTCTTCATGTCTCGACTAGCTCTTAACATTATGTTGGTTGGTACATATGATGGGTAGTTGGTATTTTACGATATCAATATATTCTATTTGTCAAACCAAAAAAACTGCAACGAACCGTTTGCATCCGCAGTTTGACCACGTTTCCAAGCAATCTTCATGGAGAGCTTCTCAACCACACAGGAAGCGGCAGCAAGACTTCGAACATATCTTCATGAGAGACGACACTCGCCTTCATGATTCCGCCCACCACTTCAAAGTCCATCTCAATGAGGTACCAAATATTGACGACAAATCTTCATGAGAGACAACATTTTCTGGAATGTCGTGCTACTCAGCCAAAATCGTCGAAGAAAGGCGACTCGATCCAGATTTTCATCGAGATTATCAATATTTGCCCTATGGCTACCCACAGTGGGAGTAGGTAGTAACCTATATGCCACCTACATAGAGTAACATAGTTAGTTACTATCATAAAGGGCTTCCCAAGGTAAAATTAGTCTACAACCTAACTAATAAATGAGATAATCTATGTTACTACATTTGTGTTATTTTGCACTATGAAGTTAGTAACATAGATTAGTAACATGTGCATGTTACTAGTCTAAATTATTCTCATTGTGGCCAGGCCAGACAACTTCCACCACTAAAATAAGTTTGCCTGTCGGCTCAAATTGGGCCACCAAGATGACCAAAAGAGGTAGAACGAGAAAATCACTTGCCGCCACCGTCCTCTTATGGTGAGACATCCAAGGGAGAACTGACCCCCGAACAAGTCCATGCTGAAGAAGGGTAGGGCAAGGCTCTGACGACAAAGATAAGTAGAGTCTCGCGCCCGAGAAATGAACGCCGGATAAGTGGTGCACCTCTCAAAATAATGCCACCTACGAGAATGCCTCCCGTGGCTCCAACAAAAGCCGCATTCTTCAAACCTAGGGCAGTAACAAGAGCGAAAACAAGGACAAGTCTTCAGACTCGGACAAGAATTACAAGGATATCAAGACACCGCCGACGTTATAGTTAATTTTCCCACATTTTAGGTGACGATCTGATGCCCTTGTCAAGACTGAAGTTGTCGCACGTGTCCATGATTTTCAGTGAGAATGGCTATCCCAAGCATTGCTCGTACCCGGGTCATTGTCCCAAAAAGAATGGCCAAGCTTCAAACATATGACCCCCTCGAGATGCTTAACTTGAACTTTATCTTTTAACCTTAATGAACCATCACCACTTGATGTCATCCTTTCATGGGCTATATAAAATTTTGATTTTTGATGCAAGCCCATGATTGGCACCAAACCCACATTGAAATACCAAAAATATAGGTCATGGGTTAGTTCACAAAACGCAACTCGCAATGGTTTACAATAGCACTAGATCACATATTCCTACTTGGTACATCCTTTATACTTGTCCACTAATATTTTAGAATCCAATTCCTTGACTTCTTCTTAATCAACCTTTATCATTGCTTCACTCTCATTGCCTCAATCTTCATTGCCTCAAGACATGATGACTAAAGGCCAAAGTCTCTCATGACCATTCTTCGGATTTCACCATGAGCATCACTTGATCTTCTTCAAGCTTTAACATGATATCTTGAGACACACAATAAAATTTTCACTTGAGTGCATGATGCAAGTCTTCGTAAACCATGGCTCAACTCATGATCTTAGCATAACCTAGATTTTGAAGCCATGTCTTGAATTCTTATATTTTTATTATTTTATCGATATCTTAATCATCTTATGCTCAACTCATGAGCCCAGAGCCCCAGACATGACTACTTTCGAGTTGCACCAAAGAACTCTATCTCCATATGAACTTCATCCTGAGCGTATTTGGGTTCGATCATTGAACACAACCTCCGTGACTCAACGTTTTGTTCACATTCTTCTTATAGATCGTAACATAACCATCTATTCAAATCAATGATTTTGATACCTACTTTGACATAACTCAATGTATATGTTTATCTTCATGGCATTTATCATTGACTCCATTATCTGCATACACTGACTATACAAAATCACTTCATATATAACTCGGTGAAATCATTAGTCAATATGAATTGTAATTAATTGTCAAAACCACACATGGGGTTCCATGCACTTTTACCGTGGTCATCCTTGTAATCCCCATTGTATGTCATTCCTCCTATAATATAAATCGAAAGCATGAGTGAGGCTATGGGCCCAAACCAAGGTAAAAGTCATCCATGTAGCATCTAGTGACCCGAACTTCCTTAAGAGTAGACGAAATAAAGAAAAAAGATCATGGGGTGAACGATATAAGATTATAACATATCGTCCAAGTTTATTGCCGCTGCCGAATTATTAGTCGGACAACCGATTTATCGGCCAATTTAGCTCGAATTTCCCCACATATCTGCTATATATATGACCTCGATTTATTGGTCTGACAACCAATTCATCGGCCGATACTCTTGTAGAACTGTACATTACCTCGATTTTTTCCATATTTATTGTTTAAAAGGCAAGAAATCAGGATAACACTTTTGTCCAATACTACAATGTCGGTTTTGCATAGCATATTTAGTATTTTTAGTTCTAGAATTTTGAGTGTACAAAAAATTAAAATATGGCTGATAAATAGGCGACCGATAAAATCGATTAATCGGTCGATAAACGATTAATCTATAATCTAAGACCGACCGAGCAGTAAACGATAAAGATATCATGAATATTGGTCCTAACAGTCACTTATCGGGACAACTAAAGTAAGGAAACATACCATCGCTTAGG
Organism: Poa pratensis; assembly: GCA_947311845.1. Lineage (NCBI taxonomy): Eukaryota > Viridiplantae > Streptophyta > Magnoliopsida > Poales > Poaceae > Poa > Poa pratensis. The sequence goes on from CAMZMU010000090.1 coordinate 10,911,863, forward strand.
GTTTATGGGGCTACTTCTTCTGGGATTTTGTTCACTGTTCGTTTCTATTGGTCCTTGTTCTCTCTGTTGGGCCCAAGCGATGATGGTTGATATTTTGTTTCTTTCTCCTGTCGTGGTGGTGTCACGGCAGATGCCATAGGATGGCTTAAGTTGTGGGCTCGCTTGGACGTTGGGGGATCCGGGGAGGGTTTGCGCGATGGAGTCGCACGCGAAGAACACACGAAGAACACGAAGAACAAGCAAGAACAAGAACAAGAACCGCAAGAACACAAAGCACACACGATGTACCCTGCTTCGGGGCCCTCGTGAGGAGGTAAAACCCCTACTGTAGCACTAGCCTACTCTCTTTATATCTCAATGGTGACAAGTACAAAGTGCTCCTTGAGCTGTATCAAGTAACAATGGTGAGAGCTCTAGGATGAAGATGAAGGCACAGGGGGGAAATGAGCTCTCTGCCCGTCTCTCCTCCAGAGAAAGTGGTGGTGTTGTATATAAAGCCTGGCCGGATTACTTCTTTGCCCCTGGCTCAATGAGGTAATGGCATTGCCCTGTCAGTCCAACGGCAGGGCTAGTACTCCACTTCGGGTAATGTCAGGCGTAGCTCACCGGGGTCTAAGCCGTAGCCCCTTCCCGAATTGGCTGGGTCAGCGCCTAGGTCCTCGTGATCCAGGAAACCCGTGGCTTTACCTTGCTGTCTCCTGCCAGGCTTCGGGCCTTGAGCTCTGGAGAACGTCTTGTCCATCATTTCCTTTGTCTTCTAGCCCTTGTCTTCAGGATCTCCACGTCCTCTTCTTATCCTCTCCCGAAGATATTTATGATGATTCGGATAAGGGTGCCCGGCACCGGCGGAGATGATCCGGTCGAAGTATTGTCGGTGGAGATGTCCGTTCTGCGATCATCCGGCCAGAAGGGCTTCGCTAGATACGATCCAGCAGAGCTCTGAACACAGCCCAAACCGAGAGAGAAGACTCGGCCCGTCCGAATTCCGTCAACCGAATCACAGAGATGTTCCTCTGCTTTAACCGAAGCAACGATGTCGAAGGTCGCTCCCCAGTGATCCGCCCTTGGCCCGATCCAAGATGCGTAGGCCTCGGTCCAGCTTAGCTTGCAGGAGAAGTTCGGTCCATCCCGCTGGAGAATTTGGCTAGCCAAGTGGGCCGGCCCAGCCGAGTCAAAGGTGAGCTCGATCCAGGAATAGAAGTGCCGGCCTGTTTGCAGCTTCGGCCCTGCTAAGACTCGGAAAGGAGGATCCGGCCTGCAGGGACCTCGGCCTTATCCGGGATAACAGACGACCCGGTCTAGCTGCGGCCCATCAGATGTATCTCGGTCTGCTAGAGTTAATGAGCTTCGGCCTGCATGAGTTAACCGGGTCTGGCTGTAATTCGGCCTGGCATGACCCAAGACTCGGTCCAGTTGCGAGACTTGAGGATGTGGCTCGGTCCACCAGAATCCAACTGGGCCATTTGGCCTGCCCGAGGCAGCGATGCCCAGCCGAGGCAAACTGACTCGGTTCTCACCGAGATAACTTGATTCGGGTAAAACAAGATTCGGCCACGGAGGATTTTGGCCCAGAGGTGATTTCTTCTTACCCTGCTATTCCTTGCTTTTATTTCTTTTATCATACCACAAAAATCATCAACTCTGGGGTACCCGGGATTACATCCCCGACAGTAGTCCCCGAGACTGTGGGGGACTCGCAGAGTCGCGCACAGACTTATAAAAACCAAGTATCACAGAGTTGATGCCAACAACAGCCATCACCAACAGCTAATTTCAAGCTGCCCGCATAGGCATGTGTACGCCGGTTGTCTAGCCATGCCCTCCAGGCCGAGTGTGACATCCGGTTGAACGAGCTCACCCGAATCAACAACGAGATGGATAGTTTGCACTGGAAACGTGTTGACTGCATGGGCATGGCCATACATATATGTTTCTGCCGACATTGCGCAATTCTGCACACCGCCTGCATGGTCACCATTGTCTGTCGGTTGTTAGCCTTCCTGGCCTTTACCGAATTGAGATGCCGCCAGCGTCGGTTAGCCTTCCTGGCATTTACCGAACTGAGATGCCGCCAGCGTCGGTTAGCCTTCCTGGCTTTTACCGAATTGAGATTCCGCCAGCGTCGGTTAGCCCTCCTGGCTTTTACCGAATTGGGATGCCGCCAGCGTCGGTTAGCCCTCCTGGCTTTTACCGAACTTGGATGCCGCCAGCGTCGGTTAGCCCTCCTGGCTTTTACCGAACTCGGATGCCGCCAGCATCGGTTAGCCCTCCTGGCTTTTACCGAACTCGGATGCCGCCAGCGTCGGTTAGCCCTCCTGGCTTTTACCGAACTCGGATGCCGCCAGCGTAAACTGGATCGACTTAAACCTGCAAGTATATATCTCATATGTCTCGGTATCTCGGCCCCTCTGGGCATATCACATATGTCGCGGTACCTCGGCCCCTCTGGGCATATCACACATGTCTCGGTACCTCGGCCCCTCTGGGCATATCACATATTTCGGTATGTCGGCCTCTTTGGGCATATCACACATGTCTCGGTACCTCGGCCCTCTGAGCATATCACATATTTCGGTATGTCGGCCTCTTTGGGCATATCACACATGTCTCGGTACCTCGGCCTCTTTGGGCATAACTCATATGTCGGTTCTTAGCCACTTCGGGCATATACCGACATAGATGTCTCCAGCCACTGCTGGACTTCACATAAGCATATCTCGAATGCCGGTTTTAGCCATCTTGGGCGTATACCGACATAAATGTCTCCAGCCACTGCTGGTTTGACGTAACCATGTCTCAAATGCCGGTTTTAGCCACTCCGGGCGTATACCGACATAGATGCCTCCAGCCACTGCTGGACTGACATACAACCTGCAAAAACATATCTCAAAGGTTGCCTCTGGCTAACAAACATAAACAAAGATCTGGTATGCAAATGATGCCATGATACGCTGGCAAAAAGAATAAACAGCGATGATTTGGGATATGGAATGATGCTAGGATATTGTGACAAACCGAAATAAACGGCGATCCGGTGATGGGGAATGATACCGTGATACTGTGGTAAACCGAAATACACGGCGATCTAGAGAATACCGATGGTGCTAGGGTACCTTGGATAATTTGAGATAACCAATATAACCATGATACCTCGGATTTCCATCATGACCCGGATTTCCAACATGATCCGGACTTTCAATATAACCCAGATTTCCAATGTGATTCGGATTACCAATGTGACCCAATTTTCCAATGTGTTTCGGATTACCAATATGACCCAGTTTTCCAATGTGATTCGGATTACCAATGTGATTCGGATAACAAATGTGACCCGGATTTCAATATGATCCGGATAGCGAATGTGACCTGGATAGCCAATATAACACCAGATTTCAAAGATACCTCAGTAACGAACATTCTCAACAAAACCGATGTCAACTTTCAACGTTAGTCCAACATACATATCATGAAAAATATTTGACGGGAACAACAATTATACTAACCGAGGCAAACTAGCTATAGCACTTGATAGAAAACGAATCTAACAGCAGATACTATGCACAAAAAACTAGACTCGGTCTCAACCGAGTCCCCGAGCCACTTTTCTTATCTAGGAGGTGGTGTAAAACAGACTGGCTACCCAGTCCCCGGGTCAAGACATCTTGTCCGGGGTAAAACATTTAGACAAAAAGCGAGGGGGCAGTCCCCGAGTACTGTTTGAGACTATGCAAGAAAGTGACACAGACATATAAATGATACTCACAAGGCAATGTTGTTGGAGAAGTTGAGGAAGATAATTATACCGGCCGGAACATCAATATCCCAGTTTGAATCACATGTATGTCAGATCTGACCAATATGCCGTATCTCCAAACTTAACTCGGATTTCCAAGATGACCCGGATTTCAGGATGATCCGGATTTCAGTATAACCCGGATAACAGCTTAACTCGGATAACAGCATAACCCGGATAACAGCATAACTCGGATAACAGCATGATCCGGACAACAGCATAACTCGGATAACAGCGTGATCCGGATACAGCATGATCCAAATTTCACCCTTCAATGTTAGTCCAGCACATACATATACAAAGAATACTCAACGGGGACAACAATTCTACCTAGCAGGTACAAGCTAGTTCCAGCACACATATCATGAACATTCAAAGAGAACAGCAAGTCTATCGGAGGCAATGAACTGTAGCATATGACGGAAAGTAAATCTAGCAGCAGATACTATGCACAAAGATCCAAACTAGACTCAACCGAGTGCCCGAGTTATTTTTCTTAAGTAAAAGACACTGTAAAACATTGGCTAGGCAGTCCCCGGGTCAAGACATCTTGCTCCCGGGGGGAAACAACTAAGCATGGCAGGAAGGGGCAGTCCCCGAGTAACTTTTGCGAATAACTATTTGTGAGTGGCGCAAAACCATATACAATAAACACTTACATTTGTATTGTTGAAGGAGAGTGGAAGCAAGCGGACCGGGATTCATAGCAGGCCGGGAGTCTTGGCGGACCGAGACTCCGGGCGGACCGGTATTGGCCCAACCGAATCGGCGAAACCAATACAAGCAGCGACGAGCAGTTTGCATCGTTAGAGCCCGGTATGGCTTAGTCGGGCAACCAAACGGAACCGACATATACCAGATTTGTCAGACTTTTGTCTTCAACAGCATGCCAGATTTTCTCTTGGCCGACGTACTGCTTATGTCGGCAGCTTATCTCGGCAGTTATTTGCCAGTTTTCATCTCGGCCAAGCTATCTCTGCTGGCCTGTTTCCAGCAGACATTCACATGTCGTCTCTTTTTTCTTTTTTCCGAACTGGCACTCAGCCGACATAATACTTATGTCGGTACGACAAGACTTAGCTGAGTAATCATTTTACTCGGCCAGGCCTTTGTATCGGCACCTGACTCAATCCGAGTCCTTCTTTTACTCGGTGTGCACACTCAGCCGACATGCATGTGTCGACCGACACAACACTGCTGAAATTTTTCTATCTCGGCAGTTGACTTTCTTCAAACGACACACTCTAATCAGCCGGGATCCAAATCTATTCTTTTCTTCTATTTATTAACTTGGCCTGTGTCTCTAAGCCGACACTAGCTTTTCTTTAGCTTCTCACTTCTCTACCTTACTTCCTCTCTCTTCTCTACTTTTTCCACCCGGATGCATCTTGGTGCACATGGCAAGGAGAGCAAATGCTCATACACGCAAGCACCAAGCCTGCTCCGTACATGCAATCATGGCTCGAGTGCATTAAAGCACCTGCGGTGCTAGCTCTAGCATGCTCATCTCGTGCCTCGGCTGAAATAGGGACTCGGATAAGTGAGCGGCCGGCACGCTACGCCGGACAAGCGCAGCACGCTGCTGATTCTCTGCACATGGACAGACTGTCCGACGGGGAAGCAGCGGAGCAGCCGGCCAGCACGGAGGCCAGCAGGGCGGCGACGGATGCAGAGAGGCCGGCGCCAGGCGGTGAGGCGCAGATCTGGACAGCGGAGACGCGGCCGGAACGCGGCCAGCGAGCCGACGAGGCGCGATGCTGCCGACGCGCGAGCGAAGCAGGAGCAGATCTGGGATCTGCTAATGACGCCGTTGACGAAGGCCGCGCCGACCTCTGCTCGCTGCTGCAAGCTAAATCGCGGAGGACCATGGCGACGTCGAGTCCCCGCGATGACGATGAAGACCCCATCCGAAATTAGCCCAGCAAGCGCCACTCTGCCCCACGGTGGGCGCCAACTGTCGTGGTGGGAACACGCAGATGCCTAGGAGGCTTAATTGGGGCTCGCGGACGTTGGGTTTCGGGGAGGGATTGCGCGATGGAGTCGCACGCGAAGAACACACGAAGAACACGAAGAACAAGCAAGAACAAGAACAAGAACCGCAAGAACACAAAGCACACACGATGTACCCTGCTTCGGGGCCCTCGTGAGGAGGTAAAACCCCTACTGCAGCACTAGCCTACTCTCTTTATATCTCAATGGTGACAAGTACAAAGTGCTCCTTGAGCTGTATCAAGTAACAATGGTGAGAGCTCTAGGATGAAGATGAAGGCACAGGGGGGAAATGAGCTCTGCCCGTCTCTCCTCCAGAGAAAGTGGTGGTGCTGTATATAAAGCCTGGCCGGATTACTTCTTTGCCCCTGGCTCAATGAGTAATGGCATTGCCCTGTCAGTCCAACGGCAGGGCTAGTACTCCACTTCGGGTAATGTCAGGCGTAGCTCACCGGGGTCTAAGCCGTAGCCCCTTCCCGAATTGGCTGGGTCAGCGCCTAGGTCCTCGTGATCCAGGAAACCCGTGGCTTTACCTTGCTGTCTCCTGCCAGGCTTCGGGCCTTGAGCTCTGGAGAACGTCTTGTCCATCCTTTCCTTTGTCTTCTAGCCCTTGTCTTCAGGATCTCCACGTCCTCTTCTTATCCTCTCCCGAAGATATTTATGATGATTCGGATAAGGGTGCCCGGCACCGGCGGAGATGATCCGGTCGAAGTATTGTCGGTGGAGATGTCCGTTCTGCGATCATCCGGCCAGAAGGGCTTCGCTAGATACAATCCAGCAGAGCTCTGAACACAGCCCAAACCGAGAGAGAAGACTCGGCCCGTCCGAATTCCGTCAACCGAATCACAGAGATGTTCCTCTGCTTTAACCGAAGCAACGATGTCTAAGGTCGCTCCCCAGTGATCCGGCCTTGGCCTGATCCAAGATGCGTAGGCCTCGGTCCAGCTTAGCTTGCAGGAGAAGTTCGGTCCATCCCGCTGGAGAATTTGGCTAGCCAAGTGGGCCGGCCCAGCCGAGTCAAAGGTGAGCTCGATCCAGGAATAGAAGTGCCGGCCTGTTTGCAGCTTCGGCCCTGCTAAGACTCGGAAAGGAAGATCCGGCCTGCAGGGACCTCGGCCTTATCCGGGATAACAGACGACCCGGTCTAGCTGCGGCCCATCAGATGTATCTCGGTCTGCTAGAGTTAATGAGCTTCGGCCTGCATGAGTTAACCGGGTCTGGCTGTAATTCGGCCTGGCATGACCCAAGACTCGGTCCAGTTGCGAGACTTGAGGATGTGGCTCGGTCCACCAGAATCCAACTGGGCCATTTGGCCTGCCCGAGGCAGCGATGCCCAGCCGAGGCAAACTGACTCGGTTCTCACCGAGATAACTTGATTCGGGTAAAACAAGATTCGGCCACGGAGGATTTTGGCCCAGAGGTGATTTCTTCTTACCCTGCTATTCCTTGCTTTTATTTCTTTTATCATACCACAAAAATCATCAACTCTGGGGTACCCGGGATTACATCCCCGACATCTCCCTTCCTAGTAGCCTGATATTTAGTACTTAAGTATAAATCGGGGTCCCTAACTTTGGGGGCTCTCTGTAGTCACCCACTCTGCCCCTGCGAAGGTACAAGCTTGCCCAAAGCCTTGACCGACCACTCCAACACGACATTTGCCAACTCTGAATTTCAGAACTGAGACGGTGCATTGTTCACATAGCTTTTAATATCACACCCCCAATTAGTATAGCACACTTGTTTGGGAATTGGTTAACGGGAGTCTCTAAACATGACAAGGTTCACATTCGAGTGGGAGCAAGTGCTTTGCTGTGGGCAATGTGGAATATCAGAAATGATTATATCTTTAACAGAGCAAAAAAAAACTTCATTCATGCAGGTTATCCCGATGGCTACTCACTGGATCCGTACGTGGTCCTACCTACAATCAACGGAGAAGCGCGACGCAATGGATTTTGGGTGCAGCCGCCTGGAATCGGTCGCGTCGGATCTATATTCCCAGTTCAGCTGGCGTTCTGATCTTCGGATAACATGTTGATGCAGAGTCATCCTTTGCTGTCCTTGTTTTTTAGATGGTTGATTCATGTCGCAACTTTGTGTGACCAGTGATGTATTAAACTTGTAAGAACCTCTGAGTTTTAATAAAATCAATAAAAGCCGCATGCATCAAATCGATGCAGAGGCTGGGACTGCCCCTTTTCTAAAAAAAAAAAGAACTGAGACGGTGGACCATGCATCGGAAATCTAAAAATAGGTCAGACCGTGAGAGAGAATGAGTGAACATGTATTGGAACTCCAATAGAATTGTTTCCATGAGGATAAAGCTCATCCTGGACTTTTGTTTTCTTTAAATCTAGGAGAAAACTATATGGAATTTCTTTTACTGAATCATGCAATATCCAAAGGCATCTTTATACTTTTGATATTTCATTTCACCTCCAAATTTGCGTTATTCGAAAGAGTCCATACTTCATGAAGACCTATTTCACTTCGACTGGCGACCTATGCCATATCTCTTTGTGAGTCGCCTTGAAGTTACAAATTATGAATACATTCATGGATGTAGTGTATGTTATGGCGTTTAAAATGCCAATTTTAATAACGAAATTATAACCATTTCTTCCATGCACAATAATAAAATATTTTGGAGAGAGAATGTTGTTTTACAGTTGTCCTAATTTCTGATAAAATTACAATATCAAAATTGGATATTACAACATAAACTTGCTCTATGGATTTATTTCTGGTTGTTTTTTAACTTCTATCCAATTCCAGATAAAATGAGAGGACATGCTCTTATAAGTATATTTATTTTCTATGTGTTTTTAGCACTATGCTACATTTATGTGCACCTCTCTCTTATTGCTAGAAACAATAAATAATCAGCAGATTACTATGTATTCTGCCATTTATAATAACTTGGCGATTTTGGTGGTCGGCAGAATGCTATTTGGAGAATTGTTCTCTTCCATCATCTTAGATAAATAATCAATTTGAGAACTTCTTTACTACCCTAAGTTTGCATCTGAATTTATGGTTTATTTTAGAATGGCACATCCATATCCAAGGACCAGGTTCATAACAGCATGTCCAAATCAAGACAGAACATTTATCTCATCCAAACAACTACCTTAGCTTAGTCCTGCAAAGTCACAAGTGAATTGTTTGGATACAAGTAAATTATTTTGGATGTTTCTACCTATTTTTCTCTTATCAAGTAACATGTGTCTCTACCTACTTTGGTAACGCTAAAACTGCAAGGAACAAATCAATAAAAGTCTGAAATTTCCGTACCACTTTAAACTATTTAACACAGTTCTGACATTTCACAAAAAAAATGACAGGGGATGCCTAGAGGGGAAAGGAAATAACAGTCCAGGAGAGGAATCTTTATCCCATCCAAAGAACTACATTAGCTTAGTAGCCCTGCAAATTAAAGTCATAAGTGACCTGTATGTTGGATGTTTGTACCTATTTTTCTCTTATCAAGTAACATGTCTCTACCTACTTTGGTAAAGCTAAAACTGCAACAGGAACAAATCTAGAAAGCCTGAAATTTCCGCAACAGTTTTCATCTTTCTTACAACATATATACGTATCGGAAAGCTTCCCAGGTTCCAAACTAGTTAAGGCGCACGTCATATGGTAAAGTATTTAGCACAGTTCTGACATTTCACAGAGAAGCATCACAAAAAAAAAATGAAAGGAGATGCCAACAGGGGAATGGAAATGAAGAAGAGTCCAGGAGGAAGAAACACCAAGGGGCACGGCTGCCAGTACACCATCGCTTCCCCACCCTCCTCCTACCTTTCTCCTTTAAACACACTCCTCTTCCTCATTTTCCTTCCTCATCACTCTCTCTATCCACCTCTCTCTAGCGTCCACAAAAACAAACATGCAAATACTCAAGGAGCAGCTGGCTACACCATCCACAGGCCTAATGGTAATTGCATCTTGCCCTGACACTAGCTTCTTCTTCAAGTGTCCGTTTTCCAAAAGGTCAAGATTTGGATGCATATCATTCTAGTTGGTAGTAGAACAGAATCATGGCTACTGCTGGGTGCGGAAATAGCTAGATGTGCAAGAAGAGGTAGGGATTCTGCTAGGGATGTTAACTCTCTAAGAAAGCCAGAGAAAGAAAGCAATTCGTAAGAGATCGCAGCATCACCTTTTCTACTCTCGTTTCCTAAAGTATGGTCCAAGAAGCTCGAGGGAAGCTGGTAATATTTAAAGACTAGCCATTCATGCGCTCTCTGCCACACTCGTTCGACTTTGTTAGCGTAGATCGATCTTCCAGTAATATATTTTATTGATACTTTTTGTTGGTATTGATCGACATCTTCCTTGTGTTTGCAATTTCTTGATCTGTGTTGATATATATTATTGTTGATCGGGAAAGCTCACTGAAATTTTACGTTGCTCCAAGCAGGTGAAGGAGTCTGTGTCGCCGGGCTCAGGCTCAGGTGGCTCAGGCTCGGGCTCAGGCTCGGCGGGGGCTGCTGCTGACAAGATGGGGAGAGGGAGGATCGAGATCAAGCGCATCGAGAACACGACGAACCGGCAGGTGACCTTCTGCAAGCGCCGCAACGGCCTCCTGAAGAAGGCGTACGAGCTCTCCGTGCTCTGCGACGCCGAGGTGGCGCTCATCGTCTTCTCCAGCCGCGGCCGCCTCTACGAGTACTCAAACAACAGGTACCGCCGTGTTTTCTCTCTCACACAAACGCGTACATACATATGTCATATGTTCATGCGATCTTGCCCGAATTGGAGCTGGCTACCTCGAGCCTTTTCGTTTGGGGAAAAGTTGGGGAAAAGGGGAGCTGCATCTTTCTTGCTATACTCGTTCTGTTAATTAACTGTCTTGTTTATTTCCGTGCTTCTCTGGTGAGGTTGAAGAGAAGGGTGAAAGAAATCGCAGCAGCTTCTTGTTCTTCTTCTTTGTGTGTGCGTGTGTGTGGTAGCTTGCATCTGTGTGTGCTGATGTTCTCCTTGCTTGTTTCGTTAGCGTTTGGGTGAGGTGAGCTAGATGTCTGGGTAGATTCAGCACAGTGTATGCCTTGTGAAGCATATGTACCATGCCTCTGAGCTTTTCCTGTGTGTGATGGATGGGTGTCTCGGTTTGCTTGGGGCTTGGTGGTCCTCTTCTTTTCTTGCTCCATTTATGTTCTTTCCTTTCTTCTCCCTCTATGTGTGTATGGGAAGAGGGAGGGGTGGGAAGGTGAGTCCTAGATCCCCTCATACCTCACCATATCATCTATTTTCTGATCTCTTTCTTCCGTTTTCCAACTTTTATTGCTTACCTCAATTATGTGTAGAGGCAGATCTACTGGCAGCTTTTCTCTCTTTATTTAGGGTTTGGTATATCTGCACTCTGCAGTAACTTGGTAACTGTATGCAAGATTCTCTATCTGTGTGTGTGTAGAGAGAGGGAGAGAGAGGGGTAAGCCGCCATGTCATCCTGCTTCTTTTGCATCGATCATCTCCTTCTGTTCCCGGCCAATGGTGGGTTAGGGTTAGGGTTCCATCCCATGTGCCCCCATCTCCCTGTCTCGCGCTGTAGATGTTACTGTTGTCTGAGCATGTGGTGGCAGCGGCACTTCTCTCCTCATTAGAGCCATGTGTGGTGTCCTTTCGCTAAACCAACGCTCATCACGAGACCTCTCTGGGCCCCTGCCTTGTGGCAGCCGCGCACTGTACCTTTCATGAAGAGGCAGCACCGCATCAGTAAAGAAGAAAAGAACGCACTGGAGTATACCTAGCTTTCTTTTTCGTCTTCCTTTTTGTGCACCTTTGATTTCTAATATACCTGAAGCTAGTGTGTTTATTCACAAATTAGAACTCATCTTGGCATTTTACATGTTCCTAGCAGTTCATGCTCTGAAATAGAAAGACAACATCAAATAACATGGCAAATATATATATGGCACCTTTAAACTTTTTTTGTGCATACCATTGTACATGCATTTATCATTAGTACTGAAATTGTAGTAATGAAGAATCATTTGTGCCGTATATCCAATAGGACTAGTAAAAGCACTGCAAAATGCTCCCTTAAATATCTTGTCATTTGTTATTTATTATCTGATACCATGAAGAGTCTTTTCAACAAAAATGTTAGACAAGGTAATTGTTATTACATAATGCATGAGTAATTTACCAAACTAATCACCTGCGAAAGTATTCATGTGCATGCATAGATTCATACAACAATTTGTGATCGGTACATTAAAATGTTCTTGGTTTTCCCTCGGGATATCTCCTCTACTGTTTACATAAAACGTGTATATGATGCGAACTAATTAACAAAAGTTTCATGTCTACAGAAACGCACAAGCTACTACAAACTTTAAATTGCATCTTGTTTCGGAATAAACAATGTTACCACATGGAGCATATCTACCCTATTATAGCTACTCCAAACTTTAAGTTATACATCCCGAATCCCTGCTAGGTTCTTGACAAGTGACAAGACCTTCATCTCCGGTGGTCTTTGTGTGTGTACAGTGATGTGAAGGCTGCCTATGTACGGAACCAATGGCATGGCACGGTCAGAACCATGCCTGCAGTGTACAACAGCGGAGAGATTGAGAGAGGGAGAGAAGGCTGGTAAAATGGCCAGAAGGAGCCAGTGGGTAAAAGAAGAGGCCCTCTGGTTCTCTCCCATTAAACATCGGGTAATAGGGGGCGTTCTCTGCTCGCAGCCAATCATGGCGTCGAGCAGCCAGTAGCAGGCTCGACGATGCTAAGGTTCCGTCCAGCAGTGATCGAGAGGAAAATCGGTGAACAGTGCGCGTTCTTGTGAACAGTGGTTCTGCATTATTATACATTGGCGATGTGACTCGGTGGGGGCGGCAGCAGTAGTCGTGAGTGATGATGGTCTTTGAAGCGTTCTGGTTAGTGTTGGGCCTTGGAGGGGAAATCGGGTGACATGACAACTTCTTGTTGGGGTTTTTATTTTGGTGTATGCTACGAGTAATTTCATACGGTGTTGGGGGATTGACAAGGGGATGGAGTAACATTTGGGCAAACGATCTTGTCTGGTTCAATGGCATTGCTTGTGTCCAGTTAGCACGCTGCGCCTTTTGACCACTACTGGCATGTTTTCCCCCGGCGATGTGGCCATAGCCCATGTAGGCATTGTTGGTTTCATCAAATTTTCATGTGCTGACTTATTAGTTGAGTGAGTCTCTCTCCTGTAGCATACCTATCTCCTGCAGCTTAACACCCTTTTCAGATTCTCATTTTTATAACACACTAGCTAACACAGTGCTACATGAATTAACAAACAAAAAAATTACATTGCTAGCCTTTTTGGAGCACTCTGCTAATATTACTATTAATTCTGTGATAACCGTTCCTGAACTAAATGGGGATTAATTATATGAAGGAAAGGAGGCCAAAGATAGAACTATTGACACCGTTCTTACTTTAATATCTAGAGTTGTAGAAATCTCTAGGATTCAGACACCACTACAGAACTTTGCTAACTACTGCACACAAGGGTGCAGACTAGTTCCTGCTAGCTACTCCCAAAAGTTTGACATAATTTCATGTAAATCCAGTGAACGTAATGCAACCCTGTGATTACTCATGAACGGGTCCATATATACCAAACTCAAACTCTTCCACATTTTAGAATTTATATAGTCATACTTTTTCCTTGAGCACTAGTCAAGCATTTTTCTACAATTAATCTTGGCCCCTCTGTTTGGAACTGAAAGTTCTAAGCATTCCCACATTAATTCTGTCTTTGCCGGAAAGAATTGCTCCCAAGAAAGTTAACCAGTTAAATAGTGATAACATATACCGATAAACCAGTATACTTTATCTCTTGATATTAAACTATAGGGACAAAGAACTAGGGAGTCATACATACAGAAATCTGTCTAGTATTGCTATCTTTTTTTTCTTCTTAATTTCCTGGAAAAATATCTTTTTCAAGACGAGAGTCTTAACCTAGAAGAGAGCATTTCATTTCTTAGTACTCAGTTCTCTTGACTAAATCCGCAGAACTGCAGTGAGTCATATTTGACAATCTTAAACCAATGGTACAGAGAATACTGGTAAGTGATAATATAGGAGTCACTACTCACTAGTGTCAATTCATATTGTGTCAAATATTTTCCTTTTCTTTTTCTAAAATTGTCCCTGAGATCCAGTTTCACATTAATCACTCTAGATACCATATCATAATGACTACATAAACTAGCAAAAATAAACTAGTCACACGATTTACCATGACATCTTTATGGTTATGGCGTTAGACAATTGCTTCAAAAAATTTAATTCCTGTTTAGAATCAGGGCATGTCTAAAATCAGATTTTTACAAAATTACATAAGTGTCGCGGGAGCAACAGTTCTCTGACCAAATAAAAGTTGAAAATGAAATACCATGTCAGTTGCATAGCTATATTGCAGAACTAACATGAAAGTGACAGCTGGATTAGTAACATAAAATACAAGCAAAACTGGTGTAATTCTAGGGTCACGGCTGAACACAGTACAACCAAACTGTTCAAATAGAAAGGGGTCCTCGGTAAAGAGCGACCACACTGTACTAGCTATACTAGCTCACAGAGGCTTGTGATAGCACACATCTTTGGCCTGCATGGCATGTGATGTTTGTGCTTATACCTTACGGATTTTTCACATTGTTCCTGTTCAACAGAACCGAGTAACAGCATATCAGTTCCTGCTAGCTGCCTGTAGAGTAAGATCATGTAGTTGACTTTTCTACTTTTGGTATTTGACCTTGTTTAGGCTGTAGATGTTGTAGTAATTGACTGAAGTCACGTTCTTGAATCTTGATAACCAATATTCTAAGTACGTAACAGGATCACGTTAAATCTAGCCAAATTTTCTTCCATTAGTATCTTGCCTCATCTACCTTTGTATTCTTCAAGATTTGGTTTGCAAATTCTGCATATCCTGACGTTTACTCCACCACTAAATTAGTACTATCAATTCTTGTTAATACATGTGGTATTTGCTGCAAGAGTTCATATGTGTGCACATACTAACCCCTGAGGTGCATCACTCTACCGTAATGCAGCGTGAAGGCGACCATTGAGAGGTACAAGAAGGCCACGAGTGACACCTTCAACACTGGTACAGTTGCAGAGATCAATGCCCAGGTAACATCATATGTCACTCCAGCAAGTCAACAAAATGTATTTCTGGTCCCTGTCCCCTAGATTGCATGCAGTCCTAGTCTACGAAAACTGTAGGCAATATTCCATTTAACTGTGCTAGCTCCGGTGTCAAACATGATTCCTCTGACCAAAATCTTCAGATTTGACATCCTGGTCAGAAGGAAACTGATGGTCATTACACAGTGGGAAGTCCAGTGACACTAGTAACTCAGAGAGAACCCGTTTGGACCAGTGGAAACTATACCTGTAGTTGTCCATTGGACAATTTTATGCATCAATGCATGGTTCTGGGAGAGGCAATCGCATGCATATCTTGTGCATTTAATAAATAGTTGCGATAGCAAATAAGAAACGGAAAAAATATATATCTTCCTCTAGTAATGTTAGTGATATGTTTTTCGTTATACTAGCTTAACCGATTCTACTGTTTTAGATCTGTTCAGAGGTAGATCTAGTAAGATAAGGAGTAGCTTAGGTTGGTGGGTTTTAACTATTTTTTTCGAAAAAAGAATATCAACTATATACTTGTAAAGTCTCAAAAACCTAATCTGGGGTATGCTTAAGGAGTAGCTTAGGTTGGTGGGTTTTAACTATTTTTTTCGAAAAAAGAATATCAACTATATACTTGTAAAGTCTCAAAAACCTAATCTGGGGTATGCTTGCAATATTCACCTGAATACCATGTTGGTGATGTTGGATTGTGAGTGCATGTTAGAATGAGATAATTAGTCGTTTCAAATATCATTACATTTTGTTTTATGTATATGTTCATATGAGTATGTACTGTCCTAGGATTTCTCCAATCGTCGCTAAATGTTGCAGTACGTCTTGGGTCAAACTATAAATGTGTGTATATTAATATTACTGGTTATATGGGTTCCTAATTTATGGTTTTACCAGAGTTTGTTCTGTCTAAATTTAGTCGTAGATATTGCTTTTAATTTGTCTTGGTTCCCTACGAGCAAGAGGAGAGGTTTGTTGCATGGTGAAGTTGCAGCCGTTATCATGTGTGATTTTTAAAACTTGCTGGCTTAATTTAGTAATCTAAATGGATGTGCTGACAAACGTATTCCATAAAATTGTAACTTTTTGGCGTAAGAACGCCATGTTAAAATAGTATGTTCCGGTCGAAAATTTTATCTAATAATTTCATGTTAAGCATGTTGGGAAATGAGAACTGGAATATTTATTAGTAATGCACCAACACTAATACCTGAAATATATTCCTAAATGGACTCAAATGTAATTTGCAGCACTACCAGCAGGAGTCTGCCAAGCTGAGGCAGCAGATAACCAACTTGCAGAACTCCAACAGGTTGAATATTTTCTCAGTTTAGCACTTAGGCAATTAAACTAATGAAAGAACTTTTATTTATTTTCTAATAACTCGTACTTTCAATGATGCTTTAGGACCCTAATAGGCGATTCTATGGCCACCATGAGCCATCGAGACCTGAAGCAGCTGGAGGCAAGACTTGACAAAGGCCTAGGAAAGATTAGAGCAAGAAAGGTTCAGTTTGCTACAAGCACATGTATACATGGTTGATTGGGTTGAAAATAACTGTTTTGTTTCTCTAACAACTGAGCTTTACATTCCCTGCAGAACGAATTGCTATGTCCTGAAATTGAGTACATGCAGAGAAGGGTAATACAGCAAAACAGTAGCATCCTTTCCTTCTTCATTTTCCCTTTGACATCAAAAGATTTAAGTTACAAGATGAGTCCTTTGCAGGAAATGGAGCTGGAGAATGACAACTTATACTTGAGGAACAAAGTAAGTAGCATCTCTTCGTTACCAAAGCAGAATGCATGTGCCTCTACATAACCGATCTAAACAGTATAGAACTTGCACAAACTCTAAGTCATTAACTAATAAATGCAGGTAGCTGAGAATGAAAGGGGACAGCAGCAGACATTGAACATGATGGGGGCGGCTTCGACGTCAAGCGAGTATGAGCAAAATATGATCCATTGCGACCCAAGAACCTTCCTGCAGTTTAACATAATGCAGCAGCCTCAGTACTACTCCCAGCAGCAGGAAGACCGAAAAGCTTTCAATACAGGTAAAATATTCTTCTAGGATGTACGTATGTATATGTTCATTGAAATTCGACCTTGAGGTTTTGAACTGGGTAAACAATGATACTCCGTAGAAAATTTCAAGAGAAGAGATAATTAGTTGCTAAAATGATATAAATTGCTGACTCGTAAGTCTTAAGACTATATATAGTAGAAACAGGAAAAATAACAGAACTCAAGTTACTAGTAGTGCAGTACCAATCTGTGTTACTGTTGTATCTGTTTCTCCAACAACAAATAGTGTACCGAATTCAATTTGGCAGAGTAGTATTACCGATTTAGGGCCACAATTTCAAATTTGATGGCTATTTTCTCAACCCTTTGAAAGGATTTGCGCAAAGAAGAATGTTTCCATGCTCCCTCAGTGATATGCATTTTTCTTATCTAATCATACATCTCTGTATTTTAGTGCAATACTTACTGATCTTATCTGTATTGCAGTTGGAAGGTGATTGACGGATCTTGATGCAACTATATCTGTCATGTTCCTTCAAGTAAGATTGAAGCTATATAACTGTGAAATTATATATAATTACTAGAACTTCAATTCCCATGAATGTGTGTATTTCTATATACACGCACAATCAACTTTTATCCCATAATTAAGGCTTGACACCACCAGCGCAATGTATTTGTATCTATTATGAATTATGATGGTACTACCTCATCCTGTGCAACTCAGATACTGAGCATATATCTATCTGCCTTCTGAATGCAAAGTTGTGGTGCTTTTTTACATTTTCCCTTCATGAATCATACACATGAGTGCTATTTAGCTATACCTGAACATGGATTGTTGATAAGAATACAAGGATGTAACAAGTCCTAAGCACATACCTTGTTAGATGGAGTATACATCGACACTAATTGAAGTCAAAGTTGGGCATGGAGGCGGAGTCCAAGTTTTGCTGCGCCGTGAGCATCTTCGGGTGCGGCAACAGCGCCCCAGAGACATCGCCCCACCAGTCATTGCCGTGTTTGATGTACCAGTCCGCCGTCTTCTTGATCCCCTCCTCCCACGTCGTGCGCTCTGACCACCCCAGGGCCTTGAGCTTCTGGTCGTCGATGAAGTACCTGTGGTCGTTGAACGGCCGGTCGCTGACCGTCCGGATTGCCTCGGCGGGGTTGAGGCCGAACAGCCCACAGATGTGGCGCGCGACGTCGACAACACGGCGCTCCCTCGTGGTACCGATGTTGTACACACTTCCAGCCTCACCCGGTGGAGCACAACGTCGAACGCCTCGGCTACATCGTCGCAGTAGAGGTAGCTTCGGACGTGGGAGCCGTCTCCGTGAACGGGGAGTGGGCCGCCGCGCATGGCAAGGAAGATGAACTTGGGGACGAGCTTCTCGGGGAACTGCTGCGGACCGTAGACGCTGTTGCCGCGCGTGGTGATTGCCGGGAGGCCGTACGAGCGGGCATAGGCCATGACGAGCATCTCGGCGGCGGCCTTGGTGGCGGAGTAGGGGTTGGTTGGGAGCAGCTGCGACGCCTCGTGGTTCCCCACGGCGGCGTCCTTGTCTGTCTCGCCGTAGACCTTGTCGGTGCTGACGTGGACGAAGCGGCGGAGGCGCCCGGGCTGGCGCGGCGACAGGCCTCGAGGAGGACGTGGGTGCCGATGATGTTGTTCTTGGTGAACTCCAAGGAGTTGCCGAAGGAGTTGTCCACGTGGGTCTGCGCGGCGAAGTGCATGACGGTGTCTATGCATTCGCCGAGGAGGAGGTGGAGGACGAGGTAGGCGGAGGCGACGTCGCCGCGAACGAACGGAAATTGGGGGAGGCGAGGGCGGGGGCGAGGTTGTTGAGGCTGGCGCAGTAGTCGAGCTTGTCGAGGGCGAGGATGCGGTACGACGGGTGCTCGCGGACGAGGCGGTTGGCGACGTGAGATGCGATGAACCCTGCCGCGCCGGTGATGAGGATGTTCTTCGGCTCGTACTGCTCCGGCGCCGGCGTCGTAGAGGCGCCGCCGGCCGAGGTGGAGGCCATTTGCGGCAGAAGAATTAATTGGCTCGATTAATCCTGAGGTTTCGAATTAGATCCGTATTAGTAGGCCTCACTGTTAACATACCTCACCTGGGGAAGAATACAGAGCACAGACCATCGCGAAATGCACAAAGTTGGTGACTTGGTATGCACAAAGCAGTGAATTTCTGATATATTCTACAGTATACACATTTTACTAATCGGCTTTTATATTTGGGTAAGTTCCCAAAACTCCAAATGAAGCGCGAGCTACACGAGCCTGAATTTTAAATTTTTTAAAAACTTCATATGTTTAAAATATTCTAAAACAAAATATATAAGTATACGGCTGTGCAAAAATATAACATTTGGTGGGCTGACGGAATGAACTGAATGTTGCAACTCTAAATTTGCGCGCGATATTGATTTTAAGGTTTTGTTTAAGGTTTTTGTTCAGCAACTTCAGTTTTCAGCCCTTAAACTTGGTTTACGGTTTCCCTTATACCACTTTTAAGGGTTCCCTTTTTAAGGGATGTGCTAGAATTGCTCTAAGAAGACAAGGTCATGTTGAAACTATGCTATTTGTCAATCTGATGTTAAATGATGAAGTCGGCTACAATTTGGCGCTTCATAAATTTGAGGGATTCGTAAGACAAATCGAATTTTCTCAACGCATAAGCCCACTTGCTTCTTCCACCATTCAAAATCAGCATGTGTAACATGCACATTATGGCATCGGTCTAACAAGCTATGATGCATATACTAGCTGTCAAATAATGCTTGAACTTGGTATAAGCATAATAAAGACACAAACATAGCTTTTCGATGAACATATACTTTGACCCGACATCCTCGAAACACCGACTAAGATATGTGATGTCATATCCCTTTCTCTCAGTGTCTCGAGTCAAAACAACACCTATGACTCCATCCTCGACTGCGATGTTCGATTTGAAAGGCTCCCCATACGTGGGTGCTCTAAAAAATATAGGAGTGGATAAATAAGTCTTGTTCTCGGATGCCTCTTGCTATCCCGTCCCCAAGTGAAATCATCATTTTTTGATTGAAGAATCCAAGCGAACACCTTAATTTTTCCTGACATGTTGACTATGAAAGCAGTGTTGGCCGAAGGTGTTGCCAACGGAAGAAGGCAGTGCTACCAACCATAGCCAGTGGTGTTGCGAGCGACATGCGGTGGTGCCACCGCCGTGGTGGCCGAAGTTACAAACGGAGGACTTTTTTTTGACGCGTCAGACAGTGGGGAAGACCCCACTGCTTCATTTTCCATTTTCTATTGCATGCAGCAGATCAAATATTTACAAGTGTGAGTTCGGGAGTTCGAAAGATAATTACAAAAGATCAAGCCAGTCCTGCATGCTCTCTCTAAGACTGGGCTTTATTCTATGTCTGATAACATCAACAGAATCTATAAAGAAAGCATAACAAGTATCCAAACTTCTGGGAAGTCCTTCAAAAATGATCTTGTTCCTGTGGTTCCATATGCTCCAGCACCCTGCAATCATCATGATCTTGAAAAAAGGATTTGTGGAGTTAATATTAGCTTGGATCAACATCTCAATGAGTCCCATATGAGCAGGCCAATCCTCTCCCAATTTATCCCAAAAAGCAGTGCTAAATGGGCAGCCGAAGAAAAGATGCATCATATCCTCTCTGTTATCATCGTCACACATGACACATGATTTTGATTCCACATAAAAGTTCTTCATGTCTAATAAGTCCCTGGTATTTAGTCTGTCTTGAATTAGCAACCACAAGAAAAACTTATGTTTGGGCAAACAAGGTGATTTCCAGATCCATTTAAATGGTGCATGTGCATCAACTGGTTTGATTAGAGCGTTGTAAACCTTTTTAGTGCAATATCTGGTATTATTCCAAGGAAAGTTCCATGTATCACTCAATTGAGTATTTTGCTGCCCTTCCAATAACTCAACCAGACTATCATATTGATCCGAGGCAAACATAGACAGAGGAAGTTTGAAAAGGGTATGCATACCATCAGTAGTGCTAGCTGCTTCCTTTACTGTAATCCTCTAATTATGGGCAAAAGAATGAAGCTGAGGAAACTGAGTGCGTAGTGGAATTCCATTCCATTTGTCATGCCAAAGTAAAATGCTCTTCCTGTCTCCCATTTTACATGTAGTCAGGTTCTTGAAATCATCTATAAATGGAACACAATTTCTCCACCAAAATGAACCTTTTTGCTGCTGCGATGAAGGAACGGCTCCATTCTGGTAATAAGCATTCCAGAGTAGCTGAACCCAAGGAAGATCATGAGAGTTGAAAAAAGTGAAAAGGTTTTTCATAAGGAGAGCCCTTATTTTGTTCCCTCAAGTTAATTACTCCCAGGCCTCCTGCAGATTTCGGCAGACAAACTTTTTCCCACTTAACCATACACTTCCCTTTCTTTTCAATGTCTTTGTCATGCCAAAGAAAGGTTCTCATGGATTTATCTGCATGATCAGTGTGTGTATAGTGCACTTTCAGATCACACATCAAGTAATTTGGCATAGCAGATATGACTGCCTTGATGACAACAAGTCTTGAGCAATGTGAGAGTAAGTTTGAAATACCAGACAATCTTTTGTCAAGTTTACACATCATGGGCATCACGTCATCAACTCTTGGCTTGGTAATTCCCATAGGGAGTCCAAATATGTGAAAGGTAGTGTTTCCACTATGCAACCAAACAAGTTGGCTAATTCCAAGCACCTTTCCTGGCTGGTATTAATCGGAACCATGGAAGATTTGTGGTAATTAATTTTCAGCCCAGTGGAATTAGAGAAAGTATGCAAGATATTCTTGAGGGCAGTAATTTGATCATTATCTGTAGGCATGATGAGTAATGTATCGTCTGCATACTGCAGAATTGGGAATTTCTGTCCATAAGAATTATCAACTGGCAGTCGAATTAATCCATCATCCCATCCCTTGTTAATAATGATTTGGATTAATTCAGCCATGGTAACAAAAAGGAGTGGTGAAAGTGGATCACCTTGTCGGACACCTCTCTTACATTTGATAGTTTGCCAGGAACTCCATTAGAATAATAGAGGTGGAAGCAGTGGTAAGTTATTCTTTACCCATTTTATGAATCTTTCTCCAAATCCTAGGTGCTTTAGCATGGCAAGTATTGCACTGTATTCAACCATATCAAATGCTTTTTCAAAATCAAGTTTGATGATGACAATATCCTTTGTTGACATATGGCATATATGCAGGGTAATCAAATGCCCAAGACATGCAGTCTTGTATCGTCTTGTTTTTGATAAACCCATATTGGTTTCTGTGGAGCAAAGGAATAATAATTTTTTTGTACTCTGTTGGCAAGGATTTTTGTGATGACCTTAAGCCCCATGCTTACCAGTGAGATCGGTCTAAAATCAGCAGGTTTCTCTGGATTTGCAATTTTTGGAATCAGGGCAATATATGTAGTGTTGATACTGGTCAAATCAATTTCCTCATTGTAGAACTTATTGCAGAGGCTGTAGAATTGGTCCTTGATAAGATACCAATACTTCATGAATACTCCATTAAACCCATCGGGCCCAGGAGATTTATCAGGAGGCATATGTTTAATCACATCATCAATCTCTTCAGTGGTAAAAGGGGTTTCCAACCCACTTAGATCATGCATTTGGACCAGTTCATCTAAATCATATTCCATTTCCACATTATCAGATTTGCCCAGTCTATCATGAAATGTTGTCCACAACAAAGCAGCCTTGTGATCATGTTCTATAGCATATTCTCCACCTTCTTTGGTCAAACTTGCAATATGGTTATTGTCGGGGGAATAACTAAGAGGTTAACTCGCGGCCCATGCGAACAGACGCGGCTTATCATAAGTTGTGTGGCCGCACCGTTAGAGGGCTTACATTAAGATGGGCCGACCCGGCGTCATGGAAGTAATAAAGGAAGAGTCTAGAAGAGCGGAGGTGATTTGACTTGGAAGACACGAAGATGATTAGTCTCCGAATAGGACTCCAACTTACCCTTTCTTAAAAGGGAGAAACTTTACTTGTAACCTGGCGGGCCTTCGTGTATATAAGGAGGACTCACGGGACTTAGAACCCGAAGCTCTCAAGCTCCAAACCCTAGAATCATAGGCGACTCGACACATCGATCGCCAACCCTTGTAACACCATATTCATATCAATTCCTATCTAGGATAGGCCGGAAGTAGGTCTTTACCCCGCATCGAGGGGCCGAACCTGGGTAAACATTGTCTTCCTCGTGCCATGTGATCTTAAGCTCGGAGACGCTTGACTCGTGCAATCCCCACACCTACGAAGTCACTGCAATGACATATGCCGAGATTAACCCACGACAGTTGGCGCCCACCGTGGGGCCAGCGGTCAAAAGCGTCACGTTCCAAGCAAGGTCCATGTCAGGGATTGAAGACCTCATCGTTGGCCAAGTAAAGGAGGTCAATGGTGTACCCTTCATCGACGACTCGGAGTGGGGTCCCGAGGCGGACAACCTGGAGTTTGGATACATTGTCCCCTTTAGGTCCACAAAGATTTTCGTCGGATCCATTAACCGTGGATCCTTCAGCACGCCGCGGGAAGACCAATCAGAAGAAGGATTGCGACCCGTTAGGGTTTGTGTGTTAAAGGAAGCCGCAGAAGTTGCAGGAAAAGAGCCAGCGTCCGGCGCGCAGGACGCACTTTGGTCGCCGATATCAAGCAAGGAGGCGGACTTCCAGATAGCGCGCCGGACGCACTTTGGTCGCCGATATCAAGCAAGGAGGCAGACTTCCAAATAGAGGAAATAGAGGCCATCAGGGCTGAACTCGCCGATGAGGCGCGAAGGATTGGCTTGGAGCGCAGGAGGCTCCAAGAGGAACGTCTGCGACTCAGCAATTCCAGCAGAGCGGCACGCGTGAGCATGTTTTGGCGAGTGCGTCCGCGAGAGCTCCCCTTGAAGGTAACAACGCGACATCATCACCATAGGAGGAAAAATTTGTGAAATCAACCGGACACCAGGATAACCCGGAGGGCAACGTGCATGCAGCGATCAGAATATTATCAAAGATGATGCATGTAGGCGACACGCAAGTTGACAAAGAAGCACGATATGCTATCGAATTACTAAGTACGGCAATCTTACAACAAGCAAATCTATATGGGATGACACCCAACGAGCTGCTCGCTGAAGCAACTTGGAGTTCAGCAGAACGACCCGTGGAGAAAGTAGTCAACCAATTGGCAGATCTTCAGATCACGACGGATAAGGAATCCCCCGCGGCAGCAGCTAAGTTGGCATCTGACGCGACTCAACCAGATCATGCTCCTTCTAAGTCGCAGGCGATTCCCTCTGCACCTACGAGTACACATTCATTGCTAAAGGGACCCGCATGTTTCAGGGACAAGATAAGGCTCGCACGATTTCCCCAATACTTCGAGGAGCCACGAGGGATTACCAACTTCCGTACAGGCCAAGAACCCGTCTCATGGGAGAACGATTATGAGGTGAGTATGGCCCAGATGGACATAACTGAAGAAATATGCTCCAAGTATCTGCACATAGCGTTGGAAGAAGATGGCAGATCCTGGATAAGGAGCCTACCGGCAAGATCTGTGAATACTTGGGCAGAGTTAAAAGACCGATACATTAAGAATTTCCAGGACTCTTCACTGTGGAAGATTTGGAACGGTGCATCCAAAAAGTTAACGAAACAAGTCGCGATTGGATAAAAAGAGTCGCGAACATCATTGCTTCCTTCCAAGAAATACCGGTGAATTCCGCGGTGCAGGTGATGAGGCGGAACTGCAGATTCGAACCATTGGTGCACAAGTTAGGTCCCGCCCAACACAAGATCGACAGCTTTGACAAACTTCTAGCCGTAGCAAACAAATACGCCGATACAGAGGAAACAAAAGATGACCCACCGCGTGGTCTAGAAAGAACAGGAAGAGCGCAGCTGGTTGGAAGTCGCGAGTTTCAGCCAAAAGGACAGCCGAAAAACAGGGCGCTCCTCCAGCATGGCATCGAACGAGCTTTCCATAGCCCATGCGACTTACATCGCAGAAAGGATGGAAGATCAGCAGGGCACACAAAGGCTGAATGCCACTACTACCGGCGTTGGAGAGAAGGCAACTCGGAAGAAGAAGCACGCCACAAGCAGATACGAGCCAATACGGAAAGGTCACCCAACAGTCAGGAGCCTCGCTGCGATTCAAGAAGACATCTGGGACAGTTTCAATCTGTGACGGTGCGAACAAAAAACAAAAGTCGCCCTAGGAACTTCCGAAGGTAGGCCAAGTGCCAGTGTCTCGGCAATGACTCCAATGGGCAAGTAGGCCAGTCATATGGAGCCGCGACGACCACCGTCCTGAAGTAAAAGATCTGGGACAGCTCGCTCTTGTGCTCGCGCCACAAGTCGCAGGGTATAAATTGAGCAAAGTATTGATGGATGGAGGGAGCAGAATAAATATCATGTATTATGACACATTTAGAAGAATGAATATGCCAGACTGGCAGCTCCAGCCAACAAGAACAACTATTCATGGCATAGTACCGGGGTTATTGACTCGCCCGGTAGGAAGGGTTACTCTTGAGGTTGTCTTTGGAACAGAACGGAACTTCCGCACAAAAATTTTAAGCTTTGAAGTAGCAGATGTGAAAAGCTCGTACCACGCCCTGTTTGGAAGAGATGCATATGTGAAATTCACGGCGAGACCATGCTACGTATACCTACAGTTGAAGATACCTGGTCCGGGTAATCACCGTACATGGAGATAGGCAGAAGGCCCTGAAGTGTGAAGAAGGAGACTCGGCGCTTGCGGAAGCGGCCTGCATCGCAGGGTCCTCACACAGTTTTAAGCCGCCGACGAACCTTCAAAGCCCTAAGCGAGTCGCAGTTGAGTCGCGACAAGGCCATGTCACGAAACAAACAGGGAGAGGAGTAAACTTTGTCCATGAAGAGTCGCATCAAGAATACGCACATATTGCGCTAGTACAGAAGAAAAACAGGGAGTGGCGTATATGCATGGAGACGACCACGGTCAACAACAACAACCCAGGAGGACGGCTAATCATACAAGCTAACAGTAAAGCAAGAAAGCCGTGCGAATCATCATCCCGCGTAACTGAAAGTTCTAAATATTCAACAGACTGCTGCAACAAGCAACAAGAGCTATCATGCTCGCATTGAGTCGCTTCGGTGACTTGATTATGAACCGCCAAGGGTTCGGCTCCAATTCAAAGCAACACCAGCTCACGTATGGGGAGCAAGATATGTATCAAGTATGTATGACCTGCGGGGAACCGAAAACCCGCATAAAGGGTCTACATCGCCTTATCAACGCTGCCTAGATGCGTTCGTCACACCAAGTTTTTGTATCAATTTACATGGTTATGAAATAAAGCCGGCACCCTTGGTATCCAAGGGTTTGTTGTTTCGCCTCAACAATACTTTGAGTTACTGAGTCTTTTCATTTCATATATCATTAATTTCTTGGGGGCTTAGATGCTTCATGAGCTCAGCTTACACCCTTGAATTAGCCAAACTACTGGCACTTACCCAACCATAAGTCAGATGCAACTTGCACTATGCGACCAAAGTACCAGCGTGTGGTGTAAATCGAGTCTGAATGCCTATCATGGACGTTCTCGACCCTGAACACACATTTTGCTAGGGAAATACTGAGTCGCGCAAGAGCCTGCTTAATGGAAACAAGAGACATATCAGACACAGACCTGCGTATAGGTCGCAACATTGTACTCCTTATAGTAATAACTAACAACATCGTTTACAGCGATAACCAAGCTAAAATGAATATTATTTCATTGTTTTTTCTCATCTTGTGATGACTTCAGGGGCACGCCAACAGAAGGCTTTCCCACTTGAGTTGGAGCGGTAATAGCTGTTATCAATGGAACAACTCCAGATGCGGTAGATGAAGGACCACCAGAGCTCGTAGAAGGGCCTGGATTTTGTGAAGTTCCAGCTTGGGCAGGCTCGGTCTTCTTCTCAATAATGCTACCATCAAGGCGATATTTGGGAAAATAGCTGCCCAAGTCAAGACCATCTACAAGCTAGGTGGCATAGCCACGCATACCCCTCCAAATATCTGAATATTCAACCAACGAAACTTCAGTGCCATCCCTGCGTTTTGCCTCCCTACCTTGGGCAATCCGCTCAATATCAATGTCTGGGTGATAAATTCGAGCCAAAGTAAGCACATGGGCGGCACTAGCACGAGCAGCAGAGCCCTTCCATCCAGAGAAATACTGAGGAGCCTTCACAAGCTTGCTTAGCCAGTATTCACATGTCGCTGGTGGATTTTCCTTCGGAGAAAATTTATTTACCAATTGCTTGGTCGCATGAAGAATGCGCCGGTTGAAATTCCTGATATATTCCAGTTGGTCCTTAATATTGGCAAGACAAAGGGTAGCATTTTGACCTGCTAGAGATTGGCAAGGTTCAGGTCGGCAAAGAGCAAAGCAAAAAAGCAAAGTAACAGAAAGGACTCAAGCAAATACGTACCAACCAGTTCTTGAATCATCACTCGCACAAAAGATCCCGCGAGTTCGGAGGCCTTGATAAGAGTTTTAATCTTTTCATCACGAGAGGCTAACTCCTTTGCGTGTTGCTCCTTCAGTTGGCTAAGCATCAGCGACTTCTGTTCAAGATCATCCTTCATGGATTTGATGACATTTTCCTTCTCCGTCAGCCGCGATGCGGATTCAGCCTCCAGCTCTTGATACTGCTCTTCACAGGAGTTCAGTTCCCACACAAGTTTGGATTTTTTTTTTAGACCGCACTACCGTAGGGAAGCCCCTACGGTTATTTTATATTAAATAAAAGGGGAAAACAAGTACATATGAACTGAAAGAGTCAAGGAGCCATGACTCAATCAGGGGGGGGGGCAAAATTACTCAAAATACAAGGTAATGCGGTCTAAAAGAGGCTGCACTCTGGCAGGCTTGACTCTGTATTGATGCAGCAGCAGGTCCTGCTTAGTTCTCCTACGCCAGCTCTGGAGAGATGGCTCCACCCCAATGAAGATGAGGTCATTGCGTTCCTTACTAATATTCCAGGCAGCCGATGCAAAGAATTCATAGAAGTTGGGGTGTAAGGATGTGTTCATAGCTTCTGTGATTCTACCTCTGCGAGCCTTGTTCATGTTCCAAGTTACCCCAATGCTGTCCCAGCATGTCCTGGCAAAATCACAGCCGAAGAAAAGGTGTTCATTGTCCTCAAGAACAGAATGCTGGCAGAGAACACAATTGGGGCCATCGTCGACATGCCAGTGCTTTCTCAACATCATGTCCTTAGTGTTTAGGCGATCATTGATAAGTAACCAGCAAAAAACTTTAAGTTTTGGCAGACATCTGGGCTTCCAGATTTTAGCAAGGAGCAGGTCTTTGGGCACACATTGAAACATATAACTGTAGAAATCTGCTGATGAGTAGCTAGTTTTCCCCCAAACAAAGGTTCTACTATCCAATTCATGGGAATTTTCAGTCTGACCATCACATAACCGTTGCATCGCATGGTATTCCTCAAAGGCCTCCATGGAGAGAGGCGTCGAGAACATGGTGAGCGGCTGGTGGGATGTTAGCATTTTGTGGACACTTGTATCAGGTTGTTCTGCAAAGGAATACAGGCGAGGGAATTTATCTGCCAGTAGCGTTTCGCCAATCCAAAAATCCTTCCAAAATAACACAGTTCGTCCATCTCCTGGCTTGCAAGTGGTGATGTTTCTGTAAATCTCCGACAGGCTGAAAATATCACGCCACCAAAACGAACCCCTTACTGATTGTGCTTGCGGTGGAGCATCCGAATACAATGACCAGACTAGATTCACCCAAGGGATATCCCGTCTCTCAAAAAAATTGTGTAGTTGTTTCAAAATAAGAGCATTATTCTGAAGTTCTAGGTTGATCACTCCCAGACCTCCTTTGTCTTATGGTTTACAGACCATATCCCACGCTGCAAGGCCAGCAAAGGAGGTTGAATCTTCTCTTTTATCCCATAGGCAGTGGCGCCTAGACCTATCAACCGACTTGATGAATGTTTTATTAAGCTTAATGGAGCACATCAGAAAAGTGGGCAGAGCTGAAAGAACCGAGTTCACTAGCATCAACCCGCCTCCATGAGGAAGAAAACGAGCGCAAGCATTGAGTCTCCTTTCAATCTGATCACCAACAGGAGCCAAATCCCTAACAGTTGGTCTTGCCGTGCCTAGCGGCATTCCAAGGTAAGCAAAAGGGAGTGTGCCAATGGAGCAATCAAAAGCTGCCGCCAGCTCTACCATCTTCTCCTCTAACACATTGATGGGAAGAATGCAAGATTTTGAATAGTTCACTGCCAGGCCAGTAGCTGCTGCAAATTCATGAAGTAGCGCTTTCAAAACCAGCAGCTGAGTTGGGCATGCTTGCATAATTAACAATGTGTCATCCGCATACTGAACAATTGGAAAGTCCGCGCCAGGAATTGGGAGAGGTGCATGGATGAGTCCTTCATGAAAAATAAAGTTTACCATAAACTGAAGTAAATCAGATCCAGCAACAAACAAAGTTGGCGAGAGAGGGTCGCCTTGTCGGACACCTCGCTTGCAGGCAAACTTTTTTCCCGGAGTACCATTCGGAAGGATGGAGGAGGTGCCACTGGCCAAAATTGAAGCAATCCAACCAACCCAACGGTTGTCAAAACCTTTGCATTTCAGAATTTCCAAAATAGCCTTGTGTTCAATTGTATCGAAAGCTTTGGCAATATCAAGTTTCAGAATGATGCATTCCCTCTTTGACTGCTTGCACTGGTGAATGTATTCATATGCCCAAGCCACACAGTCTTGAATGGTCCTAGTCTTCAAAAAACCATATTGGTTCACATGAATAAGTTTCAGAATTTTTGTTTGCAACCTATTAGCAAGAATCTTTGTAAGGAGTTTCAGACTTGAGTTTAACAAGGAGATCGGTCGATAATCATTTGGACCTTCAGGGGCATTTGTTTTTGGTATGAGAGTGATGAACGAGTCATTTATACTCTGGAGGTTAACCTGCCCACTCCAGAAATCCCTATAGAGATCATAGACATCCCAGTGGATGATGTGCCAACACTTTTTCAAGAACAGTCCAGTAAAACCATCCGGGCCTGGAGCCTTTGCATTTGGCAAGTGTTTTATTACTTTATCAATTTCTTGCATAGTGAAAGGAGCAGAAAGGCTTTCGAGATTCTCATGAGGAGTGCTGTACTTTGTATAGTAAAAATCCGCCGCAATATCCGCAGTGACACCTAGTCTCTGTTTATAGGCATGGCACAGAACACCAGCCTTCTCTTCGTCTCCTTCCGCAACAGTTCCAGTTCACCAGATGATTCATTTGCTGCCAACATAGGCATTTTATTTTTGGAACCGGCAGACTGAAGCTCCAGCTGCGAATGGAAACAGCAGAGAAAGGCAAAAATCAACATGTCATACATGACTATTACAGCGACAAGGGAGTACACTTAGTAATCAAAAAAAGATTCTAAGCCTTGTTTTAGTCAAAACAAGATTTCAACTCTTGGGGGCTGCATTCATATGAACATCCAAAGCACATGAAAGATAAAAAGAAATATCTGTTGAGAAGCATGAGGCCGTTGCATCAAATCTCGTAACACAGCAGTGTGCTTCTCCCCAGCTTGTACGATAGCCTCTTCAAGGGACTTGGAGTCGCCAGATTGAAAGGATGTAGACATTGGAACTTCAGGCTGCACGGTTTCAGCTTGCGGTTTCACAGGGGCAGCATCGGGAATGCCCTCCTCTAGAGCAGGATGAGAAGGTTCCATGCCAGGAGCATCATCCGTAGTCCCAGTCTTTTCAGTAGTAACACGCCCCTCATTCATGGGCGGCTCAGGAGAAGAGCTCAGAGTCACCAAATTTATATCTGTGTCAATCACAGACCTGCAGGGAAACAACAAATAAACAAAGAATTCCTTCACAAAGTCACATGATGAACAAGGGAAAAAAGATCTCACCCTGGGGCCGTATGGATGTTCTTCATCAAACAGTGAGAAGAAGGTGAGGAAAGAGCTTGTAGATCAGAACCTACAAAGCGCAATGTCAAAGCAAAAGCCATTTATAGAATAAGTCGCGTGACAACAAAGATGGAAGATTGAAGGAACAATACCCGAGCTTATGGAAGTACTATTGCCCGCAGCAGGACTAATGAAAGCAACGTCACTAACAACGTGGTCAAATTCCAAGGATTTGGTTGTCCTTTTCTCCACTATTATGGCCAGGGCCTTGCGACGCTTCTCGAGTCGCTACAGATCTTCAAGATTCCCTTCTGACAAACGTTTGGAAGACCTGCGGGAACACTGGGATGACTCAGGAATAAAGGGAGTTGAAGAAAGGAGGAGATCAGTCATCTGTTGGTCTTCCTCAGACGCGCTGTCTCTAGAATCCGAGGCATCTCCGGTAATAAGCCGCTCCTCCTCCTCTTCTACAACCATTTTTGATGATTTGCCATGAAACTGGGGGCTCGAATAAGTCGCTTGGTCTCATCGGGAGGCTCCAGAACTCAGGATCAATCTAAGGTTAGAAAGCAATAACAAGTTAGAACAATACTGAGAGAAAATGAAATGACTCAGTAAAGAGGAAAGAAAGTCACCACGAAAGGCTTGTGCTCCTCCCAGAAAGGAGCAAGGCCGACTACATCGAAGGAGTTGACGTCCACATCGGTGACACGGCGGATAAAATTAATCCACTCACCTTTGTCCCAGTCTTCAGTACAGGACCTGTCTTCATCATCATTGCGACCGGAGTAATCAACCATAAGTCGTTGGCGGCGACTCACGGGCTGGATGCGCCATTTGGTCCAGCAAGAGATAAGGTCAAGCCCGGTAAGGCCACGGAGGGTCAGTGCCACGATCCTGTCCCTAAGGATTTTGATGGACGGCCATGAAGAAGGATCCGGTTTGGATGACAAGGCAAGGGAAGAAACAAACGCAGATGGAGACCAAGGAGGAAGACAAACTTCCCCTTCAGGAGAGGTATCCTTGCAATAGAAGAAGGTTCTCTGCCAATCCCTAACTTATTGGCTAAAGCAAGCCTTGGGAATACGCTGTCTTTGCGACGCTGAAAGGCAATGGCACCGCATTGAAGATAGGGGAGGCATGTGCCTTCGCGTTGACTGTTGCAGCAGAAAAGAGAAAGCCAAAGATCCATGGATGGATCAATGGCGAGATAGTCCTCGCAGAGGACATGAAAGTTTCTCACCTGGAGCATGGAGTTGGGGCCAATGTCATGGAGACACAGGTTCAGACGCTGCATCAAAGAGCGGAAGAAAAGAGAGCCTAGAGGCTTGAATCCGCGGTCTATGTGCTCCGCAAACATAACTAATTCCCCAGGTTGGGGATTGGGAATCAATTCACCGTCCGACGCCCACCATTCGCACTCAGTCTTTGGAGGAAAAATTCCTCGGGATGCAAGAGATTCGAGGAACACTTCGTCAATCCAGGAGCCATCCCAATTGCAGCTGCGCCGAGGCATCTTCCTCTGGCCGATCTATCAGAATGCGAAAAGAAAAGGGCAAAATGTGCGAAGGCGACGCGACGAGGAAAATAGAAGGGCAAGTGAAACTTGACCTAAGAACGACGCGAGGTTTATAACCAGAGGACCCGTGATTTGTGGAAAGGGATATACTTCGAAATCCGAAACTCAGAGCTAAAAGAAAAATCTTGGTAGAAGCCAAAAAGTCAGCGGATGAAATGAGTCGCACAAGTCCAAAAGAATCAAGACCCCTCGCTGACTCCGACAGGTGGGGAGCACAAAGCCAGAGGTGGATTATGAAGCTCGACCAGGACATTCGTCGCGCGGCTTATTGGCCAGCAAGGCTAACTTGCGGCTTACCACGTCCGAAATCCTAGCCGACCTTGGGGGCTAATGTCGGGGGAATAACTAAGAGGTTAACTCGCCGCCCATGCGAACAGACGCGGCTTATCATAAGTTGTGTGGCCGCACCGTTAGCGGGCTTACATTAAGATGGGCCGACCCGACGTCATGGAAGTAATAAAGGAAGAGTCCAGAAGAGCGGAGGTGATTTTACTTGGAAGACACGAAGATGATTATTCTCCGAATAGGACTCCAGCTTACCCTTTCTTAAAAGGGAGAAACTTTCCTTGTAACCTGGCAGGGCCTTCGTGTATATAAGGATGACTCGCGGGACTTAGGGCACCTCCAGCCGTCCCCCCCCAGGGCCCAAAAAAGCATCGTTTTGGGCCAAATAGCGCCGTTTCTCTACCTGTCGCCCCCCAGGAGCCCAAATAGCGCCGTTTAGCGTCGTTTTGGCGCCGGCGCACCCAGCCCAAACCCAGCGCGCCGGGTTGCGCCTGGGGGGTCGGCGGAAGGGAAAACGCGCGTGGGCCAGCACTGTCGGGGAGACAGCGCATTTCCCACCCTCCGCCTCGCCCTTTTCTCTATCCCGCCCCATCGCCGCCATCTCGTCGCCGGCACCACCCCTCCCCCCTCCGCCAGACGCAAGCAGCTAGGAACCCCACCATCTCGCCCCAAACCACAGCGCCGGCGCCGCCCTCCCCTCCGCCGTGATCTGGCCGGGAGGAAGGCTCGCGTCCACCTCGCCTGCTAGGTGTTCGTCGGTTTGCCCGCCCAGCCATGGACTCCGACGACGACGAGCTGCTCGCCGAGGAAGCCCAGGCCGACCTCGATGACGAAGAGCACTTGCTGATTCTGGCCTGCCGCGGCGTGGTGGCTCGGCGCCCGGCCGCCGCAATAGCAAGCCGAGGCAGCGCTACGAAGGGTACTACATCCTCTACTCCGACTACTTGGCCGATCATCCCATGCAAGACGAGGCCGTGTTTCGGCGCCGCTTCCGGATGAACCGCAAGCTCTTCCTCGACATCATGCATGCCATCCGGGAGTTCGACACCTACTTCAAATTGAAGAAGGATTGCACCGGTACGGTTGGCTTTACCTCAATTCAGAATTGCACGATGGCCATGAGGTTGCTTGCATATGGTGCTCCCGCTGATTCGCAGGATGATTATTTGCGCATGTCCGAGTCCACTGCCATTGATTGCTTGAACAAGTTCTGTCGGGCAGTGGTGGCAGTGT
Organism: Poa pratensis; assembly: GCA_947311845.1. Classification (NCBI taxonomy): domain Eukaryota; kingdom Viridiplantae; phylum Streptophyta; class Magnoliopsida; order Poales; family Poaceae; genus Poa; species Poa pratensis. Next base: position 10,945,927 of record CAMZMU010000090.1, read on the forward strand.
TTGGGCCAAAATACTTGCGATCACCCAATGCGGAAGACATTGCTCGGATCCTAGCTTGCAACGAAGCAAGAGGCTTTCCTGAGATGCTTGGAAGTATCGACTTCATGCATTGGGCATGGAAGAACTGTCCATTTGAATGGCAGGGGATGTACAAAGGCCACAAAGGAGAGTGCAGTGTGATTCTTGAGGTCGTGGCTACACATGATCTATGGATTTGGCATTCCTTCTTTGGTATGCCAGGAACTCACAACGACATCAATGTGTTGCAGTGCTCGAATGTCTTCGCCAAGCTTGTTGAAGGTCATGCCCCTCCAGTGAACAACGAGATCAATGGGCACCAGTACACAAAGGGCTACTACCTTGCAGATGGCATCTACCCGAAGTGGTCAACATTTGTGAAGAGCATCTCTAACCATGTGCCAGGAAGCGCGAAAGCTTGGTTTTCCATGTGTCAGGAGGCTTGCAGGAAGGATGTTGAGCGGGCATTTGGTGCGCTGCAGTCTCGATTCGCTGTTGTCCGGTACCCAGCCATGACTTGGTCGAAGGCCAACATGTGGGAGGTGATGAACTGTTGTGTGATCTTGCACAACATGATCATTGAGAGTGAGCGGGATAATTCGGTGCCTGAGACTACTGAGCCATACTACCGACAGGGTCCTCTTGCAGATGTAGATCACCAGGTTTCGGCAACATGGGCAGCCTTCCTCGCTATGCGCCAGGAGATTCGAGACCTTGCAGCACATACACAACTGCAGGATGATCTTGTGCAGCACTTGTGGGAGCGCAAAGGCAATGGCAATGCCGACAATGCCAATGCCTAGTTTGATTTTTTCTATTTGCTTGCATTGTTGAACTATTTGTGTGTGGATTTGTATGTTGAACTATTCTTATGTGTGAATTTGTATGTCGAACTATTTTAATTGTGTTGGTCTTTGTTTTATGCGCGAAATATGGCCCAAACTCGCCCAAACTCGCCGGCTGGGGGGCGGCCTGGGTTCGGCGACTGGGAATCGGCACCCCCCAGCGCATGAAATAGCGCCGTTGCCCCCCCCCCCCCCAGGCGGGCCAAAATAGCGCCGTTTTTCGGCCTGGGGGGGCCGAACGACTGGAGATGCCCTTAGAACCCGAAGCTCTCAAGCTCCAAACCCTAGAATCATAGGCGACTCGACACATCGATCGCTAACCCTTGTAACACCATATTCATATCAATTCCAATCTAGGATAGGCAGGAAGTAGGTCTTTACCTCGCATCGAGGGGCCAAACCTAGGTAAATATTGTCTTCCTCGTGCCCTGTGATCTTAAGCTCGGAGACACTTGACTCGCGCAATCCCCACACCTACGAAGTCACCGCAATGACATCTGCCGAGATTGACCCACGACAGTTATGTCTATAATTTCTGGTGGCAATTGTATGAAAAAACTTAGTTTCTTCATCCCCTAATTTTTCCCACCTGATGCAAGGTCTCTTCCTCCAGTATAGCCTTTTAGCTTCGAGTAATTTGACAAGATGAGCTTTAAGAGGTTTTCCGAAATTTTTCTCAGGGGTTGATAACATTTTTTGCTCTTCTAGACCATCTAACAAGGCTAGTACATAACTGCTATTTTCTATGATCAGATTAAGATTCGAGAGGGTTTTACACCACTTCTTTATACCATGCCTCAAAGATTTAAACCTTGCCGTAAGATCTTGAGCAACATTGTAATATGGTCATGTGTGCTGCCAATGCTTTTCAACTATGTCCTAGAACTCTTCGAAATGAAGCCAGTAGTCTTCAAATCTAAATATTTGAGCTCTGGGGATGATAGATTGAATTTGAATTTGCATAGAAATATGATCAGATCCAAGCCTTGCCAAAGGTGTAGCAAGGGTACTAGGAAAAGTAGTTGTCCAACTGTGGGAAGTAAATATCCAATCCAGTTTTTCTAACAGAGACTCATGCTGCATATTACTCCAGGTAAAGCTCCTACCTTTTAAAGGTATCTCCTCTAAATCATGCATCTGTATGATTGAGTTAAAAAGCAACATGTTGTTGATGTTTCCTCCAGGTCTATTTCTGTCCTCAGTACTTCTGATCATATTAAAGTCTCCCATTATCATCCACAAATCATATGGAGATGAGTCAAGCTGCGAAAACCAGTCAGCAAACTCCTGTCTGCCCTCAACAGAACCTGGTGCATATACATTAGTTATATAGAAAATCTGAGCTGTAAAATTACTCTTAAGCTCCACTGTAATTTGGAAGTAGCTTTGGCTGACCACAGAACCAGAAAATTGGTTACCATTCCAAATAGTGATGAGTCCTCCTGAATTACCCACTTACGGCTGGTATACAAATTGATTCGTTCTTCTAGGACAGAATTTTCTGATATAAGCACTATCAAAAGTTTATTTATTTGTTTCTTGCAGACATAGAATATTACAATTAGTTTTCGTGACCTTATTGGCAAGATCATCACACCTTTCTTGTGAATTAACCCCTCTCGTGTTCGAGTTACAAATATTCCAGTGTCTATTCATTGGGAAACATATTGTGTTTATCATCAATGAGACCAGGTACAGCTCTCATATATAGCATAACCGGATGATTTAGTGATGTTGCATCTAGCTCCAGAAATAGTACCTTCCTTAAGCAGTGGGATGAGATCACCAGCATTGAGAACTAGTTTGGAGATCAAGTTCTTGAGGCAACTAATAGGATCTGAAGTGGCTGGGTTTTCATCCTCAGGCTGCAAAGGAGGAGTGACAGGCTGGATCTCTTCTGCTGCAGCAGGTGCTGCATCATCTGGTCCATCATTTTCATTCGCAGCATCATGCTGCATCACATCCCCCTCATGCTGCATAGCATCATGCCAAAAGCCTCCATGGTGCAATGGTGGAGCAGGGTGTGGGTTTGCACCATCAGGAGGCAAAGGGTCATCATCCCCTGCAACACCACCGAGCAGGGTGTGGGTTTGCACCATCAAGAGGGCAAGTCCAAGAATCTGTGTTGCCATCCTCAGTCAGGTTTTTCAGAACTACTAGGCTCATCGGCAGTGTGTTAACATTGTATGCACGAATCTTAACCAAAATCCTAGCACGATTCGAGAGATCCTTATTCCAAACTAAGCACCGACCATAAGGAACAAAAACTTTCACAATGTAGCCCACATCCCAGAATTCTTGCGGCAGATTCAGAAGCATAATCCAGACATCATGGGTAAGGATAGTGGCTCTATGATTGATACCTTGATCCTGGGCCACAAATCTGAGGACAGAGTCTCCGATGAAGTGTGGGTTGAGCTCGATGGCGGCATCCCGGTCGGTAACCGTGAGGAAGAGGATCAGGGCAGTTCCCATAGCACACCTCGAGGTGGAACGCACCTCCAAACCAATTTCTTGCAGCCTCTCCAAGATGACAGCAATAGCATGGTCGTAATGCTCATCTCCAACTTCAGGTGTCAGATTTGCGATTGCCGAGTCATCGCAGATGATGGGGAAGTCGCCGCCGAGAACGACGTATCCACGCTGGGTGCATAGCGGTCCAGGTGGCAGCGCCGTCATGCCAGCCAACACATTAGGGAGGACATCGCAGGGGTAGTTGGCGATGGCAGGGGAGAGGCTCGAGATCGATCTAGGTGATGAGAGGGAGAGGATTTCTGACACATGCGAAACTGAGTTTGTTATGGGAGACGAGGAGGCCAACCGAGTATATCTATCTGGAGTAATTTTAGGTGATTTCCTAATTGGTTTCCAAGCAAATCTCCGGTTGTTGGGTCTTGTCGTGCACGTCAAGGATATGTGCCCAAAATCGTAACAAGATTTACATCTGATTTTGTTGCTACCATTCTTTCTGAGATGACCAACAGATAATCATTTTTCACAAAACAAATTCCTGTTGGAAGACGAATTGGCCATGGCACTAGAATTGTTGTTTGGCTCAGTCTGTTCTCTGCTTGGTGGGCCGCTAAACTGCCTAATCGAGTTTTCTGGGCTAGATTGATCAGCAGATTTTGAATTTGAATTTGAATTCCTGCTAGACGGATTGATCGGATCAGCTAACGGTGATGCAACATGGCGATCATGAACTAGATCACGCAGACCCAATGGAACAGTATTTGCACCAGTTAACAAATCAAAATTATTGGCATTCACAGGATGATTACCTCATTGGATCGCTGCCGAGGTCTGTAAACAAGAGATTTCCTCTGATGAATAATATGTGGTGGCCGAAACTTCCTCTTATGATGAACAGTAGTCCATTCTTTGTCGATTTCAGAATACCAGAATCTTTCTTCACGCTGCCAATTAGGACCTCCAAATCCCAGAGATAGAAATAACATTTGAAATCCTTGTTGGCATGAAATCTCATTTTGAGAATAAGGAAACCCACAGCTTTGGAAGAAACATCGAAAATGAAAACCCTTCTTTGAATAGATGAGATCCTGAGTTCATCATACGCAGCACCAAGACATGCCGAGAGGGCTAGACCAACATTGAGGGTTGAAAGATCGAAAGATGCATGGGAAAATGAAACCACCATTATAAATCCATTAGAAGAAGGGACAGGGTTGACGGCCGTGGCAAAAAAGATCTCAAACTTTACCACGGAAGAAATGGCTAGGGGGAAAATCCAACCGATGGGCAATGGAGAAGGGATCAGAGAAAGGATCTGTGCGCTCCATACCTTGATCCATGCAGTAGACCTAGGCCAGATCTAGGCAGAGATGAGATCACCATGAGAGTCGCCTAGGAGAGGTGGGTGCGTGGGAGCCACATGCAGACCTGTTGTTTTTTTTCAAATATTGCTTCCTTTGCCACAAACGGAGGACTTGCAAGCGGTGATAGGTACTGCTGCGACGAGCTGCAAGTGATGCCACCGGAGTCCAAGCTGGTGACGGTGTTGTGACCGGTGTCTTCGATGTCGACGAGGCCTCTACTGGAACGTGCTTCCTCGTTGGCGACCTCACGTCGGAATTGTGCCCAGCGTCCTGGCCCTAGCTTTGAGCCATGCGGGAGACCCGTAGGGAAGACACTAGGTTATTTTTTAGGTCCTTTTAGCGATACTGGGCAGTGACGCAGCAGCGCGAAATCAAACAGCCTAGGGACGTTACATCATGCGGCTCACAAGGGGGAGGATAGGGGCTTCCAAAGTTCCAATCATGTGGATGCGCTCGGCATGCTCCATATTCAATCGACCGTGAGAACGAGGCAGTAGCCCAATGGTTAGGATACGCATTGGCGTGCCTAGCGACCAGAGTTCAACTCCCGTCGGAAGTAGAATTTCTGAAATTCTCACAAGGTTGGGATTCTATCTATTATTATACCACCAAGAGCTAATCCTGGTTGGCTTCATTTTTTTCTATTCAATCGACCGTCACACCTTATATTTATAGGGCAGTTGGACTTGTTGTACAAGGCAACGATCTATCCCTTCACATATGGGTTTTACAATGTTAGAATTTGGATCCAACTCCTGCTCTAAACTAGGCAAGCCTTCCATGGTTGTTCGTATTGGAGTTAAACCCATAGGTCTTTGGGCAAGAGTCGGCTTATTTTATCTTCTGGCCTTTGGTCTGGTCGTGTCGTATGAGTCTTCTGGATTAGGATTACCCGCTGGTCCCACATCAGAGTGCTACTACTCCCAAGTGCTTCCAAGTACTCCTAGTGTCGTCCGAGTGACCCTACTCCTGAGTGCTCCTTGGGTCCATAGTTTAAAAAACCGGACCGGCGATCCAACCGGTGAGGCTCTCGGTTCGCGGTTCACTCGGTTCAACCACCGGTTTACCCGGTTCACTTGGTGGTTTTTAAAAAATAGTATAATAAAGAAATATCAATAAACTCTTCCAAAAATGCGCGCTGCGGGAGGGCGGGGGTTCGATTCCTTCCGCCCGCAATTCATTTTTCTCGCGCGCGTACTGATTAATCGGTCGGACCGCCGGTCTGTTAAGCTCCGGCTCTCCGCAAAACCGGCGGTTTTCCCGGTTCAGTGGCGTGGCTGGTCCAGTGCGCTTAACAGACCGGTGAGGGCCCTGGTTCCAGTTCAACCGGTGATCCGGTCCGGTTTTTTATTGGACCCGTCCATCCGAGTCGTCCGTCACGGCAAAGGATCTCATACCTGGCAGGCAGGCAGCCGAAAATGGCTGCCAACGGAAACATAAGCATCTCTATATCCTACATTCCTACTACATAAACAAAATAAGAAAAATATTACATACAACGAGCAGGCTCCAAGAATGAGAAGCATGGAATAGATAGATCCATATATAAAGGTTGACAAGGTTTGCTTCGTTTCATGCTGTCCACGTCGCAGATTTCTGCGCCGTCGGATACGCGCGATCGGACGGCCAGGAACCGTCCACGTTGGCCCCGCGCGTGGGCACTGTAGCAAACTACAGTACCACTGAATTTCTTCCAATAGGAGAGTGCCACGTCGCCCGGTTGCCCTCCGGTTTCACCCGGTCGCCGCCGTTTTTTGCAAAAAAAACCCACGGTCGCCACGAAATTACACCGCGCTCCTCCTATTTTCCGAAGAGAAGGACCTACTTCCAATTTCGCTGAAATCTAAGGACTTTTCTAAAAAAAGACACGCAGATCCCCCCGCCCGCCTCTCTCTTCTCGCGCGACGCCGAGGTCGCCGTCGCCGCCGCCAGCCGCCGCCGTCCGTCCACGCCACCCCCGCCGGTTTGGCGACCGCGCGGAGCTCCACCGTCGCGCGCTGCCCCTCCTCGCCCAGTATCGCGTGGCGGCATGGCGCGAGCCCGCCGGAATCGCCGCCGCCGCGGTCGTCTCCGTCCGCCACCTCCGCGCGTCACCGGTCGCGCTCCGGCGACCAAATACTGGCGCGCCGCCGCCTCCAGAGCCCGCCGTGCTTCCCTCTCCTTCCTGGTCGAGTCGTGCTTGCTGGGAAGCAAGGAGCCCGACGAATTTCGCCGTTTCCTTCCGCCTCGGTCCGCCGCCGTCGCGCACGATTCCGGCCGCCCTCGACCTCGCCGAGCTTCCCCGACCTCTCCATCACGCTCCTGGTGAGCTTTCGGTCCTCCCGGACCCCTCCGCTCTCTCCCTCTCGCCTCGGTTGCTCCAGCGCTGCCAGTGCCGCCGACCCGACCTGCTCCCCATCACTGGCCGCCGCTCCGGCCGGCGATGCGCTTCCCGCGTTGGCTGCTCCGTCCTCCTCCCATCCGACAGCGCCACCGCCTCCACGACAGCGCCACCGTGGGCGAGCTCCTCCGACCCGGCCGTCAGCACGTCCGCCAGCGCCTCTGCCCCAAACAACGTCGTCGTTTCTCTCGGCCGTGAACCACGGCGACCGAGCTCGCGCGGCCGCTCGACGCCGCCGCCTCTGTTCCCGCCATCACAACATCGCCACCGTGACCGACCTCGCTATATCGCTGCGGCCGGCCCGATCGACGGGTAGCGGAGCGGGGCGACCTGCTGCACCTCGACGGCGAACACGCCGATTGGAATTAGAGAGGGGAGGCTGACGACGATGGAGACGGCCGGCGGCAGCGACGGCAGGTGAGCTCGACCTCCTCGGATGTTTCAGTCTACAGATAGTTTAAGTTGGCGATTTAATTTTATGTCCAGTCTATACATCAACATGGGATTTCTGGAAGAATAGAGACCTTGGGACTTGGGAGATGATTTGGGCAAGAAAATGTAGAGAGTGGGAGTGACGAGTCGGGAGCATTCGACTGATACGTTGTTGATTTGGAGAGGCATGAAATTCACTAATGTCTTCCAAATACTCTCATAACTCATTAGTTTCTCTATTATGATTGAGATTCTGAGATGCTGCAAAACTAGGAACTGTTCCATCTTTAACTTATTTTTGTTTACATGCCAATAGGATTATTTGGTGATGTTCCCTGACATTTTTTTTGATGATCTGTAGTTCCTCAAAGTGACAGTATAATAGCAGTGTTCGTGCCGTGCTATTTGCATGGTATATTGATCCATCATTTGGTTAAAATCAGAGAAGGGTAATTGATTTCCTTATAAATCCAACGTGGCTGCAAAAATTACTCTCAAGCAGGTTATGTTGATAGTTGTCATCCTTCGTTAGCTAGGTTCAGTAATTCAGTTCAAGAATGGCTTTCCACCTTTGTTTCAGCTCCAGCAGGATCCAAATGTTGACACTCCCTTTGTTTCAGGTGATTTCCCTGTTCTGGATCACCATTGGAGAAGGTGCGGCTGTTCCCTGCTACGTGCTTATCCGTTTGCGTTCGGCTCTGCTCGCTTTCTTCGTTCTGCTGCTACGTGGTTCTTCATGTTCAAGTGAAGATTAGTTTCTGTGTGAATTATTATTTTCGGTTGTTATGTGATTCCTGTGTTAAGGATTTAATTTGATTATGGATTGCCAGTTGATTAATTGATGTTTGTCTAATACATATGCAGGGTTTTTCTTGCGAATAATGATACATATGCAGTTGATTAGTACCATGGCCGATCGATGTTCCTCTGGTTGGATATGTTGGTTGCGCCCCCTCTATCTCTCTGTTGGAAGATGTGCATCCAGTGATACTGTTTATGGGTTGGTGGTTCTCTTATTTCGTGCTATCAATCAATTCCTCTGGTGGTTCTGATAGATTAGTAGTCGGCTTTCTATTGGACCAATTTTTTCTACAACGAATGTCGGTTCAGCTTGCAATTCTACAGTTGATATGGGATCTCAAAAGAGGAGAATTCGTCTAAGGTAATTCAAAAATTAATTGTGTGCCCAGTTTGTTTCTATGTTCTTATCAGTTGGATGTAAAAAATCTAATATGTTATTGAGAAATTTGGGAGACGAATAAGTACTGTATTTTGGTTAATTTTAGTTTCCGTACTTAAAGTGATATGCTCCTGTTATTCAAAAAATATGAATGCTACAGATAGCTAAATGAACAAGGGACCATTTAGGTTGGCTTAAATGTTTCGTTTAGAGATTCTGCATTATTACTAACTCTGGTATTTTTTTGTGGTTAAATCAACCCACTATTTGTGGTTTCCCAGGCTAATTGATGAAAAATTGTAGGAAATGATACATTATTGTCGAGTGCTTTGGTGTACTGGAGTTCTGTGTGTCAAACAACTACGCAGTATTAATTTGATGATGCATATACTTGGATGATTATGATTGAGATTTATTTACGTGGGACTGTTAGGCTCAGACATACTGATAAGACATGTACCTTGGTCTCTTGCTTTTCACTTGGTGTGTAATTAACGTCTAATCTTACATATTTGTTAACAGATTGTCAGTAACGGGGCGATGTATGAACTGGCAAGTTAGATGCTTTGTACATTGCCATTGAGATGGTATTTTCTCTTATATTTTTCCTAACTCTGGAAAATACAAAGAGATGGTGACTAATCGTGCTGGCTGCGTGAGGTTGAAGGATATTTGTTCCATTGGCATGGTTTATAACAGAGTGCATAACTCTGCCCTGGCATATTTTTTTTGCAAATTGTGTCATTTTTTTTGAATTTGTTACTTTAGATCTAATTATTCCGCCAAAAAAATCATTCCTATCTAAGGAGACAAATGTTGCGTTTATGCTGGTGGGTGTCTAACATTCCCTAACTTTTATTATGTTCATGGATTATAACATGTTATCTGTAAGTTGTCAATCTTGCATGTGTTTCTCCCAGCAGGTAAACACTGAACCTAGGTGCTCTATACTCTGATCCCCATTGGGAGATCATATTTTTCAGGATTTGGCAAGCAGCCAGCCAGGGTACATGGGAAGTAGTGCATGTGTCCATCCCTGGATTGGTGAGAGATCAAAATTCTACTAGACTGTGGATTTGAAGTTCAGGACCTACCCTGCAAGACACTTGCAATATCTGCTGCAAGTTAATAACCAAAGAATTACTTGGTTCTTACAGATTCCCATGGGTTCGTTCTTCAAAGATAAGTAATAAGTATGGTCATAAAGTACTGCTGCCTTCTACTTTTCTCTAATGAAAACTTCAGAACATACAGAATTAACGGAACCTCTGTTTTAGTTTGGGACCCCCTGACGCAAAAGCAACTCGGTAAAGTTTAGCCACGTAGTAGTAGAAGTAGCCATGTTACTTGCAGTACTTCTCCAATACTACGTTGCCTTCTCTCAGAACTTTGTGACATCATTGCTTGAATTCTCATACTTGAATCGGCTACCTTATAGCTTGCATAAGATCCCTATCATAAACCGTTCATATGCATGGTACTGCAATTCATACCGGGGTTTAAATTATTCTTTCGAAGCAGTGCTTTGAGTAAGGAGCAGGAAAGCGTTCCACCTAATATAAACCCACACTCTCTCTTCATTTTTTTTAAAACATGAATTTTTGTTGTACAAGTGTGAATATAATGAGGCACATTGACAGTTGATGCCATACTCCGCAACTTGATGGATCTGAATATCCGAGGACAGTTTTACTATGACCTCTATTGCTCTGGTGATAGTTACATATTTGGTTCAGTGAGATTCCTCATGTTCTGCTACTTATCAATTTTTGGCCCACATTTCGTAGACCCGAGTAGCTGCTGAGAACTGAGAAGACACATACTGTATAACTTTTGGCCCACATAGTGTATAACTTTGCAAAGTTAGACTCATAGCTGTATGTGTTGTTCCAATCTCTTTGATTTAGTAATTGTATGGTGTATACTGTATATTCACCAATGCTCCTGTGGTATTTCAAAGCATAGTTTCTGTTCGAAGATATGGAAGTATAATTCCCAACTGTCGAAAACCGTGGATTAATTTGATGACTGCCATTGCAGCACATTAATTAGTTTTCTTGCCATTAACATCAGATCATAAGTCTGTGATACCAGAGAACCTATTATCCACGGTTACTGCATTCCTGGTTACTACAATGTGCTTTCGTTGCTTATTCTTCGATATGGCTATGCTTTCTTTTCTTGGCTTTCCATGCTGATAGCTTTTTTGTATGTGCAGACAAACGGTGACTTAGCTGAGCTACCTTCTGATAAACTCATCTATCTATCATTCTGGAGGTGGTAGAATTCATTCTAAAAGTGGGTCTTCAGATATCATGCACCTCAATTTTGCACCCATTCACTCTAGAATGAACAAACATCGGTATCATGGCCATTCTTTTTCCAAGTGTCTGGTAATTATCGGGCAATCAAAGAGGAAGATATTATCATACTCTCTCACGATGAAGATGACGGGAGGAGCACTGATGTCTCCCAGTCAAATAAAGTAGCCAAGCTGCATAGCTTATGGTAGCCAAATGTTACATTTTATAGCAAGAACAATCTACGTCCGCTGTTGCGCTTAAACAACGTCGTACTATGTAATCCTGTTCAGCCTATGGTAACCAAAGGAATATTGTGTTTTCAGCTGAATGCAGTTTGCTTGCTCTGCCGCTCTATTCGAACCGGGAAGTTTAATAAACAATATAATAATTTCACATATTCCATCCATCTGGTTGTTCTCATGCACCAATATTTCTTCCAGGCGCCACAGCCCAACGATGGAAACACTCATCCCCTTGCATGCATCGCTATTCGCTTGACAGGCGCGGCGTGACGCCGGTGACCAATAATGGGCGGCGCCGCCACCTTCTGGACGCCCTTGACTAGGCGCGTCCAATGCGCCCATAGGCGCTTGCTCGCACTCGCTCCGGCGTCGAGCGCGTGCACAGCAGGAGCTCAGCTCCATTGCTGACGTCAGCGTCTCTTTTCTTTTCCCAGAATTATTTTTAGAAATCAATAAAGTTATGACATGTGGGTCCAGTTGTCAGACTTTTAATCATTTCTAAAAATGTTTTCTGTAATTAATAAAAATCTTACGGTGGGTCCAATTTTATTAATAATTCCAGGAAATGAATTAAAACTATTAAACATTGGAAATTCATAATTTATTCTTTTAATTCTGGAAAATATGATTTATATATCATAATTCTCATAAAAATGAGATCTATTTATTCATGCTATCCTCATGCATGTTTGAAATAATTACATTGGTGTCATTAGTCCTTTGTTTTTTTTGGAAATCTTTTTAAAAATTGTTAAATTTCTGACAGGTGGGATCAGCTTATTTAAACAATTTCCAGAAAATGATTACGGTTGTAAAATCAATAACTTTAAATCTGTCCAGCACACAAAAATATGAATAATATATCAAAATGATCAAAAAATAAATGCTAACTACTTATGGTAAAATACCTACATATATAAAGATTAAGAAAAAAATCATTAAGGGCACGGCGTGACGACGCGCTAAATTCAACTAGTGCTATATAATGACTTGAAGAATCCGCACTGTAGCGTCGCACTGTAGCGTGGCTGTAGGGTTCCATTCCCGAGATCGGTTTCGAGTTTGGTCGACTCTAACTTCTTAATTTTGGATCCACATTCGCATAAACATTTGACGAGTTTTGTCAAATTCGTCGCGCACGGTCATTCGTAGGAATTTCCTTTTCACGAGTATATGGATATCACCCTTCCAAATAACTTTCATGTTTTAACCTTTTTATTTCGACGGACATATACCCATTTCTCTCTAATCTTCAGATTCGCTGTATTTTGGGCTGTACCGGATTATATTATTATTACAAATTGTTAAATTTCTGACAGATTCTAAAATATTGAATTCTCGGTATTTGGATCCAGATACATATGTCAAAGCTATACCGGATTATATTATTATTACAAATTGTTAAATTTCTGACAGGTGGGACCAGCCTATTTAAACAATTTTCAGAAAATGATTAATGTTGCAAAATCAATAGCTTTAAAATCTATCCATCACAAAAATATGACAAATATATCAAAATGATCCGAAAAATACATACTAACTAATTATGCCAAAAATACAAACATATTTGAATATTTCAATTTGGTAAATATTCGGAGATAATCTAAATGCATTTTCTCTAATTACAGAATTGAATTTAATAAATGCTCACATAATGCATTTTCTCTGATTATGGAGTTAAATTAAATATTTATGACAACATACAAACATATTTAAATATTTCAATTTGGTAAATATTTGGAGATGCTCTAAACGAGAGACCCCGACGGATTTCAACATTTCGAATCACAGGGGCCCTGCGGCGACATATATAGCAGGATCTGTCCGCCACAACGTGACACATAGCCCACTTTCCATACATGTCCACGTATGTGTTAGTCATTGGAAACTTTTCGTTCCTTCTTTCCAACATTAACATGTCGATTCATATAGTATTGCCCATACTACAAAATAAAACTATATAAAATTCAGCACCATTTGAACTCAAAATATATACATTTAACTTACCCGAACTTCTCGCCGCACTCTAGCAATTTTTCCCCTAATTATAACTCATTTAATTTCTTTCCATCAAGAAAAAATTAAGAAATGCCTTATTACCTATTACAACATTCACCATCACCACACGGGTGCGGCGTATCGCCGCGCCAAGATGTCTAGTATATGTAATATTACCCCCGGTTAACCCTTAGATCCGATGCCCAGTGCAATCGTTTCTAATGTACCCGCAAAAAGCAACTGGATAGGCCTGCCGAGAGGAGCCCTGCTTCTGAATCTCTCTTGTATTCGACAGATGTAGCCGTCAAAAGACCGCTTCATTGCTTGTTTAATCCAATGCAGGTTCTTAACTTCTGGATTTGCGGACATAATATGGTTCTTGAGATGTGCTTTTATTGGTAGATCCTGGAATAGAAAACAATGAACATTTCTTGAGATGTGCTTTGAGTTCTCAAGATTCGTAGATCTGGACAAAAAAAAAAAAAAACAGGAGCTCTCGTGACCGCGTCGCCCCCTGCGTGGGCGACCGGTCGCCGCCACCGCCTACCTCCAGAGCGCTCCCCCTCCTCCTCTTCTCCGCGGCCGTCGTCGGCGTGCGGCGCCGGGTTCGGCCCGGGCGGCGCCGGCGGCGGCTCCCTGCTTCTCCCCTCGCGGTGGCGGCCACGTGCGGGGCGGTGCGGCACCGTGCGGTGCTCCTAGGCGACGGAGGTCCGGCGAGGCGGCGGCGGGGCAACTCACGGCCGTGCGGGTGGTGAACTTGGCGGCGGCGCCACCGTTGGTGGTGGTGGTGGCCGGCTTGGGCACGGCCGGGCCCTCAGGCCCAGATCTGAGCCCTTTTGGGCCCAATCTGGGTCAGGCTGGGTCGGCCATGGGCTGGCTGCCTCCGGATTGACTACGAGCTACAGCTCGTGACATGGTGGCGGAGACGACACCACCCCTGCTGCAGTGCGACGACGGGAGCTTCGCGGACTCTTCTGGGTTCGGCCAGACCTATGGTGTCGGTCAAGAGGGTAGCGGCGGCGTGGCCTATGTGCAGCAGCGTGGCGGCGGGGACTTTATGGGTCCTCATGGGACCCGGCCGGGCCTGCCTGGCCTGTTGTGTCCTTGCTACCGCGTCCGGTCGACACCCGCAGATGGCGGTGGAGGACGTCCTCCAGGTGGTCGTGCTGCTGCCACCCTCCGACTCCAATGGTATGGTGTGCTCTTGTTGTTGTGTCCGGTCGGCTACCGCCTATGGCGGTGGAGGTTGTTCCCTCCCGCGTGGTTGTGGTACCGCCATCCATTGTCTACGGTTGTCTCTTCTCAGTCTGGCCTCGCAGTGTTTGCCATGGTGAGATGGCGTTGGTGATCTCAAGATCGAGGTGGCATGTGTTGGTGGGCGGCAAGATTGGTGGAGCGCTACAGATTGTCCGGGATGTGGTTTTTTGGGGGTCGGGAGAAATCCCTGTCGTTTTGGCACCGACGCGGTGACGCTTGAGAGGGTCGCCCTTCCTTCTTGAAGGGCGTCGGGTGTACCTCTTCCCCACTCCTCGAAGCGTACCGGGGAAACCCTAGGACCAGTCCGGGCAGCAGCGTCGTCATCGTCGCTTTCGTTCTTGGAGGTGTTGTTTGGTACGCGGCGATTTAGAGCGCTAGGATTGTGGTGGGAATACGTTGGAGAGGACGCAGCGGTTGCGAGTCACTTTCGTTTTCGTTGATCCGTCGATGTCGGCGTTGTTTTCTCTTCTTTTTTCTTTTTCTTTCCTTTTGGGCGTGTTTGTGTTGTTTGCCCCAGCGGTGGTCTCATAGTTGTATCGGGTGGTTGCTATATTAATATAGCGGGGCGAAAACCTATTTCTTCATATATTCATAACGAACCAGAAACTTCACTTCTTTAGGCATGCAGATGTCTTTCTAGTTATTTTAAGAACTTGTGCAAGCACAATAATTATAGACACAAAACAAATACGGTGAAGCGGAAGAATGAGAGGGTGCTGTATGATATGCATATGAAAATCTAAATAAATACCCATAGACCATGTCTGTTTAACTCAAGTCAAACCAATATACCTATCATAAACCCAAAGAGAAAATAATGCAACATCGACCTTAAAAAACAACATTAACATTAATTTGTGGAATTGCATTTCTGATCATGATAATTTATGTGAATAGCGGAGAAAAATTATCCACTCTTTTGTGCTTCTATAGTTCACAAAATGGCAGCGGATCACAACAAAAACACCACTTACCTCTCTGATAAGAACATGTCCAGTCGTTTGCGCTCGAGTAGCACATTCTCTTGCAAGCCTCCTAAATTTCATACGGTCATAGTACTGCTCCATAAGCATCTACAAATTACGAAGATAAATGAGCATGAGCTTGGAACTCAGAATCCGCAAACTTAGTATCATGAAAATTACCCAATCATAGTGATCCAGATGCTCCTATAATTCTGAACTCAGCTCTGAATCGATCTCCTTCAAAGCTATGTTTTCATACTGTGAAAGTGTAGACGAGGAGGTACAACATGTCAAGCCAGCGATAATGCGTTGCGGGATTGTAGAACACAGAAATCCTAGCACATAACAAATCTAATATCACAGTCCAAGAAAGGTTGCCAATTCTAACCTTAGATAAGCTCGACGCAGGGTGCATTTTCATATCCTCATATTCTTTCAAAAAGTTTATATGGCCGTTAAAGAAAAGGAAAAGCTATATTACATGCTGAAATTGTGTACTTATAAATTAAAACGTATGGCAAGTAAAACCTCTAAGCAACGTCTTAGCTCGTGATCTAGAAGCCCGGGGCATATATTTGAAGATTGAAGCCTTTTTAGAACACTTTCAGGATCACTATTCGACTGCAATAGGTAGAAATTGAGTATGCAAGAGTTTAGTATACTGAATGAAGCATGAAAAGTGTTAGTGGTAAGCGCCTGAATAAAGTCAAGCTTCAGAAGAAATTTCCGATATGCAAAGCATCTCTGAATAGACGACAATTCTTGACACAGCAACTTTTGTGTTCTGGAAAATAAAAATTAAGAGGGTACTCCAACTCTGAGAGGAAATTTGAGCATTGCAGGTTCAGCATTCCTCTTTTGGCTATAGTTGTTCCATCAACCTTATTTATACCTTTTTTCGATAAAGGGCATTTTATTACTCAAAGCACCCAGAAGATGCACTATGTATTAGATTACATCAGTATTTTATTCAGTTGACAACAATAGCATGCCGTTAATCAGTAGGAAAAACACATTTTTTTTTCGGACACTTACATTCTCGATTTCTCTGATTGTATCCTTAGGCAAGTAACGCATTATCGAGATATTGTCAACCTCAGTTCCAATCTGTCCATCATCCCCAGTTACAGATCGCTGCAAGATGGAGGAAGTTCCATCATGCCTCGTGTAGCGCAGCAATATGTACTCGACAATCTCGCTACTGAAGATATCACTATCCTCGTCAATCGAGAGAAACAAATCAGCCTGCAATGAAAGATTGGATGCAATAATTAGTATGAAAAGTAAAGATTTGTCGAAGACAAAGCATAGGAGAGGATGATTCCAATGCAATATACAGTCTTGAGATACGTACAGGTGATTTGGCACCAGACATGAGTTCAGTCACGGCGATTTTGAACGCCTGCTCGCGAAACTCTAAGTAAGCTCGAAACCGATGCTCATCGGTAAGGGTGTGGCGAACCTCTTGATCGTAAAAGAGGCCAGTCCGCGTGTTGAGTAAATTTACGCCGCCGGCTAGAAGAGGCCCGCCAACCTCATGAATGCCGTGCCGATCGATCGCTCCTAAAATTTACAGAAAGGAGTGTTTCAGTAAGAGAGAGAAAAAGTAAATACAGTTAATAATCGTGTGAAGAGAAAAGATAATCTGGAGATGATTACTATCGATTGCACGATCCTCGGGTCCAAAGCGAATCATCACCGGCGGCGTTTCGAGCAATTTGGAGGGGCGGTGGCGACAGGTAGAAACGGGATGAGAAGGGTGGACGCTTGTTCAAAAAAAAAAGGTCGCCGCTAGGGCATATGGAGAACGTATCGCAACAGAAGAATTGGTGCACCCCGTGATCCGGCTCCAGTTGACCAAGGTTTTCAAAAAATCCGAAAAAAATTGCCTATTCACACAGCAAAATATACATTGTCACAAAAAAGGAAGTCAATATTTGAAACAAAACATCAAAGAGGAAAATGACAAATTTGTTATCACTAGTGATAATGGGCTAAATTGAAAGCCGAACTTGCATTTTAGCACTATTTATTGTCAAATTTGTCTATTTTGTTTCTTGATCTCTGTTATGAATTCAGATTTGAAATTTTGTCACAATGTTAGATACTCCCTCCATTCTTGAATATAGGGTGTATAGTTTTCTGCACGAATATTAAGACATGCGTATTTTGCATACAGTGGACTCACTTTTTTTTGGAAAAAATCACGAGAGATGAGTTCTTAATAGGCACAAAATGAATACAATCCGTTAAATCCTTCTGTTGAGACTAGGTCTCATTTTTTGATGGATCAAATTGTCCATAACTAGCAAATAAACCTTATATTATGGATTTTCTTCAAAAAACTATACACCTTACCTCAGAAACGGAGGGAGTATGAGTATTAACTATGCCCAAACTTTTTTGGGATTTTTTTTAAAATATTTTAGGTGGTCAACCAAATTCAGGTGCACTGGGTGCACCAATTCGTTGGTTGCACATGATACGTTCTTAGGGCATAAACCATGGTACCCCCAGCACACTCAGCGACTCGCTGGGCGGGTACAAGAGGGCGCTGAGGGTCTAGCCAAAAGGCCGAAGAGAAAGCACAATGCATTTGCGTGGCTTGCAGATAGTGTTGGTCATTCGGCAGGCCCGACACATAACGGCCCGCGCAATGAGTAAAAGGGTCCGGACCGGCATGGCCCATGGCGACCCTTTTATAAATGTTCCATATCGTCCCGACCCGAAGGTCTAAATATGACGATAAGTGTGGCAAGCGTACTAAAAGGCGAAAGGACAATGATGTCGCCTACAGGGGGGTGAAAAGGCGATAAAAACTTTTCCGGTTTAGCATTGATAAATGCGGAATAAAACTAGGTGTTTTAATTTAACAAGCATACAACCTAAATATACTAGGTTCACCTATGTGCACCAACAACTGATACTAAGCAAGACAAGTAACAAGGTGATAGCAAGATATAGAGTTCAAGCACGAAGACTATCACAATGTAAAGTGCATAAGTAAAGAGCTCGGGTATAGAAATAACCGAGGCACGCGGAGACGATGAAGTATTCCCGAGTTCCTCCTTTTTAGGGGAGTACGTCTCATTGGAGGGGTGTGAGTTTCAAACTCAAGACGCCACAAAAGCCTCACCCTATTCTCCGATGACCCTCGCCCAAAAGCTCGGTTCACCTTCCACTATTGATTTCCTTTTGGGCGGAAATCAAGTCCCATACAACAATCTTGAGGCACAACCCACAAAAGGATTGGGAGCTCCCAAGTGACCACAAAAGGTCCCAACAAGCCACAAAAGGCCTTGACCACAAAAGGTCACAACAACACCGTCTAGGGTCCAACGACCCAAGAGTAACAAGCTCACGAACTTTCACTTCCACGAATCCTCGTGGAGAGAGCAAACCAATGCAACAAAATATAATGGTAAGAACACAAGAAGTGCTTAAGTCCTTCACTCTCAAATTCCAACAAAGCAACAAATGATTATGGGGGAATAAGAGAGGAAGAACAATGGAGGAAAAACACCAAGAACTCCAAGATCAAGATCTACTAGGTTCCCCTCACTTAGAGGAGAGATGGATTAGTGAAAATGTAGATCTAGATCTCCTCTCACTTTTCCCTCAAAGATATGCAAGATTCATGGGAGGAATTAAGAGAGGGGCAAGCTTTCCAAGGTCAACAATGGTGGGGGAGAGAGAGAAAACCAGCAGCTCAAGGTTGAAAAAGGGGAGGGGTATTTATAGCCCCTCCCACGAAAATAGCCGTTGCAGCCACACTTAGGCCGGAACTTCCGGCCCAGGTCCGAAACTTCCGTCCCAGAATTTCCGGACCCCAGAAAAACGGCTAAAAAGCGGTACTGGACTTGGGCCGGAACTTTTGCCGGAACTTCCGGCGGGCCGGAATTTCCGGCCTAAAATCCGGAACTTCCGCCCCTCAGAAAACTGCAGAAACACCAATACGAAAACTGCAATAAGTTTTGCATCCGGACTCCGTTTTCGATGTTCTTGGGCTCGTTGGAATCACCACAACGAGCACGACAAGATTATGCAGAGAAACATCATAGTCCAAAGATGGAGGATAAAACCAAATATAGAAAGGTAAAACCTCTCTAGAAAAGAACGACCGGTAAAACCTCCAACATAAAAAACGGAACAAGATATTCATATGAAATCTGTTTTTGATGAACTAGAGCTTGGAATGGAGAAGAACACAAGCTCTAAATTCTCACATGGATAAAAGCCAAATAAGAACCAACAAATATGATATGCAAGTATGCAAAGGTTTGAGCTCTCCACAAAGATGCGATCAAGTTACTCACTTGAGAGCCCATCTTGATAGTACGGTATCTATCCTATAACCCGGTCTCCGAACTAACAACATGAGACCGGTAAAATAGAAACCCTATCAAGATCATACCTTTGCCTTGCGCATTCCACTTGAGTTAGATGATGACGATCTTGACTCTCTCAAGTTCGAACACCTTTCTTGATCATGCTTGCTAGCACATGCTTGATGAACACTTCTCCAAATACTCCCCCATACCCCATTATGGGAGAGTCTCTCTTAGCTCCGTCTTCATGTATCCATTGCAAGCTTCAATCAAATGATATCTTCCGAGATGGATCATATTGAACTTGCACTTCATCTTCTTCTCTTGACATATATGATGGCTTGGAGATAAACATGAATGTTCCCTCAATTTTCTTTTCCAGGCCACACTTTACCATGTAAGATTCTAGAGTCTAACACATGAACTCCAATATTTTCCTATGGACAAGATCTACAAGAATATCGCAATGCAAACATTAGTCCATAAGGATTGTCATTAATTACCAAAACCACGCATGGGGGCAACATGCACTTTCAATCTCCCCCATTTTGGTAATTGATGACAATCCCTTTTACGAGGGTTTATATGATGAATTAAGCAACCATGCAACTCAAAAAGCAAGGATGCAAGGGAACAAAACCATGTTCCCTAAAACCCTCTAAATCTCTCCCCCATTGGCATCCATTGCCGAAATGGGTGAAAAATTAAGAAGGCCAATATAATAAGAGCTCCCCCATAATGTGTGCATTTCTCATGATACGAGTGAAATCAAATGCACATATCCAATGACGAATAGATGGTGGGAGATCAAACTATATTGAGGATCCAAAAATTGCAAAAGAATATCAAATAGAAAGATACTTCGACGAACGAAGCAAGCAATCAAAAGATCCAAAAAGTGTTCTCAAAATCAAGAGGAAACTCCCCAATGTACGTGCACAATAAGGATTTGTATTTCAATATAGTGTGCACAACATGGAATCCTCACTCCCTCCTAGATAATTTTGAACACAAACACGTGCAACAGAGCATAGATGATAAACGAAGCAACGCAACTTGCAACAAAACAAATGTTGAGCAACAGATCAAGGAGCAACAAATAGAGAAACTTCCTCAACCTAAAAGAGACGATGGGTATAATATAGAAAGACATATTTAGGATATGAAAGGACGTCTTTCAATATAAGAGGCACATAGTGCATATCATGTCTTTCCATACACACAACCCAAAGAAGATGTAGCAAATAGGTACACAAGCTTATTAAGATGCAAAAAGGGATATCAAAAGAAAAAACAAAGCTTGTGCCTTTTAGAAACCACCAAAGAATCAAAAGCAATAAAAGGTGGTCACTAAAGAATTGGAATACCAATTAAAGATGTAATTACTCTCATGTGTATAACTTTCTAAGTAGACACCAATCACGAAGATATAAGTCTACAAATAAACATGTAGACACAAAATAGGTACAAAGATATAGAACATGATATCCAAGAGGAAGTCATAAATACACCAATAAGATCTTTGCTTAAAAGCATAGCACAAAGCTCAATTTTATCTTAAAGGGATATACATGAACTTCCACCACACACTCATCATAGCATAAAAAATATCCACAAGGGATAAAGTGATAAATGGGATGCTCCGAGAAAGATAACAAGTATCGCAAAAGGCAAATGATTTTGAAAAATATCAATATTGCATGTGCGAGACATAGAGTAGAAAGTGCTAGATTAATATATTTGGGATTGGTGAATCACGAAAATGATTATATATATACCCCTTGATATGTAATCATCCTGGCTTGCCCACATTTACAATAAACTTATTTTGTAAGAACCAAATGAATTGCAACAAAAGAGATTCATGCCATGAAACAACCTACATAAGGTTGAAAGCTAGAAATG
Organism: Poa pratensis; assembly: GCA_947311845.1. Classification (NCBI taxonomy): domain Eukaryota; kingdom Viridiplantae; phylum Streptophyta; class Magnoliopsida; order Poales; family Poaceae; genus Poa; species Poa pratensis. The sequence goes on from CAMZMU010000090.1 coordinate 10,967,616, forward strand.
TATGCATGAGGTAGATACTTGTTACCGAGATAGCATTGTTGATGTAGAAGATAAGAGTTCATGATCATCCGAGCTTGGCTCCAATAAGCATATGGTGATAACACCTTCCTTGTAAATGAGACAAGTTTCCAATGCATCTCGAGTGTACCTAAAACAAGTACAACATGGTACCCAAATTCATTTGGTCCAAAGTAGTTAGAGCAACTACAATACATAGGACAAACTCCACATAAATATGTGCATATTGATATGAAATTGAATTTCATGCACATCTTAGCCATTTAGGATTTGATGGAGTTTATCCTATATATTGGATCAACAAAAGTAAGCATGCCATAAGATATACATATAATAAATATGCATGCACAAGACTTTAAGAACCAACGAGATACAACTTGGACAAAACACCAATTAAACCAAGAGAACACACAAGTGTGACAAGAAAAAATTGTCCAAATTATATCAAAGCCAAATCAACACATGATTTAAGATACCAATTTAAAAACATACCAAATGAAAATAGGTTCAAGGAATAAATCAAACCCTCTACACTTTTCATGATGGCACAAAGTACCAAGACGAAAAATGTTTGTCTTCCAAAGAGACATCATCGGGATAAAAACCAATTGAAAACAATAATGTTCAAAACATATAGGATAGCTCCCCCAAGATGTGTGCATTATTTATGATCTTGCATTTGAATACAAATGCACACAAAGGGGATCATCACTCACCATATATATTATACAAACACTAGTCATGTTCAAGAAAGAGCAATAAAATCCAATACCAATTTAAAGAATGGTGTTCTACTCAATGTAGGATAGCTTCCCAAGGATAGTGCATTATCTAGAAGTATGTCTTGAATGTAAATGCACAAGGATGGGATCATTGCTTTTCCTAACTCAAGAAAGCACAAAACAAATTTTGAGTAGAGCAACAAGATCCAAAAGATGAGAGACAAAAAACATTTAAGCAAATATGGAACTTGTTTGAGCAACATGCCACATAGGAATAATATTATTAACAATATCAATTCTAGGTGGCAAAACCTCACATGTTCACATTTTCTAGGCTTGTAATATGCACAAAGCTTATTACTCCCCCATAATGTGATAATCCATTTCTTTTAAACCAAGAGGCAAATAAACCAACTAGAGATAATTAATGGACATTATAGAATTTGAATTTCTCATGAGCATGACATACCACATAGAGAGAAGATAATATGATATATCATCACTAAGTGGTATTCCTCATGTACACACATTTTTAGGATTGTGAAGTGCACGAAGCATATCACTCTCCCAAAATGGGATAGTCCATTAATCTCTCAAAGAGAGCCAACAAGATAAATATCAAATAAAAGCAATAAGGCTCAAAACAAGTAAATGGTGTGCAAACCAACATACACATACTTGATTTCTCAAGATAAGTAAGTAGAGAGCACAACACATACAAACACTAGCAAGGTACAAAACCAAACACATGCAAGGGTGCAAGCAACTTTCAATGTATATATGATATAAACAAAGTTACCGCAAGGAGGAACATTGGATATGAGATAGAACAATATAATCCAAATGACTTGGCTTGAGAGAATATAATTGATGAAGATCCCTTAATTCTTCATGATGTAGCCAAGTCTCCAATGCCCTCCAACAACACCTATTGATCAAGTTTTAGCTTGTTGGTCCCCAACCAAGTTGGGTCCTAAGAGGTTAGTCACAATAGGCTTGGCAACCCAAATGGTTCTTTTCTTGACACCACTTTGAGTACCAACAATTTGGCAAACACATTGCCAACCTTATCCTTCCGAAGAGAATAAACATCATCAATTATAATGGGTTGGATAAGGTACCATTAGTGCATGAAGAAGCAAAGTGGCCCTTCTCACGGCATATGTAGCAACATTTGCTTCCTCCTTTCTTCTTAGTTGGAATCTCGACTTGAGGAGGGGTAGCTTGATTCTTCTTGGGAAGAGACCGTTCTTCAAACTTGAGGCTTCTTCCCTTGTTGCTTCTCACTAAGAGGCTTCTTCTTCAAAGGGCAAGATCTAACATGGTGCCCTTCAACTTTGCACTTGAAGCAAACAATCTTGGCCGAATCTTTGACTTGTTCTTGGCCCTTTTTTTCTTGTTAGACTTGGACTTGTTCTTGATATTGGAGTTGAATCCAAGTCCACTCTTGTCATTGGGGCGTCTTTGAACACTCAACATATTGTAAGTGTAGAATCCCAACATGACGCTTTTCCAAGTCTTTCTTCAAAGAAGTGACTTGGGCCTTGAGCTCTTTTAATTCCTCTACATGGTTAGTATCAACACAAATACTAGAGGAAGTAGATGCTTCATTGTTAGAGCAACAAGGCATAGAAAGTAATTCATCACAAGATTTAGCAATAGTATGTGATGTAGAATTACTAGGACTAGCACAAGGCAATATAGCATTTTTAGTAGAAGTTGTGCCTTTGTCCACATGAGGCTCACAAGATGTTACCTTTGTAGTGATAGCCTCATGAGCTAACTTTAGCCTAGCATGGGATGCTAGAAGATCCTCATTAGAGCTAGAGAGCTTTTCATGACTTTCTTCCAATTTCCCATACTTGCTAGTTAGCAACTCAAGTTGAGCCCTTAGCTCAACATTCTCCTTCAAAATAGATGCTTCACATGAAGTGGAGTTAGTAGCACAAGCATCATTACATTAGAAATGGAAGAAGACAACTTGGCAAGCTCATCATTCAACCTAGCATTTTCCTCAATAATATTAGCATGATTACAAGAGGAAGTAGAGGAGCTAGGCACATCATTTTTAGATAGTTGAGTTTGGAGTTGATCACGAGACTTGATAAGGAGAGAGTGTTCATTCTCCAAGGCCTTGTGAGCTTGGTGAGCTTTTCTAGCTCCTCGGTTAGTCTTTCATGAGCAACACCAAATTCAACCTTTTCTTTCTTATAAAGCTTATATTTCGCAATAGCATGGTCACGTTCTTAATGATTTTAGAAACAATGTTATTTTGTGACTCCTCAATATTATCGAGTTTCTCTTCAAGAGAAACTCGAAGCTCATGCTCTTCATCAAGAGTGACGGTGAGAGAAGCAATTTCATTAGCATATTCTCTTTCAAGTCTCCCCTTTTCTTCAATGACTTCACAACTCTTAATAGCATAAGTCAAAATTTCACATAAAGGGGAGATAGATTTACTACCTTTAGGGAGAGCACAAAATACCATCTCACCCTTCTTTTTAAGGAGTCGGCATCATTAAATTGTAAACCATAATAATCCTCATCCTCATCATCACAAGTAGTAGAGGGTTCCAAAGGAGAGATCCCTTTGAATCCTTAGCCATAAGGCAAAAGTGAGTAATGGACGATGATGATGAAGAATTACTTGAAGCACCATTGAGGTCCATGTCTTGTTCCAACAAATGTTGTGATTCCTCTACATTGTTAGCCACACACAAAATAGAGGATATGGAATATTGTTTTCATGACAACAAGACATATGAAGCATATCATCATGAGATTTAGTTAAACAACTATACATGATATGCAAGGACTATCAACACTAGCATGTAAGACATTTGAGGTGCTAGAAATGTTTAAGTCCAAAGATAGAACATTGCAATGAGATAGAGATGACGTATAGTCAATAGTGGATTCAATATCAACAATGCAATTTCTATCACCACTCACCATGACATTACCACAAGTTGGTGAAGTGAAAGAATAAGTGAGCTCATCACGGCCGGAGGTGGAGGGACAACAATCATCCTCAATAATGTTGGACACTTCATATTTATCTTGAAGCTTGGTCCAAATCTCATGAGCGTTCCGGAAAGGCATGATTGAAGCAAGAACTACATCGCTCAAAACACATATAAGGCCATTAGATACTAGAGTATCGAGATGTGAGTTTTCCTCATCCTCTATAGATAATTCTTGGAATCCATTGGAGGAGAAAAACCCATATCTACAATACTCTTTATATAATTTGGACCCATGGCCCTAAAAAGATTAAGCATGCGAATCTTCCAAACATCATAATTAGTGCCATCGAATATAAAAGTGGGATCGTGCACTAATTTTCTAAACGACATCTTTACTCTCTAGGCGGTAAAGCCCAATAAAGAGAGCCCAGGCTCTGATACCAATTGAAAGGACAAGGATGTCACCGAGAGGGGGGGGGGTGAATAGGCGATAAAAACTTTTCCGGTTTAGGCTTGATAAATGCGGAATAAAACTAGGTGTTTTAATTTAACAAGCATACAACCTAAATATACTAGGTCACCTATGTGCACCAACAACTTATGCTAAGCAAGACAAGTAACAAGGTGATAGCAAGATATAGACTTCAAGCACGAAGGCTATCACAATGTAAAGTGCATAAGTAAAGAGCTCGGGTATAGAAATAACCGAGGCACGCGGAGACGATGATGTATTCCCGAGTTCCTCCTTTTTAGGGGAGTACGTCTCGTTGGAGGGGTGTGAGTTTCAAACTCAAGACGCCACAAAAGCCTCACCCTATTCTCCGATGAACCTCGCCCAAAAGCTCGGTTCACCTTCCACTATTGATTTCCTTTTGGGCGGAAATCGAGTCCCTTACAACAATCTTGAGGCACAACCCACAAAAGGATTGGGAGCTCCCAAGTGACCACAAAAGGTCCCAACAAGTCACAAAAGGCCTTGACCACAAAAGGTCACAACAACACCGTCTAGGGTCCAACGACCCAAGAGTAACAAGGTCACGAACTTTCAATTCCACAAATCCTCATGGAGAGAGCAAACCGATGCAACAAAATGCAATGGTAAGAACACAAGAAGTGCTTAAGTCCTTCACTCTCAAATTCCAACAAAGCAACAAATGCTTATGGGGGAATAAGAGAGGAAGAACAATGGAGGAGAAACACCAAGAACTCCAAGATCAAGATCTACTACGTTCCCCTCACTTAGAGGAGAGATGGATTGGTGAAAATGTAGATCTAGATCTCCTCTCACTTTTCCCTCCCACGAAAATAGCCCCTCCCACGAAAATAGCCGTTGCAGCCACACTTAGGCCGGAACTTCCGGTTCCAGGGCCAGAACTTCCGTCCCAGAACTTCCGGACCCCAGAAACAGCTAAAAAGCGGTACTGGACTTGGGCCTGAACTTTTGTCGGAACTATTGGGCCGGAACTTCCGTCCCAGAACTTCCGGACCCCAGAAAAACGACTAAAAAGCGGTACTGGACTTGGGCCGGAACTTTTGCCGGAACTTCTGGGGGCTGGAATTTCCGGCCTAAAATCCGGAAATTCTGCCCCTCAGAAAACTGCAGGAACACCAATACGAAAACGGCAATAAGTTTTGCATCCGGACTCCGTTTTTGATGTTCTTGGTCTCGTTGGAATCACCACAACGAGCACGACAAGATTATGCAAAGAAACATCATAGTCCAAAGATGGAGGATAAAACCAAATATAGAAAGGTAAAACCTCTCTAGAAAAGAACGACCGGTAAAACCTCCAACATAAAAAACGCAACAAGATATTCATATAAAATCCGTTTTTGATGAACTAGAGCTTGGAATGGAGAAGAACACAAGCTATAAATTCTCACATGGATAAAAGCCAAATAAGAACCAAGAAATATGATATGCAAGTATGCAAAGGTTTGAGCTCTGCACAAAGATGCGATCAAGTTACTCACTTGAGAGCCCTTCTTGATAGTACGGTATCTATCCTATAACCCGGTCTCCGAACTAACAACATGAGACCGGTAAAATAGAAACCCTATCAAGATCATACCTTTGCCTTACGCATTCCCCTTGAGTTAGATGATGACGATCTTGACTCTCTCAAATTGAAACACATTTCTTGATCATGCTTGCTAGCACATGCTTGATTAAGACTTTTTCAAATACTCCCCCATACCCCATTATGTGAGAGTCTCACTTAGTTCCGTCTTCATGTATCCATTGCAAGGTTCAATCAAATGATATCTTCCGAGATGGATCATATTGAACTTGCACTTCATTTTTTTCTCTTGACATATATGATGGCTTGGAGATAAACATGAATGTTCTCTCAATCTTTTTTTCCAAGCCACACTTTACCATGTAAGATTCTAGAGTCCAACACATGAACTCCAATATTTTCCTATGGACAAGATCTACAAGAATATCTCAATGCAAATATTAGTCCATAAGGAATGTCATTAATTACCAAAACCACGCATGGGGGCAACATGCACTTTCAAAAGGGTCGGCCCGACACGAGACGGCTACGGCCAGCCAAGCGTGCTTTTTGGCCTTCAGGGTCACCAAAGGATCAAGGGAAGTTGCTTCAGTGAGTTCAACTTCTTTAGGCATGCACTTCTTATTTTCTTGTGCGAGCGGCTTAGATGAGTTTCTTCTTATAATTTTCTCTCACTCCTATTATTTTTGTAGTATGAGAGACTAAAATATGTACTCCCTCCGGTCCAGATTAAGTGTCGTAGGAATATAACTAGCTAGGCATGTTTCAACGCTAAACCTCCGACACTATTTTTGGATCGAAGGGAGTATTGTTTTTGAATTTCAGAATTTAGAGTGGGTCTCATGCGCACATAGTAGACAGCCTATGTGGGCGAAAATCCCAACATTATCTTTAGGCGTCCTTTGGCACTAACGAGTAACGACACGAGCAAACACCGGAGTTCTATGGCAGCCCAGAGATATACTTGAACTCAGGGACCAATAGAGACTTCTCGAACACTTCGTTAGGCTTAGTTGCCTACTCCTGCAATTTTAGGTGACCGATATTTCAGAAAATTCAAGCAAATGGTAGTCGACAAAAATGTTCTTCTGTACACCGGTCGAAGTTGCATATCCGGCGCCATGTGAACATAAGACTAGTCGAAGATGTAAACAAAGGAATGTCCCAATCTGCCATCCTCTATCCAAACCTTAGGCAAGAGGCAAGAGCAAGGTGCATGTGAAAGACAGAGACTCGCCGGAATGACTATTACCAGCCAGTCAGCCACCAAGCATTTCCGTCAGATATTTTTGCCACAATTGGGCAGATAAGGAACACAAGGAACACACGACCGTTAAGTAGCCACAAGCACTCATAAGTCCCCACAACCTCCGGCCGGGTTAACATGACTGCCTCGGCAAGACGCGTGGTCTTGGCATACTACTACTGTCTGCTGCTTCACACCATGGCGTCTGCAGGAGACGTGTTCGACCTTGGACGCCACGGCACCAGCCTTGCCCAGGTCGAGGCGGCCCAGACCACGAAGTGCTCTCCAGCCAGTGTAGTCGGCGGCCCACCGTCTCCGCTTCTGATAGCCGCACCGCGCGACGCAGGGGAATACCCGGTGGTGGTGTTCTTGCACGGCTACCTCTGCAACAACTACTTCTACTCCCAGCTGCTCCAGCATGTGGCCTCCCATGGCTTCATCGTCATCGGTCCTCAGGTAACTTAACCAGGTCTCATCATGCTTTTGAACTTCTTCTCAAGACAAGATGATTGAACTTGCGCGGCTCCAATTGCAGCTGTACACTTTATCCGGGCCCGACACCACTCAAGAGATAAACTCAGCGGCCGCCGTCGTCGACTGGCTCGCCGACGGCCTCTCCTCCACGCTTCCACTCAACGTTCGGCCGAACCTTACTGCGGTCAGTTAACCCAAACACCATTCTCGAAAAAATCACTGGATACAGACAAACTATTAACAATGACATCGATCATCAGGTGTCCATCTCCGGGCACAGCCGCGGCGGCAAGGTGGCATTCGCGCTCGCGCTGGGTCACGCCAAAACCTCCCTGCCTCTCGCGGCGCTCATCGCCGTCGACCCCGTGGACGGCACGGGCCTCGGCAAGCAGACGCCCCCGCCCATCCTCGCCTACAAAGAAAACTCGCTGCGCGTCCCGGCGCCGGTCATGGTCATCGGCACCGGCCTCGGCGACTTACCCCGCAACGCTCTGTTCCCGCCGTGCGCGCCACTGGGCGTGAGCCACGCGGCGTTCTACGACGAGTGCCCAGCGCCGGCGTGCCACCTCGTGGCCAGGGACTACGGGCACACAGACATGATGGACGACGTGACGAGGGGCGCCAAGGGCCTGGCCACGCGCGCTCTGTGCAAGAGCGGTGGTGCCAGGGCGCCCATGAGGCGATTCGTCGGTGGCGCCATGGTGGCGTTCCTGAAGAATTGGGTGGAGGGGCGGCCAGAGTGGCTGGACGGTATCAGGGAGCGGCCGGAGGTTTCGCCCGTCGTGCTATCCGCCGTTGAGTTTCGGGATGAATAACGGACTACAATCCATGGTTTTATGTTGCCTGATATGGTTTAGTGGACAGTGACGAGACGACTAATATTAGGATAAACTGGTGGGATTTTTCCATGTTAATACTATATCAGTTTCGCTATTCCTAACTCGACCGAGAATTAAGTTAGAGTTCACTCAACTTTAATCCCATAAGATTTGCATCGTAATACAATTAAAACATTCTCGCTTGCACACGTAATTGGATGGGATCATCTGAACGAGAGTTAGCTTAATTCTCACTCGAGTGACATCTAGTCGGACAGTGTAAGATCTTACCGTAAACAGATCGATAGTTTTAAGGACGCTACTAGTAATCAGCCAGCTTAATTGGTATGACACTGGCGGCATGGCTAAGAAGCTTGAACTCTACGACGGTGAACATTGGGCACGATGCATCCTTTCACAGCCTCATGAGATTTCGGCCTCAGCAACGTCTTGTTTAGAGCTAAAATTAAAATTTGAAATTCACGAGTTAAACGAGTAGTTCGGAACTCGACACGAATTGGCTCGAACTCGTTGATAAACAAGCCAAGCCGAGTTTTTCGCAATAAACGAGCCGAGTTTAGCAAGTACTCATTTAGCTCGCATAACTCGGTAAAAAAAAAGTCGTTATCTGTATCCTTGTCTTTGTGAACAAATTTCCTGATTATTATAATTTAACGACTACATATTAGTTGATGTTGTCATATTATAATTGATTGCAGTGATAATATATTATTATAATTTAACGACTACATTACCTTAATATATTAAGGACGCCCGAATCCGCGGCCTGAGAGCGATCTGGCTACAGTGTTGAACAGTACCCGCAGCGCACTGCAGCAGCTGCAGTGCGTTTTGGATTTATTTATTTTTTTGCAAAAAATAACCCCACGTTTTCCAAAAATTGTACACACGAAATACCGCTACAGTGTCGAACAGTACCGCATCGCACTGTAGCAGTTGCAGTGCGTTTTTCTTTTTTCTTTTTTTTGCAAAAAATAACCCCACGTTTTCCAAAAATTGTATACATGAAATATATGCGCATCGACGAATAGGTTCCGAGTTTCGTTCACTCCAGCTCCTTAATTTGTGATCTAAATTTGCAAAAACATTTGACGAATTTTGTTAAATTAGTCATGCTCAGCCACCCGTTCGAATTTTCCTTTCACGAGTAGATGCATATCACCCTTCCAAACAAATTTCATATTTTAGCCTCTTTATTTTGACCGGTTCCGAGTTTCGTTCACTCTAGCTCCTTAATTTGTGATCTAAATTTGCAAGAACATTGGACGAATTTTGTCAAATTCGTCGCGCTCAGTCATCCGTTTGAATTTTTCTTTCACGAGTAGATGCATATCACCCTTCCAAACAAATTTCATGTTTTAGTCTTTTTATTTTGATGGACATATAGATGTGCATTTCTACCGTGCTCGCCGTTTTTCGCAGTAAAGCCCTCGCGTTTTCCAAAAATCATAAATCGGCCCTTCAGAATAAAACTTTTTGCATCAAAAGTCCCCGCGCGCCGCTTTTCGTGGAAAAGTCCTCGCGTTTCCTACAAAATGTGAATCGGCCACCCGGAATAAAATCATGCGGTTCTTTTGCACAAAGGTCGTTGCGTTCTTCAGATATTACAAACTAATTTCATTTCATATTGGACCTAATGACACGCATTTTTTTAAAACGCTCCTTACCTTTCCAACAGTTTAGAAGTTTCTACTTTTTTCTCTCCACTCATAAATCACAATTTTCATCAATTTTTCTTTTCCATAAGAATGATAGAACATTCAACAAAATATGCATTAACAGTACATTCAAAAAATCACAATAATCTCAAAACCAATAAAGATTCAACAAAGTTGGACGAAATATCCATTGTGTACAAAAGTGAAACTAAGAAATTTTCAAATTTAAGAAATTATCAAACTTCCAAACTTTTCACAGAAATTAAAAAATGTTCATTTTGTTCAACAATTGTTGGATTAGTTTTCCAAATAATTTTTCTTCCCAGAAAATATTCAACAATTTTTATTGGTTTAAAATAGTTTCCGTACAAGATTTGTTGGAGATTTTTACAATAAATATTTCCCAAAGAAAATATTCAACAATACGAAAATTAAAAATGTCACCACTCTTTCTCACTAAGGCCGAGGCATGCCGCCGCGCCGAAATTACCTAGTAGTATTACTTAATGTTGTCATATTATAATTGATTGTAGTGATAATTGTTCCAAATAATTAGAAAAACTTATACAAAAGCTATAATAATGCATGTTAATAATTGGGACTGTCTAAAAAATAGTCAGCTGTTTTTGATTTCGCGCACAGCCACTTTTTTGGACCAATTACAAGTTCGTACGTGTATGTTTAGTCCCGACGTACAGCTAGCTCGTGCGGTCCCGAATTTTTCCGCTGGCTCGTGTTTCTGTTTCGTCCTCCATTCTGGACCCAGCGTTTGTTCTGGGTTTGCGTCTCGTGTTCTTTTTTGGCCTGCCAAAAAGCCCAAGAAATGGGCTTCTTCCCGTTAGTCCTTCCACTAAGACAGAACAGAAAATATAAAATAAGACAATGCGTCGACGAATAGGTTTCATTCCCGTGATCGGTTCCGAGTTTCGTTCACTCTAGCTCCTTAATTTGTGATCTAAATTTGCAAAAACATTCGACGAATTTTGTTAAATTGGTCGTGCTCAGCCACCCGTTTGAATTTTCCTTTCACGAGTGGATGCATATCACCCTTCCAAACAACTTTCATGTTTTAGCCTTTTTATTTTGACCGGTTCCGAGTTTCGTTCACTCTACCTCCTTAATTTGTGATCTAAATTTGCAAGAACATTCGACGAATTTTGTCAAATTCGTCGCGCTCAGCCATCCGTTTGAATTTTTCTTTCACGAGTAGATGCATATCACTCTTCCAAACAAATTTCATGTTTTAGCCTTTTTATTTTGACGGACATATAGATGTGCACTTCTAAGGTGCTCGCCGTTTTTCACAGTAAAGCCCTCTCGTTTTCCAAAAATCATAAATCGACCCTCCGGAATAAAACTTTTTGCATCAAAAGTCCCCGCGCGCCGCTTTTCGTGGAAAAGTCCTCGCGTTTCCTACAAAATATGAATCGGCCACACGGAATAAAACCATGCGGTTCTTTTGCACAAAGGTCGTTGCGTTCTCCAGATATTACAAACTAATTTCATTTCATATTGGACCTAATGACACGCATTTTTTAAAAACGACTCCATACCTTTCCAACATTTTAGAAGTTTCTACTTTTTTCTCTCTACTCATAAATCACAATTTTCATCAATTTTCTTTTCCATAAAAATGATAGAACATTCAACAAAATATGCATTAACAGTACATTCAAAAAATCACAATAATCTCAAAACCAATAAAGATTCAACAAAGTTGGACCAAATATCCATTGTGTACAAAAGTGAAACTAAGAAATTTTCAAATTTAAGAAATTACCAAACTTCCAAACTTTCCACAGAAACTAAGAAATGTTCATTTTGTTCAAGAATTGTTGGATTAGTTTTCTAAATAATTTTTCTTGCAGAAAATTAAATAATTTTTATTGGTTTAAAATAGTTTCCGTACAAGATTTGTTGGAGATTTTTACAATAAATATTTTCCCAAAGAAAATATTCAACAATACGAAAATTAAAAATGTCACCACTCTTTCTCACTAAGGCCGAAGCGTGCCGCCGCGCCGAAATTACCTAGTATTACTTAATGTTGTCATATTATAATTGATTGTAGTGATAATTGTTCCAAATAATTAGAAAAAATTATATAAAAGCTATTATAATGCATGTTAATAATTGGGACTGTCTAAAAAACAGTCAGCTGTTTTTGATTTCACGCACAGTCACTTTTTTTGACCAATTACAAGTTCGTATGTGTATGTTTAGTCCCGACGTACAGCTAGCTCGTGCGGTCCCGAATTTTTCCGCTGGCTCGTGTTTCTGTTTCGTCCTCCATTCTGGACCCGGCGTTTGTTCTAGGTTTGGGTCTCGTGTTCTTTTTTGGCCTGCCAAAAAGCCCAAGAAATGGGCTTCTTCCCGTTAGTCCTCCCACTAAGACAGAACAGAAAATATAAAATAAGACATGAAATGATCAATGAACAAGTAATATGATAGCACTAACATATAAGATTTGTTCTTACCAGGTAGTAGCAGTGCGTCGGTGCTACCAAACAAGAGAAGTACGGGGACACGGAAGAAAAAATCAGCAGATCAATCTCTATCATGTGTTCAGTTGCAGCAGGATACTACCGACAAAGAAGTCGCCATGGCGGAAGATCCTACAAAAAAGACTGATGGAGGTGAGTGGAAAAAATTAGACTTCTTCTTTTTTATTAGTACAGAGAAATTGAAAATAAGACACGTAATCAAAATGAACAAAAAAATATGACAATACTATTTTTCAAAAAATTCTTTCGTACCAGGTACACAAAACAGTAGCAGTTCATCTGTGGTGGCAAAGAAGAGAAGTACGGGGACAGGGAGATGGAAGAAAAAGACTACAGATTCATCTACGTCGGGTCTTTTGCAGCAGGATGCCACCGACAAAGAAAACACCATACGAGAAGAATATCCAAGGAAAAAGTGTCGAACAAGCCAAGAGAGAAACTCAACAAAGTCCCTGGAATGAAATTAGAAGGAGGAAAAATTCATCAAGAAAAAAGATATTTATTACTCAAAAAATGTTTGAGAAAGATTCAGTTGGATTACCATTTTCCCATAGTAAGCTCTATATTTATCCTTGTCTACCTATTTATTTTGTAACATAGAGATAGGAAAATGACACTCCTCCTCTCAAGAAAAACAGTGTTCGAGAAAATGAAGATTAACGTGATCCTCCTCCTTTATCCGGGCTTGGAACCGGCTGTCCAACTCAAGTATGTCTTGAGTAAAAATAGGGCAGGCGGAGTTACCCACGAAAAAACTCCCTGAAAAACTAAATCAAAAAGAAAAGATAACCAAAATTCTGGTCTGAAAAACAAAGAGAAGTAGCAAGAAAAATAGAATTAAGAAACGCAAGACAAGTGCAAAAGACCAAGACGAAGGAGAAGGCAACAACAACCAAAATTCAATACAAATACAAATAGAAGTAGCAAACAAAGAGAATGAAGAAACGTAAGAGAAGTGGAAAGACTAAGAAGAAAGAGAAGGCGACGACAACCAAAATTCAGTTGAGAAATACAAATAGAAGTACCAAACAAAGAGAATGAAGAAACACAAGAGAAGAGGAATGACTAAGGAAGAAAGAGAAGGACACAAACATAAATTCAGATTACACATTTCAGACAAAAGGACAGAAGGGAAAGACTAACATAATTTCAGATGACACATTTCAGAGACAAACATTCAAGAGGCACTAAAACAGGCAAATATCAGATGACACAAACATAAATTCAGATGACACATTTCAGATGAATTCAGAGAGGCAATAAAAGAGGCAGACGACACAATTCAGACACATTTCAGATGAATTCAGAGAGGCAATAAAATAGGCAGATCACACAATTTAGAGGCATACAAAAATCAAAGGCATATAAATCAATTCAGAGGCATAGAAATTCAGAGGCATATCTTTCATAAGCATATGAAAAAGGCATATAAATCAATTCAGAGGCATATAAATTCAGAGGCATTACTCAAAACAAATTACAGACTGTTACTGACAGACTTAATTTAAAGTTCTACTGTTACTGGATCTTGCATTACAACTTACTACTAATCAACCTGCTCTCTCATTCTTACTTTTTTACATGTCTATTGGATCTTGCATTACATACGGGAAAGGTGTCGCGGCAACGAATGCTCATGAAAAAAAATAAAAAACGACATGCAAAGTGGAGAAAGGAGGTGACCAGTAGTCATGTGATATCAGAAAATACACCCAAGTTCATACCAAAAAAACATGATAGCATTTGCACACACAGGTGCATACTGCTCAAAAAATATAAAGCAGCAGCACCAACATTTGCTTGCCATACATCCCCCTCTACTGCATTCACCCCACACAGAATTAACGGACATACAACAATGTTAAAACAACAAGGATGATGTAGCACTAGCATAGATGCACATACCCTATTGAAACACTGCAGATGAAATGTGTAGACGGCAGGTGACCGAGGCTATCAAGCAGTAATACGGATGATCATATCCTATTTATACACTGCCGGTCAGATAAGCAGCTGTCATGCAAGGGGAGGCCACACCACATGAGTAATTTCCCATTAAAAAAGTACTTGTACAAGCAGCTGACTAGCATTCAGAATTGCACATGGACAAACACCGCAACAAACAACAGAGTGCGCACTCATTTAGTAGTGTAGTTGAATGTAGACAGAACAGCAACACGCAGGTAGAGTAATAAAATCCTAACACCAGGTGCTGCCTAGCATTCAGGATTCCATACGGGCACCGCATCCACCGATCATCTTCAGAACTCCTAACAGACACGCGAGCAGCACTGCCACCATATCCAAAAAAAGACCGTACAGTACAATGACGAACCACAACATCCCCTACCTGCATCCCAATGTGAACCTCTAGTGCTGAACATGAACAGATCAAGTTTGGTTTACTCGTTTTTAAGCCAGGTTCGAACCATTTTCAAAAAATCGGAACCAATTTTCGGTTCGGAATCATTTTCAAAAAGGAACTATTTTCTAAAAATCGGAACCATTTTTTTTCCTTCGGAACCATTTTTTCGGTTCGGAACCATTTTAAAAAAGGAACCATTTTCAAAAAATCGGAACCATTTTCGAAAAATCGAAACCATTTTTTCGGGTTGGAACCATTTTTAAAAATCAGAACCATTTTCAAAAATCGGAACCATTTTTTCGGTTCGGAACCATTTTAAAAAAAGGAACCATTTTCAAAAAATCGGAACCATTTTTTCGGTTTGGAACCATTTGAAAAAATCGGAACCATTTTTTCGGTTCGGAATCATTTTCAAAAAGGAACCATTTTCGAAAAAATTGGAACCATTTTTTCGGTTTGGAACCATTTTCAAAAAGGAACCATTTTCAAAAAGGAACCATTTTTTCGGTTCGGAACCATTTTCAAAAAGGAACCATTTTCGAAAAAATCGGAACCATTTTTTCGGTTTGGAACCACTTTCAAAAAATCGGAACCATTTTCAAAAAGGAACCATTTTAAAAAAGGAACCATTTTTTTCGTTTTGGAACCATTTTCAAAAATCGGAACCATTTTTTCGGTTCGGAACCATTTTCGAAAAAAACGAAAAAGAAAAAGAAAAGAGACGAAAAAGAAATTCGAAAAAAACGAAAAAGAAAAAGAAAAAAAGAGACGATTTTAAAATTTGGGACCATTTTCAAAATTTGGGACCATTTTTAAATTTGGGACCATTTTCAAAATTTGGAACCATTTTAAATTCGGAACAATTTTTTTAAAATTGGAACCATTTTCATAATGGAAACATTTTTTAATTTTGAACCATTTCAAAAAATGGAGCGATTTTAAAAAATGAACAATTTTTATATTTGGAACCATTTTCAAAAAATGAACAATTTCCAAAAAATGAACAATTTTCAAAATGAAGATGTAGTGAAAATGGGAGCTGAGCAGGTTTCTGTAGTGAAAATAAAATAGAAAAATGAACCATTTTTTCGGTTTATAATCCCAGACATGGACCTAATTAAAATGAATATATTCGCTTCAATTATGAAGCTGGTGATTTCTCTTTAGATCTTTTATTTCTGCCGCTTAACCTGAACTGAATCATGAACCACAAAAAAAATTGTGACTACGAAGTGTTAGAATTTAAGAAACTACTACAGGCATGGAACATAGATTATTTTAACTTACTAATTCCTCCATTGTTTTCCTTTTCAGTAGAATCAGCGAATCAGATGTGGTGCCTGTTATTCGAAAGGAAAATAAGATTTTGATTGTTCTAGATGGGTAGAAACTTAAATTCACTCAAACAGAAACATAGATCCCAAATTCATGATCCGTTTCAAAAACAAATCATCCGTGAAACATAGATAGAAATTTAAGCCAAGGCAATACGTTACATACAGTTCTGTCCACGGAACATATAACAATGCAAGATGCATTTTTCCAAGCCAGCAAATAGGCACAATTTTATACAAGTACAGAGAATCAGTAGTAGATCCAACTTTTCTACCGTAGTATCTTTCAGCATATTCACTCAACCATTTGGGCACACACTGACGCCAAAACAAAAAACAATGTAGAGTAATACTAGTAGCATGGAGAGCAGATGCGGGGCACGTGCAGTGTAAGACGGTCGTGGCTGAGCACTGAACAGAGCTCACATCAATCACATAAGCAGCAGCAGCTTCAGGAAGACAGCATCAGGGTGCTGAAGCACTGGCCATTGAAGAAGCACCTCCAACGTGTGATCTTCATCCGGAATCTCCCACGTCTCTGGATGCCTCGGTTTCCATTTCCTTGGTTACTTTTGTTCAACACACTGACAGGATCACTCCTTGTTCATATATGTATATATATGGACCGCACTTACAGTTCTGAAAAAAAAGATAAGGAAAAAGGTTGAACCTAGGACTTACATTCTTTGCAAGAAAGTGTTTAGCAAGTGGA
The DNA here is from genome assembly GCA_947311845.1 of Poa pratensis. NCBI lineage: Eukaryota > Viridiplantae > Streptophyta > Magnoliopsida > Poales > Poaceae > Poa > Poa pratensis. The sequence continues at coordinate 10,984,475 of CAMZMU010000090.1, forward strand.
GTTTGGAGCTCATTAAAACTGTTTACAACTAACTGGCATGAAATGCTTTCTCGAATTGCCTGCACATCAGCCATAGAAAAAAAATCGAGTGGAAGAAGAATTACAGAGCATGTCGACTTGAAAAAAAAATTTATATTAACAATGATGAGGTTGAACTTAATTAAAATTAAAATACCAGAATTTAAGAGGAGACTTACATTTGAGAAGGGATGGACTTCAATACCATTGTACCATCTAATGTACTGCATCACAAAGACCCCAGAATCATCAAGTGATTTGGCATACGCATCATATTGTCCATGTTTGCGGCTGGTTATATATACCTCTCTGAATGGGGTTAAATTGATCAACAAACCTTCACATACCTCAGAGATGAGAACCTCCTAGTAGTAGTACATTAGTAGTAATCCCATGCAAGGGGACATAAAAGTGTGTGAAAAAACAATTATGCAAATCAGATGCTCCTAGAAGTACAAGATTAGTGGTACATGATGCTAAAACATAGAGTAGTAAAAATTACAACAGACTAAATGCCATCACAGAAGAAGCATATGAAAAATACCCACACAAAATCAGGGAAAATAGTTCAATTACAGGTGATTAGAGACCAGCAACTTCACGGGTGTTCCTCTCAGTAATTGTTCCATGAAATCGAAGCATCAATTGGTATAGATTTCGTTGAGACTACCCCTAGGGTTAACAAATGCTACGGGACGAGACGAATTCGAACTACCTGCCATCCACCCCATGAATGACGCAAAAGTTTGATAGGGATTTCAGTGAGAAACAAGTCCAGATGCTGACTACGGATCGAGCGAAACACGAGCATGGATCGAGCTACAAGAAAAGGTATTCAGGGGTCGCGGGAGCGAAGAAAAACAACAAACCTGGATCCTCCATGGACGGCGGCAGCACAATATGAACCCTAGCGAACCGCCCCGTCGAAGAAGCAGCCGGAAATCTCGCCGGCGGAGAGGAAAATCAGGCTCGCCCTTGCCGCCTCGATCTCTCCGGGGAATAGAAGAAGCTACGCCACTAGAGAACGACACTGGAGAAACAGAAAGAGAAGTAGGCCCGTCGAAGAAGCAGCCGGAAATCTCGCCGGCGAAGAGGAAAATCAGGCTCGCCCTCGCCGCCTCGATCTCTCCAGGGAACAGAAGCAGAGGCGGGTGGAGGCGAGGTCGAGCAGAGGCTCGAGGAGAGTCCGAGGTCGTCGTGGGAGACAGCAGAGGCGGCGGTAATGGAGAGATGGCGGAGGAGGTTGAGCAGCGCCGGCGGCCAAGCTAGGGTTAGCCGCAGGGCCGGGCGCGGAGGCGAATCGACTGGGAGGAGGTGCGGAATCGGTGGGGAGGAGAAGAGCAGAGCAGCGCCAGAGGGAAGCGGCGTCGGAGCCGGCCGGAAGCGATCAGGGCAGCCGGGGCGGCGGCGCATCGCCAGACGGGAACGAGAGAGCCGGAAACGAAGCAGCGAAGCAGCGAAGGAGAAGCAGAAGGAAAAAAGGCCGGCCCAAAAACGCTTCGCGAAGAAGCTCCTTCAGGCGGCGCTACGTTTTAGCGCCGCTAACGGGCGGCATTTAGGATCTGCGCGTTGATAGGTAGGCGCTCCCGAAAATAACCCCCTACCCCACACAGGCCCACACAGATCCGGATAACAAAAGAAATTCAAAAAAGCGGGTCAAACAAGCACAGGCTCATATCTAGAAGAAACCCACAAAAAAGCCCATGCCCCGCATACCTGGGCTGAGTTGTCACCTTCCGTCACGCGTCGCGACCACAGCTAGGCGAGACGAGCCACGCGAATCTCAAAGGCACAACCGAACGGACCAAAAAACGTGTGTGACCGAAATGAAAATATGGATGCAGCTGGGATGGGACTTCCCGTCAATCCCGCCTCCCATCCCACCGTTAATATCCCACTAATCCCACTATTAATATCCAGTTATCACGTACGGGATAAAAGGGAGTAGCCCAATTAACCCATGGTCAACCCCATGTATCCCACCTGACGGTTGCATAGCTGAGCGAGATCGTCCCCAATCTCACATTGTGAGCTCGACGGCCAGCTCCCTGCCGCGGCGGGCCTCCCCAGCGCCGCGCCGCCGGCCTCTCCCTCCTTCTAGATTCTCTCGCCCCGGCGGCCAGCTCCCTGCACCCGAGCTCGCCTCCGGCTGTTCTCCATCGTCTGCTCTCCATCGCCCCTACAGGCAGAGGCGCTCGCCGGCCGCCTCCGCTTGCTCGCAATAGCAGGAGCAGCAGCAGGTCGCGGCTCCCCTCCCCGTTTCACCGGCGGCCTCTTGATGCGCCACGCGACCTTCGTTCAAGCACGCGTATCCAGAGCGTGTAGGCTCCGTTCGAGCACGCGTTTCCCTGGCCGCTCGTGCAATCCCGGGCAGCTGCAGCTCGCACGAGCGCAGCCGGCAGAAACTCGCGGCGTCTGTCGTGGCGGAGGACCATGCTAACGGCCCCACACACGAAACAGGCTTTCGCCCCGCTTTATAAATAAAGCAAACAACCAGCATACAACAGTACACACCCACACACACAAACAACAACACACACCACACAAGCTGGGGCAATAGCAAACACAACGCCCAAAACAGTAAGAAACGAAACTCGTGACGAATCGATGCAGCAAGGATGACCCGCCACCGCTGCGCCCTCTGAAGTTTCTACCATGCTCCAATCGCTCCGAAGTGTCCAGTACCAAGTAGCATCTCCCAGAGGGTCACCGTCGACATGGCGCTGCTACTCGGACCAGCTGGTCCTAGGGTTTCCCCCGGCACTCGGTGTATGGTGAATTCGGGCTACCCACGACACCCTCCAACAAGGAATGGCGCTACCCGAAGGCGGCACCGTGTCGGTGTCAATCTCAGTCGACACGGATTTCTCCTGCCCGCGACGCCCTCCAACAAGGAATGGCGCCACCCCGAAGGCGGCACCGCGTCGGTGTCAAACTGAGTCAACATGGATTTCTCCCGAGCCCGAGTCACACAAACAACGAGACACAACCGGAACACCACCATCTGCTTCTCCGCCCACCAACATGCGCCACCGCGATCTTGCCGTCATCCTCATCGTCTCTTCATGAGCTCTGGATAGCGGTCTGTAAGCTCGAGCAGACAACTTCGCCGGAGCGAGGGACAACAGCGCCGCAGGCCCACGGGAGAGAACAATCTCCACCACCGTGAGGCGGTAGTCTACCGGACAGAGTTGCCGGAGCAAAACCAGGCCCGCCTGGCCCGGTAAAGCTCCCGCCGCCCTGCTGCAACAGGCAGGCCGCAACGCGTCGTCCCCACACCTGCAATGTCGTCGCCCTCACCTTCAGGCCACACCCCAGCCGCAGACGCGCGCCCGGCCCGCCCAAGCCCATCTCAGCCCGCCTGAGCCCAAGGGCCCGAGCTGCCCAGGACAAGGCATGGCGGCCGCCGCCGATCCACAATTGAGGCGCGACGCCGCAGGCCGGCCCCGCCACCAGCCTCACCCGGCCACGCCGGACCAGGAGCTTCCGAGGAGCACCGCCGCTAGGGAGGGTGCGGCCCCGACTGGCCCTCCAAAACGCTGGGAAAGGAGAGCCGCCACCGCCGGCGTCGCCCGGGCGCAGCCCGACGACCCCTGCCGGCGGCGGCGACGGGGGGAGGCGGTGGAGGAGGGTGTGGCCGCGGGAGGAGTGCGTGGCCCCGTCGCCCTCGGGGGGGGGCACGAGGGCCGAGAGGAAGAGGGAGGGGGCGAGGGAGGAGGGGGGAGGCGGCGGCGCGGGACTGTCGCCGGCGGGCGGCGGCTAGGGTTAGGGTTGGGGGAGGGAGTCGCGGGGAGCCCCGCTCAGAAGCAGGCAAGATCATCAACGCCCCGAGCACTCCTCTGATCTGGTCTTCCTCGTGCTGAGACAAGCCCCCGCGCTTGAGTTCCGGGCGGCGACAGTTGATCCACCGGAGACAACAGCTCTAGCCGCGGCAGTGCAGTCAGGCCAGTCTGGGACAGAGCTCCAGCAGCCCACGCCACGCCGGAGCTTCCTGTCTTCTTGCGACGACCACAGCCCCTTCGGCCCTTCCGTAGGCTCAACTATTGGGACCCGTTGGGCAGCCCATAAAAACCCACTAAATCTCCGGTTCATGGGGTAAGTGGTATGGGGACAGTTTTCTGTCCCAATTATCTCGTGTGGTGGGAAGCGGATATCCCGTTCCCATCCCACTTGCATCCATAAATGAAAAACAGTCAGTTGTGGTTTAGCAGATCCGTAATAATTTTACCGAGTTAAACGAGGAAAAATCCAATGCAGGAATAGAACGGGACTGCATGGAAGGGGGCATTTGATGTTGAAATCCTGAAGATTTGTAAAACTTGATTCATGGGTTTCGACTCAACGCGGAAATTTTACCGGTACCGCTACCTACCGGTGCACTGCTTACCGTTGATGACTGCTTTTAGATCTGTGTCGAACTTCCACATTTCCAGCTCATCGGTCGTGGAAACTCTTTATATCTCTGGGCTATTTCCTGCGCAGCCTATAACAAACAGCGATACGGCGCATCTTTCACCTACCCTTCTCTCTCTCCCGTATTCCCCTCTCTCTTCAGATTTCTGCGCCGCCCCTCTCCAGACCCGACGAACTCCGGCCGCTTCGGCCACCGGATCTAAGGCATGGGCTGGTGGTGGTCGGGATTCCGGCAGAGCCCCACCATCTCTCTCATCAATCCAGATCTCTCGGCCGCCCGTGGCGTACTGAGCGAGGAGATCAATTCGAACATGGCAGATTGTGCGAGGAAGAAGGTATACTGGCGGAGCAGCACACGACCCATGGCCAAGACAGCCGCCGTGGTGAGGTCCACCAACATCTCGGCGCTTCCTCCCGGCACCGGCGGCACTCCTGCTCGTCGTCAGCCCCGCGTGCGAACGCCGCCTATGGAGTGCTCCCTTTTCTTTGCCCCCGTCGGCTTCCTTCTCTGCCCGCCTCCAGTCGCTCTTTATTTTCGATTTGCTTGGTCTTTTTGGTTTGGTTCTGGTATAGGTTCTTTGGTTCAGATCCTCAAGCGCAAGTGCACAGAGAGATATTGTTTGTGCCAGAACGAAGATATTTTGGTATGCGTAGACCGCCGTGATTTATAATTTGGATTACGCTGTGCTTTTATTTATTTTTATGCATCCTTGGGTGACATGGCCGCAGGAATAAACTCGTCCTTCAGAGTGGAAATTATTGCTGGGTAGTGTCTAAATCCACATTGAATTGTATTTAGCTATACTGCTGGTCTGCTTGGTGTATTGATAGATAATGTCACAAACATCTACACGATACACTTTAACTAGTTATAGCTAGTTATCTGAACACAAATATCTATGAGGGGCTGTAAATACACATAACTCTTTTTCCGTTGAATTGGCATAGACTGCTTGATTTCTTCTTCCTTTTGTGGTGGTTTCAGGTTCATGTCTTCATATACCTCTGTTCTATTGCTTCTAAGCATACAGGGGCTGTAAATCCTTTGGCACACAAGGATTCCCTTGCAGCCAAGTTTTTACTTCAGAAAATGAAGCCTGAATTTTGTTTTGGTAACCGCCGTTGTTCATGGTCTATCGAAGCTAGTATTTATAGCTGTGCAATTACATAGATGCACATACCCTATTGAAACACTGCAGATGAAATGTGTAGACGGCAGGTGACCGAGGCTATCAAGCAGTAATACGGATGATCATATCCTATTTATACACTGCCGGTCAGATAAGCAGCTGTCATGCAAGGGGAGGCCACACCACATGAGTAATTTCCCATTAAAAAAGTACTTGTACAAGCAGCTGACTAGCATTCAGAATTGCACATGGACAAACACCGCAACAAACAACAGAGTGCGCACTCATTTAGTAGTGTAGTTGAATGTAGACAGAACAGCAACACGCAGGTAGAGTAATAAAATCGTAACACCAGGTGCTGCCTAGCATTCAGGATTCCATACGGGCACCGCATCCACCGATCATCTTCAGAACTCCTAACAGACACGCGAGCAGCACTGCCACCATATCCAAAAAAAGACCGTACAGTACAATGACGAACCACAACATCCCCTACCTGCATCCCAATGTGAACCTCTAGTGCTGAACATGAACAGATCAAGTTTGGTTTACTCGTTTTTAAGCCATCCAGAAACGCTACTGCTGAACTGAGAAACAAAAGGGAACACACATGGTTTACTCGTTTTTAAGCCATCCAGAAACGCTACTGCTGAATTGAGAAACAAAAAGGAACACGCATCCTAAGCCATCCCCTCTCGAAAACGGATTTGAGTACACCAAAAATGACTCAATACACATAAGCCAGCAAGCTTCCGCTGAGCAAAAAAATATACAGATAAAATCACTACATACTGTTCCAAGTAAGAACACGAATCACTATCTGCCCCCTAAAGATCGAATGCGCCCAACCAAAATCCGAGAGAGTAGATCGCCTCCTGCCCATCGATTTACTCATGAACTAAAAAAAACGACAGGAAGAATGGATAGATTGGGTCATGGGCACAATAAAACAGACAAAAATTGGAATCTGCTACTCAGCGCCGCCTCCGGCGACCTGAAGCTCACCTCCGCCAACGACTAAGATATACGACAGAGTAGAGCGCATCCTACCCATCGATTTGCTCATGAAAATCAAAACGACCGGCAGATGTGATAGAGAAGGTGACGGTCAATAGAACTCCCCTCCGGCGACCTGAAGCTCGTCACCGCCTCCAAATCAGAACGAGCAGAGAGGGGCGCCCCGAGTCAACTATTTTGCTCGCGAAAACGAGAAAGGCAGAGGGGAGAGAGTAAGCCATGGGGTAGAGCTGCGCGGATGCATACCTCCGTCACCGGCGACCTCTCCTCTCGCCAACTCCGGTTCTCGCCATGACCGGCCGGCGCGGATTCAAACGCCGAGACGCAGAGACGCTGCTCCCTCTGCCTCCGCCCGGCACCCCCTTCCTCGGGTGCTCCTGTAGGTCGCCTTCAGGCGACGCGGATCGGTAGCGTCGCCTGAAGCAAGCTCCTTCATGGCCACATTAGGAGCGGCCCAATAGAAACGGTACTGTTTTTTGTTTTTATTTTTTTCTTCTTTTTCTTCTGTTTTCAAATCTGAATAAATTATAAATCAGAACAAATTTCGAATTTTAACAAATTTTAAATCAGAACAAACTTTGGATTTGAAAAAAATTCAAATCGGAACAAATTTCGAATCGGAACAAATTTTGAATTTGAACTAATTTTGAATCGAAACAAATTTTGAATCGTAACGAGTTTGAATCAGAACAAATTTCAAATCAAAACAAATTTTGAATTTGAACAAATTTGATTCATAGCAATTTTTAAATCGGAAAATTTTTCGAATCAGAACAAATTTCGAATTTGAACAAAATTCTAATCATGACAATTTTTAAAATTGGAATAAATTTTGAATTTGAACAAATTTCAAATCAGAACATTTTTTAATTTGAACATAATCGAATTTAAACAAAAATCAAATCTGAATAAATTTTAATTTGAATTTTCTCTAGTTTTATTTTTTCAAAAAAAAGAAAAGAAAAAAGAAAAGGAAAACATAAGAAAAAGAAAAACAGAAAAAAACGGGGAGGAAAAGGAAAGAAAAAATCGCCTGATGGGCCAGCCCATTCGCGCCCACGCGCGCGTCCCTTCAGGCGATGTATAGGATTTGCGCGCTTCCTTTGTTCTCCACCGAAAGAAAGAGGAGAGACGCGCGGTGGAAAATAACGGCGAATCCTATTCGTCGACCAGGTCGACAATAAACAGGCGTCGCACACCCTTGTGAGCGTATGGGCCGGCCCAGTAAGCGCACCTACTTCTTTTTGTTTCGTTTTTTTTTGCTGTTTCTTTTCTTTCTTCTTTCTCGTTTTTTCCTGTTTCTTTTTCGTCTTTCTTTTTTTTCGCTGTTTCTTTTTCATCTCAATTTTATTATTATATAATTGTTTTCTTTAAATTTTAAAAATGTTCAGATTTAAAAATTATTCATATATAAAATTGTTAAAAATTAATTTCCGTTCATAGAAATTTTTCAGTTCACTTTATAAAAAATCCTTCAAACATAATTTTCGTTCGCAGACTTTATCTGATCACGTTTTAAAATCGTTCAAAAATATTTCATTCATCGGCTTTTTCTGTTCAGTTTAAAAATTGTTCATAAACAGTGTCCGTTCACCGCTATTTTCTGATCATTTTTTAAAATCGTTCAAAAATAGTTTTCCTTCATCGGTCTTTTCTTCTCAGTTTTAAAATCGTTTAAAAATAATTTCCGTTCATAGACTTTCTCTGTTCACTTTTAAAAAATCGTTAAAAAATAATTTCCGTTCATTGAAATTTTTCAGTTCACTCTTAAAAAAATCCTTCAAACATAATTTCCGCTTGTAAACTTTTTCTATTCACTTTTTAAATTCGTTTAAAAAATATTTCGTTCACCGGCCTTTTCTGTTCAGTTTTAAAATCGTTCAAAAACAGTTTCCGTTCACCGCTATTTTCTGGTCATTTTTTAAATAGTTCAAAAATAGTTTTCATTCATCGGCTTTTTCTTCTCACTTTTAAAATCGTTCAAAAATAATTTATGTCCAGTTTTTTAAAAATCATTCAATAATAATTTATGTTCATATATTTTTATGTCAACTTTTTCAAAGCATTAAAGAAAATTTGTTCACCGGCCTTTTATATTCACTTTTAAAATCGTTCAAAAACTGTTTCCGTTCACCGTTATTTTCTGGTCAATTCTTAAAACTGTTCAAAAATTGTTGTCGTTCACCAACCTTTCCTGTTCACTTTTAAAATTGTTCGAAAATAGTTTTCGTTCACCGCCATATTCTTTTTCACTTTTAAAATCGTTCAAAAATAGTTTCCGCTCATAGACTTTTTTCGTTCACTTTTTAATAAATCGTTCCAAAAAATCTCGTCCATAAACTTTTTTTGTTCATTATTTAAAATCGTTCAAAAAATATTTCGTTCACTAGCCTTTTCTGTTCACTTTTAAAATCGTTCAAAAATAGTTTCCCGTCACCGCTATTTTCTGGTCATTTTTAAAAATCGTTCAAAATAGTTTTCGTTCACCGGCCTTTTTTTGAATCGTTCAAAAGTAGTTTTCGTTAACCAGTATTTTCTATTTATATTTACAATCGTTCAAAACAAATATCTGTTCATAGACATTTTTGTTCACTTTTTTAAAAATCATTCAAAAATAATTTGTGTCCATAGACTTTTTTTGTTCACTTTTTAAAATCGTTCAAAAAAGATTTCGTTCACCGGTCTTTTCTGTTTACTTTTAAATCGTTCAAAAACATTTTCCGTTCACCGCTATTTTCTTATCACTTTTTAAAATTGTTCAAAATATTTTTCGTTCATCGGCCTTTTCTGTTTATTTTTAAAATTGTTCAAAAATAATTTTCATTCACAACCATTTTCTGTTCTCTTTAAAACCGTAACAAAATAGTTTTCGTTCATAGACTTTTTTCTGTTCACTTGTTAAAATCGTTCAAAAAAGATTTTATACATCGGCCTTTTCTGTTCACTTTTACAATCGTTCGAAAACAGTTTCCGTTCACCGCTATTTGCTGGTCATTTTTAAAAATCGTTAAAAAAAGTTTTCGTTTACCGGCCTTTTTTGTTCACTTTTAAAATCATTCAAAAATAGTTGTCCCGAGTTTGAAAACATTTCAAATTCGAGATGTTCAGATTTTAAACTTACAACAATCTACGCACGTGACAGCACGATGAAGAGCGGCGAGCTGAATACATTTCAATTCACTTATACAGAACAAAATACTGAAATATTTTTTTTTGTTTGTGAGAACTTAAATATTTTGGTGGTACACCAGATATTTGTAGACAATGCATTAAATACTCATATATATCTAACATATCTTCAAGTTTAATAGTCCATACTATTCACGTATCTACTCTGTGGATCGCGTACAGGAAACATGTAAACGTAACGTTACCACACGAAGGTGCAGTCGAACGAGTCGCAGCGCGTTGAAAGGACACCAGCAGCCACGCATGGGCCGAGCCCACTATCGCTAGGGGGTATGCGGAAGCAGGATATTCACGCACACGTTGATAGGTAGGCGCTCCCGAAAATAACCCCCTACCCCACACAGGCCCACACAGATCCGGATAACAAAAGAAATTCAAAAAAGCGGGTCAAACAAGCACGGGCTCATATCTAGAAGAAACCCACAAAAAAGCCCATGCCCCGCATACCTGGGCTGAGCTGTCACCTTCCGTCACGCGTCGCGACCACAGCTAGGCGAGACGAGCCACGCGAATCTCAAAGGCACAACCGAACGGACCAAAAAACGTGTGTGATCGAAATGAAAATATGGATGCAGCTGGGATGGGACTTCCCGTCAATCCCGCCTCCCATCCCACCGTTAATATCCCACTAATCCCACTATTAATATCCAGTTATCACGTACGGGATAAAAGGGAGTAGCCCAATTAACCCATGGTCAACCCCATGTATCCCACCTGATGGTTGCATAGCTGAGCGAGATCGTCCCCAATCTCACATTGTGAGCTCGACGGCCAGCTCCCTGCCGCGGCGGGCCTCCCCAGCGCCGCGCCGCCGGCCTCTCCCTCCTTCTAGATTCTCTCGCCCCGGCGGCCAGCTCCCTGCACCCGAGCTCGCCTCCGGCTGTTCTCCATCGCCTGCTCTCCATCGCCCCTACAGGCAAAGGCGCTCGCCGGCCGCCTCCGCTTGCTCGCAATAGCAGGAGCAGCAGCAGGTCGCGGCTCCCCTCCCCGTTTCACCGGCGGCCTCTTGATGCGCCACGCGACCTTCGTTCAAGCACGCGTATCCAGAGCGTGCAGGCTCCGTTCGAGCACGCGTTTCCCTGGCCGCTCGTGCAATCCCGGGCAGCTGCAGCTCGCACGAGCGCAGCCGGCAGAAACTCGCGGCGTCTGTCGTGGCGGAGGACCATGCTAACGGCCCCACACACGAAACAGGCTTTCGCCCCGCTTTATAAATAAAGCAAACAACCAGCTTACAACAGTACACACCCACACACACAAACAACAACACACACCACACAAGCTGGGGCAACAGCAAACACAACGCCCAAAACAGTAAGAAACGAAACTCGTGACGAATCGATGCAGCAAGGATGACCCGCCACCGCTGCGCCCTCTGAAGTTTCTACCATGCTCCAATCGCTCCGAAGTGTCCAGTACCAAGTAGCATCTCCCAGAGGGTCACCGTCGACATGGCGCTGCTACTCGGACCAGCTGGTCCTAGGGTTTCCCCCGGCACTCGGTGTATGGTGAATTCGGGCTACCCACGACACCCTCCAACAAGGAATGGCGCTACCCGAAGGCGGCACCGTGTCGGTGTCAATCTCAGTCGACACGGATTTCTCCTGCCCGCGACGCCCTCCAACAAGGAATGGCGCCACCCCGAAGGCGGCACCGCGTCGGTGTCAAACTGAGTCAACATGGATTTCTCCCGAGCCCGAGTCACACAAACAACGAGACACAACCGGAACACCACCATCTGCTTCTCCGCCCACCAACATGCGCCACCGCGATCTTGCCGTCATCCTCATCGTCTCTTCATGAGCTCTGGATAGCGGTCTGTAAGCTCGAGCAGACAACTTCGCCGGAGCGAGGGACAACAGCGCCGCAGGCCCACGGGAGAGAACAATCTCCACCACCGTGAGGCGGTAGTCGACCGGACAGAGTTGCCGGAGCAAAACCAGGCCCGCCTGGCCCGGTAAAGCTCCCGCCGCCCTGCTGCAACAGGCAGGCCGCAACGCGTCGTCCCCACACCTACAATGTCGTCGCCCTCACCTTCAGGCCACACCCCAGCCGCAGACGCGCGCCCGGCCCGCCCAAGCCCATCTCAGCCCGCCTGGCCCAAGGGCCCGAGCTGCCCAGGACAAGGCATGGCGGCCGCCGCCGATCCACAATTGAGGCGCGACGCCGCAGGCCGGCCCCGCCACCAGCCTCACCCGGCCACGCCGGACCAGGAGCTTCCGAGGAGCACCGCCGCTAGGGAGGGTGCGGCCCCGACTGGCCCTCCAAAACGCTGGGAAAGGAGAGCCGCCGCCGCCGGCGTCGCCCGGGCGCAGCCCGACGACCCCTGCCGGCGGCGGCGACGGGGGGAGGCGGTGGAGGAGGGTGTGGCCGCGGGAGGAGTGCGCGGCCCCGTCGCCTCGGGGGGGGGGGGCAGAGGGCCGAGAGGAAGAGGGAGGGGGCGAGGGAGGAGGGGGGAGGCGGCGGCGCGGGACGGTCGCCGGCGGGCGGTGGCTAGGGTTAGGGTTGGGGGAGGGAGTCGCGGGGAGCCCCGCTCAGAAGCAGGCAAGATCATCAACGCCCCGAGCACTCCTCTGATCTGGTCTTCCTCGTGCTGAGACAAGCCCCCGCGCTTGAGTTCCGGGCGGCGACAGTTGATCCACCGGAGACAACAGCTCTAGCCGCGGCAGTGCAGTCAGGCCAGTCTGGGACAGAGCTCCAGCAGCCCACGCCACGCCGGAGCTTCCTGTCTTCTTGCGACGACCACAGCCCCTTCGGCCCTTCCGTAGGCTCAACTATTGGGACCCGTTGGGCAGCCCATAAAAACCCACTAAATCTCCGGTTCATGGGGTAAGTGGTATGGGGACAGTTTTCTGTCCCAATTATCTCGTGTGGTGGGAAGCGGATATCCCGTTCCCATCCCACTTGCATCCATAAATGAAAAACAGTCAGTTGTGGTTTAGCAGATCCGTAATAATTTTACCGAGTTAAACGAGGAAAAATCCAATGCAGGAATAGAACGGGACTGCATGGAAGGGGGCATTTGATGTTGAAATCCTGAAGATTTGTAAAACTTGAGTCATGGGTTTCGACTCAACGCGGAAATTTTACCGGTACCGCTACCTACCGGTGCACTGCTTGCCGTTGATGACTGCTTTTAGATCTGCGTCGAACTTCCACATTTCCAGCTCATCGGTCGTGGAAACTCTTTATATCTCTGGGCTATTTCCTGCGCAGCCTATAACAAACAGCGATACGGCGCATCTTTCACATACCCTTCTCTCTCTCCCGTATTCCCCTCTCTCTTCAGATTTCTGCGCCGCCCCTCTCCAGACCCGACGAATTCCGGCCGCTTCGGCCACCGGATCTAAGGCATGGGCTGGTGGTGGTCGGGATTCCGGCAGAGCCCCACCATCTCTCTCGTCAATCCAGATCTCTCGGCCCCCGTGGCGTACTGAGCGAGGAGATCAATTCGAACATGGCAGATTGTGCGAGGAAGAAGGTATACTGGCGGAGCAGCACGCGACCCATGGCCAAGACAGCCGCCGTGGTGAGGTCCACCAACATCTCGGCGCTTCCTCCCGGCACCGGCGGCACTCCTGCTCGTCGTCAGCCCCGCGTGCGAACGCCGCCTATGGAGTGCTCCCTTTTCTTTGCCCCCGTCGGCTTCCTTCTCTGCCCGCCTCCAGTCGCTCTTTATTTTCGATTTGCTTGGTCTTTTTGGTTTGGTTCTGGTATAGGTTCTTTGGTTCAGATCCTCAAGCGCAAGTGCACAGAGAGATATTGTTTGTGCCAGAACGGAGATATTTTGGTATGCGTAGACCGCCGTGATTTATAATTTGGATTACGCTGTGCTTTTATTTATTTTTATGCATCCTTGGGTGACATGGCCGCAGGAATAAACTCGTCCTTCAGAGTGGAAATTATTGCTGGGTAGTGTCTAAATCCACATTGAATTGTATTTAGCTATACTGCTGGTCTGCTTGGTGTATTGATAGATAATGTCACAAACATCTACACGATACACTTTAACTAGTTATAGCTAGTTATCTGAACACAAATATCTGAGGGGCTGTAAATACACATAACTCTTTTTCCGTTGAATTGGCATAGACTGCTTGATTTCTTCTTCCTTTTGTGGTGGTTTCAGGTTCATGTCTTCATATACCTCTGTTCTATTGCTTCTAAGCATACAGGGGCTGTAAATCCTTTGGCACACAAGGATTCCCTTGCAGCCAAGTTTTTACTTCAGAAAATGAAGCCTGAATTTTGTTTTGGTAACCGCCGTTGTTCATGGTCTATCGAAGCTAGTATTTATAGCTGTGCAATTACATAGATGCACATACCCTATTGAAACACTGCAGATGAAATGTGTAGACGGCAGGTGACCGAGGCTATCAAGCAGTAATACGGATGATCATATCCTATTTATACACTGCCGGTCAGATAAGCAGCTGTCATGCAAGGGGAGGCCACACCACATGAGTAATTTCCCATTAAAAAAGTACTTGTACAAGCAGCTGACTAGCATTCAGAATTGCACATGGACAAACACCGCAACAAACAACAGAGTGCGCACTCATTTAGTAGTGTAGTTGAATGTAGACAGAACAGCAACACGCAGGTAGAGTAATAAAATCGTAACACCAGGTGCTGCCTAGCATTCAGGATTCCATACGGGCACCGCATCCACCGATCATCTTCAGAACTCCTAACAGACACGCGAGCAGCACTGCCACCATATCCAAAAAAAGACCGTACAGTACAATGACGAACCACAACATCCCCTACCTGCATCCCAATGTGAACCTCTAGTGCTGAACATGAACAGATCAAGTTTGGTTTACTCGTTTTTAAGCCATCCAGAAACGCTACTGCTGAACTGAGAAACAAAAGGGAACACACATGGTTTACTCGTTTTTAAGCCATCCAGAAACGCTACTGCTGAATTGAGAAACAAAAAGGAACACGCATCCTAAGCCATCCCCTCTCGAAAACGGATTTGAGTACACCAAAAATGACTCAATACACATAAGCCAGCAAGCTTCCGCTGAGCAAAAAAATATACAGATAAAATCACTACATACTGTTCCAAGTAAGAACACGAATCACTATCTGCCCCCTAAAGATCGAATGCGCCCAACCAAAATCCGAGAGAGTAGATCGCCTCCTGCCCATCGATTTACTCATGAACTAAAAAAAACGACAGGAAGAATGGATAGATTGGGTCATGGGCACAATAAAACAGACAAAAATTGGAATCTGCTACTCAGCGCCGCCTCCGGCGACCTGAAGCTCACCTCCCCAACGACTAAGATATACGACAGAGTAGAGCGCATCCTACCCATCGATTTGCTCATGAAAATCTAAACGACCGGCAGATGTGATAGAGAAGGTGACGGTCAATAGAACTCCGCCTCCGGTGACCTGAAGCTCGTCACCGCCTCCAAATCAGAACGAGCAGAGAGGGGCGCCCCGAGTCAACTATTTTGCTCGCGAAAACGAGAAAGGCAGAGGGGAGAGAGTAAGCCATGGGGTAGAGCTGCGCGGATGCATACCTCCGTCACCGGCGACCTCTCCTCTCGCCAACTCCGGTTCTCGCCATGACCGGCCGGCGCGGATTCAAACGCCGAGACGCAGAGACGCTGCTCCCTCTCTGCCTCCGCCCGGCACCCCCTTCCTCGGGCGCTCCTGTAGGTCGCCTTCAGGCGACGCGGATCGGTAGCGTCGCCTGAAGCAAGCTCCTTCATGGCCACATTAGGAGCGGCCCAATAGAAACGGTACTGTTTTTTGTTTTTATTTTTTTCTTCTTTTTCTTCTGTTTTCAAATCTGAATAAATTATAAATCTGAACAAATTTCGAATTTTAACAAATTTTAAATCAGAACAAACTTTGGATTTGAAAAAAATTCAAATCGGAACAAATTTCGAATCGGAACAAATTTTGAATTTGAACTAATTTTGAATCGAAACAAATTTTGAATCGTAACGAGTTTGAATCAGAACAAATTTCGAATCAAAACAAATTTTGAATTTGAACAAATTTGATTCATAGCAATTTTTAAATCGGAAAATTTTTCGAATCAGAACAAATTTCGAATTTGAACAAAATTCTAATCATGACAATTTTTAAAATTGGAATAAATTTTGAATTTGAACAAATTTCAAATCATAACATTTTTTAATTTGAACATAATCGAATTTAAACAAAAATCAAATCTGAATAAATTTTAATTTGAATTTTCTCTAGTTTTATTTTTTCAAAAAAAAGAAAAGAAAAAAGAAAAGGAAAACATAAGAAAAAGAAAAACAGAAACAAAAAACGGGGAGGAAAAGGAAAGAAAAAATCGCCTGATGGGCCAGCCCATTCGCGCCCACGCGCGCGTCCCTTCAGGCGATGTATAGGATTTGCGCGCTTCCTTTGTTCTCCACCGAAAGAAAGAGGAGAGACGCGCGGTGGAAAATAACGGCGAATCCTATTCGTCGACCAGGTCGACAATAAACAGGCGTCGCACACCCTTGTGAGCGTATGGGCCGGCCCAGTAAGCGCACCTACTTCTTTTTGTTTCGTTTTTTTGCTGTTTCTTTTCTTTCTTCTTTCTCGTTTTTTCCTGTTTCTTTTTCGTCTTTCTTTTTTTTCGCTGTTTCTTTTTCATCTCAATTTTATTATTATATAATTGTTTTCTTTAAATTTTAAAAATGTTCAGATTTAAAAATTATTCATATATAAAATTGTTAAAAATTAATTTCCGTTCATAGAAATTTTTCAGTTCACTTTATAAAAAATCCTTCAAACATAATTTTCGTTCGCAGACTTTATCTGATCACGTTTTAAAATCGTTTAAAAATATTTCATTCATCGACTTTTTCTGTTCAGTTTAAAAATTGTTCATAAACAGTGTCCGTTCACCGCTATTTTCTGATCATTTTTTAAAATCGTTCAAAAATAGTTTTCGTTCATCGGTCTTTTCTTCTCAGTTTTAAAATCGTTTAAAAATAATTTCCGTTCATAGACTTTCTCTGTTCACTTTTAAAAAATCGTTAAAAAATAATTTCCGTTCATTGAAATTTTTCAGTTCACTCTTAAAAAAATCCTTCAAACATAATTTCCGCTTGTAGACTTTTTCTATTCACTTTTTAAATTCGTTCAAAAAATATTTCGTTCACCGGCCTTTTCTGTTCAGTTTTAAAATCGTTCAAAAACCGTTTCCGTTCACCGCTATTTTCTGGTCATTTTTTAAATAGTTCAAAAATAGTTTTCATTCATCGGCTTTTTCTTCTCACTTTTAAAATCGTTCAAAAATAATTTATGTCCAATTTTTTAAAAATCATTCAATAATAATTTATGTTCATATATTTTTTATGTCAACTTTTTCAAAGCATTAAAGAAAATTTGTTCACCGGCCTTTTATATTCACTTTTAAAATCGTTCAAAAACTGTTTCCGTTCACCGCTATTTTCTGGTCAATTCTTAAAACTGTTCAAAAATTGTTGTCGTTCACCAACCTTTCATGTTCACTTTTAAAATTGTTCGAAAATAGTTTTCATTCACCGCCATATTCTTTTTCACTTTTAAAATCGTTCAAAAATAGTTTCCGCTCATAGACTTTTTTCGTTCACTTTTTAATAAATCGTTCCAAAAAATCTCGTCCATAAACTTTTTTTGTTCATTATTTAAAATCGTTCAAAAAATATTTCGTTCACTAGCCTTTTATGTTCACTTTTAAAATCGTTCAAAAATAGTTTCCCGTCACCGCTATTTTCTGGTCATTTTTAAAAATCGTTCAAAATAGTTTTCGTTCACCGGCCTTTTTTTGAATCGTTCAAAAGTAGTTTTCGTTAACCGGTATTTTCTATTTATATTTACAATCTTTTAAAATAAATTTCCGTTCATAGACATTTTTGTTCACTTTTTTAAAAATCATTCAACAATAATTTGTGTCCATAGATTTTTTTGTTCACTTTTTAAAATCGTTCAAAAAAGATTTCGTTCACCGGTCTTTTCTGTTTACTTTTAAATCGTTCAAAAACATTTTCCGTTCACCGCTATTTTCTTATCATTTTTTAAAATTGTTCAAAATAGTTTTCGTTCATCGGCCTTTTCTGTTTATTTTTAAAATTGTTCAAAAATAATTTTCATTCACAACCATTTTCTGTTCTCTTTAAAACCGTAAAAAATAGTTTTCGTTCATAGACTTTTTTCTGTTCACTTGTTAAAATCGTTCAAAAAAGATTTTATACATCGGCCTTTTCTGTTCACTTTTACAATCGTTCGAAAACAGTTTCCGTTCACCGCTATTTGCTGGTCATTTTTAAAAATCGTTAAAAAAAGTTTTCGTTTACCGGCCTTTTTTGTTCACTTTTAAAATCATTCAAAAATAGTTGTCCCGAGTTTGAAAACATTTCAAATTCGAGATGTTCAGATTTTAAACTTACAACAATCTACACACGTGACAGCACGATGAAGAGCGGCGAGCTGAATACATTTCAATTCACTTATACAGAACAAAATACTGAAATATATTTTTTTTGTTTGTGAGAACTTAAATATTTTGGTGGTACACCAGATATTTGTAGACAATGCATTAAATACTCATATATATCTAACATATCTTCAAGTTTAATAGTCCATACTATTCACGTATCTACTCTGTGGATCGCGTACAGGAAACATGTAAACGTAACGTTACCACACGAAGGTGCAGTCGAACGAGTCGCAGCGCGTTGAAAGGACACCAGCAGCCACGCATGGGCCGAGCCCACTATCGCTAGGGGGTATGCGGAAGCAGGATATTCACGCACACGTTGATAGGTAGGCGCTCCCGAAAATAACCCCCTACCCCACACAGGCCCACACAGATCCGGATAACAAAAAGAAATTCAAAAAAGCGGGTCAAACAAGCACGGGCTCATATCTAGAAGAAACCCACAAAAAAGCCCATGCCCCGCATACCTGGGCTGAGCTGTCACCTTCCGTCACGCGTCGCGACCACAGCTAGGCGAGACGAGCCACGCGAATCTCAAAGGCACAACCGAACGGACCAAAAAACGTGTGTGACCGAAATGAAAATATGGATGCAGCTGGGATGGGACTTCCCGTCAATCCCGCCTCCCATCCCACCGTTAATATCCCACTAATCCCACTATTAATATCCAGTTATCACGTACGGGATAAAAGGGAGTAGCCCAATTAACCCATGGTCAACCCCATGTATCCCACCTGAGGGTTGCATAGCTGAGCGAGATCGTCCCCAATCTCACATTGTGAGCTCGACGGCCAGCTCCCTGCCGCGGCGGGCCTCCCCAGCGCCGCGCCGCCGGCCTCTCCCTCCTTCTAGATTCTCTCGCCCCAGCGGCCAGCTCCCTGCACCCGAGCTCGCCTCCGGCTGTTCTCCATCGCCTGCTCTCCATAGCCCCTACAGGCAGAGGCGCTCGCCGGCCTCCTCCGCTTGCTCGCAATAGCAGGAGCAGCAGCAGGTCGCGGCTCCCCTCCCCGTTTCACCGGCGGCCTCTTGATGCGCCACGCGACCTTCGTTCAAGCACGCGTATCCAGGGCGTGCAGGCTCCGTTCGAGCACGCGTTTCCCTGGCCGCTCGTGCAATCCCGGGCAGCTGCAGCTCGCACGAGCGCAGCCGGCAGAAACTCGCGGCGTCTGTCGTGGCGGAGGACCATGCTAACGGCCCCACACACGAAACAGGCTTTCGCCCCGCTTTATAAATAAAGCAAACAACCAACATACAACAGTACACACCCACACACACAAACAACAACACACACCACACAAGCTGGGGCAACAGCAAACACAACGCCCAAAACAGTAAGAAACGAAACTCGTGACGAATCGATGCAGCAAGGATGACCCGCCACCGCTGCGCCCTCTGAAGTTTCTACCATGCTCCAATCGCTCCGAAGTGTCCAGTACCAAGTAGCATCTCCCAGAGGGTCACCGTCGACATGGCGCTGCTACTCGGACCAGCTGGTCCTAGGGTTTCCCCCGGCACTCGGTGTATGGTGAATTCGGGCTACCCACGACACCCTCCAACAAGGAATGGCGCTACCCGAAGGCGGCACCGTGTCGGTGTCAATCTCAGTCGACACGGATTTCTCCTGCCCGCGACGCCCTCCAACAAGGAATGGCGCCACCCCGAAGGCGGCACCGCGTCGGTGTCAAACTGAGTCAACATGGATTTCTCCCGAGCCCGAGTCACACAAACAACGAGACACAACCGAAACACCACCATCTGCTTCTCCGCCCACCAACATGCGCCACCGCGATCTTGCCGTCATCCTCATCGTCTCTTCATGAGCTCTGGATAGCGGTCTGTAAGCTCGAGCAGACAACTTCGCCGGAGCGAGGGACAACAGCGCCGCAGGCCCACGGGAGAGAACAATCTCCACCACCGTGAGGCGGTAGTCGACCGGACAGAGTTGCCAGAGCAAAACCAGGCCCGCCTGGCCTGGTAAAGCTCCCGCCGCCCTGCTGCAACAGGCAGGCCGCAACGCGTCGTCCCCACACCTGCAATGTCGTCGCCCTCACCTTCAGGCCACACCCCAGCCGCAGACGCGCGCCCGGCCCGCCCAAGCCCATCTCAGCCCGCCTGAGCCCAAGGGCCCGAGCTGCCCAGGACAAGGCATGGCGGCCGCCGCCGATCCACAATTGAGGCGCGACGCCGCAGGCCGGCCCCGCCACCAGCCTCACCCGGCCACGCCGGACCAGGAGCTTCCGAGGAGCACCGCCGCTAGGGAGGGTGCGGCCCCGACTGGCCCTCCAAAACGCTAGGAAAGGAGAGCCGCCGCCGCCGGCGTCGCCCGGGCGCAGCCCGACGACCCCTGCCGGCGGCGGCGACGGGGGGAGGCGGTGGAGGAGGGTGTGGCCGCGGGAGGAGTGCGCGGCCCCGTCGCCCTCGGGGGGGGGGGGCAGGAGGGCCGAGAGGAAGAGGGAGGGGGCGAGGGAGGAGGGGGGAGGCGGCGGCGCGGGACGGTCGCCGGCGGGCGGTGGCTAGGGTTAGGGTTGGGGGAGGGAGTCGCGGGGAGCCCCGCTCAGAAGCAGGCAAGATCATCAACGCCCCGAGCACTCCTCTGATCTGGTCTTCCTCGTGCTGAGACAAGCCCCCGCGCTTGAGTTCCGGGCGGCGACAGTTGATCCACCGGAGACAACAGCTCTAGCCGCGGCAGTGCAGTCAGGCCAGTCTGGGACAGAGCTCCAGCAGCCCACGCCACGCCGGAGCTTCCTGTCTTCTTGCGACGACCACAGCCCCTTCGGCCCTTCCGTAGGCTCAACTATTGGGACCCGTTGGGCAGCCCATAAAAACCCACTAAATCTCCGGTTCATGGGGTAAGTGGTATGGGGACAGTTTTCTGTCCCAATTATCTCGTGTGGTGGGAAGCGGATATCCCGTTCCCATCCCACTTGCATCCATAAATGAAAAACAGTCAGTTGTGGTTTAGCAGATCCGTAATAATTTTACCGAGTTAAACGAGGAAAAATCCAATGCGGGAATAGAACGGGACTGCATGGAAGGGGGCATTTGATGTTGAAATCCTGAAGATTTGTAAAACTTGAGTCATGGGTTTCGACTCAACGCGGAAATTTTACCGGTACCGCTACCTACCGGTGCACTGCTTGCCGTTGATGACTGCTTTTAGATCTGCGTCGAACTTCCACATTTCCAGCTCATCGTCGTGGAAACTCTTTATATCTCTGGGCTATTTCCTGCGCAGCCTATACAAACAGCGATACGGCGCATCTTTCACCTACCCTTCTCTCTCTCCCGTATTCCCCTCTCTCTTCAGATTTCTGCGCCGCCCCTCTCCAGACCCGACGAACTCCGGCCGCTTCGGCCACCGGATCTAAGGCATGGGCTGGTGGTGGTCAGGATTCCGGCAGAGCCCCACCATCTCTCTCGTCAATCCAGATCTCTCGGCCGCCCGTGGCGTACTGAGCGAGGAGATCAATCCGAACATGGCAGATTGTGCGAGGAAGAAGGTATACTGGCGGAGCAGCACGCGGCCCATGGCCAAGACAGCCGCCGTGGTGAGGTCCACCTCCATCTCGGCGCTTCCTCCCGGCACCGGCGGCACTCCTGCTCGTCGTCAGCCCCGCGTGCGAACGCCGCCTATGGAGTGCTCCCTTTTCTTTGCCCCCGTCGGCTTCCTTCTCTGCCCGCCTCCAGTCGCTCTTTATTTTCGATTTGCTTGGTCTTTTTGGTTTGGTTCTGGTATAGGTTCTTTGGTTCAGATCCTCAAGCGCAAGTGCACGGAGATATATTGTTTGTGCCAGAACGGAGATATTTTGGTATGCGTAGACCGCCGTGATTTATAATTTGGATTACGCTGTGCTTTTATTTATTTTTATGCATCCTTGTGTGACATGGCCGCAGGAATAAACTCGTCCTTCAGAGTGGAAATTATTGCTGGGTAGTGTCTAAATCCACATTGAATTGTATTTAGCTATACTGCTGGTCTGCTTGGTGTATTGATAGATAATGTCACAAACATCTACACGATACACTTTAACTAGTTATAGCTAGTTATCTGAACACAAATATCTATGAGGGGCTGTAAATACACATAACTCTTTTTCCGTTGAATTGGCATAGACTGCTTGATTTCTTCTTCCTTTTGTGGTGGTTTCAGGTTCATGTCTTCATATACCTCTGTTCTATTGCTTCTAAGCATACAGGGGCTGTAAATCCTTTGGCACACAAGGATTCCCTTGCAGCCAAGTTTTTACTTCAGAAAATGAAGCCTGAATTTTGTTTTGGTAACCGCCGTTGTTCATGGTCTACCGAAGCTAGTATTTATAGCTGTGCAATTACCTTTCGGATTCAATCTAACAATTCTGCCATGTGTTCTTTGATAGGAATTATTTAGCAAGCTCTTGATTTTGGTTTGCTCCATCATTTGAATTATTTATCGTAAGTGTTGGACACATGGGTTTACAGAAGAAGAGCAAATGATCCTGTGTGTGAAATAAAATATTAAATCCTACTCATCATTAATGGAACTGTGTTGAATCATTTGTGAAACTGAGAATTTCATGCCATGCGAACTGATGTGGAAAGATTGTGCAAAATTTGCATTTTTCTGTCAAGATTCATTGCAGATAATGTCTAAATCTGCTATGGATCATGACCATTTCTCCTATGAACTAAAATCGCTTTTGTACGCCATCGTGATTGTTGGTCACGTTCATGGACTTCAAAAAATGTGAATTTCTATGGTAATGTGATGTTGTTCTGAATATTTCTGTAGGCTTTAAGCTGTGTGCTTTCATGCTCCAGATCAGGTTTCACAGCTTAGTCGTCCTCTTGAAGAATTAACTATGGCATGCTCGGTGACTGGATTAGCCGTGAACCTTGACATGAATTTGGTTTATTTTTCTTCCATATCTCTACTGCAGATCTTTGTATGAATTCTAGATGCTACAATAGATTCTGGTTCGATTATTTACCTTATGGTTCTTGTATAAATCTGGGAAAATCATCAAATATCCTATCTTGTATTGATCATTTGGATCATGTGTATGAATATTTATTTTCTATTCAAGTTTCTTGTATAAATCTTAATTATGTGCATCTGTCTAATTTGTCCCTGTATGTTTGATACATTAATAGAAATATGGTTAGCATCCTGAATCTCCCTACACTTAATGCATTTCCTTTTCTATCCGTAGGATCATTATTATTGAGCATTTGTTTTCTGATAGGTGATTCCTTCAGGTCTTTGTCTTGATGATTCCTTCAGGTTTGGATCTATGATTTTGCACAGGAAAGCTGCTACTGCTAGTAACTTGCGGGTAACTAAATCCTTGTGCTTTACACTTCAGTGAACTGCAAGTTTATTTCTTTGTATGACACTAGCTGAACACATTCTTTGGTTGGTTAACAGAAAAAGAAAATAAAGTGACAAGAAGCTTAGCTGGCATGGTCGCCGGACAGCTCTGACTAGGAGCCCGCCAGGCCAGGACACAAGTTATGTGTACGTCAGAGACCGACTCGGCTTCAGCAGTCAGAGGCTTCGCAAGGAACTCCTACGCAAATCAATCACTCTGCTTGGTTTTGCTCGTCCAGATCAAGAGAAGGCTCACGCAGAACAGGGGCCGCTCGCAAGAGCCGGCTACACAAGAACTACTTGTGGCATGTTTGTTGACTGGATTAGCTGTTGAGCTAGCCATGAATCTGGCTTTTCTTTTTTTCATATTTATAGTACAGATTTTTATATGCACCTTAGATGACACATGGTTAGATACTTAGATTAGTTGCTTTGATAGTGCTGGTTCTTGTATGACTCTAATGTGCGGGTTCTTGTATTAATGTGGTAAAATCATCAAATATCCTATCTGGTATGGGTCGTTCAGATCGTGTGACTGAATCTATCTTTTTATTTTCAAGTAATATGAATTCCGATATGGATCTTGTATGGGATATGTGGGCAGTCTAGTTCTTTCAAGTTCCAAAAAAAGATGTTCAACTTCCTTAGTTGATTCACTGGAAAATCATCAAGTTCCCGTGAGATTTCTTTCATGACCCGATGAAGTTTCAACTTTATTAGATTATTTGACTACAAGATCATCTAGTTCCAGAGATGTCTTTTAGTTGATTCACTGGTAAAATCAGTGATTCATCGGAGAAAAACTACTAACAAACTATGATGAACAATGTATTAAATGATGATCTAAAATACTTTGGTGAAGCTATGATGATCTTGATAATATCATATATAAAAGTGGTAAGAAAATGTTAGTTCCATCCTGGATTTGAATCAAATTAGTAATATGTGTTTCAATGATATTGCAGTCAAGTTAGTTTTTGGTTTTCCTAGGGTTTCCTATATCAACCGTAAGTCCATGTACATGCAATTAGAGTAAGTCCTTGCTCCGTAGATCTAAACAAACTAAGTTAAAAAAACGAATCCAATTTTTGAAATCCAAATAAGAGACATTTGAAACCGTACGGAAAAATATGAGGAACCACCTATTATCTTGTACTAGAACCCGAGTTAATGGGCCCAAATATATTAAATCTAAGATTTAACAAAACTACACGTGTAAAGAATGGGTTAATTATGTTGTTGGTGAAAGTAGGGTTATTTTTTTACTAGAATTTTTGTTGGTAAAGTTCGCGGTTTTTTTAACAAATAAAATTTTGCTCGTGAAACTTTTATGGGCTTTAGTGATGTCCACTCACGTTTCCAATATATTTCAACAACGTAATAGCTTTGGTTGTTACAACTATATTTCCACTTTTTTAGCCCAAGATAAACCACGGACAACCATTGGTTGTGCATACTAGTAATTTTGTGTTACTTCACTTTGTAGTGCGGACCATCCACTCTTGAATACGTCATTTCACATACACTTAGTTTATAATTCCAACCTAATAGCTCCTATTAGTTTTTTTTCAATTCTTGATGATTTTTCATGAATATGTGATTTAATTCAGTTGATGAAAGTATATTTCGATGGTGGACACCTATAAATTTCCTTGGAGAAAGTCGCTTACTTTTTATTATCAAAACTTAAGAGATTTCACATTGATTGTGTAAATGTTTCACTCCAGTTTCTATCATGTTTTGTCAATGTTTCAAAGGGTTTCATGTTTTCCTGTCTAACCACGGTTTTAACGAAGCTATAATGGTTTGACGCTGGTTTCACTTAATTTTCGTAAAAGGTTCACAACTGTTTCTCAAAGTTATAATGGTACCTCACACTACAATATAAGTCTCTTTCTAAGTACGACGACTTGGTACGAGCAAGAGCAAGAACATATAAAGCCCTTGCCACTTTTTTAGCCCAAACATAAACCACAGACAACCATTTGGTTGAGCATCCTGGTGTTTTCTTGCTACTTCACTTTGTAGTGCGGACCAACCAATGTTGAATACTTTCTTTCGAATACACTTCGTCGATGATTTCAGTCTAGTGGTTCCGAGTAGATTTTTAAAATTCTTGATGATTTTCTTACGAAACAAAGTAGATTTTGATGGTGGAAACCTTTAAATGTTGTTGGACAAAGACGCTTACTATTAGATCAAAATTTACGATTTTTCACATGGATTATGCAAATTTTTCACTCCACTTTCCAGCTTGTTTCGTCAAGGTTTCAAAACGGTTTCATGTTGTCGTAAAGTTTAACCAGGTTTTCAACTTAGCTATAATGGTTTGCGGTGGTTTCACGGCGCTTACTATTAGTTTTACAATTGTTTCCCAAAGTTATAACAGTACCTCACACCACAGTATAAATCTTATTAGTTTTACAATTGTTTCTCAAAGTTATAATAGTTTCCCAAAGTTTTACATTTTTCTTATTCATTTTCTCCACCACCACCACCTACTTAGGGAGCGCAACATCGGAACCATCAAGTAGTCCGAGTATTTTTAGATCTATAAGAGAAACCAATGTGTTCTACCACAGATTTTTGACCGTCGAAAAACGTCAATGGTTTGTTAGATGTACCGAGCTAAGACTTAGCCTAGTTGCTCGCCCATGTGCTGATTTTCGAGAGTTCACCCTTTTCATATAAAGATATCAATAATGTGATAGGTGGTGTTTTTTCGTATCCCTTATGTTTCTTATGTCAAGTTTCACTTAAGCTTCGTTTTTTTAAAATTGAATAATTGGACTATTTGTGGCAAGTATTCTTGATGTGCACTTATCATTCACATTAATTGCTAAATATTGGATTCACGCCCTAGCAAGAACACATATGATTTGTTCAAATTTGACATATGTTATTTAATCTTCTTTTTAGATTATAGCTGTGTTGTCAAAAATTATTGAATCATATCGTTATTTACGTATTGTCGTCTACATCTTAACTTAGTTTCGGACTAGATCAGTATCAATCTAACTTTTGTTACCTGCTTATTATTCTTCTCTGCTTCGCTGTCATTATTCTCTTGTTCATCAACCATTTTTGTGTACTGTTTGATAAATTGATGATTTTGGGGGAACATATAATTTCAAGACATGATTTGCACTCTCACTTCGTTGAGTACTGGTCATTCTAGCACAAAAAACAGTCTTGAAAAAAGGTTTTGCCCATTTCTTCCTACACTGGTATACTCTCGTCAAAAATGAATTTTCACCTAGATCATACTTTGAGATTATAACAGACCATGCTAACTCAAATTCATCAATAGTTAGCATGTGATGGAGAACCTTATTGAAATCATCGCCGAAATCTTTGTACGTCCTGTACACGTCCTTTCAAAATACTCCCTACCCCCAGGGGAAGTCGAATCCCCGCTGCCTCCTTGAAAGAGAGATGACCCAAAGCATATTAAAGGGCTGGATACATAAAAGGAGTGCTGTCCGGCAGCAAATTTAAGTCTTCCCAGAATCAACAGTTTTAGAAATTCTGGCATATTACACTAATTGAACGAAGAAGGGTGTTCTTCTGTCAACATTACATAAATGGACTGAGGAGATTTAATAACAGATTTTATAGTGCAGCAAAGTCATCCTCAGAGCTGGCTTGGGAGCTTGAAACTGTTCATTTGCTTTGCATGTTCTGATGTCGTGAAAAGGGGACTTGCACCTGCTGCAAAATCTTGTTTGATGCACCCCTGTTCGTCCACCAGGCTCTAGTGACTTTGTTGCATCAGGTGCCAATACTTTATCTTTGATCACATTGCCATGAAGATGACTTTTATAGCGTTTCACTTTTGTCCGGCCTGCAGAAACGGGTATCATAGGCGATTTAATTGAAGCGATAGGGATCATAATCTTCTTCTTTGGATCCTGGATTTGAAATTCTCCACCGTCAGTGTCGGATGAATAAGCGATGAAAGGCTGAATGATATCTTCATTATCATCAGATCGGCAAGATCCATATCCAACTTGGCAAGTTGTTGTTTTCGTCTTCTTGAATGCAATCATTTCTTTGTTACCTTTCTCTATGTTTCTAAAAGCAATCTCAGACATGGAATCATCTTCTTCGCCTAACCGCACCATTTCGAGAGCAGCCATATATAGCCGTTTGCTACGCTGAGATCTATTAAATGATAGGTCCTCATCATCAAATCCTCTGGATTCTTTACCTCTGGACGAACACGAGCATTTTTTGTCCATCTTTTCATAACGTGGGCATCTGGAATCTTACATACTCCAATGTGAATAAGGGCCTGTACAAGATGGATAAGTTAGATGGAACTAAAAAAATACAAGATCTTCTGATTTACTGTATGTTGATATGAACAAACCTTTAAAGCATGGCAACAAAGAATGCCAAAATGCTCAAACAAGCCACACTGGCACGAGAATGATTTCTCAGCTTCATTTATAGTTATTATATATACAACTCGGGACCATGCCTCGCGGTTTTCAGCATCAACATGGGTAACTTCAAACATTTGTCCAAGAATATATTTTGTCACCACATAAGAGGATGCTTTCACAAGTTCCTTCAGAAAATGAGAGTACACAGCCTGTGTGTATATCTCTGAAGCATGTCTCTCAATTGGATAGTGAAATGTTAGCTTGATTTTCTCTGTTCAAGCAACATAACAAGAATTATTAGATATCAATTAGCAAGGCAGTAATGCAACCAACAAACAACAAATAATGATTTTATTACCTGCTTATTGTTCTTCTCCGCTTCACTATCGTTATTCTCCTGTTCATCAACCATTTTTGTGTATTGTTTGATGAACTGATGAATCGATGACTTGGGGGGGACATATAATTTGAGGACATGATTTGCACTCTCACTTCGTTGAGTACTAGTCATTCTAGCACAGAATACATTCTTGAAAAAAGGTTTTGCCCATTTCCTCCTACACTGGTATACTCTAGTCAAAAATGGATTTTCACCTAGATTGTACTTTGATATTATAGCTGACCATGCTAACTCAAATTCTTCAATGGTTAGCATGTGATGGAGAACCTTATTGAAATCATCGCCGAAATCTTTGTACGTCCTATAGACATGGCCCAAAGTTTCCTGAGCTTTACGTAAAATATGCCATTTGCACCATCTATGCTTTGTGTTTTTCCATGTCTCCCTTATTGCAATTGTCATAGCCTTGCACTGGTCTGCAAATTGGATGCAATATAAGATAGCAGATAATGAATTGGAAGTAAGAAGTAACAGCTCTGGTCTGCAAGTTGGGTGCAATATAAGATAGCAAATAATGAATTGGACATAACAAGTAACAACTCAAAGTTACCTGTAAGAATGGTAACAGGAGCTTTTCCTCCCATCATTTTTACAAACTCTGTGAACGCCCAACTGAAATTAATAGCTGATTCATTGGTAAGCAATACTCCAGCAAACACGACACTCTGGAAGTGATTGTTCACTCCAACAAACATCCCAAATGGCATCTTATATATATTTGTACCAAATGTTGTGTCAAATGTGATTGCATCTCCAAAGTGGTCATACAGACTTCTACTTCGTCCACTAGACCACATAAGAGCATTAATACGGTTGTCATCGTCAAGTTGACATGCGAAGACAAACCTGGAATCCCTTACAATCATGTCCCTTAAGGTCTCCATTGTCTTTGTGGCATCACACTTAAGAGTTTCATTTGCAATCTGTGAACAAACAGTTCGCAAAGATTTTCTTGTGAAGTTGGAGTTTTCAGTTGAACAACATAAGCTAGATAGTATTGTGTTCACTTTTGTTAAGCTGATGTTGTTTTCCCGAAGATGTTTGACAAGTGACCTAGTCTCAGGATCTATGTGTTTGTGCGAAAACAAGTGCTTCTTCTCGGCGCAACTCTCAACCAAGTCATGATTATGGTCCTCAACAAAACTCCTCACAAACCATTCTCCCCCTGGAGAAACGGCAATTCTCAACATTGCTTTGCAGCCACATCTTGTTGTAGATTTCTTTGCGTTCTTTGTTATTCCCTGCTCACATACAAATGATATTGTCTTAGATCAACAAAATAACCTTTTCCAAGGAAATACACCAAGTTTAAGTGAATGGAGTTTACCGCGCGTTGGCAGTTAAATTCTTGCATCGTTCTTTCCCCTCCCTTTTTCTGGTAAGAGTCACCATTCCTGATGCTGAATCCTAGAACCCATGAATAAAGATTATAGAATTGGTATCCTTCCGCAGCCGAACTGAAAGACATTCCTAACTCAGGTTTGAACATGGGCACTGATCTATTAGAACAGAATGATCTCATTGCAGTTTCAACTGGATTAAGACACTCCTTTGCAGAAACACTCATCGAAAAAGCTTCTGGCCTTTGCTTCCTTTAATATAAAGAGAATAAGATTATATTATTTTATAATATTTATTGGCAATATGGAAAATTGGTGAGTGATCATTGAGTCAGATCCAAGAATGGACAACGAATAATACATGAATCAGACATGAACAACTAATGAATTATCGTTGTACAAAAATGAACATCAAGTGTGTCACAAAGTTTAAAATATGATAAAACCGACATACCTATAACAGTAACGTGACCTCGAGTCTTTGGCAAAATTAACATCTGAATCTGAAGAATCCGCATAGTATCCATCCGCATGGGGAACTTCCTTCGTCCATATAGCTTCGTCATCCGATGCATCCTCGTCCTCTTCGGAATCAGAGACATGTTCACTATAAATGAAAAGGATACATTATCTCAATGGAGCCAATGAAGCCTGAGAGAAATTTCTTGCATAAAATTATATGATGAAATTGGATAATTACTTTTCACAAAAGAATACTGGATGGATGTCGTCGTTAATATTTTCTTGACATTTTCCATACTTTCAGTTGTTGAAGACAAATAGGCAGAAGCTTGTGCCAATGGATAATCTGGAGTGCTGGAAATACAATTGGCTTTGCTAGTCATACACAAAATCACAAACCAAATATTTAAAATTCTTGTCGAGTTTTTTGTGCAGTAGTTACCTCTCCAGTGATGTAATCCATGCATTCTGATTTTCAACCGAACATATTAGATCCATGAATGATTGTCGACCAGGAACAGTTTCCATCCCACAAAAACTAAAAAAGAACCTTCAGAACTGCTTGATAGAGTGGCGTCTCCTTTCAAATTCTGCTTCTGCTATTGCTAGAAAATATGAGTACTTCTGTTATGGCCTAAGATCAAAACGACAACATTCATTAAATCGTTTCTGCTATTGCTTGAAATATGAGTATTCTGCTATTGATAAAGTAAACTACTGTTTCGAATTTCTAGTTCAAGACCTGATAGAATAAAAGATTTAAATGTGATTCAAGTGTGCGAAAAACACAATAGATACAATGAAACTACATTATATCAGAGCTGGATTAAATTATATTAGGCGCACCTAGAAAATGGCGAAGGCGTGGCGCGTCAGATCGACCGGGGAGCGAGTGGCGACAGGAATCAGGCTGTTCAAGCGTGGTAAAATCAAAGCAGATGCAATGAGTTACAAATCTCACATCTCGAATAAAACTACGCAAATTACATATTTCCTTATGCACAAAAATCAGATGAACATGTAAGGGTTATTATCTTCTCCATCACAGATCGGGAAGAGCTCAAGAATTTTATGAAAAGTACTACTACCTCTCCACCGAACTACCATGTCACAAACATAGAATAAATTCCCCCAATGCCAGAACAAAAAAAATTGGAGGAGAGAATGTGCTCCCCCGCAGCCGGGATGAACTTGCCTTTGCGAGGAGTAGATCTCCGCAGCGAGGAAGAAGGTTGCTCGAAGAAGATGCCTAATGGGTGGTGAAGAAGGGCGAGGGTGCAGCGGTGGTGCCTGCTGGGAGCTCGCCCCGCTGCTCTGCGCGCAGCTCGCTGGCGAGGTCGGGTACACGGAGCAGCTGCCACCGAGGCACCGACGGCCGCAGCGCCCTGGTCGGGGGAGGAAGGCACACCTGGAATGGCGACGGCGAGACAGATCGGCCGGGGGGAGCGAGCGGCGACAAAAATCGGGGAGCCTGGCGGCGGAACTGGAGGCTTTGTATGAGTTGTGATATTTCTCGCTGGGCGGGGAATGGAGCAGAGAGAAAGATTTGATGGTGGGACCTACTCCCGAAATACATCAGATGATATTTGGGCGTGTTGCATATACGAAGGGATAAAGGAACCTGAACGCGCCGACTGGGGCAGGTGGCGGTTCGTAAGTGGCCAGCGGGACTCCGGTACCTACCGGCTCCTGTAAATATGAATTCTCGTGGGTTTCGACACTTCTGCAATGTGGAAGGGCATGTCGGGAAGTGTGACCATGTAAATTTGAATTGCCTAACAATTTTCCTATTGGTCCTACCATTTGGCCATGTTGGCTAGATGCTTTTTAAAATTGGGTCTAGGTTGCTCTTTTGGTGGTCCTTTGACCATTTTCTTTAGTTTTTTCTCTAGTTTTTTTAGTTTAGCACATGTATGTCGTTGGATATAGTTGTTTCGTTATACTTGATAGCGGAATAACTTCCTAGGAAGTAAGCCAAGCTCACTTAGTTGGTAGTGTGGATTACAAATCTAACATCTAAAAGTTCAAATTCCCATGTATGCGAAATTGGAATCCTGTTTATTCATCGGACTAACTTTACGGACTAACTAGGGAGGGAAATAGAAAAATGTGCAGATTGCCTTTTTTTTTGCGAACACAGCATAACGCATGCGCTCATATACACGCGCATACACTCACCCCTATAAACGCACACACGCACACCCTTACCCTATGAGTACCTCCGAGAGACTGAGCCGGCCGATCAGGTCTTGAGATTGACGAAGTCACCACGGACGCCTCGCTGTCGACGGGAACGTCGCCTCCCATTGAAGAATATTCCTCCTAAATGAGAAACACCAGCGTCAAACCTAGGGTTTGAACTCTAGTGGGCTGGGGGTATAACCACCCTCCTAACCATCCAACCACAGGTGGTCATGTGTGGAGTGTGGTGTTCTTTACTAATCGAACTTCGTTTGTACAACGTGTGGACTTATCACTTCGGCGTGTGGGTACCTCTGCTTGCTTTGCTTGGGAGGGAGCCATATAGTAACATACACTACTGCTACCGTCGAAGACGCACATTTGATTTACCGAGGACAAGCAATAACAGCACGATGATGACATCAAGATTTATTAACGCAGTTCAGCGCTCAACGTCTATATTTGCGGGGCATGACTACGGGTGCCCCTCCCCTCTGATACCGTAACACCTAGCTGCTCTAATCGTCGGCACAAGCCGCCAGATCCACCTGCGTGCCTGTTGCTATCAAGTCGTTATAGGTTAGATCATGTGGTGCTCCGCTCATTATATAGGAGACCATAACTACTACACGTATCATATTCACACCCAACCAGGGACCGAGCCAGGAAAATAATTTGGAGGAGCCAATTAGCCATTAGGCTAATCGGAGGGAGCCATATAAACAACTTTTGGTAAATTTAGGAACTAATCTGCATACTACATAGGGGTGCTTTCATAGAAAAATCTTGCACGGGGAGGGCTAGGGCCTTGCACCCCCTAGCTCTGTCCCTGCACCCAATATAACTCCAAGCCCAACTATTACTCTACTCATACATAATATTCGACATAAACGCAACAACGACAATGCTACAACTGTGCTTGCTCAGGAAGGAACCCCATAGCAGTATCACCCGTCTGATTCCGATTCTTTCGTGTTGGACTACTTCTTGCCTCTCTCCCTATTTAAATCCAAGTGCCCCTTCTCTCTCTTTTCCCGTCTCCGCTGAGACACCATGGCCTAGGTATTTCACCCGTGACCAGCACATGGAAATATGTCTTATGCCATCAACAGATTGCCCAATCCGTCCATCTCACGATGAACTGTTGCGCCACATGGACATTGACTACGAGGAAATCCGTCTAGGGAGCCAACAACTCGAATCGACGACTACGCCGGATGAATTCACATTTTTTAACTATGTCCGAAACTTTGCAAGACAATTTCATCACACCCACTAAGTACCGCCGCAATTCATCGCACTCATGTGTTACTCGGGCCTACCTCCTAGCTAGACATACTACATGCACCCACCAATTTCAAGACAGAGCCTCATTTCTTGACAACGGGACGACACAACTACGAAGAAGCGGGACGACAACTGCGAAGAAAGACCTAACATTATTAGCGGTAGTACGACTTGACATTCTCATCAAGAATACTTCATCTCGTAAAAAAATATTTTTTAGTGAAATGATATGACACCTCAAAAAAATTGAACATGACGAACAGGCATAATTGCTAGTAGTATACAATTATAATTATATTTATACATGTCTGGATGGCTGGACCTATACCCAAGCTCTTCTCTATTCGGTAAGAAGGTCCCCACGAAAACAAAATCAGTACAAAAAAATATACTCACAAGTATTAGCATTTCAGGAAGTTCTGAAATTAAAATTTTGGAGCTGCATGATGCAATAATACCTTCGTGCAAATATATGTATTTTTGCTGGTTGTGGGGGAAAGGTAACCTGATATGCATAGTTTTTTTAGCACTTCATGGTTGTTATTTTGTGTAGGATTAGTGTTCCCACGTGTAAATGTTGACGGCACATGTGGAATTATTGAAAAAAAAAAGATTTTACATGCACTTTCTGAACTTCAAAAAATACCAATAGTTGTGCTCTTATGCTGAAAAATCTGCACTCGAGCTACATGTCATGAGGACCATATAAGCATGAAACAGAAAAAATATCACAGAATAAAAACAGAATCAGATTCCACTTTTGAGCAGGGTACTATCACAAATAAGGGGAATCCATGTGTTGTTCATCTCTCTCGTCACCCATCATCATCGGAGACAGACCAAGATCCAGGCGTGGAAACAGTAATTTGAGACGAAAAGCGTCAACACCATTTAGATAGTATCTGTACAGCCTCTTTGCTCGGATAAAGCCAAGGCGGCCATACAGAGCGAGGGCACCCTTATTTGTAACTTCTGCTTCAAGCGTCACCTGGATCGCAAGCACGAGTCACATGTCAAATACTTTAGCTGTTCACATTGTTCAGAAAAATGTAATATTGTGGTAACTGCAGGATAATCGAGGGCTGATATGTCATCCTTGTATCCCTTTTCTTTTCAAAGAGGTTATGAACCATCCATATACCAAGCAGGATATAACTGATATGTTTTTCACATGTCAAAATTTCAGAATCAAACAACGAGTTAGGAAAGAAAGCCTAGCAGAAATGTCGTAAAATTACCTCCTCACAGCCAGATTCCATCATTACACGAATGGATCTAGTAACCAGCTCAGTTGCTGCATCATGAAGAAATATATGGTTAGATGATTAATATCAGCCTAATACACACGTAACATTGTTACCCGAATGGATCTAGTAACCAGAACAAACTCAATACATAAGAAAGCTGGTACAGAATTATTTCACTATGGAACACCAGAACAGCTAACAATGTTTGCAAAGTTCTTATGTAAATAATGATGCACATCTTAATTGCAATTAACAAAAAAAGAAAGATACTTCAAGAGAAGGGAGCACAAGAATACATGGCACTTTCAAGAAATAAATCTAGCATCGAAGATAAGCAAATATGCCTTTTCTTTCTGCAGTTGAAACAGACCTAAGGTCAAAAAAACTAAAAAGCAAACCAAAATACTCAGGCCTCAGCATAGCTACTTCTTTCTGAAAGAAATAAAGAAATGCATTCCAAAACCTACTCATAAGTGCGCCAGCACCAGCCTGCCAATTAGAGTTCGATCCTTCAGGTTGTAATTTGTTCCGGGAGTGACTGCTGTCAGTTGTTCTTCTTTAAACAGTGTCACCAGGTGCTAGTGCCTGGTTAGTCAATTTTTTGTATTAAACTAACTGTAAATTAAAAGGTTCTTTGAAAAAATCAGGGCAAACTGTACTAACTAAACATGTTTATATGGGGATGTTAAGCACTTAAGCCAAATGTAGTTCTGTACCTTACACTCAGTCTGCAAGTTGGTTAAGTTATTTAATTATTTACACATCCATGATCGGAATATGCAGTATACCAGTAATATATCTCTTTGTGGGACTCCTCCGGAGTACAGTGCACGTTTAAAACTATAGTGGTTCTTTTGGACATGACTGTGGTGGCTCGGGACTCAGTTTGCAGGAGTATCGCCGAAGGCGGTCAAGGTATCGAAAACTTACAAATCCAGAATGAATGTCTGCTAACCAAATTTGTGCACAGGCTCCTCACTGCCCTGGACTCACCATGGGCAAAATGGGTGTGCAAAGTACACTTCGATGGAAAAGATTTGGGCGATAACCTAGCACACACTACTAGAGCTTGGGCACAAATAAGTAGGAGGATTACAACATATAGGGAAGCCATTTTCGTTCAGTTGGGAAATGGCGCAACTACGATGGACAAATGGACTAGCAAGGGACCTTTCTGTACGCAATTCCCAGCAATTTTCTCCCACACCCTATGACAGAATGTTCCCATTGCTGCATGCTGGGCCGGAGGTGAATGGGTAATGCCGATGTGACACCTGACTTCTGATCAAGTGAACAGAGAACTTGGTGCTCTACTGGATTTTCTGAACACCTGCCACATTGACAGCACCACCAAAGACAGTAGGAGGTGGAGACTGAAAACTTCTGAAACGTTTCCAGTCAGAAACATGTACAATTTGGCGAACTAGGGTGGAGTAATGATAGTGTCATTGCAATTTGGCCCCGAGGAAAGGGAAGCAATTTGCATGACTGTCAACAAGAAATAGGATCAAGGTCAGAGCGGTCCTGTTCAAACAGCAAATTTCGGCGATGATCTGTGTCCTTTGGCTGTGGAGAAAGTGAGTCTGCAGCACACTTCACGCTAGGATGTGCCTGAACTAAGAAAAACCTTCAACACCTGGGAAATGAGATGAACGGGATCCGCGATACATCTGACATTTTCCTGGAAGCCAAGAGTAAGGTACCAACCAACAAACAGCCAGCTTGGGAGCTTGTGATCAAGGAACAGGAAGGTGTTCGACATTCAAATCCCTACAAAGGCAGTGGCTAGGCAGTGCGTCGAGATGACTGAGCTGTGGGCTAACAGGGCAAGAAAGGAGGAGAGCTGGCGACTAAGCTTCGGATTGGACAGTGGATTGAGCAAATTTAATCCGCGTGTGTTTGCACTTCTGGGTAGTTAGGCTTATCGGTGTTCTCTTTCTTATTCTCCTCTCTGCTTACCCTCTCTGTAATTCCCTTTCTGTGAACTCACTCAGGACTCTGCTTTACGAATTTCAGAGGTAGGGGCCTCCCCAACCAATTCTTCCTTAGTTCCTTCAGAGACAGACCAAGCAGACAAATCTAAATGCAGGCATAAAGGTTGCATCCACTCAGATACAGACCAAACAGATAAATTCTAACTGCAAGCATAAAGGTTGCATCCATTCAAACCAAAACAATCAATCAAGCTGGGAACTTCCACGAATTTTCACAGCAAGCACATTGTGTATCTCTTCTAAAATACTAATGGAAACAAGCCAAATTGTGCCTTGCAATGAATCAAAGATGATGTGACAACCTTTCGTTTCGTCTGGGAAGCAATAACCACCAATTATAGGATTCAACATTGCAGCCTTGCAAAAACATAAAGAACGAAAGACCAAAGATTATAAAATACTAAACGGATTCTTAGCAGTTACATACACGACGCAAGATGAAACCTTGAAGTAAAATATACACAAGTAAGATCTTTACGACTAGGAAATTATATAGTGACGCACCGTAAGCAAGACTGCTCTTCCAATAGACCTCACTAAGTTAATACTACCACCTTACACATACATACATGGCAAGATTCCAAGACAACACATCGCCTAGCATCAATTCATGAACTACAAAAAAAATTAAAGGAGAGATTTTTAGGAATCTAAACGGACTTACCGATTCCGCGGCCTCGGTAGGGCTTGAGGACGACGAGCATGGCGATATAACCCCTGAAGGCGCCTCTATGCTCCCCATCTTGCAGACAACTGTTCCCACGCACTTACCATCCTTGGCATCAAACGCCTTCCGACGAATCCCCGGAAAAACAAGAAACCATCAAGACTGAATACCCCAAACCCACAAACTTTCAGCGGCACGAGAGGGAGAGGGCAAAGGCGTACGAGGAAGGTGAGCTGAGGCCAGAGGTAGACGAAGTAGCGGTAGGTGAAGATGGAGTAGGGCTCGCTGAGCTCCGCGTCCACCAGCGACATCACCAGCGGGAGGTGCTGCTCCCCGCCGTAACTAACGTACGCGATTCCCGACCCGTCGCTGGAGGAGTTACTGCGGTCGGCGGGCGCCGTCGCCGACATCACTTCCGCTGACATAAGTCGCCGGAGGATGAGCCAAGATCGGCGGCTGCGACGGAGAGCTGGACGAGGGAGACGGTGGCCCAGGCACACACGGGCTGTTGGACAAGCCGATGGCCTGGCCTAACTGAAGTTTAGCCCGAAAGGACGTGGGCCGATCCACCGGAACGGGGGCTCGCCCTATATATCGCCCGCGTGGTCGCCAGCGCTTCTCTTATGGGCCGGCTTTGGTTCAACACGTGAATAGGTATGATTTCTTAATTCTCAAAAAACAAAAGGTATGATTTCTTTCTTTTTTCTTATTTATTATTCGTTTATTTTTCTATTTTGGTGGGCCGATCCACCGGAACGGGGGCTCGCCCTACAGCTCTTTTTGTTTATGTTGTCTTTCTATATTTTTTCTCAGTTTATCGCTACACGTTTCAGTTTGACAAAAGCTAAAAATGAGTTGGCAATATATCCTTCAGTTCGGTTTGTTGCGATGAATAAGAGATGTGCATCTACTACAATCACCATAGTGTGTTTAAATTATTTGTTTTGTGAAGCATGCATGAAACCGTACTTTTGGCTAAATTTTACAAGTTCACACACAAGGAAACAATGTATATCCACTATCATCTCATGATTTCCTTTTGCAAAACTTTGAACATTAAAGTTACACAATTCTTTCTTATGAGTTAAAATTTTGAGCCAACAATATATCTTTATTTTCATGTTGTGCGACACCATTATTCTCGATTTCACAGAAATCTCATCCCCAACTATGCTACACTTTTCTTACTTTGACGTGCCACCGTACCGACGAGCCGCAACCAATGAATATGATGATGTTGTCGTCCTAGAGTTTTCTCTTCCTCCAGTTCTTACTTGTGATGTTTCCCCCCCCCCCCCCATGAGCTCATATTAACACCTTCACGATCTAGTCTTGCTTCCGAAGATCAAGTCCTACATGGTTCTCATCTCATCCTAGGAATAGTCCAATAATTATTTAGACCGAAGGCTATCAGATAAATACAATTATACTAAACATTTTTATTTAGTAGAAAACAATTTTAACATGCTAGGGTCATAATGAGTATAATTTTATGTTACTTATTTGTCATCTTCAACCAAATATCTAGAAATATAAATAATTGTAATCAAAGTTTTTTTGGGTACATGTATTAATGTATCATTGAAAACCATTGTTGCGATGTGCTAGATTAAATTGTACTTCCTTCTTGAATTAATTTTGAATACTAAGAATGTATAATGTGTATATGTATTTTTAGCAGCGATCCCTAAACCATACAATCTAATAAGTATCTTGCTAGCGGTGTCTAGTGTGTGAGTTGGTAAGCACATTTATCTAACTTTTAGAGTGAAAACAATTGCCACAAATTCTTTACTGTATTTTTTTAGTCAAATATGTCTTACAAGTTATAATGAATTTCGTAACAAGTTGACAACGTGTCCTCGAGTAATCACCAATGAACATAAATTAATACTGGGTACTATTAAGTTTGTCTACATGCAATTTGACAAATGATATCTTGATATGCAATGTGCTTTGTATTAACTGGTGCCACAAGTGCTCCCGCCATTTCCTGAAATGAAAAATGGTGCATGAAATTAATCTTGAAAAAAATAGTTAGCTGGATTTCAGTATAATCGGTAGGTCGATCTTCCATCGAAGAGAGACTAGTAGGCTAAACTTATCGCCGGCCATCTTGGTTTGTTCGTACTTGGTACATGCTTCATGGTGTGGACTTCTTCCGAATTGAGCATATTATTATTTCAATATATCCAGTACGGCATATTAGACAATATTATAGTGGTTACAAAGATCATCTTCAACACTTTACCAATTTCCCCTTGGATATCCAAAAACTGAAAGTTGGGGTATTTTGGCCCAAAAAACGACCTCCAGCTGTATACTTATCCGGCCACCCTACCCATAGTTTTGGCTAGTAACTCGGCCTCTAATCTTCCGACTGTTGTACCGTTTATTTCGTCGTAACAGCCAAACCTTGTAGTCGACATGCACATCATCTACCATTGGGGTGGAAAGACTGAAATAAATCTACAAAATATAAGAGCACCGGTGCCAAACCTAGGGCTTGAGCCAGGGA
Organism: Poa pratensis; assembly: GCA_947311845.1. Lineage (NCBI taxonomy): Eukaryota > Viridiplantae > Streptophyta > Magnoliopsida > Poales > Poaceae > Poa > Poa pratensis. Next base: position 11,024,534 of record CAMZMU010000090.1, read on the forward strand.
GGGTACGTTCCACAAGAAACCTAGTAAACTGTGAGGTACACTCACTTTGCACTATACTGTACTAGAATACTTCAAAATAATCTATCGTGAAAATGTTCAAAAAAAATAGTACCCATAAAGCACCACACTGTTTCTTATGATTGGAAGGTAGTAGCAACAGAAGCTTATCTCTAGCAAAAGCATGTCTTGTTCTATGGTCTTCAAGTAAAGTAGAGGAACAAATCTTGATGAACTTCTTCCTATGTGGACCCGCATGTCATTCGATTCGAAGGTTTTGGATTCTTACAAAGGACAGATAGTGGCCCATTGGAACATATGCAAATCTGCTGCCACATGACAAGGGAATAGAATCGGTTCGCTTTCGAAGTCTCCCACTCGCTATCCACGAAAACTTTCGCATGCAAGAGTGCGATGGCTATCCACACAGAGCGAGCGCGAGGGGGGGAATCGTAGTGAGATGAAACGTGACTTTGCACAACAAGTGCTTGAAAGCTAGCTATGCACGGCCAAGATATGCACGTTAGCTTCACCGTGTCTAGTCAATCATCGATCGTCAAGCTAGCTGTAGCATATGGATCGAGCACCAGACTCCAGTGAGGCGGTGACAACCTTACAAGTTACTCCCTCCGTTCCAAATTAATTAACTTGTATTTATCCAAATATGGATGTATCAAGTGTCTAGATACATTTGTTACTAGACAAATGCATGTCAATTAATTTGGAACGGCGGGAGTACAAGTTACTACAAGTGAAGCAGACAAGGCACGCAGAACATGCTGGTGCTTGCGGTTGTCATAGTCCACACACACCTGATGTTTATCGGAATTGGAGTTTTGAATGTAAAGTTCCAAGTTTTTATGAAAAAATATCTGCATCTAGAACACCAAATCAATACCGTTGGATTCATCATGAGGTATACGGAGTATTAGATATAGGCAATTTTCTTCATAAACTTGGTCAAAATTGGTGAAGATTGACCTTCACAGAAACTATTGTGCACTATACGTCTATACTCCTATATGGTAAAGAGTACAATAGATCAGTCATAGTACATTGTAAGTGCCGTGGTGGTACTCAAAAACAAAGAAAACAAACCTGAAGTAACAGGTTATAGCTAGATACATGATACATCCATTTCCATCTAGTATCACTACTAACAAAGGCATATGAAGGATCTAATTAGCTACTAGCAGCGTCGCTTCAAGCACTCCAGCGAGCCAGCGATCCTTGATCGATCATTCACTCGCGGCGGTGGCCTCCTCGATCCGCGCGGCCATGCCCTTGACGGCGCCCTCGAGGTAGCCGACGAGCCCGTCCCTGGTCCACCCCTGCACGGGCTCGCAATCGAACTCCCACACGATCCTGCACCCCGCCATGCCCGCCTCCTCGGCCACCGTCATGGTGGCGACGTAGCGTCCGAACCCCATGTTGCTGCCGACGACGGCGTAGCTGAGCCTCCTAGCGGCGTCGTCCAGCTCCAAAAGCTCCTCGCGCGCCCACTTCTCCTCAACCTGCTCCTGGTCCTCCTCCGCAGGCGGCGCGCGGGAGGCGACGTAGCGGACGCAGCCTGGGAGGCCATCCTCGCCGGCCACGCGCTGGCAGACGTCGACGCCGGAGAGGTACCGGTGCAGCGCGCAGAAGCTGGCCAGGTGAGGCCACGCCGCGGCGGCCGCGGTCGACGGGAGGAGCGCCTCCACCGCGCCCTCCCACTCCCGCACCTGCGCCGATGAGGTCTTCTCCATCTTTCTTTTCGATCGGTGCGGTGGGTTGTGTAGCTTGTGGTTGACTCTGAGTGGTGCCAGTGCTATGTAGGGATGGCGCGTGAGCGAAAGAGCGTGGGAGCGAGCAGGAAGGAATCCCTGGGGGAGTGGGACGTGTCACACGTGTGCGGGTGCATGGTTTTGAGGACGGCCAGCGACTTTGGAGCGGTCGGACATTGTAAAATGTGTGATTCCAAAGTCGGCGCACTGATTTTATGCGTGTCATGAGGGACTGGAAAAATAAAACATCTTTTTTTTTTCTCCGAGACATCTTTTCTTGAAATATAAAACATCTTTATCCTTAGGGTGTAATTGGATGGTCTGAAATCATTTTAAAAAGTTCATATCCGGTTTGAAGAAATCGAACGGATAAAGATATCTGATTTTGTATGTCAAATAGGTCCCAAATATGGATTATCCAAAACTTAGATAGGACTATCTGATGGTTTTAAACCAAATAATCCGATTTTTTATCGAAACGTGTAAGTTATAGAGGAGAATTATTAGTTTGTGATTTGCCAAATTCATCTGTTAAATAACAACTCACTTACATAATCATTTTACTGACTACATGGTACAAATTTATTAGGCTGCTAGGCTATTAAAAACATTTTTTTGGTTGTATGGTCTATCGATGTATTTATGCGCGTATATATTCGATTAATTTTATTTTCGTCCTAAAATCGCTCGATTTCCATCTCAAATTCACGATCGATTTTTTCCCCTCTGAATCTGCAACCAGTAATTATCCGCTACAGTCTGAATCCAATAAATAAATGTGGACGAGGATATGATAACAACAAAATTAATCCAACCCAATCCGTTTACATACCTATTTATCGTGGAGACCAACGAGAAGTCAAACGCTCGTGAAAATCGAGCGAAACTTAAAAACCAAACCAAGCAACTACTCGAGAGGTATGATTGAATACAATTGCCCCATCCAAAATTTATTTCTCTTTTTGGCCGTCAATGGCTCCTTAATACACGCGATAGCCCTGATCCAAAACTTTGTTCTCTTCTAGGATTACGACTTACGAGGTCAAAGGCTGCTAGCCGCCCCACGTTGAACTGAACCACGACCTTAAAGAAATGAACTTCGGAGTGGACTCAGTGGAGGTGCTATGTGTACCTTAGAGCAAGTACAATAGTGGGATTATAGTCCGCCTACGTGGCACTTTTGTTTATGTGGAGGAGAGATACAAGGAAAAATAGATGGAGTGAGCTCTCATGCAAGAGCCAGCCTCTACGCGTGCTCCTAGGCAAAAACCATTAAATGCGAGGAGAGATAAAGATAAAAAGTTGGGAAAACACTAACCTAATAGCCAACCTTATAGCCAATTCTATTATATGAGCTAACTATAAGGCTAACTTTTGATAACATGGCAGTTTCATATAGCCGGTTGTTGGCTCTACTATTGAATTTGCTCTTATATACCTTGGAGTAGTTGACAATCTCAAAATTATTAGGTAGAAGCACGGCTCCGTAAGCCATTTAAAAAAAGAAGGCGCGCCAAGAACTCTCGCTTGCATCGGAAGGTCGACGGCACGACATGGCAGCAGGACGCCAGAAGATCAAAGGCACACCATCAACTTCCGGCGACGGCTGCAATCTTCGTATGTGTTTAGATCTTCCCCTCCCAGCATGCAGGATTCTTACAAATAACCTGCTTTCATGTGAATTATTGATTAGCAAATTAAGGTTAGCACAGGATGAGATAACTTACACGCCTGGACCCAGCGAACCAAGATTACACGAGACGTTGCCTCGGCGACGTATCCGTACATGTCAAGAATGATCTGTTTCATCTCCGAATCGAAGGCAGGACAAAGAGCCGCATGACAGATCAAAGGCAGTCCACAACGATCGCAAATCGACGACACGACATGGCAGGACACGAGCTGATCCGCTCCATTGCATTGCACTACAAGGCGGCTGGACGCCAGGTCCTCAGCAGATCAAAGGCACGCCCATCAACGTTAGGTAATAGCTGCAATCTTCAGTTTGTACCGTGATTGGTGCTGCATCGCAAAAGGAACCGCTGCTCTCCGCAGTTTATTGTCGATCTCCAACTGAAGGAAGGATATGTAGCACGCACGGTGATATATCAATAATTTTATCTTTGGCCTCTGTTCCATCAAGGAACCAATAGATATTCCTATGATTTGCGTGTTTGATCGTTCACCTCATAGATCCAACTGTTGATGGCGCCCCATGTGCACTGGAACCAGTCCGTGGACGGTGGAGGTCATGGCGGGCGACGAGATGGAAAATGAGTAATTATCAAAAAGGACACCAGCCAGCTGGAGCAGAAGTTGTTTTCCTCGCACTCTATGGTTCGAGGTACGCTCATTTTCTCAGTTTGTGATCTGCTCTATGCAGGCACATGAAGAATACTAATTTCATTTGCATACATACATGCCCGACATACCAAGCTTGGCAAGACTTTTAAATCAACTATGCATACACTAATAAGTAAAGGATATCTAAGACTTCCGTCAAATATTTCACCCCAACCATGCATTTACTTTTGAATCTATTTTGAAGTTTGATGACGTACGTGGATGTCCCAGAAAAAGTGGCATTCGCTTCAGCTTTTCATGGTTCATGCTGATTCATTGCTCAACTTCAATTACTATGGTTCTGACCAAGGGTTGGCAATAGGTTCATTTTGGTGGAAGATGTCTGATGCTTTTTTCATCTGATGTTCTGAACAAAGGTGAGTTACATGTGATGTTTGCCTAGACGATTTCACGAGATTAATTTGGAGTCTTTTTCGGCTCTACTTTGAGATGGTTTTTGCTTTCTGTTGATTAAGCCATAATTTGGCTATACCCAGATGCCAGATCAGACCGTATCAGGTCAGGGATTAGACTCTAAAACGTATTGAGCTGACAGGTGCGACGCCAAACACAGTAGAGAATTTGGCTATCCACGTGTGACTGCAGTTTGCATCAGCTGAGCGCTTGGTTATTTTCCGATCATGCACGTGGACTCAAGCAGTGCTAGATTCAGTTTATTGAGTTTCGTCAAAAACATTGTTTCAACTGAGCACCCAATGCATGAAGTCGATTCTGATTAAATTATTTGGTGCAGTTCTTCACGATTCCAGTTGATGCAGATTACAAATAGGATAAACTTATATCGAACCGATAAATGATTTTAACTACAATCAAGTCCAGTATGGTCACATTATTGATCACACTGACACTGCTTCTGTTTCTGTTGGAAACGAATTGATTCACCCCTTCATACATTTCTAGCTCATCAAGAAACTCGACGTTGACGATTGATAAGAAAAAAAGTCAACATAGCGCGGGAAGCAAGGAACTCGCCGTTGACGAGCGGAGATGAGTAGGCATAATGCATGCACGATGGATCATATCCATGGGATAAAGTGACAAAGATGTAAGCAAGCAATGCACATATTTCAGAAATTCTTCATCTAAGATACGATTCACACATATTTATAGTTTTAAAGCAAGTACAATGTTATCATATCATCATAGTCTACCCACTGGACGTCATGTCAGGATTTGCTTGGTCTAGAATCAACACGACGAAAATTATATTAAAAGGTACAATAGTATGAAAAGAAAAATCACCGGAACTTTATGAATTAAAAAATATCATCATTTTTATAATATGTATATGAGAATTGGTGTACGTACAAAATCAAATTAGAAACTGAAGGAACAAGGACCCTTATACACACCTCACCATAAGATTTGATTTCTGCTTGATTTATTCATTTTTTGTGAGAATAAAATAATATATTAATGTTAGTGCAGCCGGGAAGAATGATAAATAACTGACATAGAAGCCATACAGACAAAAAAACATCCATCTTATGCATAATTCCAAATGTCAAGCTAATGAAACACAAACAATTCAAATGTAGTAAATTAGTACTACATACAAAGCTAGCCGCGCAAATGCGCGGGTCCACCAGCTAGTTTATCTAGATTGGAAAACATTGCTTATGATCCTATACCTGTTAATGATAGTTTTCCAAATGAGCAATTGGCTGCAATAAAGGCGAGATCGCGAGATAGTCCTTGGTATGCTGATTACGCTAACTTTATTGTTTCCAAGTACTTGCCTCCAACCTTTTCAGCTCAGCAAAGAAGGAAATTCTTTTATGACTTGAGGCATTATTTTTGGGATGACCCACACTTATATAAAGAAGGAGTGGATGATATTATGCGAAGATGTGTTCCTGAATATGAACAACAAGAGATATTGAGAAAATGTCATGGTAGTGCTTATGGAGGACATCACGCTGGAGATAGAACTGCACAAAAAGTTCTACAATCAGGTTTTTATTGGCCAACTCTCTTTAAAGATGCAAGGAAGTTTATTTTATCCTGTGATGAATGCCAAAGAGTTGGTAATATCTCTAGACGCAATGAAATGCCTATGAATTATTCTCTTGTTATTGAACCATTTGATTGTTGGGGATTCGACTTCATGGGTCCTTTTCCTCCTTCAGAATGTAATACTCATATACTTGTTGCTGTTGATTATGTTACTAAATGGGTAGAAGCCATACCTACAAAAAGTGCTGATGGTGAGACCTCTTTAAAAATGCTTTTAGATGTTATTTTCCCTAGGTTTGGTGTACCTAGATATCTTATGACTGATGGAGGTTCTCATTTTATTCATGGTGGTTTTAGAAAGACCCTTGCTAAATATGGTGTTAATCATAGAATTGCTTCGGCTTATCATCCCCAAACAAGTGGGCAAGTAGAATTGTCAAATAGAGAAATTAAATATATCTTGCAAAAGACTGTTAATAAGTCTAGGAAAAATTGGGCTAGTAAATTAACTGATGCTTTATGGGCTTATAGAACTGCTTATAAAAACCCTATGGGTATGTCTCCTTATAAAATGGTTTATGGAAAAGCTTGCCATTTGCCTTTAGAACTAGAACACAAAGCTTATTGGGCAGTGAGAGAATTTAATAGAGATTTTAAACTTGATGGTAAGAAAAGGTTGCTTCAATTAAGTTCTTTAGATGAATGGAGAAGTGAAGCTTATGAAAATGCTAGACTTTTTAAGGAGAAAGTTAAGAAATGGCATGATAGGAGGATTATTAAGAGAGAATTCAATGTTGGTGAGAAAGTTCTATTGTATAGGTCTCGTCTCAGTTTTTTGCAGGAAAATTACTCTCAAAATGGGAAGGACCTTTTGTTATTGTGGAGGTGTATCGTTCCGGTGCAATAAAGATTGCCTCATTGAAAGATGACTCTACACAAGTGGTGAATGGGCAAAGACTCAAACACTATATTTCTGGAGATTCTTATAATGAAGATGTTGATGTTATTCGAGTGGTAACTCCGGAAACTTTTATTAAAAAGCAAATTGAGGGAACTGCAGAGTCTGATTTCAAATAGGTAACAGTTTCGGTAAAAAAACTTCCACGTTTAACTTTCCAAAAGTTATTTTTGTTATTTTTATTAAATATGGAAAATTACGAGATCGAAACGGGGAAGAAACGGTGCCCGAGGGCACCTCACCATGTCGTGGCGCGGGCCCACCCCTGGCCGCGCCACCACATGGTGAGGGCTCCTCGGAGCCCGTCTCCGACCCGGTTTCTTTCCCGTACCTTCCTTTTGTTGTAAAACTTTTTGCTATATAATCCCCAGATCCCCGAGGTCCGTATATCGTCTTTTCATCGAGTTTTTGTTTTGACCTATTTCTGCTCAGATGTCGTCCCAGGGTTCATCTTCAGAGGATTACGTGCTGCGACGTCGACGTGAGCTCCTCCGCGATCTTGATCAGGGGACCTTCGTTGGATTGGTAGAGGAAGAAAAGATCACAACTAGGCGTGAGGACATGGATCAGAGCGTCAAGGAGGAAGTGAAGAAGATATCATCAAGCAAGGAGGGACATGCGGCTACAAGATCAAAGACATGCAAGCCTACTTTTGTGGGATCCATTAACCCTGGACGTGCTTTTTCTCATAATGTGCAGGGACCAATACCACCTGTCCCAGACCTCAGCTCTTTTCCTGCAGTGGAGGAAGCTCTTCGGGTCACCGATGAGTTTTGTGATCAATATCATGTTTTGAGGATGGAGGTGGAAATACTTTAGGAGGAGAACAACAGACTTCGCGGAATGTTGGAGCACTTCCTCACTCCCATCATGGTTGTTCCACCATCACCACCGAAGGAGTAATTCATCATTGGTATTGGCATCCCCTTGGCTTGTTCCAAGCTTGGGGGAGTGTCGCGGTATCACACCACTATCTTTTACCTTTACTTTTTAATAGAGTCGTATCATGAGTAGGGAAGTTATCATATAGGATGGTTTGCAGTGTGGAAGTATCTCTCCTTTAGTTGGTCGTCTATGTATCCCTTGGTGTGAGTTGCCGTTATGGAATATTAATGAGAAGTTTTATCATTTACTTTCTGCACATCTTATTTTAGTTTGCAATTTCTGTTATATGAATGATCTTGTTGTTAGTATTGGCATCACTTTGGGAGCATTAAGTAAATCTATTTGGTTTTGGCAAACTTAGCATTGGTCAGTAGCAACAATACTTTGAGACTTAAGTAGAAAAGAGGGAAGTGCATGTAGATATATTATTTCGTTATCTTTCTTTCTTGTTGGCTAATAAGCTTAGTATTCTCAAGTTAAAATTATTTGTGCTTCCAAGGAAGATTGCATGATTGTTTTTATTACATGTATATTTGTTTGCATCCCTCAACTCTTATGCTTGCTACCTAGCCTTGCTAGCCAAAAACCTGTACTGAGAGGGAATGCTTCTCGTGCATCCAAACCTTGAACCAAAACCCATGCCATTTGTGTCCACCAAAACTACCTATTATGTGGTATTTTCGCGCCACTCCAAGTAAATACTTCATGTGCTACCTTTAAACTATTCAAAACTTTATTACTCCTTATTTTGTGTCACTGTTTATTAGCTCATGAGGGTTATGTAGAGTTTCTCTATCACTCTTGTCAGACAGACTTTCACCATTGGACTAGTGGCATATACATCCGCTTATCCATTAATATTGCAAAAAGAGCTGGCAAATGGGGTGCCCAGTCCCAATTAATTAACTTTCACTTTTAACTCTCTTCACATGTTTTGCCCTGATTTATCAGCAAGTAATCTAAAAAGGTTAATCATTCAAATAGACACTCCTCCATGGTATGTGATTGTTGGAAGGCACCCGAGGATTCGGTTAGCCATGGCTTGTGTAAGCAAAGGTTGGGAGGAGTGTCATACAAATATAAAGTACATGTGTAAACAAAAGAGAGGAGGGATGATCTGCCCTTGGGTAGAAAAACGTTCTTCATGGGAGCCGCTCTTGAAAGTCTGGTTGACAAGGGGATAGTGTTTTCTCTACTGCGATTCGTTGACAACGACATACATAGCTCAAACATATATTTTTTATACTCTCTATATGATTTCAAAACTTGAAAAGCTCTAGCACATGATTTAATCCCTGCTTCCCTCTGCGAAGGGCCTATCTCTTACTTTAATGTTGAGTCAGTAAACCTATTTCCCTCCTATCTCAAGCAAGCATTTGAGTTGTTGTGATTCAATCATCTATATGTTGATATTTACAATCATGTCTTTTATCCTTCCTTGTTTAGCACAATGCTTTTATCTGAATGGATACAACTTTGAAAGTTATCAATGACTGTAAGGAGACTGTTATAGTTGAGCATGTAAGTTCTGCAATATAAGCTCTAATATAAAGACTCTGATCGAAAGATAAGTACAATCTGTTAATTGTTCTCTGACCAAGAACAAAGTTTGCCATCACCAATTATGATTTTCTCTAGGCACCTTTATTTGTGACTTCCTTTACTTGTTTCAAGTTAAGTTATATGATAGGAAGTTGTTGTCTAAGATGACTTGTGTGATTATAAATGTGGTGCTTCTTGTCCGTATTTTATTTATCGACACTTCACTCCATAAACATGTGGTCTTGTTTACTGAGTTCAGCTTTCGCTTGGGGACAAGCGAGGTCTAAGCTTGGGGGGAGTTGATACGTCCATTTTGCATCACTATTTTATATCATAATTTCTGCTATTCATCGATATATTTCATATTTAGAGATGATACTTATGTTATTTTACCTATTTTGCATGTTTCATGATTATTGGAGAATAAATCACCGGAGTCAGGATTCTGCTGGAAAAAGCACCGTCAAGACACCATATTTCTGAAGATCAACAATTGACGGAAAATATCCAGAAGTCCCTATTTTCACAGATGCCGGAGGCAGCCAAAAGGGGGGGGGCCAAGGTGGGCCACCATGGGCTCTCACCATGTGGTGGCGCGGCCCCCTTGGCTGCGCGCCACCATGTGGCGAGGAGGCCCTGGCCCACCTCTGCCGGTGCCCCTTCGCGTACTTCATCCCCTAGAAACCCTAAGCTCGGGGGGATCATCGAGGAAATATTCCGCCGCCTCCACGAGGCGGAAAACACCAGAGAGAGAAAAGCTCTTCGGCAGGGGAGAAAACTGCCGGGGAAATTCCTTCCCGGGGGGGGAAATCATCGCCATCGTCACCGTCATCGAGCTGACTTCATTGGGATCATCATCATCTCCACCGCCGACACCATCATCTCCACCGCTCCACTCCGTTCCGCTGTAACATCTAGGGTTAAATCTTGTCTAGTTCATAGGGGAAACTTTCCCGGTGTTGATTACTCCTTGTGGTTGATGCTATTAAGTGAAACCGTTGAATTAAGGTTTATGTCCATATTGTTATTCATCATTATATCACCTCTGATCATGATCTATATGATGTCTTGTGAGTAGTTCGTTTAGTTCTTGAGGACATGGGAGAAGTCTAGATGTTAGTAGTGAACTATGTTGAGTAATATTTAATGGTTTGATGTTTAAGTTGTGGTGTTATTCTTCTAGTGGTGTCATGTGAACGTGACATGATACTTCACCTTTATGGGCCTAGGGGAATGCATTGTGTATTCGTTTGCCAATTGTGGGGTTGCCGGAGTGACAGCAACCTGAACCCCCGTTGGTATATCGATGCATGAGGGATAGCTGGATCTCAGAGTTTAAGGTTGTGGTTAGATTTATCTTAATTACTCTCTTATAATTGCGGATGCTTATGAGGGGTATAATCACAAGTATGTATTAGTCCTAGGAAGGGCGGTGCATTAGCATAGGTTCACCCACACAACACTTATCAAAACAATGAAGATTAATCAGCTATATGAAGCGAAAGCACTTGACTAAATTCCCGTGCGTCCTCAAGAACGTTTGGTCATCATAAGTAGACCTACCGGCTTGTCCTTTGCTGTAGAAAGGATTGGGCCACTCGCTGCAATTATTATTACTGCATTTTATTTACTTGTATTTTATTTATCTGCAATATCAAAAACTCCTAAAAACTTGTCTGTGAGCATTTACAGTGAATCCTTGATCGAAACCGCTTGTCAACATCTTCTGCCCCTCGTTGGGTTCGACACTCTTATTTATCGAAAGTACTACGATACACCTCTTATACTTGTGGGTCATCACTTCTACACCTCCCGAAGCTTGGTCGGCGCTGGCATCGTTAAGATGCCTTATATCTTCTCCGGGTTTGCTTCAATGCCCCAAGCTGATACGAGGTACCCGAGGAGCGGTCCAGCTGGGAAACCGAAGACGCACTTTGTTGGGTTGAGCTTGATGTTGTAGCGTTTGAGTGCAGTGAAGGTTTCTCGAATGTCGTCGAGGAGCGTGTCCTCTTGCTTCGTTTTGATGACGATGTCGTCAACATAGACTTGGACGTTGCGTCCGATTTGGTCCTTTAGGCAGGACTGCATCATGCACTGGTACGTGGCACCCGCGTTCTTGAGCCCGAAGGGCATTGTTGTGTAGCAGTAAAAGCCATAGGGTGTAATGAATGTTGTCTTCTCCTCGTCGTCGACCTTCATCCTTATCTGGTTGTAGCCTGAGTAGGCATCCAGAAAAGACAGGCGCTCGCAGCTAGCGGTCGAATCGACTATTTGGTTGATACGCGGCAGCAGAAAGTGGTCCTTAGGGCAGCATTTGTTGAGGGCGGTGAAGTTGACACACATGCGGAGGATCTCTGTGTGCTTCTTTGGGACCAGCACTGGGTTAGCGACCCAGTCTGATTTCTTGATTTCTCTGATGAATTTGGCGTCGAGTAGTCTGTCGACTTCTTGCCCCATGGCGATGCGCTTCAGCTCGGAGAAGAGGAGCATGGGTTGTTTGACGAGTCGTGCATGTGGATAGAGTTGCAGGGCGTGCTCGGCGAACTCCCTAGGTATACCTGGCATGTCGGCTGGACACCAGGCGAAGATTTCCCAGTTCTCGCGGAGGAATTCGACGAGCGCGCATTCCTATGTGGGAGATAGACTCGAAGACACGAGTGCTGTCTTGGCAGCGTCCGTCGGGTGCACCTGATGTGCCCTGGTGTCGTTTGTTGCATTGAAGGCAGTGTCGGGTGCTTGCTTCTTGTTCTCAGGGAAGAGGGTTCGGTCGTTTGACAACGAGATTTCCCCAAGTTCCTCTTGCATGCTAAACATCTCGGAGATTTTGCTGAATTCTCTGTCGCAGTTATCTGAGCGCTCGAAGTTTCTGTTCATGGTGATGATACCGTGAGGTCCTGGCATCTTCATCTTGAGGTATGCGTAGTGTGGGATGGCCATGAACCGGGCGAACGTCGGCCGCCCTAGGATAGCATGGTATTGCGACTTCCAGTCAACGACCTCGAACTCGATCTTCTCCGTCTTGAAATTCTTCGGGTCGTCGAATATCATGTCGAGTGTCATTGCTCCCAAGGGGTAGACAGCTTTGCCTGGGACTCTATCGTGGAAGGTGTTCTCGGACCTGGCTAGGTTTGTCAGTGAACGGTTCATTTTTCGTAGTGTGTCGGCGAAAAGGATGTTGATGCCGCTGCCGCCGTCCATGAACACTTTGCTCATCGACTACTAGGGCAGCGTGGCCTGGCCGTGGCACCGATGGCGGGTGGTCTTCGCGAGAGAATGTGATGCTGGTTTCAGACCCCTTGAGATACTCGGGTGTGGCCGGTGGCGACGTGGAGGCCAGGTGTGTCATGGGTTTGTCACGTCAGATGTCATGGATGACTTCGTAGGTGTGGGATTTGCGTGAGTCAATCGTCTCCGAGCTTGGGATCACAGGAACAAGGACGAACACAGATTTACCTAGGTTCGGCCCCTCAATGTGAGGTAAAGACCTACTTCCTGCCTACCCTAACTTGGTATTGATATGATATATGTGGTGTTACAATGGGGGCGATCTGATCTGGGAACTCGCCATAAGAGCTAGGGTTTAGGGCTTGATAGCTTGACCCTGTCTAAGTCCTGCGAGTCCTCTTTATATACACAGAGGCTCGCTAGGTTACAAAGGAAACTTCCTCCACAAGGAATACATCGACTTGAACCTACTTGGAGACTAACTCCTCCTCACGTCTTCCAGGATATGTCTTCTAGATCTTTCTCCTTGTGGCGGTGCGATATTGGGCTTGCTTTTATGTAGGCCTTTATTGGGCTAGTAAGTTGAGTCGCACTCATCAACATGGGCCGCGGGTTAATCCACAAAGTATTCCCCCGACATTAGCCCCCAAGATTGGTTAGAACTTCACAGTGAGGATCCTTTGGTTACTGGAGGTAGTTGTTTAGCCGCACTGTGAGCGTTCTGACTAATCTCTTGACTTATGTGATTCAAAGCCGCGACTCATTTGCGCGACTCATCTTCCCCATCTGAAATATTCTGTTTCCTTCAATTGCGGACCATTCCTCATTCTGCGGGCGCAAATTATTCCGTTGATCTCGGGCATCCCAGTTATAAGCTGTGGCGGCCTAGGTCAATATTCACTTGCCTCTACTTTCTTCTTGCTTCCAATCCGCGCCGCCGTCTTCCTCAATCGAGCTTAGCTCCCGATCCAATCTTTTCGCAATGGCGCCCAAGGCAAAGCCATCCGATGATAAACACAAGATCTCCTGCAACTGGGAAGGATCCTGGGTAACGGAGCAGACTCTCATGGATCTCAACGATGCTGGCTTCTTGCCGCCGAAGGAGGACAACATATGGCGGGCGCCAGGTGATGAGATCGAGCCGCGCCCCAAGCCCAACGAGCTAGTGATGTCCGTGGAGCAAGTGGAGCGTTGGTTCGCGCCTCCCGGCTCCCTCTTCTTCTGCAACCTGATGCAACGCCTGGGCCTCCGCCTTCATGACATCGGACCCAACTCAATGCTCCAGGTGAGCAATTTCCATGTACTGTGCGAGGACTATCTCGGCATAGCCCCCAATATCGATCTGTGGCTGGCCTCTTTTTCTTGCAATAGCCAGCTTGTCTCCAAAGGTGGCGCCTATGTCCAGGTCGGCGCCATCTCTCTACAGCGCCACAGAAACTCTTGTCTTCCCAAGCTAGCCCTGGCGAATCGTCCCAGGGCTTGGCAAAAATCTTTCTTTTACTGTCAAGACACTTCTCCGGAGGGCAAACTCGCCTCCCTACTTGGTCCAACTCTCTTTTCGTGCCTTCTGAGGCACTAAAATCCAAACCTCGGGATGCCGCAACATCCTTCGTGAATGAGTCACTGATCAAGGTCCGTGCCTTAATTGAGCACGGCCTTACTGGCCTTGATCTTCTTTCTTGCTAGACGAAATGGCGCATCCAGCCAGTGAGTTCCCGTCAACGGTCCTTCCTCGAGTGCTCTGGCACTTCTGCTGATGTTGATCGCGTCAAGGCTGCTGACTGGGAGCCTGAAGACTGGGTGGAGTTCGTCACCCGTGTGACTGAGGAGAAGAACATCTCCTTCGACAAGGTGGGGCTCGCCCCTTTTAGCATTAACAACAAGCCTTTTGAGGTAACCTCCCCCCTTGTCCTTTATCCTTATAGTAAATTGCCTTTATTTTTATATTAAGATCTTCCCTTTTCTGTATCAGGCTGATGAGAACTATTGGTCGCTTCCTGCGGCTGGTGTGGGCACTGCTGCTCCCAAGTGTGCCGTAAAGAAGAAGTTACTGCCCGCTTTGGACGGCAGTGAAGTCGCTGATATCCCATCTGTTGCCACTGCGGCCTCAGATGATGAAAATACTGATCTGGGGAGGATGACAGTCCTGTGCCAACCGCGAGCCCTCCTGCGGCTGATCCAACTCCCCGCAGGGCCTCAAAGAGACTGTCCTGGGAGGAGCCAGAGCTTAACGCTCTGGAAAATCCTGAAGTCATCAAGCGTCGCAAACCTGCAGTGGACGTGACCCCTCCTGTTGCCAGGCGTGTGCTTAGGACCACCGCCTCGGCTGAAGAAGACATGGAACCCCATTTGGTAATTCTTGCTGTCTTAGCATCCTGACTGCACATTCCTTCATTTCCTTTATTAACATGTGGACCTCTGGTTGTAGACTCAGGGTTCCAAGGTGTGTCATCGCCGTCAAGCGACGGCCTTATGGCCTCTGTGAAGATGGCTCCAGAGTTAGTAACTTTCTTTTGTTCTCATAGCATTTTTCTTCTGCCGCGCATGCTCCTTTCTTATATAATTGTCTTGTTCTTGCAGAGCTGCGGTTGATGCTACAACCACGGCTGATCTGGGAGTTGTCTCCGCAGCTGTGGTTGAGTTGCCTAAGGTGCCTGCAGCTCATACTGCCATGGTGGAGGGCACGGCCACCACTGATGACTTGGCTTCGTCGCCTGCCCCTAACACGGCTGCCCAGGAGGTGGCTCTGAAGGATGGAACAGGTCCCCTCGTTGCCCCAGACACAGAGGAAATGGGTCCCGCAGCCACAGTCGAAGCACCGCTGGTTGAGTCGCCAGCGGCTGTTAATCAGAAATCGCCTGTACTGCGCCTTGAGGTGGCCTCTTCTTCCTCATTATTAAGCCGCGCAGAACAGCTGTCGCAGGCCATCATTGCTTCGAGCGACAAACAAGCTGCAGAGCTGCGTGAGGCACTCTCCAATTTATCTGCGGCTTACAAGGTAATAATTTCTCTTATCCTATCTGTCCTAGCCCCCAAGGATCAAGGCCTTCTTTGACGTAAAGGGGGACTTGGTACTTCTTTTTATAATAACTTCTCACAAATCACTGCAAACTTCTCCGCTGCCCTTTATCTGTTGATCTTCTGTCTTTTAGGAAGAATTATGTACTGTGACTGCAGAGAAGCTTGCTCTGGAGAAGCAATTGCAGGAGACTCCCTCTGAGCTTGAGAATCTGCGCAAACTCCTTCTCCAACGCGAGGCTGAACTGAAAGAAAAAGACACCAGAATTGGCGATCTTACTTATGAGAGCTTCAAGCTATCTGAACAGGCCAAGGCCACTGAGCTGCGGCTTAAAATTTTTAAGAAAAATCTCATGAGAGGATCCAGCAGCAAGATTGTCAAATCAACGCCCAGAAGGATGCCATTACTCAACCAATGAGGATGCGTGGCTTAAAGCTGTGGAGATTGGCGACCTTAAGAAGAAATTGGCGAAAGTGTCTGACGCCCACAACCTTGTCCATGCTAAAGTTTCCATCATGACCCAAGAGCGACTGGTATGTTTTGCAGTCCACAACTTCACTTTACCTTAGCTTTCTTTGTTTGCATATAGTTGTGCTAATTGATGGCTGCCATGTTATAGGTGAGGATGCTAGAACGCAGAAAGGCAGCACACAAGAGCAGCTGGAGCATATCCGCGAGTTTGCGCACAAAGCTATCGATGGAATGAAGAAATTATCAGCTTGCCTTTTGCCAACCAAGTCTCTCCCCGCTGATGCTGAAGGATTATTGAAAAGGCTGCTCAAAGCGCCTCAGTACTTCTTGGACTGGAAAGAATCTTCTGCTCGCTATGGCGCGTCTCATGTGCTTGCCTTGGCTAAGACATATGATCCATCCTTCGATGCTGCCAGGGTCGCACAAGGCAAGCCTTCAAAGAAGACGGACGACACCGAGCTGACATCCTCAGAATAGGCGGCGACATGGAAGGGCATGCGAGGCTACGCGACTGAACTTGTGGACGGAGTGGACCTGGCGACCTTTCTGGGGAAGTATCATCCAGATGGGTCGAGATTCGAGAGATTACCCACTGCATCGACCAGCGTGGCTGCTCCTCAAGAGAAGAACTCCTCTCCAGGTGTGTCCAGCTCCTCAGCCCCCAAGGCCGCAACTGACAACCTTCAAGCAAGCCCGCGACTGCTGCTCCTGCCAAGCCTGGTAAGCCGCCAGTGCCTCCTACTCACAAGCCAAAAGCTGGGAAGAAGTGAGTGAAAAACAATGTTATGGTGAAGTTAGCCCTTAGTGGCTTGTAATAATTGCTGAAATGGTGTGTTAGCAACAATGTTTTATGGTTATTAAGTACTCTCATCAGTACAAGTTCCGACCAATAGTCTGGTCCTTATGATTTGTCTCGGTTTTCCTTACTTAGGCCCTTGCGCGGCTCAGTATTTCCTAGGAACATGTGTGTTCAGGGTCGAGAGCGGCCATGATAGGTAATCAAGCTCGATTGACGCCACACCCCAGTACTTTGGCGCATAATGCAAGTCGCATCCAAGTGAAGGTTGAGTATAATCACGATAAATGCCACTCGTTTGGCGATTCCAAGGTAATAGGCCGCGCTCAGAAAGCTGCCGCACCCCCAAGGAACCAATGATTAGAAAATGAAAGACTCACAACTCAATTGGTAGTTTGAGGCGAAACGACAGCCACCTACATAGTAGGGGTGCCGGCTTTATTTCAAAATCATATATCATACATAGGGTCGGTCGCACCTTAGTGGCAATCAGAAGTGGGTCGGTCGCGCCTAGGTGGCGACCAGAGATGATACAGGGGGTCGATTGCGCCTGAGTGGCAACCAGAGATGATACATGGGTCGGTCGCGCCTAGGTGGCGACCAGAAGTGATGCAGGGGTCGATCGCGCCTAGGTGGCGACCAGAGATGATACATGGGTTGGTCGCGCCTAGGTGGCGACCAGAAGTAATGCAGGGGTCGGTCGTGCCTAGGTGGCGACCAGATTTTTTATGCACAGGTACGGCCGCGCCTGAGTGGCAGCTAATTCCTAATACATGGGTTGATTGCGCCTAAGTGGCGATCCAATTTGATACATATGGTACGGTCGCGCCTAGGTGGCGACCGGAGTTGAGGTTTGAGCCCTGAGTGGCCAGCTTGATACTGCGAACCCTTGTTGGTTCTGTTATGATTGTTGATGGCGACTCGTGGTGGTTGGGGTATACCCTTATTGCCGATGGCCTGCAGCTCTTGCCCTTCTTGCGGCTGTAATTTGAAGTCGCAGGTCAGGCGTGTCTTTTGGCTTCCACGATGTCATCAAATTTTTGTTGCGGCTCAGGAGCAGGTGCATTTTCGCGACACAAGCGTCTTTGGCCATAACCCTGTCACCTTCTTCGCATTCTTGTGCTATTTCTTTATTGCCATCTATTGTGATTACTCCTTAGGACCAGGCATTTTTAGCTTCAGGTATACGTAGCACGGTCGAGCCATGAATTTTGCGAACGCTTCTCTGCCAAAGAGGGCATGGTATGGGCTCTGGAAATCTACAACCTCAAACCAGACGTACTCGCTTCTGAAGTTGCTTTGCGTCCCGAAGGCGACTTCCAGGTTATTCGCCCCAATGGCTGAGCTGATACGCCAGGCACGACTCCGTGAAACGTTGTTCTGGACGGGTGCAGCTGTTTTTCTTGGAGATTCATCCTCTTGAAGGTCTCATAGTATAGTATATTTATGCTGCTGCCTCCATCCATCAGTACCTTGCTTAATTTGTATCCTGCGACTTGAGGGGCAACCACTAGCGCGAGCTTGCCTCCTTCATTTATCTCCCCTGGATGATCTTCGCGGCTCCAAACTATTGGTTGCTCAGACCACTTCAGCCACTGTGGTACAGCTGGTACTACGGCGTTAACAGCTTGGTTGCGCCGTCGCAGCTTCTGCTCCCTCCTTGAGGTATTAACCACAATTGTGTGGTACTGACCCACTGCTTTGGGAACTGCGGTTGGTCTGGCTGTGGGTTTGGAGCAGCATTATGGTGGCCTCCGCCGTGATTGCCTCCTTCGTTGTTCTGATTGTTGTTGTTTCCATTAAGTGGCTGTCCATCCTTCCACTTTTTGTAATGGTAGCACTTGCTTTTGTGTGGTTGGGTGGTTTTCCATCTTTCCCTACATGGATGTCACAGGGACGGTTGAAAACTTCTTCCAAGTTAACTGGGTGGAAATTTCTTCCTCTGCCACTACTTGGCTTGTAACGAGTGTTCGTGTTTGCGACTAATCCCGAGTTTCCTTCCTCATTTTTGCGCTTGTTGTAACTCGCATTACTATTGCTAGCTGCTGTTGCTGAGGCTTGCTGCTGGTCTTCTTTCCTTTGCCAGCAGTTTCCTCTTCTTCTCCATCAGACGCGTCCTTGGTTTTATCCGAACTTGCATACTTGTTAGCCGCTGCCATCACCTCGCTGAGGCTCTTGACTTTGTCCTTCATGCGACCCAGTTTGTGGACCAGCGGCTCAAACTTGCAGTTTTTCTCCATAACTAGGACGGCTGAGCTTGGAGGTATGTTGTCTGAGGAGTGTATAATTTCTGCCACTCTCCTCATCCAATGGCGACTTGACTCGCCTTCTTTTTGCACGCAGCGCTCAAGATCTTCTATACTGCAGAGTCGCTTGCATGTTCCTTGGAAGTTCTTGACGAAAGCTTCCTTCATCTCATCCCAAGAATTTATTGAGTTTGGTGGTAGGTTTTGTAACCAAATGTGGGCTGCGCCTTCCAACATCATGTTTAGGTATCGGGCACAGATTTCTTCAGATGCGTTGAGAATGCTCATGCCCATCTCATAATTGTTGAGCCAAGTGACCGGGTCCATACTTGGGTTATAATTTGCGACCTTGCGAGGTCCTTTGAAATCTGCAGGAAAGGCTCGGACCTAATCCTCTCACTGAAGCAGACTGGACCTTAAGTCGCGATGATAAGTTGGATGGAGCTGGCCTCCCTGCCTGATTAACCATTGCATGCATCTGCACACCTTCTGCGGGTTGAACTTGTACCACCTGTTGGTTTTCCCTTTGTCGCCTGGCTGAACTTGAAGTCGCAACCTGCGGCGACTCGGCTCGGATGCTTCTTTCCGCTGTTACTCTACTGTTATAGGGGGTTGCGTGCAGCCGTCCCCCATGTTCAGACATGTTTGCCTGTTGTACCACTGCTGTGCTCAGCATCTCAATGGCGCGCCGCGCCTCTCTGTCCATCGGTGCGTTTCCTACCGGTGTCAACCTGGCTAAGATGTTGGTAGCCGCATAGAGATTCTCCACTGGGCTAACATAGTGTCCTTGCGGTGTATGGAACCTTTGAGGCTGCGGTGCCGGCTGCTGCACAAAGGTTGGTTGTGGCGACGGAGGTGGCATGATAGCCCTGTTGTTAGCTTGCACCAGAGCTCTTGACCCTGGTGCTTCCGCCGTTCTTGGCACCGCAAAAGATGGAACTACAGGCACAAATGCTGGCGATGCCATCGTCCGCAATGCAGGCGCGACTAAAGGCGCCACGGGTGCGCAGCCGCGACAGGTGGTGCCGTATATGAGGGTACTGCGACTGATGGTGCTGCGGCTTCTGGCCACGCGACTGGACGCGCTGCATTTGTCGCGCCGATGGGTTCGCGTGGGTGGCGCTGTGGCTGCTGGTGTATCGACTGCAGGGACCGCGGCTGTAGGTCCAGAGGTGGGTGATTGGAATAACTCCATGGGATTTACTGTTCCTGGCTGCATGCGACTGATATGACGTCGGTGTGGCAAGGTGCTTGGTCCTCCTTGTAAGATGATGGTGTCTTCGGCGAGTCGCTGTTGTTCTTGTTGGAGGCGCTGGTCCTCGCGTGCGAGCCTGCTCCTTTCATCCACAATCCTTGGACTTCATCATACAGCTCAATCCTGGTAGCTTCCAGCTCCGCAGCTCTCGGCGGCGTTAACTGCAGATATAGGCGTAAACAGCGGGCTGCTCTGGGGCATCCTGGCCGTCGTGTTGGGGGTTGTTCTTGGCCCTTCTTCCGTAGGTAACTCCGGACGGGGCTTCTCTGTTTGCGACTCCTGAAGCCACGACTCCTGGGGTGGCTAGCGGGTGCCGCGCGACTCGAACCGAGCTCTGCGACTCCTGATCCTTCTGGTGCGACTTGTTCCGCTGCTTCTGGTGCCGTGGGTGCTAAGCTGCCCTGCGGCATGCCCAGCCCTTCTTCTGCTTCCACGGTCCTGTAGATCCCTTCCATGCACTGATCTCCTACGGAGGGCGAGCTGCCACCCCTAGGTTTCCACAGAGCCTTTCCTCGAGTACATACTCAATGGATTGGGCTTCTTCGTCTTCAAGCATCAGTGGCTCGTTGTTGGTAGATTCTTCTTCTTCATCCACAGTTACGGCGACTCCTTCCTCTGAGTCGCCAGGCTGTGATGGGTCTTCTAACTCGCCGCCGATGAAGCCGACGAAAACATGAATATATCCAAACGGGATGATGCGACCTGTCTCCAGGTAATCAGCTTCTGGTCCCCAGCTTGAATCGTCAATGAGAGGCGTGCCATCGACCATGATGATGTGGCCAATGGCGAGATCTTCAGCTCCTTTCATCGATCCTGCGCGGAACGTGACGCTCTTGACCGCAGGCCCCACGGTGGGCGCCAACTGTCGTGGGTTTGTCACGTCAGATGTCATGGATGACTTCGTAGGTGTGGGATTTGCGCGAGTCAATCGTCTCCGAGCTTGGGATCGCAGGAACAAGGACGAACACAGATTTACCCAGGTTCGGCCCCTCAATGTGAGGTAAAGACCTACTTCCTGCCTACCCTAACTTGGTATTGATATGATATATGTGGTGTTACAATGGGGCGATCCGATCTGGGAACTCGCCGTAAGAGCTAGGGTTTAGGGCTTTATAGCTTGACCCTGTCAAAGTCCTGCGAGTCCTCTTTATATACACAGAGGCTCGCTAGGTTACAAAGGAAACTTCCTCCACAAGGAATACATCGACTGGAATCTACTTGGAGACTAACTCCTCCTCATGTCTTCCAGGATATGTCTTCTAGATCTTTCTCCTTGTGGCGGTGCGATATTGGGCTTGTGCGAGTAAGTTGAGTCGCACTCATCAACATGGGCCGCGGGTTAATCCACAAAGTATTCCCCCGACAAGGTGCACTTGTCGTGAGATGAGATTTTGCAATCGATTGGATGGACGTCATTTCTGTATCATGTACATCTTCCCGAGCGGATCAGGGTATTTGTCTCCGTTGGTGGGAGGAGCTTCTATGCATGAATTGAGGTGGACTGCTCCCACCATGTGCCCCGTCGGCTGGGCTGGAGGAGGCGGGCTCTGTGTGCTGTCGTCCTAGGCGCTGTCTGCAACAACTTCAAGTACTCGCCCTGCAGTCGGGTGAATTTTCTACAATCCTTCAAAAGGTGGCTGGAGCAGAGCTTTCCGTCTTCTCCTCCGAACATGTGAAATATGCACTCTTCTTCTAGCTCTTCTGCAGGTGTGCGTGGTTGTTGATAACCAATTTTGGCTTAGAATAAATCATCTTCACAATAACAGGGCGAAACAGAGGCTAACTAGTACATGTACTAGTCAACTTCAGGATTTTGGCCATATTAGGACGAAACAGAGCCTAACTAGTACATGTACTAGTAAGGTTCAGAATTTCGGTCAAAACTCGGACATAAAACAGACACCGACTAGTACATGCACTAGTCGCGTTCTGTAAACAGACACAACTTGAGACGACCAGATCCAGTCCGAACAGTTTTATATCCGACCCCAGATGAGCATTCAAGATGGCGTCAGAAGAAACAACACATGAAATGAAAGTTCTCCATTTTTTCGAGACGAACAACTTTGTCTTTATGGGATTTCGATCTGAGGTGGTTAACGGCCTCAAAAATGACCCGCAAGGTGCAGCCAGTTTTTAGACCGAACAGTTTTGGAAAGTTCGGGTCAGCCATCCGAATTGGGCCCAAATTAGGGTTTTGGACGTGGATCCAAACTCTTTCCTTGCACGGGAAGTCTAGCCGCCCCTTATACACATGAGGGGTGACGGCCGATTGATCCAACACCAATCGAACAAACACATCTACTACTTTTCCGTGCTCATCTACTTTTTATCCCTCTCCTTGTAGCTTTGTTCTCGTTCTTCGTCGTTCTTCGAGATTGGAGGGCTGCGATCCGCGAGTCTCTAGGTGCGTTCAGGACGACCTAGGGCAGCACATAGCCGCCGCGAGCCCTGACGGGGTCCCTCCCGGGCGAGCGGGGTTTTGGGTGTTAAAAGCGCCTGCCGGATTGTCTTGCGTCTCGCGTTTCCGGTGAGCCTCCCTCGGCGCATGCTGCCGCGTATCCGCTCGGCATCGAGGGTACACGGGTGACGTGTTTGTGTGCGAACACACTTTTTGGCGACTCCACTAGGGACGAAGCGAACGGTCTCCAGCCCGTTCTTGCTACGAGGAGTGTATCAAGAGACTGCAATCTACATCGGTAACATGAATTCACCATCTTCTTATGTAGATGCAAATTACTCTTATGTTGACGTTACTAGATCTTTTGATATGAGTGTTGTATCGGCTAACCCTAGTTTACTCTATGCGCAAAAGTCGATGCAAAATAATGTCTATGCTTCAAATCCTTATAATATTAGCAAAGTGCAACATATATATTCGAATTCTCATGCATCGGCTGCCCCATATCTTAAGACGATGAGTAACGTGGGTTATTCGGGAGATCAGTTTGAGACACCTCACAGGAAAGAGGATGTCTCACGGTTTTATCCATCGGCTGCCAACTCGCAATATGCGAGGTCGTCCCCAAACATGCCGATGGATGTGGGAATCGGCTATGCTGGTACCAGCGACTTGGCCGGTTACTCCCAACTGACATATACTGCGCCTTATTTGATTACTCAATTGCCACCTTATGTTACTAACGTTTCAGCTTCATGTGGAACTAGTGAGACACATAATTCGGCTTTGCACTTTCGCGGTGTTCATGGCCGAATAAGTGAAAATTTAACAGGAGCACATGTGCTTTCATTTTCTACCGACACATATGAATTAGAACACGGTTGGAAGGAAAAATTTGCAGCGGAACGCAAAAGGGCCGGTGCTATTTATCTGGCATTAAAAGAAAATCCGCATGATCCTGCTGCAATACAAGATTATGAGGCATATCAGAAGAGGCGTGAAGAGGAGCGTAAACAATTCGAGATCAAGTTTTCACCGTTAAAAATTAGTTTCGGCAACGTATTGCCGAAAGAAACAAAAAGTATTGGGGGGCAATCATGCCCTACAGAGGATAGCACCGAAGAATTCACCACGACGACTTTTGAGGAATTACCGATCGAGCATCGCCAAACTTATGAAGAACTCAGGAGGAAGCGTACAAAATAATTAGAGGCATGGAGGAAAAAAAGCGGAAGAAGATTTAAAGGCATTTTAGAAGGATCTTCAAGACTTTATCAAGTCTACTCCTGCACCCGATAACCAAGTTGAAACGGTGCTAAAGCAAGCAGAAGAAGCTTTGCAAGTTGATGGAAGCCATGGAGAAAAGATGAATGATTCGGGAAGTATGGTTACTTCGGTTGTTGAAGCCGAATATAGTACCTGTGCCGAATCTACTAAATCAAAAGAAGCAAGCTTCATTGATCAAGAGCATGTCATGGCTAGCAAAACAGTCGTGATTGATTTTTCTGGGTGTAAAGGAGTTTATATGCTACCCTATGAATTCCGTGCCAAAGAAATTGATGAACATCAAGTAGAGAGTATATCCGAACAAAGTTCGGTTGACATTGAACATCAGAGTAGTGGGGCGCGAGATCCAGAAAAGGAAGAAGACAAGGCGTTGGAGAATCATCTAGAGGCCGAACAAGATATTGTTTAGGACATGCAACCATCATGCTCCACCGACGTTTTTAATAAGAAAGTTTGCGTACTATCCAATGAATTTTGTGCCATAGACGATGAGCATCACAAACAAGAAGACACGACTGAAAAAGTCCGGTTAATGGTGAACATCAAGAACTAGAGAAAGAAGCCGAAAAATGTTCGGTTGATGAGGAGCATCCGGGTGACGCGGCACGGGATCCAGAAGAGGAGGACGAGGTGTTGAAGAGTTATCCAGAGACGGAGGAAAGCAATATTGTTCCTGATGTGCCAGCATCGCAGTCTCTCAACATCCTCGAAGAGGTACGCCCAGCCAACAATTTACTTATCTTTCGATTCGGTCAAAATAATAATGTTGATGCATCCAATGATAAAATTCTTGTTAGCTTTAAAAGACCAGTCGAGATGAGTAGTTTGTTTGTTAGGAGTAATCTTGTCACTAATCATATCGGTCAACATATCATACAATTTGTACAGTCCGATTGTGGCAATTTATCACAATCAAAGTTGTTCTCGTCATGCCAGCTAAACTTTATATTCATGTGGGCAATTTTGCTTGTTTCATGCCTGGCTAATATTTGGTCTCAAGTGAGATATATATTCTGTAGCTATTTTTGTTGCAGAAACACAAAGCCGGGTTCAAAGTCCTTCAAGATAGCCGATTCAGAAAAATCGGAAAAAGAAGGCGAAAGACGATGCATAGCCGAGTTGGATGACGTCAAGCTAGCACCACTCGGTTTCGTAATTCCAAAGCCGATATCTCAATATCGGCTAAGGGATGAGCAGTGTACCATCAGTCCGGGCATAGGGGATCACATTGTCGGGGCATCGCCGGCTAATCCAATTATCATAGAAGATCACCATGTTGAGCCGTCAAGGGAAGAGCGAATACCCAATTCGTTCGAGCAGAATATCAAACACTATGATGAGTTTCATGATGCACAATCGGCTTTCGAAGGACGATTGGAAGTTGTTGAAGCACAAGTGGATAGCCAGCTGGCTAATATTAATCTTGACGGCGATCAAGTGTTGACTCGGCTACCCCAAGCCGGTTCTTCCCAAGACGGACAGGTACAGATGGGAGATAATGGGATCGGGTCATCGAGCATGGAGAATATTCAAGCCAACAATGAAGACGGATGTTCCATCAAGGCTGCAACAAAGACGCCTAACACTGGGGGCAGCACGAAAATCCAAAGACCGATGTCTGCAATGATAGAAGGGACAAAGGCGGCGATAGGCACCGAAGGAGGAAGACTAAAGTTATCTTCGCTCAATTATTAGAGAAGTATCAGAAAGAGTGCAAAGCAAGAAGTGCTTGTCGGCCATCTGAAGCAAAGACATCGAAGTCAACCCCGAGGCATAAATCAAAGGACAAGGATTGGCAAAAGAAGAAGCTCAATACACCGACTCCGTGAACTTATTTTGGGCCGCCAATACCGAAGTCGTACATGTCTTCCCATACCGGCTTCTATTTGTATCAACCACGGGACATGTATGATTCACGGACACGCCATCATTCTTACGCTAAATCACCTTGCCGAGTTTATGCAGCTCCGAGAGAATCAACCCGGCAACCACATGTCAAAGACCGGCTTAATCAAGAGTCGGCCAAGAGCTCATGGAGGAAGAAGGAGGTGGTCAAGCAAATATACGTAGTGAAGAAAGATGGTCGCAAAGATGTTGTTTCAGACCCGACTCCGAATATGCAAAAGCCAGCTGAAATGATGTTGGCTACAAAGGGCAAGGAAGTGAAGCGAGTAACTTTCGAGGACCCAGTCATCGAGTCTGGACAGGTCAAGCCGAGAGTGCCCAAAGCCAAGAAAGAATTTCCAGTGCATAAAGTAAAATCACAGCTGGGATACCCACTCGGCTTATCACATTGGCAAGAGTGGCAGGTGAAGCGGCTCAGAGCCGAAGAGTTGGAGAAGTTGAACATGGCGTGGGTTCCTAAAAGAAGCCCTCAAATCAAGAACGGTGCACCAGCTTCTGTTGCAAAGCCGGCAGGAGTAAAGGAGGACAAGCAAGAAGTCGGTAGGCGAAGCCGGCAATCTTCATCTCACTATAGGAGACCTCAGGTGGTGCGTCGTTCATGTTCTTCAACTATACCATCAAAGCTAGCACCTCACAATTTATCCCCAGCTGAAACTTCTAATTTATTTCGGCTATTCACACTTTGGTGGGCGGGTTCTCCAGGTCCTTTAAGATGAGGACGCATGGCCGATATTTACATATCGCCCTGAGCATGAATCTGGCTAATGATGTTCTTCATGCTTTATTTCATAGCTGAAAGTCGATATTCAGTTTTGCCAATACTAATAAGGATGACTTGATTATTAACTCGGCCACTAACAAAGGATCTAGTGCAAGCCGGATGGACGGCTGGAAGAAATATGTTTTTCTTATCTTCAGGCTGGCTGCATCACGGGACGCATATATGGAGGCTCTAGGTGCGTTCAGGACGACCTAGGGCAGCCCATAGCCGCCGCGAGCCCTGACGGGGTCCCTCCCGGGCGAGCGGGGTTTCGGGTGTAAAAAGTGTCCGCCGGCCGCCGGATTGTCTTGCGTATCGCGTTTCCGGCGAGCCTCCCTCGGCGCGTGCTGCCACGTATCGCGCTCGGCATCGAGGGTACACGAGTGACGTGTTCATGTGTGAACACACTTTTTGGCGACTCCACTAGGGACGAAGCGAACGGTCTCCAGCCTGTTCTGGCTATGAGGAGCGCATCAAGAGACTGCAATCTACATCGGTAACATGAATTCACCATCTTCTTATGTAGATGCAAATTACTCTTATGTTGACGTTACTAGATCTTTTGATATGAGTGTTGTATCGGCTAACCCTAGTTTACACTATGCGCAAAAGTCGATGCAAAATAATCTCTATGCTTCAAATCCTTATAATATTAGCAACGTGCAACATATATATTCGAATTCTCATGCATCGGCTGCCCCATATCTTAAGCCGATGAGTAACGTGGGTTACTAGAGAGATGTCTCATGGTTTTATCCATCGGCTGCCAACTCGCAATATGCGAGGTCGTCCCCAAACAGGCCGATGGATGAGGGAATCGGCTATGCTGGTACCAGCGACTTGGCCGGTTACTCCCAACCGACATATACTGCGCCTTATATGATTACTCAATCGACACCTTATGTTACTAACGTTTCAGCTTCATGTGGAACTAGTGAGACACATAATTCGGCTTCGCACTTTCACGGTGTTCATGGCCGAATAAGTGAAAATTTAACAGGAACACATGTGCTTTCATCTTCTACCCACATATATGGATTAGATAACGGTTGGAAGGAAAAATTTGCAGCGGAACTCAAAAGGGCCGGTGCTGTTTATCTGGCATTAAAAGAAAATCTGCATGATCCTGCTGCAATACAAGATTATGAGGCGTATCAGAAGAGGCGTGAAGAGGAGCGTAAACAATTCGAGATCAAGTTTTTAGCGTTACAAATTAGTTTCGGCAACGGATTGCCGAAAGAAACAAAAAGTATTAGGGGCAATCATGCCCTACAGAGGATAGCACCGAAGAATTCACCACGATGACTTTTGAGGAATTACCGATCGAGCATCGCCAAGCTTATGAAGAACTCAGGAGGAAGCGTACAAAATAATTAGAGGCATGGAGGAAGAAAAAAAAAGCGGAAGAAGATTTAAAGGCATTTGAGAAGGATCTTCAAGACTTTATCAAGTCTACTCCTCCACCCAATAACCAAGTTGAAACGGTGCTAAAGCAAGCAGAAGAAGCTTTGCAAGTTGATGGAACAGATTTGGACGGCTGGAAGAAATATGTTTTTCTTATCTTCAGGCTGGCTGCATCACGGGACGCATATATGGAGGCGCTTGTGACATTGTTATCAAGTTGGCAAGATAGAAAACTACAAAGGCTTAGTGCTGAAGAGTTAAAAAGAAGAACATGGCATGGATTATTCAGGAGAGCTACAAAGACAAGAATGATGTGCAAGTTTCTATCGCAAGAAAATCTAAAAGAATATAGAAAGAGAAGAATAAAACCGAGAAACAAAGCCAAAGGTTTGCATTGTCGCGCCTAAGTTTTCGGTTGGCACATCATTAAAATTATTCAACCATGCCACCAATGTCTTTGTCATGGAGTTCACCACCAGGTATGATTGGTTACCCCCCCCCCCCCCCATGGGTTTATTTTGATCCATGGATGCATCATAATTCTTTACATCATGGAAGGGTATTGCCAAGTTAATTTACATTTGATTAGTTACAATGTTATTACTAATCTAAGAGCCGAAATTCCTGAAGTTCACAATCAGATTTATCGTTTTATTTACTTATTTCGGCTACACACTTTGGTGGACGATTTATGCATGCCCTTAAGAAAAATATATGTGGCCGATAACTTTTTATCGTCCTAAGAGATTATACAATCATGGTCGATGGAGTGTTGACATCATACTGGGAATGCAAATTATTTTTTGGCACGCAAGCTCTGCCAAAAAACAGGGGGGCATGTGTTGATAACCAATTTTGGCTTAGAAGAAATCATCTTCACAATAACAGGACAAAACAGAGGCTAATTAGTACATGTACTAGTCAACTTCAGGATTTCGGCCGTATCAGGACGAAACAGAGCCTAACTAGTACATGTACTAGTAAGGTTCAGAATTTTGGCCAAAACTAGGACATAAAACAGACACCGACTAGTACATGTACTAGTCGCGTTCTGTAAACAGCCACAACTTGAGATGACCAGATCCAGTCCGAACAGTTTTATATCCGAGCCCAGATGAGCATTCAATATGGCATCAGATGAAACAACACATGAAATTAAAGTTCTGCATTTTTTTTAGACGAACAACTTTGTCTTTTACGGGATTTCGATCTGAGGTGGTTAACGCCCTAAAAAATGACCCGCAACGTGCATTCAGTTTTTAGACCGAACAGTTTTGGAAAGTTCGGGTCAGCCATCCGAATTGAGCCCAAATTTGGTTTTTGGACATGGATCCAAACACTTTCCTTGCACGGGAAGTCCAGCCGCCCCTTATATACATGAGGGGTGACGGCCGATTGATCCAACACTAATCGAACAAACACATCTACTATTTTTCTGTGTTCATCTACTTTTTATCCCTCTCCCTTGTATCTTTCTTCTCGTTCTTCGTCGTTCTTCGAGATTGGAGGGCTGCGATCCACGAGGCTCTAGGGGCGTTCAGGATGACCTAGGGTAGCCCATAGCTGCCGCGAGCCCTAACGGGGTTCCTCCCGGGCGAGCGGGGTTTCGGGTGTAAAAAGCGTCCGCCAGATTGTCTTGCGTATCGCGTTTTCCGGCGAGCCTCCCTCGGCGCGTGTTGCCGCGTATTGCACTCGGCGTCGAGGGTACACGGGTGACGTGTTCGTGTGCGTACAGTGGTACTCGTGATTCATCACGAGGTTTTCGCGGTAGCCATTCGCTCTTGCGGTATCTGTCGTCACGGTGTCCACCTTCGCGGCCACGATCATCTTGTCGATTGTTGTCACGGCTTCGGTTGCCGCGTGTATCAGCGTAGCCAGCCGCTACCATCTTGACTCCATCCACGTCGTCATAGTTGTGGGATTTGCGCTTGCGCCTTCGATCGCTGCTATGGCTATCTCTGCGGCCCCGAGCGCTATGGTCACCACCGCCGTCCTGTGACTCAGGATACTCGTTTCGCACCAAGTCTTCACCGTCCGCCCTCTCATTGACGATCTTCATGAGTTGGGCGATGGTCTTCGGCTGGAGGCGTCCGAATGCTTCTCTGAGGTCACGTCGGATGACTCCGCGAGTGAAGGCGTCGATTGCTCTATCTTCTGAGATTCATCCAGCAAAGTTCCGCATGAGGGTCCATCGTCGGATGTATGCCCGTAACGACTCATCCGATCGTTGCTTCCATGCCCGCAGTTCTTTGATTGTTGCTGGTCGCTTGTATGTTCCAAGGAAGTTCTTGATGAAATCTTCTTGGAAAAGGTCCCACGAATCGTACGAGTGCTGGGGTAGGCTTTTGAGCCAGGCGCGAGCTGCACCTACAAGCATGAGCTGAATGTACTGCATGACAGTAGTGGTTGTGCCTCGCTGGCAGGTGACCGCTGTCAGATAGTCCTCCAGCCAGAGGGCTGGGTCATCCAGGCCATCGTACCTAGGATTCTCTAAGGTGAGCTGATACGTCCAAAATGTATCTATAATTTTTGATTGTTTCATGTTATTATTATGCCTTTGACACTTGTTTTTATATTAAGTTTATGATTTATTTGGACTAACATATTAATAGTTGCAAAAGTGCACGATGTTCTTGTTTTACTCTCTGATGTGTAGGATTATCAAAAATACAAGAGGAAACCTTGTTGGAGTCGAATTGGGACTTTCCTGAAATCTGTCTGAAAACTCTTTTTAAATATTGTCACGTTACGGGTCAAAGACGGCGTCAAACGGAAATCGCGCTGAAGACAAAGTTGCAGGAAAGTTTCTGCCGAACGTTCTAGACATAAAATTCGCCTGATTCCGAGTCCGAATGGCCGAGATAAGCCCGATTTACTGCAATCGCTATATAACAGGAGGAAACCTAACTCGTGGAGAACTCCTCCACCCACGAATTGCAGCCACCAAAAGCCACGTTTTTGCCTCCCCCATGGATCCCATCTCCATGGGGGAGGTCTCCCAAGAAGCCATGAAGGAGGGAGGCTAAGGGGCGGCGCTCCCCCATGATGTCGGCGGCAGGGAAGGAGCTCCCCGCGCCGCGGCAGAGCCACTGCGCTGCCTCTCCGCCGTCTTCACCGCCATCTCCATCACCAACTCCTCCTTGTATTCAATGGTTCATCCTCCCACAAATCTCTGTACCGTCCTATGTAAACATGTTGTTTGATGCTATAATATTTATCCTATGATCTATGACATGTTTGTGTAGTTTATTTGTCTTTTGATTGCTTGGTTGAATATCTTTGGTTCATCTGTCCTTTGGTGTCCATTATACTTGTGCGCGCATGGATCAAACATCACGGGGTTGGTAGTATTTGTAAACGAAGGGGGAGTCCTGCCGGAGTGACAGAAACCTAAGGGCGCGAACCGGTTAGTTACACGTATGGGAGTAAGAGGACCTTAAACTTAAGGCTATGGTTGGGGAAACCTTAATGCATTGTTAGTATTCGCGGATGCTTTCTAACAATCCAATCATATAGTACTTGTAATCCAAGTAGTGGAGTGCATGTATATTTAGCCTCTCCCACATAGAAAACTGCATCGAAACAATGAACCCGATATATTCGGTAATTAATCTTGGACAAAGCCATCACAATTACCACCACTTTTCCACACTCATGGTACTGTTAGTTTATGGTTACTTAGTGTACTTTATTGCTGCAGCACTAACATTTACTTTCTTGTATTTATTATCTCGCAAAGCTATCTCTCATACCCGTATTATTACTCTAGTATTATTTCCTAGATAAAGTAAACGTTTAGTGTGCGTAGAGTTGTATCAGTGGTTGATAGAACTTGAGAGAATACTTATCCTACCTTTAGCTCCTCGTTGGGTTCGACACTCTTACTTATCGAAAAGGCTACACGCGATCCCCTATACTTGTGGGTTATCAAGACCTTTTCTGGCGCCGTTGCCGGGGAGCCATAGCGTAGGTGAATATTCTTGTGTGCACTTGTTTGCTTTATCTCTAAGTAATTTTTATTTTCAGTTTTAAGTTGTTCTTTATCTTAGTATGGATAGGAATGTGAATTATAAAAAAAATTAGTTGTACTTGTTATCTAAAAACGTTTTCAAAAAGAGAGTGATTGGAAAGATGAGCAATGGTTAAGTGGGGGTCGACCTTGAACACTTGTGTTCATGCCTATGAAACCAAAGCAAATCTTTCCATGGAAGCTTCTCATCCAAAAACATGTAAATATTGTGTATATACCTCTGTACATAAAAATAAAATGATAATAATAATCTCTAGTTAATTAGAAGTTGATAGTTTTACTTTGCTGTCCAGAAACAGATTTTCTGTGCTCCACCGTATTAAATGTTTAAAATCACCAGAACGTGATCTTGATCTGAAATTTCTTGAGTGCAAAGTAATGCTTATTATCTTTCTTTCATTAGACTAACTTTTTGTGATTTGAGTTACGTAGCTGTCTCGAAAAATTCGATCTTCACCGACTGTTCAATTTAGACAGATTCCTGTGCTTCACTGTAAAAAATCGTGATAAATCTCAGAATAGTATTTTGACCTGAAAAT
The DNA here is from genome assembly GCA_947311845.1 of Poa pratensis. Classification (NCBI taxonomy): domain Eukaryota; kingdom Viridiplantae; phylum Streptophyta; class Magnoliopsida; order Poales; family Poaceae; genus Poa; species Poa pratensis. The sequence continues at coordinate 11,057,337 of CAMZMU010000090.1, forward strand.
TTTTGTGTGTAAAACTGAGATTATGATCTGCCTTTCATTAGTTAAAAGTTTTTCGATTTGAGCTACTTAACTATCTCGTTGAATGCCATCTTTACGGACTGTTCAGTTTTGACAGATTTCTTTGTTTATTCAATATTGTACTTGGTGTTGTTAGTTTCATTAGTTTTTCGACGGACAACGGAAATCATGAACACCTTAGTATATACAGTGGCTAATGTTGAGTAAAGATTATAAAACTTGTCAATGCTTGAACATGAGTGGATTTTATTTAATGAGTACTAACCCTACTAATGAGTTTTGTGAAGTTTTATGTGGATGTAGCTATAAGATCTAATCAATATGGTGATATGAGATGAATAAGAAGACGCAAGAGCTCAAGCTTGGGGATGTGTAGGTACATCCCAAGAACATATTCAAGAAGATACAATCATCTAAGCTTGGGGATGCCCGAGTCATCCCCTATTCATCAACTAACATGAGGTTGTCTCGTTCATACTCTATATTACCCGTCCACATGATATGTATTGTCTTAACTTGTATTATAATTGTTTTATATGTCTTGGTTTTACCTTCTTTAGTTTTATTAGGCTCTTTATTTGGTTTTTATTGCTTCTTTACTTTCACTTATAAATTCAAAACAACAAAAATATTTTCTTTTCTTTTGCTTATTTGGTTCTTTCTTTTATTCTATATAGGTTTTACTTTCATTTTTATTTAGAGTTTTCCTTGTGTAGCTAGCATGTTTAGGTCTTGCTTAGCCTCTGGTCTCTTAGTTTATCAAAAATAAAGTACCAAGTTTTACCCATTTAGCTTAGTTGATACATATGTAAAAAGTGATTTTCTGTTTTCGGTATCTACTGCTCATTGCGCGATTTTTCATATTTTACTGGAAACTCTAAAAATCACGTAAAATTATGATGATGTATCACCGAATCCTATGCATGCACAAAAATTGGCTAAAATTTCGGACATGTTTAGAGCACCTAAAAATTACGTTTGCCAGCTGCTGTTTTTCTGGACAGATTCTGACTTTTTTGCAAGAGTGGCCTCTTTGCGTTTTCATTTGATTATTAATGGTTCTTACCTTTCATTTAGAAGTTGGCCATTTAAGCAACCTTTCTGTAACTTAAAAACAAAATTTGATTTGGTTTAATAGCAGCACTTTGGAAATATTATGTATTGCAATAAGTGCCTAGCTAAAAGGCGTTAAAGAAAAGCGCTTATGGGAGGCAACCCATTATTTTTATTTCTGCAATTTTTCTTTTCTTGAGTCAAGGAGTTTGTTTACTTCTGTAGCAACTCCTTTGTATCTTTACTTTCATATTGTTGTGCCAAGAGTAGTCTCTAATGATAAGATGTTGCTAAAATTTTGATTGCTGCGCAGGAACAGATTTCTGCTGTTCACTGTACGAAATTCATAAAATCACCAGATTGTGAATTAAATCTGAAATTTTGTGCGTAATCCTGATATATGTATGCATCTTTCGTTAGTTCAAAGTTTTTCGATCTGAGTAACGTAAGTGCCTCGAAAAAATTCGTCTTTGCGGACTGTTCTGTTTTAGACAGATTATGTCATTTATTTTGCATTCTCTCTTTTACTAGTGTTGAGTGGAATTCTTTTTTGGGTGGAAGAGCTTCACATAACATCAGTGGCAGTAGCTAATGTTTAAAGTAACGGTCATATTGCGTCCTTACAGAACATGTGAGTTTTTGATTGTGCACTAACCCTCTAATGAGATTTACTTTGAGTTTGGTGTGGCGGAAGTTTTCAAGGGTCAAGAGAGAAGAGTGATATAATAGGATTAGAAGAGTGAAGAGCTTAAGCTTGGGGAGGCTCCCATGGATCTCCCCAGCATATTTCAAGAAGACTCAAGCGTCTAAGCTTGGGGATGCCCAAGGCATCCCCTTCTTCATCGTCAAAATTATCAGGTCATCTCTAGTGAAACTATATTTTAATTCTTTCACATCATATGTGTTGTTCTTGGAGCGTCTGTATCTTATTATTTATTTATCTTAGCATCAAACACCGTTACATTAATAAGTTGATCGTCACATATTTTATTTATCCCTGTTTTCAATGTTTACTTGGTTAATGGATTATTTGTTGAAACTTAAAAATGATGTGTGAATAATATGTTTAGTAGTTTATGTTTTCTTATGGTTAGTCTCAACTAGCTAATAGTGCATATTATGTTATTTTGATATTAACATGCATTGTCCTGTTCATAAGATGGTATGGAATTGTGGTATCCTCCTCTGAATGATTTACTTGAATCGACTTGGCACATGCTCACACATGTTCATGACTGAAAAATAAAAGTCAATTAAGCCTTGATGATCTATTTTGCCTCAGAGTTTTAGTATCATTTTTATGCCTCCGTTAATTTTATTCTGTCGCAAGTATGATTATGACGGTTATTGCTCTCTTGATTGTCGCTTCCCAGTCTATTGCTAGCCTTCACTGTACCTCGTGCATCCAAATCCTAAAACCAAGTTATCCCAAAGAGTCCACCATAAATTCCTATGCATGGTATTTCAAACCATTCCAAGTAAATTTTCATGTGCTACCTTTAAAACCTTCAAAATACTTCTCATTTTGTGACACTGTTTTTAGCTCATGAGGACGTAGTAGTTGGGTTTGTTATCTTCCATACTAAATTAAGTCCCCGACTTGCATGCTTCATCTGCTCGTCACTAATTTTGCAAAGAGCTGGTTAGACCATTATAACATCTAAAAAGTAAAATAAAATAGGCACTCCTCCATGGTATGAGATTGTTGGCAGGCACCCGAGGATTCGGTTAGCCATGGTTTGTGAAAGCAAAGGTTGGGAGGAGTGTCATACTATATAAAAGTGCATGCTATAAATGCCTAATATCAATAACTCGGAACCGCTCTCAACTTGTTTAGTATGGAAGATAACAAGAACTCTATTACTGATTCGTTGACAGGAACAACCACCTCCCAAAACAATTTTTATTTCTGTTTTAAAAATAAAAAGCTCTAGCACATGTTAATCCCTGCTTCCCTCTGCGAAGGGCCAATCTTTTATTTTTAATGTTGAGTCATCATCCTTTCTTTGAGCACTTCCTCGAGAGCATAACTGTCATTCTTAGTGTAATGTGCTTGTCCCAGAATAGGGTTATCTGCGGTATAACTATGATGCTTTTACCTTTGATATCTTTACATCTAGTCTTCACTTGAACTTCAGAGGTGCCTTGGCATTTATGTTTTGCTCCACAATTAAGGGCAAGCGAGATACCACTCTATCATGCTTTATTATGGTCATTACAATCTTGTTGATGTTTATAAATTTCATGTTATAAGCTCTTAGTTCGTTGATACTTTTCATTAGGTAACATGATTGCTAAGTTTTATTATCCATACATCATGCAATTGTTAAAGATCTGATCATAGCATTTACAATCAAAAATTATTTTGTTATCATTTACCTACTCGAGGACGAGCAGGAATTAAGCTTGGGGATGTTGATACGTCCAAAACGTATCTATAATTTTTGATTGTTTCATGTTAATATTATGCCTTTGACACTTGTTTTTATATTAAGTTTATGATTTATTTGGACTAACCTATTAATAGTTGCAAAAGTGCACAATGTTCTTGTTTTACTCTTTGATGTGTAGGAATTATCAAAAATACAAGAGGAAACCTTGTTGGAGTCGAATTGGGACTTTCCTGAAATCTGTCTGAAAACTCTTTTTAAAGATTGTCACGTTACGGGTCGAAGACGGCGTCAAACGGAAATCTCGCCGAAGACAAAGTTGCAGGAAATTTTCCGCCGAACCTAGACATAAAATTCGCCTGATTCCGAGTCCGGACGGCCGAGATAAGCCCGATTTACTGCAACCCTAGATGGGATGACGGGAATCCGAGAAGCTATATAAAGGGAGGAAACCTAACTCGTGGAGAACTCCTCCACCCACGAATTGCAGCCACCAAAAGCCACGTTTTTGCCTCCCCCATGGATCCCATCTCCATGGGGGAGGGCTCCCAAGAAGCCATGAAGGAGGGAGGCTAAGGGGCGGCGCTCCCCCATGATGCCGGCGGCGGGGAAGGAGCTCCCCGCGCCGCCGCCGGCGCCGCCTGCGCCACCGCGCTGCCTCTCTGCCGTCTTCACCGCCATCTCCATCACCAACTCCTCCTTGTATTCAGTGGTTCATCCTCCCACAAACCTCTGTACCGTCCTATGTAAACATGTTGTTTGATGCTATAATATTTATCCTATGATCTATGACATGTTTGTGTAGTTTATTTGTCTTTTGATTGCTTGGTTGAATATCTTTGGTTCATTAGAGTTGTATGTTGATATGGTACTGTCCTTTGGTGTCCATTATACTTGTGCGCACATGGATCAAACATCACGGGGTTGGTAGTATTTGTAAACGAAGGGGGAGTCCTGCCGGAGTGACAGAAACCTGAGGGCGCGAACCGGTTAGTTACACGTATGGGAGTAAGAGGATCTTAAACTTAAGGCTATGGTTGGGGAAACCTTAATGCATTGTTAGTATTCGCGGATGCTTTCTAACAATCCAATCATATAGTACTTGTAATCCCAAGTAGTGGAGTGCATGTATATTTAGCCTCTCCCACATAGAAAACTGCATCGAAGACAATGAACCCGATATATTCGGTAATTAATCTTGGACAAAGCCATCAAATTATCACCACTTTTCCACACTCATGGTACTGTTAGTTTGTGGTTACTTAGTGTACTTTATTGCTGCAGCACTAACATTTACTTTCTTGTATTTATTATCTCGCAAAGCTATCTCTCATACCCGTATTATTACTTAGTATTATTTCCTAGATAAGGTAAACGTTTAGTGTGCGCAGAGTTGTATCAGTGGTTGATAGAACTTGAGAGAATACTTATCCTACCTTTAGCTCCTCGTTGAGTTCGACACTCTTACTTATCGAAAAGGCTACACGCGATCCCCTATACTTGTGGGTTATCATGAGCTTGAAACCTTTGGGCATCCGAGTTTCACGAATGCGGCGACTGAAGCATAGTGCTCCGCATGGCTCGAATTCCCCTTTCTCAGTAGGAGTCTTCGCCATTGGCTCCACGGGTAGCCCGCGCGGAGCGGTTTCTATTAACTGTGCGCTGCGTGATGACGTTGCGCGTGTCCTCGCCTTCCACGAGGTTGTACTGGTCACCGCGTTTCGCGTGTCGTGACCCTCCTGGTCACGGGTGGTGCGGTCGTGGTTGTCGGGGGAATAATTTCTGGATTAACCCGCGGCCCAGTGCGACTTACTTTACTCGCACGGACAAAGGCCCACTTGGGAGCAAGCCCAATATTGAACCGCCATAAGGGGAAAGTTCTAGAAGACATATCCCGGAGGACGTGAAGACCAAGTAGTCTCCGAGTAGGCCTCTGTGGCATATTCCTTGTGGGGAAGTTTCCTTTGTAACCTAGCGAGCCTCTGTGTATATAAAGAGGACTCGCAGGACTTAGAATGGGTCAAGCTATCAAGCCCTAAACCCTAGCTCATACGGCGAGTACCAGATCGGATCGCCTCCATTGTAACACCTCGATTATCATATCAATACCAATCTAGGGTAGGCAGGAAGTAGGTCTTTTACCTCACATTGAGGGGGCCGAACCTGGGTAAATCTGTGTTGATCTTTGTTCCTGCGATCCCAAGCTCGGAGATGCTTGACTCGCATAATCCCACACCTACGAAGTCATCTATGACACCTGACGTGACAAACCCACGACAGTTGGCGCCCACCGTGGGGCCTGCGGTCAAGAGCGTCACGTTCCGCGCAGGATCCATGAAGGGAGCTGAAGATCTTGTTGTTGGCCGTATCATCACGGTCAATGGCACACCCCTCATCGACGATTCAAGCTGGGGGCCGGAAGCAGATTATTTGGAGACCGGCCACGTCATCCCGTTCGGATCCATCAACGTCTTCGTCGGCTTCATCGGTGGCAGGTCCGTTAGATCGGTCCAAGAAGGCGATTCATAGAAGAAGTCGCCGATGACGGGGAAGAATCCGTGGAAAGCATGGACTCGCAAGAGTTTGGGTCCATCATACCTGCCTTTGAAGAAAGTTGCTGGGGTTACCCACCAGAAATCACATCATCACCAGATCAAGAGATGGCACAAGTCGCGGTTTACATGGCCGGAGGAGCAGGTGCATCAGGAACTGCTGGAGAAACCGAGGCATCGGCACCCCCAAGCAACCCACTTCTTGTCCCTGTGTCAGCCACGAACGCCGCCCTCCGTGCAACAGAAATTGAGGCCGCCAGGGCCGAGCTCCTGTATGAGGTTCGAAGGATGGAAGAAGAGCGCCGCAGGCTCGATCAGATAAACCAAGGAATCCAACAGGAACGGCAGAGAGTAGCCGCGCTGGCTGCGACTCAACAACAGGTTGACCCGCAAACACAGCTGCGCGCGACTCAACCAACAGTGGAAATCCCGCTCACTCCAGCCGCAGGACGGGAATCCAGACGACTGCGGAAGGAAGGGTACCAACAAATCAAGAGACCCAGCAACAACCAAGGAGGTTTCACACCCCACAGGGCCATTACCAGAACCCTGTCGATAATATGTATGCTGCGGCTAATATCTTGACTCAGATGGTACCAACAGGCGATGACCCGGTCAATGCTGAGGCGCGGCGCGCGATTCAGATGTTAAGTACGGCAGTCCTGCAACAAGCCAATAGGGCGGAAGCCGAAGCACAGCTGCCCCTCGTACCAGCCAATCACAGGATTACAGAGAAAGAAGCGTCCAGAGCAGGCCACCAGAGGACGTGTCAGGAGTCGCACAGAGGCAGCAGGAGCAAGTCGCAGAAGCGCAGGCGAATGCCATTGATGCAAAAGCGGCCCGCAGATAACCCCGCAGGCGCGCCACAGCCCTGTCCTCGCGACTCAAGGGACCGGCGTGTTTCACTGAGAGATCAGATCGGAACCTTTTCCTGAAGATTTCAAAGGGCCACGCAAGGTGGCAAACTATAACGCCAGCATGGATCCAACCACTTGGCTCAACAATTACGAGATGGGCATGAGCATCCTAAACGCATCTGAAGAGATCTGCGCACGCTACCTAAACATGATGCTAGAAGGAGCAGCGCACATATGGCTGCAAAATTTGCCTCCCAACTCTATAAATACTTGGGAGGAACTGAAGGATGCCTTCATTAAGAACTTCCAAGGAACTTGCAAGCGACTCTGCAATATAGAAGATTTAGAGCGTTGTGTCCAGAAGGAAGGCGAGTCAAGTCGCCATTGGATGAAAAGGGTGGCAGAAATAATACACTCCTCAGATAATATACCACCAAGCTCAGCCGTCCTGGTGATGGAGAAAAACTGCAAGTTTGAGCCGCTGATTCATAAGCTGGGTCGCATGAAGGATAAAGTCAAGAGCCTCAGCGAGGTGATGGCTGCGGCTAACAAATATGCCAGCTCAGACAAAACCAGAGACGCGTCAGACGGAGAAGAAGAGGAGGTTGCTGCAAAAGGAAAGAAAAACTCCAACAAGCCCCAGCAGCAGCAAACGAGCCACAACAACACGAGTCAAAACAAACGCAAAAGCGAAGATGGTCACTCAGGGCTCGTCGCCAATACGCGTGGAGGATTCAGAGGCCAGCGTGGAAGGGGTCGAGGATACGGCTCCCGTCCAATCAATATGCAAGAAGTTTTCAACCGGCCATGCGACCTTCATGCGACAGGTGATGGACGGCCAGCGGACCATACCAAGGCGCAATGCCATTATTACAAAAAGTGGAAAGAAGAGAGCCAACACAACGGGGGGAATTCCCATGAAGGAAACCCTAGTGCGGCTCATAACACAAACATTGGGCAGCACGGCGCGAGTAACCCCAGGCAGACGGGGCAGTATCACACAATAGTTATCGATACCTCCAAAAGAGAAGAGAAATTGAGCCGGAGAAGTCAGCAGGTGAACGCCGTGATACCAGCAACACCCTTGGTTAAGGTGGTCAGAACGCGGTAACCTGGAGTCGCGACGAACCACCACAGGTACGGGAACCTGGCAAGTTGGCACTGGTTGTGGCACCATACGTTGCAGGATACAAGCTGACCAAAGTGCTTATGGATGGAGGAAGCAGCATTAATATCTTGTACTACGATACTTTCCAGCGTCTAGGACTCAAGGATTCCAGCCTGCAGCCCACGTCAACAGTATTTCACGGCATTGTCCCAGGAAGGTCCGCACGGCCAGTGGGGAAAATAACCCTAGGGGTAACTTTTGGAACAGAAGAGAACTTTAGAAGTGAATTCCTAAGCTTCGAAGTGGTAAAATTCCAAAGCCCATATCACGCCTTGTTTGGAAGAACGGCCTTTGCTAAGTTTATGGCCAGGCCATGCTACGTGTACCTACAGTTGAAGATACCAGGACCAAAAGGGGTCATCACAGTGTACGGAGATAGAGAAAAAGCAATAGAATGTGAGAAAGGAGATGCGGCTTTCGCAGAATCCGCCTGTGCCGCGGAAGAACTAAAAGGTTATAAGTCGCAGGTGGACCCAAACGATATGAGTGTGGTTACCACGCCATCTGCCGAGCCACCAATGAAATTCAAAGCGGCCCAGGACACTAAGCAGATAAATCTTGTTCCTGGCGACTCATCCAAGCAAACTAGCATTGGAGCACACATGGAAGAAGAGCAGGAGAAGGCCCTCGTCGCTTTTCTCCAGGAAAATAAAGACATCTTCGCATGGAAGCCGTCAGATATGCCAGGGGTACCAAGAGAATTAGCAGAACATAGCCTCAAAGTGAACCCTGCGGCTAAACCAGTGAAGCAGCCACTACGGCGTTTTCATGATGACAGGAGAAAGGCAATAGGAGAGGAAATAGCTCGCTTGCTGGCTGCAGGATTCATCACAGAGGTATACCATCCGGAGTGGGTGGCAAATCCAGTATTGGTTATGAAAAAGAACGGTACGTGGCGAATGTGCGTTGATTACACCAGTCTTAACAAAGCTTGTCCAAAGGATCCATTTGCTTTGCCAAGAATCGACCAAGTAATTGATTCAACTGCTGGGTGCGAGCTGTTATGCTTTTTGGACGCCTATTCAGGCTACCATCAAATCAAGATGAAGAGGAGGACCAAGAAAAGACGTCCTTCATCACACCCTTCGGAGCTTTTTGTTATGTCAGCATGCCCTTTGGGTTGAAGAACGCAGGTGCGACTTACCAAAGATGCATTCAGAATTGCTACATGAGCAAATAGGTCGCAACGTTCATGCCTACGTGGATGATATTGTGATTAAATCGCAAGTTAGCCAGGATCTTATTGGTGATCTGGCAGAGACATTCACAAATCTCAGAAAATACAACATGAAGCTCAACCCCACAAAGTGCGTTTTCGGAGTACCAGCAGGAAAGCTATTGGGATTCATAGTATCAGAAAGAGGCATTGAGGCCAATCCTGACAAGATAAAGGCCGTGATGGATCTCCAAAAGCCAGAAAAGATAAAAGATGTACAGCGGCTTACTGGTTGCGTAGCAGCTTTGAGTCGCTTTATATCAAGATTGGGAGAGAAAGCACTACCTTTGTACAGACTGTTGAAAAAATCAGACACCTTCGTTTGGGACGCAGAGGCCGACGAAGCTCTGACAGCCTTGAAACATCAATTGACAAATGCTCCAGTTCTGGCGGCTCCAAAAGATAAAGAGCCAATGCTACTATACATAGCGGCAAATTCCCGCGCTGTGAGTGCTGTCATGGTTGTGGAGAGACAAGAAACAGGAAAGGAATACCCTGTCCAGAGACCAGTATACTACGTGAGCGAAGTCCTCACAGCTTCCAAACAGCGTTACCCACAGTGGCAGAAGTTGGTGTTTGGAGTGTTCATGGCGAGTCGCAAGCTGAAGCACTACTTCCAAGAGCATCCAATAACTGTGGTGAGTTCAGCACCATTGGCAGATATCATTCGTAATCGAGAAGCTACTGGAAGAGTCGCTAAGTGGGCGATCGAGTTGGGACCACATCACATCAGCTACGAGCCGCGCACATCAATTAAGTCGCAAGCCCTTGCAGATTTTATTAACGATTGGACAGAAATCCAAGTTGCTCCTAGCATGGCAGAAACCAAATACTGGACCATGCATTTTGATGGGTCAAGACAGTTGCAAGGCTCGGGGGCTGGAGTTGTTCTAACATCTCCCAAGGGAGACAAGCTGCGGTATGTGTTACAGATACACTTCAACTGCACAAATAACGTGGCGGAGTACGAGGCACTGCTTCATGGTCTACGTATAGCAAAGGAGATGAACATCAGTCGCATACGCTGTTTTGGCGATTCAGACTTGGTGGCACAGCAGGTCTCCGGAACGTGGGACAGCAAGGATGCGAACATGGCTGCATATAGAGAGAGGTGGACAGAATTGCTGGACATTTCACTGGATACCAAGTTGAACATATTGATCGGAGACAAAATGAAGCTGCGGATGCCCTGTCTCGGCTTGGATCCAACAGACAGTCAGTCCCACCCAATGTTTTCCTGGATGAACTGCACAATCCATCAGTCAAACCTCCAGCAGAAATTGACATTGCAGAGCCAGAGGATGATTCAACTTTAGTCGCAGCCCTGCATGAACAGCCAGGATGGACAGAGCCATACATGGCATATTTAAGTCGCGGAGTGCTGCCGGACGATGAAATTGAGGCGCGCAAAATCATACGACGATCAAAGGCCTATACAATCATCAACAATGAATTATACAAGCGCAGCGTATCAGGAGCATTCCAAAGATGTGTCTCACCAGAAGAGGGACGAAAAATCTTGCACGAAATTCATTCAGGCGATTGTGGCCATCATGCTTCGTCAAGATCTTTGGTGGCAAAGGCGTTCCGACATGGATTCTTCTGGTTAACAGCATTAGCAGACGCAGAGCAAATTGTCAGAGTGTGCGATGGATGTCAAAGATACGCTAGGCAAGATCATATGCCAGCCCAAGCACTTCGCACAATACCCATCACATGGCCTTTTGCCGTATGGGGTTTTGACATGGTAGGGCCTTTCAGACGGTCTTCAAACGGAAAAACTCACCTCTTAGTCATGGTGGACAAATTCACAAAGTGGATAGAAGCAGAACCTGTGGGAGATTGCGAGGCTGAAACAGCAGTCAAGTTCTTGAAGAAGGTCATATTCCGCTTCGGTTACCCCCATAGTATCATTACAGACAATGGGAGCAACACCTCTGAAGGGGCTACACAGATATTTTGCGCAGACAATGGGATAAGATTGGACCTCACGTCAGTAGCACACCCGCAGAGCAATGGACAAGCTGAGCGAGCTAACCAGGAAATTCTCCATGGAATTAAGCCGCGCCTTATTGAAAAGGTCGAAGCATCTCCAGGATGTTGGGTGGAAGAACTGCCAGCAGTACTGTGGAGCTTGAGAACAACCCCTAACAGATCCACAGGATTTACACCATATTTCATGGTCAGAAGCAGTCATGCCCAGCGATATCATACATGATTCACCAAGAGTTGCGGCTTACATCGAGACAGATAATGAGATAGCTCGGCAAGACTCGGTGGACACATTAGAAGAGGTTAGAGACTTGGCAGCATCAAGGTCAGCAGTATATCAACAAGACTTGCGACGCTATCATGCCAGACGCATCAAAACCCGCACCTTTCAAGAAGGCGACCTAGTACTGCGACTTAAACAAGATCACAAGGGAATGCATAAGCTGTCCTCTCCATGGGAAGGACCCTACATCATCAGCAAGAAGCTAAACAATGGGTCGTACTACCTGCTGGATGTAAGGGAAGAAAGCAGCGAACGCCATGATTTCGAGGATCGTCTCGAGGCACCTCGCCCTTGGAACGTCGCACACCTGCGACCGTACTATACATAAGAAAAGGCTAATCAGAGCCAAGCATCATCCTTTCCAGCTTTATAGCTGAGTATCATCACAGCCACTCAGGGCTAGAACTTCAACTTTGGTCGCCACCTAGGCGCGACCTATGCAACATCTGATCGCCACCCAGGCGCGATCGACCCTTGTATCAGAAACCGGCTGCCACCTAGGCGCGGCCGTAAACTTTGTATCATCTCTGGTCGCCACCTAGGCGCGACCGACCCCATGTATCACCATGGATCGCCACCTACGCGCGATCCAACCCTATGTATAACACTCGGTTGCCACCTAGGCGCGACCTTATGTGTCATCATAATCAAAGCTTATCATAGCTTAGCCTATCATGGCAATATCATTATGTTTCTTGGGGTCTTTGTTACCCTGAAACAGCCGATTTATTGGCAATTATCAAATTTACCTTAAGTTGGATTGCTACTCGCATTATGTGGCCAAAGTACTGGGGTGTGGCGTCAATCGAGCTTGATTGCCTATCATGGCCGCTCTCGACCCTGAACACACATATTCCTAGGAAATACTGAGTCGCGCGAGTGCCCACTTAAGGATTCAGATGGCCTAACTAGAGGTCGATGTACTGCTTATAGTACGGCAACACCAATTACAATTACTTGTAACTTAACAATTGTTTTATTCATGATATCAAGTTACAGGTGATGACCTTCAGAGTTCTCTGAGAAGAATTGAGATGATTACCACATAACATCCTCTCAATCCTTGGGGGCTACATCATATTATCATCAAAAATTTGAAGATAGATCGTCATCAAGTTCTGAAGCTATCAGGATACTCTAACAAAGAAGCTCACGAAGTCAGATGATCTTCCAGGTGCGAGTCAAGGCCAAACTTGCACAATTATAAGCCGCGAAACAAGGAAAAGCGCGGCCTAAGCATTCAAGATCAAGAAATACTATGAAGTTCAGGCCACGCTTGGGGGCTAATGTCGGGGGAATACTTTCTGGATTAACCCGCGGCCCAGTGCGACTTAACTTACTCGCACGGACAAAGGCCCACTTGGGAGCAAGCCCAATATTGAACCGCCATAAGGGGAAAGATCTAGAAGACATATCCCGGAGGACGTGAAGACCAAGTAGTCTCCGAGTAGGCCTCTGTGGATATTCCTTATGGGGAAGTTTCCTTTTGTAACCTAGCGAGCCTCTGTGTATATAAAGAGGACTCGCAGGACTTAGAGCGGGTCAAGCTATCAAGCCCAAACCCTAGCTCATACGGCGAGTACCAGATCGGATCGCCTCCATTGTAACACCTCGATTATCATATCAATACCAATCTAGGGTAGGCAGGAAGTAGGTCTTTTACCTCACATTGAGGGGGCCGAACCTGGGTAAATCTGTGTTGATCTTTGTTCCTGCGATCCCAAGCTCGGAGATGCTTGACTCGCATAATCCCACACCTACGAAGTCATCTATGACACCTGACGTGACAAACCCACGACAGTGGTTACTCCGGTCACGAGCGTCGCGGTCAACGCGGTTGCGGTTGCCACAGTTGTCGTGGTCGCAGACGTCGCGGGTGTGGTCATCGCAGTTGTGGTCGCGTGTGGTGTTGGCGTGCAGCTCCTACCGCGGGCTCTGCTGTCGTCGGGGTGACCTGTTGCCGCCACCTGATGTGCCTTCGGTTGCTCTGGGAGCGCCAGGTATGAGCGCTGCTCCTGCCATGGCCAGCGACGTGATCTGCTGGCGATGCAATGCTACCTTGGGGCCGTCCTCAGGAGGTTGTGTTGCCATCAGGTACGTGGCCACCGAGAGTAAGGCTCCAGAAGTTGTTTTGGGGATGGGTATCCCGTCATCATCGTGCATCATGAATGAGGATTCTAAGTTGTGGGTTATCTCCGCTCTTTCGTGCTCCAGCATGTGGAGTACTCGGGACCGGTGGCGGGGTGGCACGGTCTGCCCTGAAAATTGGGTGGACAGCCCGGCCCTCCGAGCACTTGATATGCTAGCTTTCTTCTTGCGCTCCTCGAGCACTGCCCGAAGCTTATCCAGCCTTAAGGTCTCCTGCCACAGGAGGTACTGGTGTGCCATCAGCTCTTCGCGGGATGAGTCCGCCGGCATCATGGAGCATTCTCGGACAGCTTTTGTCGCCTTAGCCGCCATCTCCTCTGAGATGATGATCGTGGTTTTCCCATCTGGCATGGTGACTGTGACTGGGTATGCCACCTCGTTGTCGTTGCCGCGAGCAACTCCACTCGCGGATGCTTCGGGAGCCGCCGTCCCGGTGTTTCCATCACCGGGGAGTACCATGCACACCTGGAAGGGTCTGGCGTGTGAAATTTGAATTTTGCCGTCACTGCTGCAGTTGTCGATGGAGACGGCATTGGAGTTGAGGTATGTCGAGGTATAAATTTCGGCATATGCCAATGGGGATGGCTTGAGTAGGTGGAGCCCAACAGGTTGCATTGCGACGGTGCTCGCTCGGGATTAGGCACGAGCACGGTGAACACCGAGACGTACCCAGGTTCAGGGCCCTCGTGCGGAGGTAACACCCCTACTCCTGCACTGATCTGTATATGATGGTCACCAGAGTTACAATGATGCTCCTCGAGCTATATGATGAGCTCTCTGAACTATGGTGGCTGATGAATCCAAGATGGTGTGGGGAGAATGGTCTGAACCCCTTCCATGGGGTGCCCGGCCCTCTTATATAGGACTGGGGGGGCCGGTTACAAGTCGTGCCGGCTAGCTGTCTTCCCGGCTAGCGGAGGCGGGCCCGAGCCTACGGTCACCTATAGTGGTTAGGCACTATGGGCTACTCTACACCTTGTAGGTTAGGCCGTCTGACCCCTGTAGACTGTACACTGTGGACGACGTCACGTAGTCGCAGCGGGAACCCGACAGCGGGGCGAGCGGGGATCAAGTGCTCCTGCCCATACCTCCTTGTCTTCTTGTTCGTATCCTGTCGGAGAGCACCCGAGGGATGGCCGCGGGGCGAGCAGGGATCCGACTCCGGCTTGCCATCTTCGCACCCGTCAGCCTGGCTCCCGGCTTGCCGTCTGAACGGCTACCCGGAAATTATTCCCCTGACAAGCTAGTAGTTGGCCGGAGTGCGATGCACGTCTGGGCCGACGTCGCCGCCTGGAGACGCGCAAGCTCTTCCTCCGTCAAGGGAACGCCGGTCTCGCGCCGGGGAGGGGCCATGGATAGGTTGTGGATAGACAGAGCGGAGACGAGATGTGCCGGAGACGGCGATTTACCCGCTCTATATAGAGGCCGGGGAGACGAACAGATGAGCTCTCCTTAACTCCGGCCAGCCAACGGCCCGCCTGCCACACCATTTACGGCGACGCTTCAAAAGGCGCGCTCGCCTGCATTGACGCCGCCGTGGCGCAGACGCTTCCTCGCCGCAGAGAGGTGAAGCGACGCGTCGCTGCGTCCTGCTGGGAAACCGAAACGCCGACCGCCATTAATTCAGCTGACCAGGCCACACTCAGCCTCGTGTCTCTATGACAGGCATGGCCCGCGCGTCGGAGGGGTACGTGGCGACGCGCTCCGTTGTGTCCGGAGCTGCCCGAGGTCTACCCAAGATGAGGGCGTGGGCTGGGCGTGCCGGACAGAAAACTGGGCCGCGCCGGACCCAACTCGTGTTTGGACGCCGCGAGTGGGGGCAAAAACTGTCCGACACGCCCAAAGGCCTTTGGGAGACCGTTTGAGCGCCCCGAGTGGACACTGCTAGAGTGACTTTTTAAAAGGAAATCTTTTTGTAATTGTACCCCACCCTGACGAAAAACATAGGAAAACGACAATGAAAATAAAAGACAAAACCTGGATATTGGGCCGACCCAATAGCTTGAAAGTTCAGACGGAGTGTAGCTCGCTAGCCTGACTTGTGAGCTAGCCCATTCTTAAAAAAGGTTACAAAGAATGGTCCTGAACTAGTTATTTCCGCCCATCTGTGTTTACAAAAACAGTGTTATTTTCTTTGTAATATCCAGCGATTAGTGATTGTGTATTTTTTTCGATAAAGGATGGATTTTATTAACTCAAAATGAAGCATCAGGGTGATAGAAACACAATGAACACAAACCCGGTGCGGTGATTGTGTCATATGAAAAGGAAAAAAATTGTATATTTGCTACAAGAATTAGTTTCGTGTAATGGAATCCCGTTTTACGAGTAAGTTATAAAGTTTTGGCATTTCATATATGAGCGATTGTAACTTTCGTAAGTACCATTGGGCAAAAAATGGAAATAATGAAGATAGTTCCTTGGAACTCATATTGGTTTTGTAAAACTTAGTATATTTCCTGTCACAAAAGATCAGATGGCCGAGTTGGTCTAAGGCGCCAGATTAAGGTTCTGGTCCGAAAGGCCGTGGGTTCAAATCCCACTCTGGTCAAATACTTTTTCAGTTTCTATCTTTTTAAAGCTTTTTTTACTGAGTGCACTTGCCGTCGGCAATGGGCTTTTCGCGGTGTCATGGCGCAAAATCCCCGTCTTCGTGAGTCCATTTCGGGTTCAAATCCCACTCTGGTCAAATACTTTTTCAGTTTCTATCTTTTTAAAGCTTTTTTTACTGAGTGCACTTGCCGTCGGCAATGGGCTTTTCGCGGTGTCATGGCGCAAAATCCCCGTCTTCGTGAGTCCATTTCATTTAAGTGAGCTTGACCCCTCAAAAAAAAATTAAGTGAGCTTGATGTACGGAACTAAGCAGATGCGAGTTTCATATCTAATCCTTGTTCTGAATCAGCTGGTGCGTGAGGACGACCTCCCACGCCGATGCATACTCGGCCAAGTTTACTAACCTAGCGCAGTTCAGATATCTCATGCCCTCTGAAGATTTGAGCGACGGAACATTGTAAATCCGCCGTTTGGATCTTTGCCTGAAACTACGGCGGATGGTGTTTGAACATATCCGCCGCTTGTTGAGGGGAACGGTCTCAGAATTCATGCAGCGTTTACGCATAGTCTCCACAAAAAGGCACCAACTGTTGTATTGTAAACCCCCAAATCTGTTTGCAATTTCACCACCTTACAAAGATAAAACTTCTCATCATTTTTTTACAGCTGAAGCGATCTACACAGAGCTTGCTGAACCAAAACCAGCGACATGCCAGTGTTAACGAGCAACGACAGACTTTCCCCGCACAACTGCGTAAGCTCTCTCTATCTGTCCATGAGCTTTACGTCGCTTTTCACAAAGCTCATCGCCCCGCGCGCGCGACCTTTCTCGCTTTCCATCTTTGGAGCTCCCTAACCAAACCAAATCATTAGGCTTAGGCAACCCTGCCCATCAGTCCATCCTACCCCTTTCTAACTACGAGCTCGTCCATGGCGTCTCGCCACCGTCTGGTCCTTATCCTCCTTCCTCCGCCTACCTAGCTACCAAAGCTCGTCCCTTTTCATTAGTCTATAGCATTATTGCTTGGCCAGTTGCTTGCTGATGCTGATGAAACATGGGCCATTTTGTAATGCTCTGTTACTGCCTCACTGGTATATATAGGTACACTTACGGGTACGTGCAGCTACTCCTTTGTAAGTTTGTATGCGTGCAAGGACAGTTCACGCGTGCTAATCGTCTACGGCCCAGCGGGACACTTTCCTGGCTCGCAACCTCGCATGCTCTGCAAATGCACTGAGCGAATTGTGTCGTAAAGAAAAAAATCAGGAATAAAAAACACAGAATAATTGGAAAACTTGTAGAGCCGTAGGCTGTAGCTGGGGCTAATATATATGTTTTGCAAATACTAGCTAGCTTTCTTATCTCTAACAAACGAGAAGAAAGAAGGTTTAAAAGAAGCAAATACTAACTATGGCTCCCAGGTGCATATGCTCCTCTCAACGGGAAAAAAATATTTTGAAATGTTACAGAACAACGGGAACAAAACTTTGGCATGTACATCTCGACATTCTATGTGCTTACGCCAAATTTCGCGGAAAACCGACATTTTTTGTTGTCTATATAAAAAATACGAAAATAGGTCACGTGATAATCTTTTTTTAGCACCAAAATTTGTATTTTTACACACAACACAAAAAATATCGATTTTTCGTGAACCAAACATTGCGAGGACATAGAATGTCGAGTTGTACACCAGAAAATTGTTTTTGAAATTTTTTGATGTTCCAAAATGATTCAATATGCATTTTGAAAACCGGTGGCACATATTTTCCGGGTGCCAAAACGCCGATTCAGAAAGAAGCGGAAACTTTCACTACTTAGTCCATCCAAAAATTTAAGCAATATATACCAAAGTATATGGATTGAGGTTATACAAAAAGTATCGGTATATTTGTCTTGCAGAATATTTTTATTTTCATATGTTTTATACTAATTTTACAAACATATTATAAGTGAAAACCATAGTCAAGTTGACCAGAAAAGTCAAGCTTATTAAAAAAATATGTCGATATTTTTTTCTATAAATTTGGGCAAAACTTTACATGATGTGACTCTAGATAAAATTTATATGAAATCTCACTGAGGGGATAATTATTTTGTGACACATCATCCTATGTATTATAATATTGTCAAACATTTATGGCACTCAAGGAATTCATAGATGATTTAAGTTAGAAACAATAATGAAAAACCAGGAAGTATGATTTCATGAATGAATATAGTCTTTGCGGGTTCTCTATTTTTTCTTTATGATTTTCTATCTTATATTTTTATCGATTTAAAATTATAGGATTTTGTAGTGACGTGTTTTGAATATATCTAGTTTTCTGAATTAATAAATTTTCATTAACAAAAACTTTTAAAATTTATAAATGTGTGTTGACTTGAATTTTTATATTTTAATTCCCAAGGGCTAGTAATTGCGGCGGAAGCACATCCAATGCATCGCTAATACCACTTGTCAAAGACCAATTTCTGCTACTAAAAGTTAAAGGTAAAACATGTATCATCTCAGAGTTGAGGGATCTAAATTAAAATTGGCAATATTTTACGAGGGCTAAATTAACGTTTAATTATTTTAATTTTCCCTAAATTTTGATCAAAGATAGTGTTAAGATTTACTTTCCAAAATACTATTACACCTTAGAAGAAGAAATATATTGAAAAAATGGAGGGAGTACTAGTTTTACCTCCCAAGGACCATAGAATTGCTCACAGTATGTACTCCATATAACTAGCTCGCCATTATAGAAAATATTAGTTTGGCCTCATCATTTGCCTAACTAGCTAGAAAGAAAAAACTTATTAAAGAAGCTAGAAGGATATCTATGTATATGAAATAAAGATGGCAGCCTGTTCCTTCTTCTTTTTACTAGTGGAGAGAGCACAATGAGATCCTGAATCTATGCAAGTACTTTGAGATTTTGAATGTGAGAGTTAGTAATTAACAATGCCCCACAACCTGAGGAATTCGTGTGTGTGGCCTTGCCAAACCAAGTTAGCTATGTTTTTTCAGTGTGCCAGAACATGATATTTATAGTCATAAGGTCATAATTGCATATATGACATAGTACAACTAAGTCCCAATTATGCCTGGCTAAGTGCGCAATTAGTAGATGAAGAAAAGACAGGCCCAACCAAACCCACCGCAGGAGGAGCTTAGTGTGGTAGTAAGTTAGTCTCAGATGGGGAAAAGCAAGACAGAAAGCAGTGTGCACCAGAAAATACTTTCAAAAAGAGCAAAGGTGGCCCTGTTATTTTATCTCCAGATGTGTCATTACCAAAGTACAGTCTATGGATAAGCACAATCGAACAGCTAGCTAAACAGTACGACAATTTATTCTTTTCCTCAGTATATATCTACTACTCCGTAGTCCGTGCATGACAAGAACTACGTTCTTGCAGGAAGAATGCTAATGCATGGCAGAAGAATAACCATTACTTTGTTTGCTGAGTGAAATTGCATTATATCCGAAGAATAGTTAAATAACTGAACATTACGAAGAGCCTATTTGTTGCTTCGGAATTTGGCTGTATGGTTGGACTCCTCAATCGAAAACCAGGGATGATCACATAGCAGCATCAAGAAACAGAACCGCGAGCATGTTGCTTTATACCTTTGCTCTCTTCTTCATGCCTTCTTTTCGTAAAGGCCAAACCAAGAAAGTAGATCTCATGGTTGCCAAAATTGAAGTTCTTGCTTCACAAGGTCAGAACTCACAGCACTTTGTGTGAAAACGATCAAGCGAGTACGTAACCAATGGAAAGAAGTGAGCACAAGAGTCGCACACAGTGCACACGTATATATGAGGTGCAAATTTAACGGTACTAGCTATATCAAAAAATTCACCACTACTACGCCCAGATCATGCATATGGCCTGCACACATTGCGCTGAAAAGTACAAGTCCCTATTGATTTTTTTTTCCTTTTTACTGCCACCTAAGCATAGTGCCAAGTAAAGCGGCGAAGACAACACATCTTCGTTCCTAGACATTGCTGCCCAAAACCCTGACGACATGGCGTAGTGACAGGGTCGTCTTCCCAGCCAGATCGTCGTTCCAACTAGCATCCGTGGCTGCCAACCTGCCACGACAGGTCGTAAGAGCTCGATCCATGGAGCGTCACTGAATAAACCTCGGCACCCGCCATGGGTGGAGCTATGAAATAGTCGCCATTGGCCAAGTAATACTACTAGCTAAGGTTGCTAAACCGCAGCCCACTATAGTTGGAGGAGAAAAGCAAAGAGGCCAGGTTTGGCAAAAGTGCATAAAATTAGGGGCCGTGGGTTGGCTTTTGTCTGTGTTGTGGCTTGGCTTTGATTACAGTCGCTTTGTTTTCGATTTCGACCACCACCAAAGGGGACGCCATGTTGGGGAGCACCATATACAACTTGCATTTCCGCGCACCCAAACCTACTACACCACGCACGTCTAATTGGCCTCCAGCGTTTCATATAAAATCCACAAGTGCTTTCCTTTGGATATGATGGATCAGATATACTCGCTCCGTTCCACAATGTAAGAATGTTCTAGCTAGCTCAAATGTTGGCTAGGTATAAACCTAAATAAGTGTACATACATATTAAAACATGTCCACATACATGTAGATGCATTGAATGTGGATATGTTGATGTGTACACTCTTGTGTAATACCTCCAACGAGGAGGGACTAAAGTGTGAAATGGAGTAATAAAAGGAAATGGATGAAGGGGAGCCCTGTGAGCTCTCTGTTCTTCCCAAAGTGTCTTTCCCTGTCTGTTTTCTCTCTCAATCTCTAATCTTCTAATTCCTTATACGAACAAGATGGTATCAGAGCGATCCTTCCTGTCCCCTTCGTCCTCAGCTGCAGCAAGCTAACGTGAGAAGGAATCGACCAGAAAGTGTTCTCTTTTTAGCCTATGTGAATCTTCCGTGAATCTCAAGGGTTAATGTGATATTCCCTAAAAAAATCTTAGTCTGGCTGTTCATTTGGATGCTGAAGAGTACTGCTTTGATCCGTGTCCTATTCTTGTTGGTATCTTGTTGTCTTACTCAAGCACGGTGGAGATATTGAGCTGGTTTGTTTTCCCTTGGTTCTGTACATAAGGTGTTTGTTGAAAGGTTTAGCAGCAGAATGTCACCTGTATTGAAGCCACATAAGGGCGTGATGGAATGCGAGTATTGTGGACTTAAGGGACATGTAAGAGCCTTTTGCTGGGATCTCCGTGGAAAGACAAGAGAGAAGAATTCAGTTAATGGCCACGACATGGATAATGGCAGGAATAGTAACAAAGTAAGTGTGGAGAGTTTGTTTAGTATGGCAAGTGAGAAGGGTTTGGTTCCTGTTCTCATGAGCTACGATGAATATGAATTGTGGAAGTTAGTAAAGGATGCTGCTACTGAAGCCAAAAACATGGTAAAGGCTGAGATGAACACTTCGTCCTCGACTAGTGACTTATGGTTGATAGACTCGGGTGCCTCTCGACACATGGCAGGGTCAGATAAACTATTACAGAATTATACTCCTATCATTGGGAGAAAGGAGGACGTCAAGTTAGCTGATGGATCTTCGCAACCCATATCAGGTACTGGAGTAGTGAAGTGCAGCCCTACTATGAATCTTTCATCAGTTGCATGTTCCATCATTTCCTGTAAATCTGCTCTCTGTTAGTGCAGCAACAAAGGAGTTAAGTTGTACTGCACATTTCTCCCCAAAGTGGTGTTTGTTTCGACAATTGAAAACAGGAAGAGTACTTGGTGTGGGAATAGTGAGAAGTGGCTTATACTATTTTAGACAAAATGTTGTTGATACTGCTCTCGCCTCTGTTCTATCTCGAAGCCATGTGGATGAAATTCTACTCCATCATAAACGTTTGGGGCACCTATCATTCTCAGCGCTCGATTTGATGTATACTTCTTTGTTCAAAGCAGTCGACAAGAGGATGCTAGTCTGTGACACATGCGAATTGGCAAATACTAGATCGTCATACATTTATTCAGGTATGAGAAGCAATGAGTTATTTCATACAATTCATTCAGATGTGTGGGGACCATGTGAAGCTACATCCTTGAGTGGTCATCGGTGGTTTGTCACATTTATTGACTGCTCTAGTAGATACACTTGGATTTACATCATGAAGAACAAAACTGAGGTTTATTCTTGCCTTGAAGATTTTCATAAGATGGTGATGAATCAGTATGATGCACGAGTAAAGGTACTTAGATCTGACAATGGCACGGAATATGTGAACCATCAGGTTGAGGAATACCTCTCATCTTATGGAATTATACATCAAACGACTTGTGTTAATACTCCGGAGCAAAACGGAGTAGCTGAAAGGAAAAATAGGCATCTATTAGAGGTTACCCGATGCTTAATGTTTTAGATGAATGTTCCAAAGTTTTTGTGGAGTGAGGCGGTTAAAACTGCAGCCTATCTGATGAATCGGATGCCATCCAGAATATTGGACAAGAAGACACCGTTAGAGTGCCTTATAGGCAAAAACTCATATGTTGTGCCACCTAGAGTATTTGGTTGTGTCTGTTTCGTGCATGATCATCGATCTGCAGTTGGAAAATTAGATCCAAGGGCACTAAAATGTATTTTTGTGGGCTACTCTAGCACCCAAAAGGGGTACAGGTGCTGGTGTCCATCTAAAAGGAAAATGTTCACCTCTATGGATGTGACTTTAGAGAGTCGGAGCCATTTTATGGTCAAGTACCAGATTTGTCAGATTTAGTTCCACGCATGGAGGACAATGCACGGGCTGAAGCACAACAACCGCAAAATGTGGTGATCGGGACTATACCAATTCATGTACCGGTAAGTCCAGTTATCACAGAGAGAGACAGATTGCAAGACGCTGCTACGAATCATGGAAACGATGACAATGATTATTTGACAAATGACCCACAAGAAGGTGATATTCCCAATGACCACATACATGATAATGTGCAGGTACCTCCTCAAATAGAACAACCACATGTTGATGAGCAACATGCCCAGGGGGAGCATAATATAGAGGAGGTAATACCCGACCCTATTCAAGCTATTGAGGACTTGAATGTCCCTATTGCTCAGAGAAAGTCGTCACGGTCTACATCTGGCAAACTACCTGAAAGGCTAAAAGATTATGACATATCGAATTATGTTTCATATAACCGTATTGGAGATAGGTACAAGAATTTTGTGGCATCTTTAGCTTCGTCTGCACTAGCACCTCGAGATTGGGAGGAAGCAAAACGGAATCCAAAATGAAAGGCATCAATGCTTGAAGAATTGGGAGCATTAGAGAAGAATGATACATGGGAATTGGTTACTCTTCCTCCTGGAAAGAAAGCAGTTGGATGCAAATGGGTGTTTATAGTGAAGGAAACACCAAATGGTACAGTAGAAAGGTACAAGGCTCGATTAGTGTCCAAAGGGTATAGTCAAACATATGGCATTGACTACGATGAAACATTTGCACCTGTTGCAAAAATGACTACAATCAGAACTCTTGTCTCATGTGCAGCCAATAAAGGTTGGAAATTGTTTCAGATGGACGTAAAAAATGCATTTCTACATGGCGAACTTCAAGAGGAAGTATACATGGAGATTCCTCCTGGTTTTGGTACTGATCAAACAGTAGGAAAGGTTTATCGATTGAAGAAATCTCTATATGGGCTCAAACAATCACCAAGGGCCTGGTTCGGTAGACTCAAAGGAGTTGTTTCTACTTTGGGATATAAACAAAGCAATGTTGATCATACTTTGTTCTTCAAGCATGATAATGGGAAGGTCACTATATTGAGTGTTTATGTTGATGATATTGTGATCACTGGAGATGACGAGGATGAAATTTCTAGGATAAAATGGAAGCTGGCTGAATCCTTCGAAGTGAAAGATTTGGGAAAATTAGGTTATATTCTTGGAATAGAAGTTGCCTACTCTGCCCAAGGGATATATCTTTCACAATGGAAGTATGTTCTTGATCTGTTATCTGAAACAGGGATGTTAAATTGCAAACCAATGCCCACTCCCATTGAGCAAAACCATCAGCTACAATCTGAGGCAGGTGAGCAAGTGGACAGGAGCCAATATCAAAGGTTAGTGGGTCGACTCATTTATCTATCACATACAAGACCAGATATTACATATGCTGTGAGTATTGTGAGTAGATATATGCATAACCCGCGAAAGGGGCACATGGATGCTGTCTGTAGAATCCTCCAATACTTGAAGGGGTGTCCAGGAAAAGGCATACTATTTAGTCCTCATGGTCATCTTAATATTGAGGGATACACAGATGCTGATTGGGCAGGTTGCTTGGATGATAGAAGGTCCACAACGGGCTATTGTGCATATGTAGGGGGGAATTTGGTGAGTTGGAGAAGTAAGAAACAAACTGTAGTATCTCGATCAACAGTTGAAGCAGAATATAGAGCCATGGCATTAGGTGTTTGTGAGCTAATTTGGCTGAAGATATTGTTGAACGAACTTCACCTATATTGTGGCATACCTTTGTCATTGAGGTGCGATAGCAAAGCTACTGTTGACATAGCAAATAATCCAGTCCAACATGACCGAACAAAACATATCGAAATTGATCGACACTTTATCAAGGAAAAATTGGACGATGGACTCCTTCAACTCATACATGTTCGATCTGGAGATCAAGTGGCCGATGTTCTAACCAAAGGTTTAGGCATACAAATGTTTTGTAACGGATGTAGCAAGATGGGACTCATCGATATATTCGCCCCATCTTGAGGGGGAGTGTTGATGTGTACACTCTTGTGTAATACCTCCAACGAGGAGGGACTAAAGTGTGAAATGGTGTAATAAAAGGAAATGGATGGAGGGGAGCCCTGTGAGCTCTCTGTTCTTCCCAAAGTGTCTCTCCCAGTCTGTTTTCTCTCTCAATCTCTAATCTTATAATTCCTTGTATGAACAAGAGGATAAAAGCTAAAACATCTTATGTTTAGGAAAAGAGGGAGTATTAATCGAAATCCATACGAAATCTGACGTGGCAGTTTGATTTGCTTGTGTCGTCGATTTTTGGTGCATGTATTGTGATTTAGACTGGACATATGCCAAGAATGTATAGATTTTGTAGAGCGTTTGCATGCATGATAACCTCCTTTTTCCTTTTATATCCTTGTGCTTTTGTGTAACAGAAATATTTGGATGACATAACAAACGAAGAATTTCTATACGAGGTAATTATACTCCGCTCCGACTACATGAGTTGCGGGTGCAAAGTTATCCAACTATTTCAAAAATGGGGCCAACTGATCATTCGCAGCGCACACGGATCGGTCCTTCCGCGCGTGATTACGAGGGTCCGACTCGACACGCTGCTTTAACTCAGGTCTAGGTGCACTTATTGTAGAAAATATATTTTAAATGTATTTTAAAATGTCCAAAATTTGAAATAAAAATTTCGGCTGTACATACAAACATTCTATGTTTGCACACTAAGTTTCGCTTAAAAATATTAAAAAAAATCTCGTGAAAAGTTATTTTGTAGCACTGAAATTTATCTTTTTTCACAAGTCACAAAACATGTATTTTTCTCGCGGAACTTTGTGCGCAAACATAGAATGTTCACTTATACACCCGAAATTTTTGTTTGAACTTTTTGACATTTTAAAATGTAATTTTTAAATAGTGGGTATATCTACACCTATGATTCAAAACATATTTACCGGTCCAACTGTACAATTGGTTTCTCTTTCTCTCTCATCTTTCTTCCTCCATCTCCTCACTTTGGGATTGCCGGCCAAGAGGCCACCTCCTGCTGAGGATTTTTTTTTTTTTGAAACGAGAGACAAAAGCTTTGCCCCGTATATTAATTAAGCAGAAGGTGCCCGGTTTATTATGGAAGAAACCGGGCGAAAACCATACAACAGCACGACACAACCCACGGGGCGAAGCCCCACAACCACGAGAACCCACGACGTCGCACGACGCGGCCACCCACAGCCCAAGCTGCACCAGGTAAGCCGCTCGCAGACCACGACCGTCGAAACCAAGATCCGAGGCCGCCGCGCCGGCCTAAAAGACAACCGCTGCTGCCGCTGCCCAAGCAGCCCCGACAACCTCGCCGCCAGCACCCCCTCCCGGGACCGCCGTCCCGACATAGTACCGCTCGCAACCGAGTCACGACGCCGCACGAACCAGCCACCGCAGCCCAAGCTGCCCAAGGAGAGCTGCTCGCAGACCACGGACGTCGCACCAACATCCGGGGCCGCCGCCCCGGCCTAAAAGACAGCCGCAGTTGCGGCCGCCACACCAGCCTCGACTCCCTTGCCGCCACCTCCCGCAACCACAAGTCCCCCCAGCCGGTCACCACTCCAAGAACGATGCCCCCAAGGGGAGCATGACACAGAGCGCCATCATCGCCCGATCCCGGAAGATCTAGGGTTTCCCCCGGAGTGGTCCGGGTGAAAGGCGAGCACTACGTCTCGACGGCATCTTTAAGAAGAGAAACGGCGCCCGAAGGCGTCGTTGCCGCCTGCCCGACGACAGCCGGAGCAGAGCTTTCGCTCGACGTGCATGCACCCTCTCACCACGAGACCGACTAGCCCAACAGCATCCACACTCCTCCACCACGCTCCTCCGCTGACGGGCCGCCGCCCCGGCATCCTCCCGCCCGGCTCCGCAGCAGCCGGACCTCCAGAGTTGGAGGCGAAGAACCCTCAATCTTGCAGCCCGAGCTCCGCACCACGCGGAGGCACCGAGAAGAAGATGGACGACACCTCCGAGCACCACGCCGGAAGGAGAACCGACGCCTCCAACTCCGACCGCCGCACCGCCCCAAAGCAGCCGCGACGACCGCCGCACACCCGCAGCACCGGGGCCGCCGCCCCGGCATCCTCCGCTCCGGCCACGCCCCTGCCCAGCCCTGGCAGGAGCACCCCGCACCAAGCACTGCTCCCTGCCTCCGCACACCCGCACGAGCACCAGGGTGCACGGCGATGCCATCCTCCACGCGCCCCCGCAAGGGCCCGGCGAGCCCAGATCGGGCCCGCCCGAGCCCATCGGCGCGCAGCCGACCGCCAGGGCAGGCGACGACGCCTCAGCCACCCGCACCGCCGCCGGCAGCCCCTGCACCGACCTTGACCACCTTCCGGACCCGCCGGCCTGGCTTCCGCCGCCCCAGACCGCCGCCGCCCCCCACAGGCCGGTCTCCACCATCGCCGAGTCGAAAGACCACCCCCCGGCCACCCTTTTGGCAGCTAGGGGTGCCGCCACCGCCGCGGCCACAGCCGGCGACGGCAGCGGCAGGAGTGCGCCGAGCGGAGAAGAGCTGGGCGGCGCGCTTTTTCCCCTGGCGCCGCCGGGGGAGCGACGCGAGGGGCGAGTCCTGGAGAGAGTTCGGTTGACTGTTTTTCCAAACTTTTTTCAAAGCACACCCTCCTCCTGCTGAGGATGACACCTACATGTCATCACCTGACCATGCCTCCTGCCACCGGAGCCAAGCTGGACCTGCGGGCAGCACTCCTAGGGCTACCCATTAATTGGACATGCCGCAATGAAGAAATATATGTAATATTGCTGTATTTGAGATCCACACAAAGTATCTGACATGAATGTATGTGGGACGCTACTCCCTCCATTTTTAAATATAAGATGTTTTAGTTTTTATCTACATTCATATGTATCTACATGTATTTAGACATGTTTTAGTGTGTATGTCACTCATTTGAGTACGCACCTAGTCAACATGTGAGGAACCTAAAACATTTTATTAGGGACATTAAAACTGAGACAAACATGAGCTCTCTCACGCCTTCTACGTTTTGACCTTCCGATCGTCGAATATGACCGTTTCTGGCCGTCTGATCTCGCACTGGCCCAGCTGTCCCTAGGGGCCGCTTCTCTGGGCATCAAATTCACGTTCTGTGGTGAAATGGGCCAAAATAGCCCATGTACTCGGCCTCTGTCCGTCCCCGCAACCTCGTGCCTCCCATCCAGCCTAGGTACGCCGCCGACATCCCTAAAAAAAAAGGTACATCGCCGACCTCTCTTTCATTGCGATAGGGAGATGGCGGCGAGCGGCAGACTGACTTGATGCGGCCGGGTGGTCGCCTACGCCGGCCTACGCCACGCCATCGCCAGACCAACTCCATCAGCCGCCCAGATGTTGCCCCCTAAAAAAAGAGACGATTCGTCCGCGTGCAAGATCTCCCTCATACCGGCGGTTATGCAGTTCGCCAAGAGGAGGGCAACGTACAGGCGGAGACGAACAATCTCTCTCTCCGCGCCTTCCGAGTTCCGATCCTAACGCCGCCACCCTCCGGCTCTCAGCCCGTGTGGCGTTGTCCTCAGTCCACCCTATCTTTCAAGTTGGTGGTGCCCCTGTCATACCCTAGCCACCATCGTGCTCCTTCTTCTGTAATTGTGCGACAGGGAGGGGCTATCACCAACGCCGCGACCAACTTTTCGTGATTCTATCGTTCTCAGACTATAATGGATTTTGTCTTTTACAGTATCCATCTTGTACAGGTCGCCCATATGTGGCTTTCATCCGCGGCCCGGATCCCATCGGCACCACCGTGCCCAGTTCCGGATGAAACGCTCCAGCAACGATGGCCGAGTGCTCGTGCCTAGGAAAGAGAAACGGAATTGATGGAGCTGCAGATGAAATTGGAAGGCCGGATCGGCGTCCTCCCGGAGCTTATGTACAAGATCCACATAAACGAACCAACGGATGGAGGAACCACCGTTGTTTTTTAATTAAGCAGGAGTGAGTCTCGAACCTTGCCCGCCTAGCACAAGAGCACATGTGCTAGCCAGTAAGCCTCAGGGCCTTCCTCTACAAGATCCACATAAACCGCTTCTAAAACTGAAGTCAATATTTTGGCGTACATGCCTGTGAGAGATACATGCTCAATGTTCCTATTCACCAGCCTGAAGTCAATATTTAAGAATTTGAGTTATGGTTTCAGTGTTTGAACTCTGACCACTATGTGGTAAAGCTATTTGTTGTTATTTGCAGTGATTCCGGATGTGCTATGCGGCTATTAAAGTAAGACTGATTTTAGTTTAATTGCCATCTGCTTCCTCTTAGAAAGGCCACGTGAGATGGATTGCTAATTTCATATTACCTGAACAATATTAGTGTAAGCAAAATTAATTTACAACTTGCTTGTTGCATCTACAGAGCCTAATGTAGATCAGGCCATCGCACATGGACTGGTGACAGGTTATAACTTTTCCCTAATACTCTGTATTTTCATCTTACGCACGTTGTTATCTGCTGTATCATGATACAAATTTCTGATTGGGAGCTCTCCTTTTAATTTGAAGCTCATGGTTATGAGGTGCTGATTGGTCGACAGATTTGTACCTTATTTTAGTGGCACACTTTCATTGTTGGTTATAGTTTGTACAATCTCTTCACGTCAATTGGAGCTGTAGGTTTGCAACTTCCTTACATATAGCTTTCAGTCAGTTTGCTCTTTAACAGACAAACGAACAAAAACTCCAGATCTAATTACTATAGATCCCCAAAGCTGATTGTAGTGTTTATTCCATTTCCAGTTTGACACTGATTTCCATAGATGCAATTCTCCCCACTGTCTTCATTTTCTACACGATTTGAATTTGGATACACCGACTGTTTTACATCCTGCTTTTATTACTCGCTAAAATCTCTGCATAACAGGTTGAAGTGGATCCTCTAAGGGAGGAGCAAAAAAAAAATTTTGATATGGAGGGAGGAGCATGTTGAAGATGGTGAACAATGATCACATCCATTTTCAAGTTGTGAGCAGGACATGTGTGAGCGTTATATTGCAACAATCTTGTTGGAAAAGCTTAGAAAACTTTTTATGTAAGTTTATTTTTAACCGATTATTGAAGTAGTCTAAAAGTGTGTTTTTCTAACGTGTATTAAAGAAGTCAGTGCATGACACTCTTATTTATATGTCAACCATTATCTTTTTTTCAGAAAATTCAGTCTACATTATCATTTGTCTTATGATGATGGTGGTTTGAATTGAACATCAACCTTCTAAACCTTAAATTTGGGCCGGTACTGACCTTGCAAATCCTTAATTGAAACCAACCACCTACATTTCAAACTGATTAACATTTCTCTTTCTTTGTTATTTGCCAATACCACACTTCTTCATTGTCGGTTTAATCATGTATGGTAATACATAACGGCTGTGCGGCAATGCCCGCCACCTTACTTTACCGGGTAAGACAAAGGTTCAACAAAGTAAACTGCAAATATGGATGAAAGTGTAGTTCAGATGCCCAACTAGCACTTGGTTCAACACTTTGAAAAATGTTACCTTAACCTTAACAAAGCCTTTTGTCCCAAACAAGTTGGGGTAGGCTAGATATGAAACCCTGTCACGAGGACTTCTCAGGAGGTCACCCATCCTGGTACTACTCTCGCCCAAATGGGTTTCATATCCATGGGACTGGCTAGTTTTTACGTTGGCTCGCCAAGCCTATCACAACCCTTAGATATGAAACCTTTCATGAGGACTTTCCAGGAGGTCACCCACCCTAGTACTACTCTCGTGGGTTTCATATCCATGGGACTGGCTAGTTTTTACGTTGTCTCGCCAAGCCTATCACAACCCTCCTCCTTTATCCGGGCTTGGGACCGGCTATGCCTAGAAGACATAGGCGGAGTTAGCACTTTGAAAAATGTTAGTATGCAAATATATATTCGTCTATTCCTAACAATTTATTTACCTAATCGACGGGCGCGGCAACGCGCGCCTAAATGATCTAGTTAGGATATTAAAACTGAGCCATCTAGGAGGCTAACCAGTCACTCTCACGTGTGGCGCAATTTTGGCCGTCCGATCTTCTTCTTCACTCGTTTTTGGCCGTTCGATTGGACTGCAATCCCACACTGGCCCGATTATCCCTGAGAACGCTGCTCGGGCATCAAATCGGGCTTCCGTGGTGCATTTGGGCCGGCTAAGCGCAGAGGCCCAGCAACGTACCAGCTTACGATCGCGCTGTGAAAAAGAGAGTCAACGAGCGCCTCCTCCCTGTCGCGTTTCTTCCGCGGCGCCTCCTCCCCTCCCCGAATGATTTAGGCGACCTGAGCGAGAAGGTTGATGGCGGATCGGGAGCGAGGAGTTCATGCAGGATCGGGAATGAAGAGGCTGGTGGAAGTGGCGGTCACCCGTACCATGCGCCACAGGCCTCCAATCGGTGGCTTTCCTGTCGGTAAAGCGGCAGCGCCGCAGCGAGCAGCCACGACCGGAGAGAGGCGTCAGCGACGGGCGGCACGAGGACGAGGCCGTCGTCGTACTCACCGATTTTGTCTCCTTCCTCGTCCACTACACCCCGACTGTATGCCAAGCCACCGTCTGTCCTAATCCCCTTGTTCTGCTGATTTCTATGTTTGATTCCGTGGGGTGGCAGTTTTCGGACGAGCTGGAGGAGCACTACCTCGGCCACAGCGGCTTTCACTGCACGGGCCTACCACTGTAAGTGCTCCTTACGCCTTTAATTTTGCTTCCAATAAAACTCGATTGCTGAATCGGTAGTTTAGCTGAGATCCCATCGCTGCTCTATGATCATCTTAGCTGAAATTTCTTAAGCCTGGCCATACTAGAGATATAATTAAAGGGTTCTTTTGGCACTTTTTTGTTCCGATCCGAGACAATTTACAGATTCCAACCTGGTCCACACAAATGACATGTTCCTTCTTTAGTGTGGATATTTCGCGCTCTGCAGAACAGGGCTGGTTGCTGTAGCTGCTCAAAAGTTCATTTCGGACATTGCAAGTGATTCTCCCCAGTACGTAAATCCACTGTCTGACTGTTCTATTTATTCACCTCAGTGCAACTCATTTGTTTGTGTTAGCATATCATAACCCATAGTGGTCGCTACATTTTCTTGCACACCAATTTGATATTGCACTATTCTTTCCCTTGAATTAGGCACTACAACGTCAAGGTTGCAGCACTTATCAGAGTAAGAGCAAACAACCGGAGGTCAATAAATTTAGTATTCGTCGCATCCGCTCTTACTACTTAGTGCTTACTGATAGCTTACTTTATTGTACTTCAGGATGGATGTCTTGTATTGGCAGTGGACGATCTTTCCAAAGCCTTGTGTGAGGTAAACCATTACCATATTACACCTTTCTTTTTTCTGCAGAATAGCACACAATTTTTTGGTGGCGATTGTGGTTCACCAGTTTGATTTGGTGACTGGTCTGAAATTTCACATGGTAGATCATTCCACACGAGATATTATACAAAATTCCATCGAGACATGTATTTTAAGTTATCTTACTCTTGTGCCTATAATATGTATTTCATGCCACAGTCTATGTGTATAATTAATATCATACTATTGCCGGCTGTCTTTTTGCTGTCCGGAGCAAGTTATTGGACAGTAGAGCAAAATGCACATAAGTAATAGAACCTGATGTACTGGGGTTTTTGTGATCTATGTATTTCAATCCAGCTTTTGTTTCAAATTAGTTGGGCACCAAGAACAAAATGTACATTAATGGCTCAATTTTTTTTTAAAAAACATAATGGTCTGATTCTATAAATTTATAAAGCTAACCTCAACTAGCCCACAGATGCGGCAGAGGATAAGCCATGCGATGCGTCGAGCGGCAACACCCAGGCGATGTGCCCGGGTGCTCAACCTCATGCAACCCGTGCATCGGATCAGAAGTGGGCTGGTCCATGGAGGAGGCATCGATTTCCCATGCGTTCTAATGCGGCAGGAAGCGATACATCGCTACTCATTGATGGTATTGAGCTGATGCGGCAGCGAGCGTTACCTCCCAGCTGCTAATGCATCGCTCCTGTAACATCTTGCATTTCAGAATCCTACATGCACTAACTTGCTGTTGATTCTTTATAATTTGAGGATTATTTCTAGGGTTATCGGTGATGCTGAATTGGGGATGGCATTGCTCCATGTCCATGACATGGTTCCAATAGGAAAGCTGGCAAATCCAACTATTGCTTTCAACTCATACTCCAAATTCTTCATGTGACGTACTAAGATTTGCTAAATCTCTGCTTATATATGCATTTCATTCAGTTTCTCATGGATTTGATGTACTATGGAAGAAATGTGCTATCTTATGACTTGAATCCGAAGGTTCTGAATTCATCAAGTTGTCTTCAGAATATGAAATAGCGATGAGGTAAAATACGCTTCGGCCGTTCATTGTATCCATAGTTGTAGCACAAGCCAAGTTCTTCCAGGGTGCAGTTATTTTCCTTATGCAATAAAAAATTTGCACATATGATTGGCTTAGTTGTTTGATGGCAGGAACACATGGTGCACTATGCAAATAACATATGATCTTATCCTGCACTTGAGATAAGGTGCTTATGCGTTATCATTTCATATTTCTAGGAAATAGTGCCACCATATTTTCTAGATCCAGTTTGAGGCTCTCCTTTTAATATTCGTATTCCTACAATCCAGCTACTATATAAGGTAGCACTGATTTGTAGGTTGAGACAGTTGAATACTTGAGAAAGATTAAAGACAATTTTTTTCCAATGCAGGTTATTATGTGTGCATATGTTCTTTATGCTGTTGGAAATTCGGCAGCTGGACCTACGTGGCAACCATTGCTGGTAATGGTCAGGCGACGCAGGCGCGCGTGTGTGTCAGAAGTTTATCAAGGAAGTGCTTATAGGCACAAGAGGTCTCTGTAATGTTTTAAGCTTTAATTTATAGTTATACAATCATGTGGAAGTGAAAGAGGAAGTACATCTTTTAGATCAACCTGTGATGGACAGAACAACTACTCCCGTTAGTACTGGTGTTTGATTCAACATGTATATGTCAAATTTTCTAATCAATCCAGGTTATATATTCAAATAGGCTACCACATTTTATCCATGATTGATCTTTTACATTTATAGTCGAGGAATATTGAGTTAATGGTATCTGGACTTCACATTTCAATAAGCATGGACTTCACATTTCACTATGCAACGCTTCAAAAAAAAAATCACTATGCATGATTTTAGAGATCAGGGATATTGAGATAGACTTCCATTCCCATATTTTGGGAACAGTAGCATGTCTTTTGTGTGCTTTACCAAAACAATTGTGTACAAAATTTATCATTATTTCTTGTGAATAAATGGTAGCACATAATTTTATAATTATTTACCTAATGGACGGGCGCGGCAACGCGCGCCTAAATGATCTAGTATTAAAAAATGGAGGGAGTACCTCTCAAGTCACCAAGTTACTGTTACCGTCGACTAAAGCTGGACTTACCTTTTGATTTAGGGCAGTAATCTGGAACCCCCATGCCCAAGTATCTCAAAAAGTTCTCCCATTCCAAACATTGTTAATTACTTCAAGCAGTCTCAAAGTCTAGGCAAGGTAACCGGCCAGCAGTACACACAACTGTAATTCCACACACTAAAAGTAGCATCAGCCTTTGGAAAGCCATGGTCATGGCCTTGAGCTCCGAGCTGATCGATGACTACGCTTTAGCCAAAGCCAAGAAATCAAAGAATACAAGCAACCAAGTAAGGAAAGGGAAAAGGAAGAAAATAAATTCCTCACTTGCTCCGTAAGGTATTCAAGTTTAGCTTTTGCTAAACACAAAGCACGAAACGGGCGTTGTGTATCTTGTCTTTTGACCAAGATCCATGAGAATGCGTCATGTAGCTTGTCTGCTGACTGAGTTTACAAGAACATATATATTGGGATGTTTGTTGATATATACAAGATATCTCTGCGAAATATATACTCCCTCCGTTTATTTTTACTATGCGTTCCGGGGTAAACACGCATACCAAGTAAAGCTTCGGAGGAGCTAAATTAGGGAGTTGATTGACCGAATTATTCCTGGTGTCGTGCACGCTGGCCAGAAAATAATGGCAGCCGTTAGCATAAAAGAATTGCATGCATTGGCCTACGTGAGCTCACCTCCTCCCCCATTAAATTCCATCTCTGCGTGCGCTATACTCTCCACGAGAGGAACAAAGGGAAAGCGAGTGATTTATGGAGATATTTAGTGCTTCTGAAGACTAATTGTGAGGGCAAATTAGGGAATCAAGTGGCAAAGATTCCAGAACGCAAAGTAAAAGGGAAATTCTTAGAAAAGCTAGAACGCATAGTAAAAATAAACGGAGGGAGTACTACTTTTTTTGCTTTAAGCCTTTCATTAGAAGATAAATGCATGTAGCTAGTGTAAACCATCAAATGGTCAGTCCTCAGATCGATAAGATAATCCTAGTAAAATCCATGCATCAAACTACGAAAATAACAAAGTTAAACTAAAAATAAATCCAACTAAAATTCCAAACATTTTGAATTGACCTGTCAAAAGAGGTAGGAGATGTGGATATATATACTACTGTTTCTTCTATCTTCCCAGATCATTGACCTGTTCAATGTCGTTTTTTCCGGCTGCCGCCATTCTCACCGCGCTCAAAATTTGCTCCAACGACAAGGTTAAGTGCATCGGCATTCACCAAAAGTCATATCTTCAAGACTTAACAGTGCGGAGACGCTTTGGAAGTTAACTCCCACAATTGACTCATTTTAGTTCCTTGTATCAGTTTCACATTCTTACACACCAACAAAAGGATCAAGAGAGACATAAAAAAGGGGACCTTGTCAAGCCAGGTACTTTCGTCGGTAGAAATCGTCGTCAAACCAAACCTTAAGCAAGATCAACAAGTATAACCGATAATCGAGCCACCATATATACTAATACATTAATTAGTATTTCTTGTTGAGACTTGAGAGATCAGCAAGGAACCAATATAGCGCACGCAGAGTAAAGTACTAAACCGTTGCTTCCATATTAAGTTGTGTTTCAGTGGGGGCCGTTGAAGCTTTTCTTTCCCTATAAACCTCCTCCCCTCCTCCCCCTGCCTGCTCATTCCATCACCCCTAGATAAGCTCATCCATTAAGCTAACCACTCTCTCACACTACGCCATTAACCTGTCAGGTGTATCTGTTTATCTTTGTTGCTTTGCATCAACACCCGTGGGCACAGGAGAGGGCTTCCAGTTCAGATAACTACGTTAAACTAATGGATCTCGCGACGACGCCGGCGCGGCGGCCCATGGAGCCCGGAATGGCGCGGCGGCTGTGGCACGTCGTGCTCGCCGTGTGCCACATGCTGCGCCGCGGTCTGGGCCGGAAGCGCCTCATGATGGATGTGCACCTCCTCCTCGGCCGCGGCAAGCTCGCTGGGCGTGCGCTCCGCGGCCTCCTCGCCCACCCCGCCGGCGCGGCCGGCCACCACATCGCCTCATCCTCCACTTCCACCATGGCGTCGTTCTACGGGCACCGCGCGCGGGAGGTGGAGTTCAGCTGCACCACCACGCCGTCGTACCCGCAGTCCTACTACGGGCTCTTCCCCTTCAAGGGCCGAGGCGGGCGCGGCGGCGGAGCAGGAGGCCGTGGCGACTACGGAGGCCTGGACGCCGCTGCGGTGGCGCGCGCGTTCGAGAGGATGAGCGCTGACGTCGAGTCCGGAAGGGCCACGCCGGCGGTGGCCGGTGTGGCGACGGCGACACCGTCGCCGATGGTGGCGTGGATCCTGGGCCGCAGCCCCGCCGGCGTCCGGCCGCTGCGCGTCACCGACTCGCCGTTCCCGGTCGTGCCGGAGGGCGGCAGCAACGAGCGCGTGGACGCCGAGTGCGACGACTTCATCCAGAGGTTCTACGAGCAGCTACGGTTGCAGCACTCCATCGCCACCCCGGAGTGCTAGCTGTGCGCCGTAGGCAGTATAGCTTGATCCCGCCGGCGGCGTTGTGGTCGGGGCTTCGCTTGCGTCCGCGCCGAGTGTTACGTGTGCGTACGTGCTGCGTGGATCGTGTGGCCGGTACTGCATGACTACTGCTGGTTGCATGCATGGACGGCGGCGGCCGGCCGAGATGCATGCCACGGTGAGGCATTATGAACGAACGCTATGCTTCGCCTTAGCATCAAGTGTTTCATCTCTACTGGAGTAATTTCATAAGCAATCACTGATCTTATTACTAATCAACTTTACTTCTCGTAAAATTACTGTACGGCGTCGGATTTATATGCCCATCACGGGCACGCACTGTTTGATTTTTGGGATAGATCGGCGATAAATTTTTACAAGTCATTCGAATCATTTTTCCTTTCGAAATCTGGATTCGGCATCTTCAAGTTAGAACTTAGAAGCCGTTGCTGATGCGCGCATCTCTTCCGCGACAGTTATATGCACCGACACGTACAGCATATCTGGCCAGGTCACCTCACGCCAACCGTACGATTCTTGTCTTCATCCCTGGGGACCTTTTGCTCCGGTGCCAAGCAAAGGAGGGTGCGTGACCTTTTGCTCTCAACAACCTACGTGGGGAAAATCAAAAAAAAAACAACCTACGTGGGGTTACTCAATTATGCCGACCGAGCCTTTTCTATCTAGCGATCTTCTCCTGCATGGCAGTCTGTGCACTAAGCCACTAACCTAGCCGATGTGTCATGTTATTGTTGGTTACCGATTACAGTGGTGCATGCTTCATCTATATTAGTGAGTGGAAGATATTTCTATAGATAGTGCTTTGCTAGTGGAAGAGATATTTCGTATATAGGAATGGCATGTATAGCGAGTTGCACCCCTCCTCTCTCGCGCTCCTCTCCCCCACCACCCCCCCAGGGCGACGGGAGCGTCGTCACCGTCCCCGGCCCAAACCCCACCTCCATCCCTCTTCCCTCGTCACCCGCCGCCGGCTTGGGTCGCCGGGCCGTGCCGGGCGGCGGCGGTGGCGGTGAACTGCTCTTCCCCGCGTCCATGCGAGCAGGTCGGGGCCCGTGCTTGCTCTGGCGGCGGTGCGCTTCGGGAGGCTATGGCTCGGATCCTCCGAGCGGCACTGGTGCGGTGGGGCCGACGTCTGGCGGGGCGCTGTGGGTGCGCGCGGTGCGGCGCAGACGTGGCCTCCCGACCCAGATCTGGGCCCTTCGGCCCCATCTAGGCTTGGGCGGGCTGGCTCGCCTGCTGCTTACGACGCTTCCTGTATTTGACGGCGGCGACGAAGGCGCAAGAACAGGGGACGGCGGTGCTGCATCATGCCCGTTGCAGCGGGGGTGGAGGAAGCTTTACGGGCCTGTTTGGGTACGGCTGGGCCAGGGTGGGCCTGGTGTGCTTCTGATGCTCCGTCCGGTCGACTACCGCCTCTGGGTGGTGGAGGTTGTTCCCTCCCGCGAGGTTGCGATGTTGATGTCCCTCGTTCCAGCGCTGTTGTTTGCTCCGTCTTGCATGCCCCAGGCCGGTGTTCGTGAAGACAACGACGATGACGACTGCAAGATCGTGGTGGGCGGTGAAGATGGTGGTGGTGCTCCGGTTGTGTCCTGGTGTTTCTGTGACGGGGCTCGGGAGAAATCTTGGTCGGCTCGTCTGACACCGACGCGGTGCCGCCTTTGGGTGACGCCATTCCTTGTTGGAGGGCGTCGTGGGCATCCCCAGTTTACTATACTCCGGGTGCCGGGGGAAACCCTAGAACCAGTACGCT
This sequence comes from Poa pratensis, assembly GCA_947311845.1. NCBI lineage: Eukaryota > Viridiplantae > Streptophyta > Magnoliopsida > Poales > Poaceae > Poa > Poa pratensis. The sequence goes on from CAMZMU010000090.1 coordinate 11,096,013, forward strand.
GGTCCGGGCAGCAATGCTGTGTCAACGATGCTCCTCTTGAGGTGCTGCTTGGTACTGGACGAATCGAGTGCTTGGAGCGTGGTGGGACAAAATCGGAGGACGCAGCGGTTGCGGGTCGTCGTCGCTTGTCGATTCGCCATAGTTTTCATTTCTTTTCCTTTTTGGGCATGTTTTTTGCTGCTGCCTCAGCGTTTCTCGTGTTCGTGATGTTGGTTGCGGAAATTTAAAATTTTCATTCAACATGCTACGCAACGCTCCAAGATCTATACTATGAAGATACATGTGAATACAAAGATTCGAAGATCTAGACTGAATACGTTACCAGCACCGAAGTCGCGGAAGAAGTGCTGATGACGTAGTCGATGTAGCCCGTCGCCGATGTCGATGTTGATGACGTAGTCGATGTAGCTGATACGTCTCCAACGTATCCATAATTTCTGCTGTTCCATGCTTATATTATACCATTTGCTACATGTTTTATATACACTTCGTATCACTTTTATGCATTTTCTGGGACTAACCTATTAACAAGATGCCACAGTGCCAGTTCCCTGTTTTCTGCTGTTTTTGGTTTCAGAAAGTTACTTCTGGAAATATTCTCGGAATTGCACGAAACAAAAGGCCAGTCCCTATTTTTCCAGCACGTACACGGAGTCCGAAGGAGAGACGAAGAGCCACGAGGTGGCCAAACCACCTGGCGCGGCAGTGGGCCCAGCCGCCGCCTGTGGTTTGGGCCCCTCGGGGGTCCGCCGACATCGCCCCTTCGCCTATTTATTCCCCGAGACGCGAAAACCCTAAAACACCGAGCCTTTCATCCAGAACATATTCGCTGCCGCCGCCGTCGTCAACCCTAACTCGGGGGGTTCTGAAGCTCTTCCCGGCACCCTGCCGGAGAGGGGAATCATCACCGGAGGGCTCTACATCGCCATGCCCGCCTCCGGAGTGATGCGTGAGTAGTTCATCCTTGGACTATGGGTCCATAGCAGTAGCTAGATGGTTGTCTTCTCCACTTGTGCCATCATGTTTAGATCTTGTGAGCTGCCTATCATGATCAAGATCATCTTATTGTAATGCTACATGTTGTGTTTGCTGGGATCTGACTTATATTGATACCTATGTGGAGCTGAATATTATATTATCATGTCTATGTCATTTGTGATCTTGCATGCTCTCCGTTACTTGTTGAAGCCTTGGCCACGTGAATACTTGTAACTCCAAGAGGGGGTATTTATGCATGATAGTTGGGTTCAACCTCTATTTAACCTGGGATAGTGACAGCAAGTTCTAAGGTTGTAGATGTGTTGTTGCCACTAGGGGTAAAACAGCAATGCTTTATTCAAGGATGAATGTATTGTTTACATTACGCACATTACTTAATGCAATTGTCTGTTGCTTGCAACTTAATACTGGAAGGGGTACGGATGTTAACCGGAAAGTGGACTATTTAGGCATAGATGCATGCTGGATAGCGGTCTATGTACTTTGTCGTAATGCCCAAATGAATCTCATAGTAGACACCACAGCTCACACATGCATGTTATATGCACTTATCAATTGTCAATTGCCCAGCATGTTAGTTATCTTATTGGAGAGACACCACTAGTGAACTGTGGACCCCGGTCCATTCTTTTACATCTGAAATACAATCTACTGCAATCATTGTTCTCTACTGTTTTATGCAAACAAACATCATTTTCCATTCGATACGTTTAACCCTTTGTTTTCAGCAAGCCGGTGAGATTGACAACCTCACTGTTAAGTTGGGGCAAAGTAATTTGGTTGTGTTGTGCAGGTTCCACGTTGGCACCGGAATCCCTGGTGTTGCGCCGCACTACACTCCTTCACCAACACCTTCGAAGCAAACCTCGTTTTCCTACTGGTTGATTAAACCTTGGTTTCATACTGAGGGAAAACTTACTGCTGCACTCATCATACCTTCCTCTTGGGGTTCCCAACTGACGTGTGACGTACAAGCATTGTTTCTGGCACTATTAACCTAGAGCCACCAACACGTTTTCTGGCGCCGTTGCCGGGGAAAACGAATTGCTTCTGCAAGGGGAGTCTCTCACACCCAATCTCTTTACTTTGTTATTTGTCTTGCTTAGTTTATTTTTATTTAGTCTTGTTTGCTCTCTTTATCAAAAACACAAAAAAATTAGTTACTTGCATCTAGTTTATTTTCTGTTTAGTTTTTATTATTTCATCATGCTTCTCCCTAAGTACACTTTAAAAGAAATATCTGTGGGTAGTGGGTCTATCATTGGAAGAGACAACATTGAAGAATTTTTTAGTCATGTTAGCAAGCTGAAAGATTTTGAAGATAGATCCTTGGTAGAACTTGCCCCTAATTATGAAATTGCTGCTGCCTCCTTAGTCCACATGCTTGAAGCTAGGTTTGTTAACCTTAACCCTATAATGCAGCATATGTTTCTTAGACTTCATGATATGGAAGAGGGGGAAAAGAAGGATTTTGTTTTAGAAACCCTTCTCAAAGAATTTGGAGATGTAGCTAGTGAAGCTAGAAAAGTTTTTATGCGATATAGGATGCTTGGTTATTACATTGATATCGCCAATATACTTGAAAAATTAGAGAAGGAAAGATCCAAGTACACTAAAGAAACTAGTTATGAAGGAGAGAATAAAATACCAATTCCTTTTAAGATTGCAGGAATGCATGAGGCACTAGAAAAGAACTTTAATTGGATTGTGCCTGAAAATTTATTTGATGAGGATAGTTTACCTAAAAGTAATGAAAGGGGAGTTTCTGAAACTTACATAGATAAAGTGCAATGCATCGTTGAGAAAACTTCTAAACTCTCCGTTGATGCTTCTTCTCTTGACAACACTTGATTTTCACTTTCTGCGCCTAGCTGAAAGGCGTTAAAGAAAAGCGCTTATGGGAGACAACCCATCGTTTTTATTTGCTGTTATTTTTGTTTTCTTTGAGTCAAGGAGTTTTGTTACTTCTGTAGCAACTCCTTTGTATCTTTATTTTATCGCAATGTTGTGCCAAGTAAAGTTCTATATTGAAAGTTGATGCAAGATTTGGATTTCTGCGCAGTGACAGATTTTTAGCTGTCACGGATTTGAGCTTATCTCCCTGTAGAAAATTCAAAAAATTCTGAGAAAAATCACGCATATTCCTGAGATATGTACGCAACTTTCATTATTTTAGGCCAGATCCATCTGAGCAACTTAAGTGCCTCGAAAAAATTCGTCATTCCAGACTGTTCTGTTTTTGACAGATTCTGCCTTTTGTTTTGCATTCGCTCTTTTACTGTGTTTGTGTGGATTTCTTTGCTCCACAAAGCATTGGTGGCTGTAGCTAATGTCCAGAAGCTTTGGGATTGATTGTATCATTACAGAATATGAGAATTTTTGATTATGCACTAACCCTCTAATGAGAACTGTCTTGAGTTTGGTGTGAAGGAAGTTTTCAAGGATCAAGCGAGAAGGGTGATATTATGTGATCAAGAAGAGTGAAAAGCCTAAGCTTGGGGATGCCCCCGTGGTTCATCCCAACCATATTCAGAGAGACTCAAGCGTCTAAGCTTGGGGATGCCCAAGGCATCCCCTTCTTCATCAACAAACTTATCAGGTCATCTCTAGTGAAACTATATTTTAATTCTTTCACATCTTATGCGCTTTACTTGGAGCGTCTGTGTGTTTTTATTTTTGTTTTTGTTTGAATAAATTCGGATCCTAGCAATCCTTGTGTGGGAGAGAGACACGCTCCGCTTTTTCATGTGAATACTCATGTTCTTCACTTATATTTGTTGAGTATTCTTAACTAGCTACTGCAGTGCTTTTAGCTCCTGTTTTTCATGCATCTCTTCGAGCTGTTAGCACTTGTTTATAAATACTCTCTTGCTGCATTATATTATCATTTGGAGAGTTTATGTTTAATAAATTATTGGTGTTTGTTTGGAAGAAAGAAAATGCTACATGTAGTAGTTGGTATTGGAAAAGACATATGCATTCTTGTAGATCATTGTCTTGTTTTGATTTGATGCTTTGCAATTGTTTTGAGCTCTCAAGTAGATCATGTTTAAGCTCTTGCATCATGTAGTTAAAGCCTAGTAGTGGAGAACTACCGTAGAGCTTGTTGAGACTTGGGATGCATATTTGTTCTCTCTAAGGTCTAGATATTTTCTGGTAAAATGTTTGAGCAACAAGGAAGACAGTGTAGAGTCTTATAATACTTGCAATATGTTTTTATGTGATTCTTGCTGTACCGGTTTATACTTGTGTTTGCTTCAAACAACCTTGCTAGCCTAAACTCTGTACTGAGAGGGAATGCTTCTCGTGCATCCAAAACTTGAGCCAAAACCCATGCCATTTGTGTCCACCATACCTACCTACTATGTGGTATTTCCTGCCATTCCAAGTAAATATTTCATGTGCTACCTTTAAACTATTCAAAACTTTATTACTCCTTATTTGTGTCAATGTTTTATAGCTCATGAGGAAGTATGTGGTGTTTTATCTTTCAATCTTGTCATTTACTTCTGACAGACTTTCACCTGGACTAGTGGCATATACATCCGCTTATCCAATAATTTGCAAAAAGAGCTGGCAACGGGGTGCCCAGCCCCAATTAATTACAACTTTCATTAATAATTCTCTTCACATGTTTTGCCCTGATTTATCAGTAAGCAACTTAATTTTGCAATAGACACTCCTCCATGGTATGTGAATGTTGGAAGGCACCCGAGGATTCGGTTAGCCATGGCTTGTGTAAGCAAAAGGTTGGGAGGAGTGTCATCTATAAAGAAACTAAAATACATGTGTAAACAAAAGAGAAGAGGGATGATCTACCTTGCTGGTAGAGATAACGTCCTTCATGGGAGCCGCTCTTTGAAAGTCTGGTTGACAAGGGGGTTAGAGTGCCCACTACCATTCGTTGACAACAACAAACACCTCTCAAATACTTATTTTGTGCTCTCTATATGCTTTCGAAAACTTAAAAAGCTCTAGCACATGATTTAATCCCTGCTTCCCTCTGCGAAGGGCCTATCTTTTACTTTATGTTGAGTCAGTTTACCTACTCCTTTCTATCTTAGAAGCAAACACTTGTGTCAACTTTGTGTGCATTGATTCTTACATATTTACTTATTGCACTTGTTATATTGCTTTATGTTGACAACTATCCATGAGATATACATGTTACAAGTTGAAAGCAAATGCTGAAACTTAATCATCCTTTGTGTTGCTTCAATGCCTTTTACTTTGAATCTATTGCTTTATGAGTTACCTCTTATGCAAAACTTTTTGATGCTTGTCTTGAAAGTACTATTCATGAAAAGTTTTTGCTTATATGATTCATTGTTTACTCTTTATCTATTTGTTAGCAAACTATAGATCATTGCTTTGAGTCACTTCATTCATGACATGAGCCTTGCAATATATTGATCAAGATTGTGTGAAAGCATGTCTCCTCAGAAATTATTTGTTGTTATCGTTTTACCTACTCGAGGACGAGTAGAACTAAGCTTGGGGATGCTTGATACGTCTCCAACGTATCCATAATTTCTGCTGTTCCATGCTTATATTATACCATTTGCTACATGTTTTATATACACTTCGTATCACTTTTATGCATTTTCTGGGACTAACCTATTAACAAGATGCCACAGTGCCAGTTCCCTGTTTTCTGCTGTTTTTGGTTTCAGAAAGTTACTTCTGGAAATATTCTCGGAATTGCACGAAACAAAAGGCCAGTCCCTATTTTTCCAGCACGTACACGGAGTCCGAAGGAGAGACGAAGAGCCACGAGGTGGCCAAACCACCAGGCGCGGCAGTGGGCCCAGCCGCGCCGCCTGTGGTTTGGGCCCCTCGGGGGTCCGCCGACATCGCCCCTTCGCCTATTTATTCCCCGAGACGCGAAAACCCTAAAACACCGAGCCTTTCATCCAGAACATATTCGCTGCCGCCGCCGTCGTCAACCCTAACTCGGGGGGTTCTGAAGCTCTTCCCGGCACCCTGCCGGAGAGGGGAATCATCACCGGAGGGCTCTACATCGCCATGCCCGCCTCCGGAGTGATGCGTGAGTAGTTCATCCTTGGACTATGGGTCCATAGCAGTAGCTAGATGGTTGTCTTCTCCACTTGTGCCATCATGTTTAGATCTTGTGAGCTGCCTATCATGATCAAGATCATCTTATTGTAATGCTACATGTTGTGTTTGCTGGGATCTGACTTATATTGATACCTATGTGGAGCTGAATATTATATTATCATGTCTATGTCATTTGTGATCTTGCATGCTCTCCGTTACTTGTTGAAGCCTTGGCCACGTGAATACTTGTAACTCCAAGAGGGGGTATTTATGCATGATAGTTGGGTTCAACCTCTATTTAACCTGGGATAGTGACAGCAAGTTCTAAGGTTGTAGATGTGTTGTTGCCACTAGGGGTAAAACAGCAATGCTTTATTCAAGGATGAATGTATTGTTTACATTACGCACATTACTTAATGCAATTGTCTGTTGCTTGCAACTTAATACTGGAAGGGGTACGGATGTTAACCGGAAAGTGGACTATTTAGGCATAGATGCATGCTGGATAGCGGTCTATGTACTTTGTCGTAATGCCCAAATGAATCTCATAGTAGACACCACAGCTCACACATGCATGTTATATGCACTTATCAATTGTCAATTGCCCAGCATGTTAGTTATCTTATTGGAGAGACACCACTAGTGAACTGTGGACCCCGGTCCATTCTTTTACATCTGAAATACAATCTACTGCAATCATTGTTCTCTACTGTTTTATGCAAACAAACATCATTTCCATTCGATACGTTTAACCCTTTGTTTTCAGCAAGCCGGTGAGATTGACAACCTCACTGTTAAGTTGGGGCAAAGTAATTTGATTGTGTTGTGCAGGTTCCACGTTGGCACCGGAATCCCTGGTGTTGCGCCGCACTACACTCCTTCACCAACACCTTCGAAGCAAACCTCGTTTTCCTACTGGTTCGATTAAACCTTGGTTTCATACTGAGGGAAAACTTACTGCTGCACTCATCATACCTTCCTCTTGGGGTTCCCAACTGACGTGTGACGTACAAGCATTGTTTCTGGCACTATTAACTTAGAGCCACCAGTAGCATGTCGCCGATTCTCTCAACTAAGCCTGGTAGAGAGATCTCGCCATCTTCTCCTTGCTGATCTCCTTGGTCCAGCAGAGGGAGGGTCAGACGCCTCACCCCTCTGAGAGCTCGCACGCGTACGCCGGAAAGGTTCAGCAGGGCTTCGCCGTCCAAGCTTGAAGCACTACTGGCGTATATGAAGGTGGTGTTCTCAACACATGAAGGAGAAAGAGAGAGATTAGATCTAGTCTAATCGGAGAGGTTGCCTCCCTCTAATCCAACAAAAGAGATCTAAACTTGTATGTCTATTGTGTGTCTCCAAATAGGAGGGGTTGGGGGTTTATATAGATGGCCAAGGGGTAGAAGGACTTGGGGAAGGGGAAACACCCCAACCCCAAATCGGTTTGGGAGGGGGAGTTGGAGTCCAATTCCAACTCCCCCCCCCTCCTTCCTTGGTCCGCCCAGGGTAGGGCCCGCCGCCGCACCACCTCAGATGAGGCCCGCCTAGCCGCACCGACCCCGAGTGGGGCCAGCCGCGCCGCCTGGCCCATGCGGCCACCGCCGCCGTCGCCTCCCAATGGGCCTTTCGGCCCACTAGGGTTCGGTCATGGGGGGATCTCCCCCCTCGCACGGCTTCGGCCCACCACCACCTAGTGGTGGTGCGGCTGCCATGTGGGCCCCTAGGGCCCATGTGGTAGCCACCTTTTATTGGACTTTTTATTTTAATATTTTTCTAATAATTATTTATCAATTAAATAAATTAATATTTAATTAAATAATATGTTGTCTAATTAATTCTTATTTGAATATTTCCTTTTATAGAATATTCCCCGAATTAATTACTTATCATATAAAACACTTTTTACATGATCCGGATAGCCTGTGTCTGCAAACAAAATACTTCAGATAAATATTACCATCTATATTAACACCCTCGGAATAAATCCGATAATGATAGTAACTTCTATCATTCCGAGACATCTAATGTCTACCTTTATTATCTCTCTCATATATATAAATATATTTATCATGCAGATACCATTCCGATGATACTTTCTCACTGTGTTCTAGACCAACCAATATACACAACTAAGCAATCCTAATTTAAGCCTAATTTAAGCGTGTCCACCCTACAGGTTCGATAACATGTAGCTATAATTAAATGTGCTCATCAAATCACCGGCCAGGGTCAGATCCGTGGATGACCTGAATAACTGCTACCGTTATGCGAAGACACTCTGTTGAACTTGTCGATTACTAATACATCATTCCCATTACTCGCGATACCAAAACTTTACCCGAGATATAGATCCGTCGATGTTACCATGAATCTTTCCTGATTCACTACATCTTTGTCTATCTCATTACCCGACAAGTTCCCTTTCCTCGTCCCCGTATTACGATATCCCACACGGTGTAACTTCACCATGCATTGTCTGCAGAACATAATGGATACCTCTCATACCGAGTGGGCCTAGGGCGTATCTCTCCTTTGACAGAGGAGTAATCTTCCATCTCAGAACATTAAGATTATGCACACTATCGTAACCACCCAGTAACTGCCGTTATGATCACCCAGTGACGGTCGTGACGGTTGACATCACCAAAGTAATTCTTCTAGTATACACAACCCTAATAACCTCATGGTTCAAGGACATGTCATATAATAATATTTCTGAGATAAGCTAAGGACAAAACAAACGGAATCTCTTAGCATACCAAAACTTGGGTCTACCCAGCCATATTGTTCTCCAACAATATGCCACTCATTGATGCTGACATATACAATGTCCATGACCATGAAAGCTTGATCATCAAGCATACAACAAATTAGTCTGTAAATAAGACTAGGGTATATTTTACTGCATGTTTTCTACACGTGCGTATGAGCTTTCTCCTGAATCACGTATTCAGAAATCATAGCAGTTATAGCATAGTAAACACGAAACATAATTAATGAATCAAATGTATAAATACATTGCCTTTTGGGCATACATCCAACACGTGATCTGTTGTATGGTTGTTGCTTTATTTATAAAGCGGGGCGCAAGCCTATTTCGAGGAGGAATGACATGTATATATGGTAAACTTTTCATATTTTGTTACCTCTGTTTGGAAATAAGGGCGTTCACCATTTTACAAACGGTGTGTGAAAAATGTTAGTCAATTTGTTCAAGTGAAATTATTGTCATTTGATTATTTTATTTTACATAAGAGATATTTCATGAGTAGAGATTTCTTGCAAGCGAGCTCCAGTGCTCCCGTTACTTTAAAAATTCAAAAATATATTTACATAATTCAAAAAAATCTGACAAAATCATGCATATTCTCGATGATGTATCCTATAGACGTGTGAAATCACAATGTGAAATACTTTGTATTCTGACCTACACAAAAATGACAAATTTTTAGATCTGATTATATATAGTTAAAAATGCATAGTTTCAAATCTGCAAGTTTTGTCATTTTTGTGTAGACTATAATATAAAGATTTTGCATTGATATTTTTCATGATTGTAACATACATCATTAAGAACATGCATGATTATTTTCAGATTTTTATAAAACTTTTAAATATATATTTCTAATTTTTAAAAATAGTGGAAGCACTGGAGGTCGGGAGCAAAAACCACTTTCCGATATTTCATGCCATATGGTTCACGTCACAGCTTGCTTGACCATGTGCCGACACGGCCGCTCAAGGAATCATTAGTGTTGTCCCTCGAGGAAGGCGCACCTGATCAGGGATGCGCCACGACAAGGGTGTACCCAGAGAGACATGAATGCGGGCCTAGGCACCACTGACATTTTACAAACCATTTTGAATTGTTAAGAAAACTATTCAAAATGATTGATTTTGTAAGTCGAGTGCCCCTGCTTAAGCTTTGTGATCCCTTTTAAATATGGGTCCCACTCGTGCTCCATGGGCGCTCGCTTGTATTGAGGTTTTCCATTTTTTTTTATATTTACTTGTTTTATATTAGTACAATTTAAATCTTGGTTGCGTAGTGGGCAATTTTGTATTATGGGCCACCAAACACATCAAATACGTGTGAACTATTAACTCGTATATGACGTGATGGATATATATTAAAAATATTGAATTCCAATTTTACCTTCTAATTGTGCTTTTATGAAATCAATTACCCTAACTAGTAAAATCCGTCCATAATACCCCATTTAAAAAACTTTTGGACTCTCTTATTTGGAGTACGGCGAGGAATGGAACATAAGGAGAAAAGAAGTGTAGCCATGATCGTTTATGCTGTGGTCCGAGTTTACACATTGGTGTCACACCAGGTTGACCTAACATGTTTTTTGAACGAGGGTTGACCTAACATGTGGATCCTATCTAACATGGGCAAATGCTAAAATGGGATGCGAATCCGTTTCAGAGGGTATTCTGGTAGAGTTTTCACTAAATGAGGTAGTACCTGTCACAAACGCATAATTGAGGAATATTTCGATAAAGAGGTGGATGCGTGGCTACCTATCGGAGATGGGAATAGAAAATACCATGAATGATGTCTACTTCAGAAATATTGGGCGTAAAACACATGCATATGGACCCGTCAGCAATTTACGTTGGGTTCATACTTCATATCGATTGCTATCGCGCGCGCCTACGCTACGCGCCTCTCAAAGCATGAAAGGGCAAGCCAGTGGTCGGTCTTTTCACTTTTGCGCGTCTTTTGGCTTTCTCTTGCGTGGTTTTTTTTTGGCTTTTGTCTATCTCTTCCACGGGTCCAGATCAACCCAAATTACCCAGCCCGACCCGCACTTTTGGTACGACGTACAGTCCCAACTCGATCTGACATGGCTCCGGCAGCGTGCGTGCCGTGGAAACCCTTCGCACTTGACGCTTTCAAAAAACCAGGGCAGCAACTGAAGAATGTGTGAGCAAGCAGATTTCTAAATATCTCTCCCGGAAAAGGAAGAGAAGATTAAAGTCTCGGATCACCTCTGGCTGAGAGAACGCCACTCGTTGAAGAATAAACCCGCCAAAAATATTTAGATGGAACCATGAACAGGCAAGCTACAGCCTCCATAGACCTTACCGGCGAGGCACGGCTCACTGCACGGGATAGAGAGTACTTTGACTTGTGACGAACGCGTGCTAGCTGTAACATATGTACTGAGTATGCCGCACACAGACAAAGTTCACAATAAAGTGCTTTTTTGGTAAGGAGATGTCTTTTAACAACAAAGGCATGTTTGGTTTGGTTTGGAGAAAAGAGCACTGAACTGTACAGATCAGGCATGGAAGGCGACATGCGTGCATGAACTGATGGTGTTGACAATTGCTTTCTTTTCTTCAGCTAAAGCAAATCTGGGGCTCGCTACGACGACTCAGGCCATGGCTTTAACAGTTTCACTCTTCTTCTGTTCTTCCAACTGGAACAGCAAGCAACCTGCGATGACTTGATTATATGCTAGTACTACAGATTAACAGATGCATCTCCTCCCTACAGGTTTGACATTAAACAATTTAGACTACAATTGAAGTATGACAGCAGGTCAGTAAACCAGCATACTAGCATATTTGGGCTAATGTTATTACAGACAACAAGGCACGAATTAAGAATTCTCAAAGGTGAGCATGAAGAATTGACGCTGACAGTGAACTTGATCCTAGATCTAGATGTATAAATCATGGATGAAGTTAATCACAGTTCGTCATAAATTGGAGGATCGGTGGGAGGATTCGCTGGGGCAGGTCCATGCTGCACTTTAGCTGCAATATCTTCAGCTGATATTGAACCTGATCTGATAGCATCAGCCAGCTTCCGTTGCAGTGCCAACAGGCCAATGCGTCTCGAGACAACATAAAGAACCGCCAAGGAGAAAATGACGAACCCAATTGTCAAGATGATCCTGAAACAGATCGAGTTTGCAATTGGTACCAACCCAGACAATACGGGCATCACACAGCAGAAATTAGTCTTCTAGAAATCTTTTCTTTGGTGATTATATAGTCCGATCAAACTAAGATCATTTTAATCTTCCATTGTCGTCCTCATCAACGGGGCGTTGGATGATCCCTACTCGCAAACTGCCGCAACCAGGACCTCGATCGCACACCGTGTTCGACGACGACGACGACACTGCGAGGTCAAACCGTCATAACAGATGCTACGCGACCACACAAGCACAAGCGCGGCAAGGGCTATGTCCGGTTCGTCACCTCGCAAGAGATAGAGGCAGCAGCTGGCGGCGCGAATAGTAGCTAGGCAGAGTACAAGCTCGCTGTCATGGTGTCGGCGCTCACGCACAATATCAGCTTCGTGTGGTCGGTGTTCGTCACCGATGGTGCAACCGTGCCCGGGGAACAAGACATTTCGCACATTTCTTCTTTCCCGTTGCAACGCACGGGCATTTTTGCTAGTAAGAAATCAAATGCATAACACAACTGCTGCCTTGTGACCATGAGGTCACCTCTTGCAGAAATGCAGGGAAAGGCTGCGTACTAAAGACCCAAAGTGGTCGGACCCTTCCCCGGACCCTGCGCAAGCGGGAGCTACTGCACCGGGGCTGCCCTTTTTTTTTAAATGTGCAACTGGCAACACCGAAGAGGAGCGTCATATACCTATTGGCAATAAAGCTGGCTTTCAGCTTGCAAAAGATCGAGTTACCTACCTATCAAGAACATTTTGCCGTTGTATTGTGGAGAGTAAACCACGGGTACGCATTAGCAAAGAGCGGTGTCCTTGATATTCACCTTCAGCCTTCCGGAGAACACTTGTTGATTCATCTACATAATTTTAAAATCAGGTCGCAATTTGGCATTCGTAATTCTGATATTGCACTACAGCTTTAGAGTGACAGGAACTCATAGGCACAACCAGAAGAACAGGGATGTGCCATAATACTTCCGAAATAATAACGAAGAGTGATAAATAACAGCACATTTGTGAGAGAAACTAAACCATAAATGTACATAACTAACTACATATATGAACAGCCTTTACTTTGTCAATTCTAACTCATCGAATGAATAATCAAAAGGAAATGAATCAACTGTGTTCAGATGTTAGCAGTAGATAGAGTTCACCCGAGCACAGGCTTAACTATATGCACAGGAAAGCATACCAAAAGTTGACAACGTATTTCCACTTCTTTCCACTTCCTGCCAACGATAATTTATTTTCGAACTTAGGGGGAGGAAATCATTAGCATACGCGGCATCAATTAAACACGCAGAATTGCTAACCTGAACCATCAACTGCCGAGACCGACGAAGGCTCTCAGTGATACTTTCTGCAGCAGATGTCATCCCAGCCTTTGTCCTACATTATTTAGTATAAGTAAGTGTTCACTATACAAAACAGAAACGAGGTGATTGAAAAATGGATACAAAGAGGGGTTCTTTCATTAGTGTGTAATTTACGTGATGGGGGTATGGGGCTCGTATCCAGTAAGATTACACTAACACAACAATTCCTAATTAGTTGGACACATTTCATAGTTTATGTTAGAAATAATTTGCACCCTTCAATCAAAAAAAAATTACACCCTCTCAATCTATTGAAGAAATCTACTTAATCACCTCAGTTTTATCAGGATAATTTACAACTGCTCGGCGTTTTAGGTTGAGTGGTTTTGGTACTATGGAAGTGGATTTGCGGCTTGCACTGGAAAAAATTCACTAAGGTGAAATAGTTCTATCCCCCTCTTAACTTTTTCCTGCTTTCTCCCTCCTACTCTCATATGCCGGTAAGCACCACGGTGCATGTTACCCTAGCAACATCATGACTCCATTGCCTCCGTCACTGCCTATATTCCGTGCCACCATTCCCAGCTAGAGCCAAACTGCCAGCAGGGAAGGAGGTGAAATTGAGAGCTGAAATGGCATGCATTGTGGAGGGTGCTGCTGCTGCGACACGATCATGACCAGTGACATTCCAGCTGCCTGTCCCGCCCTGTGCACACCGATTATCTCCATCTGTCACACCTTGCATGCACTCAACGTGGCAGCAAATCGCAGTGTTTGTAGGTGCAGCTACTTTGCAGCCAAGCTTGTCGATCTCTCCAGTGGCCGAGCGAAATAGGGTCTTCTCATTCAAGCATGACAGTTGTGACCAAACTCGTAAATTTCTCTTCTTGTTTCGGCATTTTCTTTTACAAATTCATGTTTGGATTGTTAAATTTCTTTGCCACATTCAATTTGTGTGATTGGATTCAGTTACTTGAGGTTCTTTATCATACTATGAGTATTTGATGTTTCCATCCAAAAGAAACATGATATCTTGGTATGAATTCTTCGTAACAAAATTAATTTTGCTTATCGGCATTCTCATAAACAAGGTATGTGCTTGGAACTGCATAATAACCCAGTTCCAACTGCAGAGAAATTGCAACCGTATTGACAAGACTTGGTTAGGAACTCAACCCGCCAAAAACCCTTAGGTTAGAAGGGGTTAACCCGGTCAAAGCTTATTTAGGCTAACCAGGTTTGTTGCCAACGCGGAACCAGAGCAAAGGTCACCTAAACTAGTCATCCTAACGCCAAAACCAAAACATCTACAGCTAAAATTCAGAAGTGATCCTTAGAATGTTTTTTCAAGTGCTACACTTGAAAGGACTCGCATGAAATTGAACTGATTATCAAACACATTCTGGAACTACATTCTTAAATATTCCCAATATATACTAACACATTCTGGCACTTACTGCAGATTGCGCCTCCGGACGGTAGATTCTTCTCCACCTCCCAGAAGAAGCTCCCTCTAGAGAAAGCGCAATTAGAAAGTGAAAAGTGCCTTAAATTACAGACAAGCATGCATCGCTCAGGTTACATAATCTAATTAATGGACCACACTCTGGACTTCTGAAGCAAAGTAAGAACACACACCTCTGCTTGAGCAGCTTTTCTAATATTTGCTTTTGCTTGTAAGTTAGCATTCCTTAGGCTCGCACGCAGCCTGAAAACACAAAATTAATTGGTACGAAAACTACAGAAATAAACAAAGTAAAGGTAAAAGAATCGAAGAGTAGCTTACTTCTGATACTGTTCTTTCCATGACCCTAAGGTTGCCTAGCCAGACTGCACTTCTTCAAAAGTGGGTAGCTGCTCTACCAGAAGATCAAGCCTGCACTGCAGTGCATTGAGCAGTTGCAGTGAATCCTGCGCATAACCGTTCAACCTAGGAAGAGAACTTGCTTCTTCCGTCCCTTTCCCCATCTTCCCACACGATTGAATTGCAGCAACGCAAACCTCAAGCTGAGTAGCTACTTGGCTCCATTCCTTCTTCAGGTTTTCAACGGCTTGTGCATTGAGCAGTTGCAGTGAATCCTGCGTAGAACCGTTCAACCTAGGAAGAGAACTTGCTTCTTCCGTCCCTTTCCCCATCTCCCCACACGATTGAATTGCAGCAACGCAAACCTCAAGATGAGTAGCTACTTGGCTCCATTCCTTCTTCAGGTTTTCAACGGCTTGTGTGACCTCATCCATCCTAATATCTGAAATTCTGAATGGATCAATCAGCATTCAGTATATCTTGTTTGGGGATCTATTGATTCTTCAGGTCTCCAATGGCTTGCGTGACATCGTCCATCACAATATTGAAGGAGGCACGGGGCTACGGTGGTAAGTCAGGTTAAATCAGGCTTTGGCGGCGACTGCTTGCGTGAGGAGAGACGGCGCCAGCGACAGGAAGGCGCGGCGGCGCATCGCCCAAGTCCCAAGGGCCTGGAGGCGCGCGTGATTGGGCTTGGAGTGCGACAGAGATAAGAAAAATTGGGCTATGGGGCAAGAAGGGAAAAGAAGGCAGCGGGGACGAGAGCTCACCTTGGCCGTCGGCGAGGAGACCTGTGCTCGCTCTCCCACCAGCGTCGAGGCACAAACGAAGAAATAGGCTTTCACCCCGCTATATTAATATAGCAACCACCCGATACAAGTTTGAGACCAATGCTGGGGCAAACAGCATAATCCAGCCCAAAAAGAACGAAAGAGAAAGAAGAAGAGAAAACAACGCCGACATCGGCGGATCAACGAAAACGAAAGTGACTCTCAAGTGTTGCGTCCTCTCCGGCATATTCCCACCTCGATCCTAGCGCTCTGAATCACTGCGAACCAAACATCACCTCCAAGAAGGAAAGCGACGACGACGACGCTGCTGTCTGGACAAGTCCTAGGGTTTCCCCCGGTACGCTCCGAGGAGTGGGGAAGGGGCACACCCGTCGCCCTTCAAGAAGGAAGGGCGACACTCTCAAGCGTCACCGCGTCGGTGCCAAAACGACTGGGATTTCTCCCGACCCCCAAAAAAAACCACCTCCCGGACAATCTGTAGCGCTCCACCAAAACTTGCCGCCCACCACCAGACGCCACCACAGTCTTGAGTCACGAACGCCGTCTCACCATGGCAAACCCTACGAGGCCAGACTGAGAAGAGACAGCCGTAGACAATGGGTGGCGGTACCACAACCACGCGGGAGGGAACATCCTCCACCGCCATAGGCGGTAGCCGACGGACACAACAACAAGAGCACACCAGACCATTGGAGCCGGGGTGGCAGCAGCACGGCCACCTGGAGGACGTCCTCCACCGCCACCTGCGGGTGCCGACCGGACGCGGTAGCAAGGACACACCAGGCCGGGGAGGCCCGGCCGGGTCCCAGGAGGACCCGTAAAGTCCCCGCCGCCACGCTGCTGCACGTAGGCCACGCTGCCGCTACCCTCTTGACCGACTCCATAGGTCCGGCCGGACCCGGACGAGTCCGTGAAGCTCCGCCGTCAAGCTGCAGCAGGGGCGGTGTCGTCTCCGCCATCAATGTCGGGAGCTGGAGCACGTACTCAACCCGGAGGCAGCTGGGCCACGTCCGACCCGCCTTGACCCAGATCGAGCCCGACGGGCTCAGATCTGGGCCGGCTGGGCCCGGCCGAGCGCGCCCCGGCCATCCTCGCTACCAACGGTAGCCCACCGTCTAGCACACCACCGGCGCAGCTGCAGGTCACCCCGCCGTCGCGCCGACCTCCGCCGCCTAGGAACACCGCCCAGTGCCGCGGCGCCGCGCGCGTGGGCGCTACCGCGAGGGGAGAGGCAGGACGCCGCCGCCGACGCCGCCCGGGCCTAGCCCGGCACGAACGCCGGCGACGGCGGATGGGGAGGAGAAGAGGAGGGTCGGAGAGAGAGCGCGGCGGCGCGCGGCCCAGTCGCCCGCGCGGGGGCGACCAGGTCGTGAGAGGAAGGGGTCAGGTGAGGAAGTGCTACCTCGTGGTCGAGGCACAAACAGGAGGGGGAGTGATCGGTCTAGGCAAAGCAGTGCAGCGCTGGCTCTGTCTGGATGTAGATTTTCATTGCAACGAATTGAATTCAGATCCAATACCAAATCGGCCAAGGTATGAAACGGGCTTCAGTCTATATTTTGTTTTGATTTTTTTTTTAAATGTACATGTAATTGGTAGTTGGAATCCTATGGGGGCAATCAATTCCATTTCTTGTTTGGATGGATAATATGATGAATTGCACATTTCGAAGAGTATAACATTATAATTTGTTGTCTATGTTCTAAGAGAATTCTCTACAACATATGCGTGCTTTTGAATGGTTATATATCACTTTATGATATAGAAATATAAAATTATATTATAAAATGGTCAAAACAGCAGTAACAAAATGTGAAAAAGCATTATGAAAATTGGACCAACAATTTTACGGTATGAGTTTTTGCGGGATCTGTTATGACGAAAACAATGTCATATCGTAAAATTTTGTGACAACCCACAAACCGGCCCTACAGTATTGCTTTTTGCAGAATCCACTAGAGATGCTCTTCTTATAAGTAGGAAAGATGACATGCAGAGCGGAGATCTAAACACCGGTATCAACACCTATTTTTTGAAAATGCATTCTAAACTCTGTTAAATATGTCAAAAAATCTGAAACGAAAATCCACGCATCGAAAATATATGTGTGCGGCACAAAAGTTTCACGAATTATTTTCTTTAATTTTTTCTTCTAAATAAAGAGAAATTGCGGTGCTAGAAAAGCATGAGACAGGTTTTTATTTTTGCGCAGACCAATAAAAAGTTGTTTCTCCGCGAAACTTTCTACGCACAAATAGAACCTGCAGATGTACATACACAACATTTTTCTGAGTATTTAAACATTTGGAAAATGTTTTTTTGAAATGGGGGTAGATGTCTCCGTGTTTAGATGCCTATTTTCAGATGACATGTCTCAGTTACGATAAAAAAATAGTGTGCTAAAATAAATTGCGGCGGCCTCTTTCAGAAGCTATACACGCTATATTGTGCAAATTTCAAATAGCATAAAAAACAGATTTAGCTAAAAAAAATAAAGAATTCAACAAGAATAAGAATAAAGGATATAGTCCAAAAATAAAGAACAATATATGCATAACCCAAAAAAATTGTTCTCCAATTTAGAAACCTAACATCAACATTCCACGGGGCAACAACATAGTATACATTATTTATTCAGAATCTCAACATTAGCAATGTCAACTTCGGATTCAAACCGACAGGTTACGGTTCCACTACAAACATGTATCAAGTTCTTCTTTCTAAGGTGTAAAATTCGGTTCTTTGAACCGATTGGCTGGACAAAAATTGTGTGCTATAACGTTTTATCGCGTGTTATTTCGCTAATAGCACCATGGCGAGCAAAACTAGTAAAATTTGACGCGTACTCTTTAATATACTATAACACGTTATTAGCGCCAAAATAGTGCGTTATTTTTGGGAGCCAGAACGGAATGGGAAGGTGACAAGCGGAAACCACAGACTACGTATCTCACACAAGAAGTTGCAGTTCAAGACCCGTTGGGAGGAAGGCAACACACGAGAGACACTAGTCGAGAGATCGCACGAGATACTAGTCCAGAAGTTTCCATCCCCTTCCTCTCGCTTTCCCGTGTGTTGTGTTCTCTTCCATTCCTCCCGGCTCCCCATTGCCGAGCAGAGCGCCTCCTCCTCCTCTGCCACCTCCTCGCTAACACAACCCCCAGGCCATACCCCTGTCCGCGCCGAGAGCGCGCGGAGGAAGCAAGCCCCAGCTCAGCCGCCGCTGCCACAGCTGTAGCAGCAGCAGCGGACGCCGGAGATTCAGAGCTGCGCGTGCTGCTCACGCGTGGCAGGGATGGAGGATGTAGACAGCGTCGCCCGGAGCGCAGACAAGGCTGACGCTCCCCCGGGCGACGACGGGAGCTCCATGCCACTCCCCGAGACGGTGAGGATCTCCTCGATTATGCAAGAACCGCGTGTTTGCTTCGAAATTGTGCGCTGTTTTAGGCTTCTTTCGCGTGATTGTAAACCGTTACCGTGCGATGTGGTGCTGAATTGAGCGATTCGTGCTTGGGAATGCAAAATGCTCGCGCGGCGGCGGGGTATCGAGGGGCGCTGGGTATGGAGATATCTGGTTGCATGCTATATGCTTATGTGCACTAAGAGCATCTCTAGCAGAACCCGCAAAAGGGGCAGAACCGCATAATTCCGGCGAGTTTACGGGTTTGGTGCTCGTTTTGGGCTAGACCAGAGCCTGCATATTTAGCCCAGCCCGCAAACGTTTTGCGGGGGGCCGAGAAACGAAGCGGCGAGCCCGTATTTAGCCGGATTGCGACCGCTGATGCGGGTCGAAATCCCCGCTCCTCCTCGCACGCATCGAGAAGTCCGGCCGCCCCTCCGCCGTCTCCGACGAGCAATCCAGCCGCCCCTCCCGCAGATCCGGCGACGCCGAGCCATGGTGCCGAAGAGGGAACCAGAGGCGGCGCTCCCCGGCGACGACCGGTTCGGCGGAGACTACTCCGACGAGAAGCGCGCGCAGGTCGTCGGCAGCGACGGCGCACGGAAGTACAGTCGCGGCGGGTCGGTGCGCCGCGACTTGCCGGAGTTCGACCGGCTCCGGCGCGAGCGCGAGATTGAGATCCGCCGCCGCCAGCAACTGCGCCTCCGCCACGGCGAGGGCAGCTCCTCCGCGGGCGCGAGCAGCTCCTCCGCGGCCTCAGGTGCTCCGCCGCCGGAGGACTACAACCCCGGGCATTTCGGGTCACGCTCGGGCCGGAGGACTTCGTCCCCGACGACCAGATGGAGCGGCAGCTCGCGGCGGCGATGATGCGCTCCAAGTACGAGGAGGAGGAGAAGGCCGCCGCCGCCAAGGTCGCCGCGGAGATCAACCAGGGGCTGCTGGAGCAGGCGCTGGTCATCAGCACGCTCCCGCCCGTCATCGACCCCGTCTCCGACGATAAGTGAAGCTCCTCTGCCGCTGCGTCGCTGCCGCGCCCATGGCTCTGGTGAGGAGCCGCATTTTGACCAGTAGGGGTTGATCGGCGGCGACCTAGGCTAGCGTAGATGTAGGCTAGGTTTGATCGGCGGCGAACTAGGCCGCATTTTGTGTAAAAATCAACTCGTGCTGCTGTCCAATATGAACTAGTTCGTTCCCGCGAATTCTCAAATTTCTAAATCGAAGAAATGTAGGTTGCGTTTGCGGGTTCTGTTCTTCGCTGCACGAAATACCGAGCAAAAACGCGAAAAACGCGACCCGCAAAATGCTTTTGCGGTTTCTGGTTTTGCGGGTTCTGCTAGAGATGCTCTAAGAACATAAGGTGTACCGTGTGTACTACTCCCTCCGTACCAACATGTAAAACTTTCTAAACTTTTTGGTTTTTTCCTGATTTCTACGTATGTAGACATGTTTTAGTGTGTTGATTCACTCATTTAGGAACAAAACAGGACAAAATCAAAAAACCTAGAAAGTCTTATATTTTGGTACATAGGGAGTAGATGGAGGGAGTAGCTGATTGATTAGCATTTATCTATAATGGAAAGATCTGATTTTTTTCACGAAATTGACATTACATAACCTACTTCTTCTCCTAAGCCTTTTGTCCTAAACAAGTTGGGTAGGCTAGATATTCACGAGGACTTCCCAGGACGTCACTCATCCATCCTAGTACTACTCTCGCCCAAATGGATTTCATACCCATGGGACTGTCTTGTTTTTACATTGGCTCACCAAGCCTATCACAACCCTTAGGTATGAAAACCTATCGTAAGGACTTCCCAGGAGGTTACCCAGCCTTACTACTCTCGGCCTAAATGAGTCTCATACCAATGGGACTGGCTAGTTTTTACGTTGGCTCGCCAAGCCTATAATAACCCTCCTCCTTTACCCGGGTTTGGGACCGGCTATGCACAGAAGACATAGGCGGAGTTACACAACATAATCTACCAATTCTCTAAAATTCACATCGAAATCCGACTCACAGCTCAAGAAACAAAAATGAAAGAAAAGAGTATGAATATGGTACCGACTGTGAAAAGCATTTAAATGTGTAATTTTAAGACATGGTAGATGTGCATATTGTATATGTCCTGTTCTTTTTTTTCAAAAAGTTTCACGACCGTTAGATGTGTTTTTCGACGACCTAGTGCACTAGTACACCTTAAGGTGCTAGTGCACCCTATATGTCCCGGACATTGTGTTATATTCAGTCCTAGCAGTAATGATCGTAGGAATATCTGGTTTTTAAGATAGTTTGTTGCCTTGCTACATGGGAGCCATATATGCTGTTTTGGTGATTGCGTGACTCATACTTTTTCCTTGAGTTGGAACAGATTCAGATTGGCAATTCACCTACCTACAAACTCGACAGAAAGCTTGGAAAGGGAGGATTTGGGCAAGTATATGTTGGTCGCCGTATTTCCACTCCTAGTCGCAGTGAAAGGACACCTGGTGCAAATGCTTTGGAGGTTAATTCGGCTTCTCTAGATGCCTTCTCTAGTTGAGTGTTGAGACTATCGTAGTCACTTTATACTCGTGCTTTTCTTTCTATCAGGTTGCAATTAAATTTGAACACCGAACAAGCAAAGGCTGCAATTATGGAGCTCCTTATGAGTGGCAAGTTTACAAGTAAGTTCTGTCTGTTCTCTGCTTCTGCAACTTGTTTTACATTCCTGCAATATAACCTTCTGGCCTTGTTTTTCTGTACAAATTGTCATTGCAACTGGCATTTCTAGAAATGCATATTAACTTTGTTCCTGTAAAACATCCACCTGGCAGCACTCTTAGCGGGATTCATGGCGTGCCAAGAGTACACTACAAAGGGAAGCAAGCAGACTTTTATATCATGGTAATGGAGCATGTCTTGCCTCTCTTTCGTAAGTGAATATAAGTGCATATACAGTTCATTTCTGGTTTTAGCATAGTGCTCCCTCTCTTCCCCTCCGTGGCTCCGCCCCTGGTGCAGCGTACACGCTTGTTAGCTTGCTTGATTTTCTTCTTCACCTACCACCTTTATGACGAATCGTGTATTCAGTGTTCCTTTTTTGTTTGTGCTGCTGCCCGAATAATGCAGTCGGACCTTTTGTCTTCGTCAGTAAAACACATAGATTATCCTAGCTACTTAAACAACTGGTAGAGCACTTACCACCTTTATGACGAATCATGTATTCAGTGTTCCTTTTTTGTTTGTGCTGCTGCTCGAATAATGCAGTTCTCAGCACAGCGGACTTTTTGTCTTCGTCAGTAAAACACATAGATTATCCTAGCTACTTAAACAACTGGTAGAGCTGTCGACCATACCGCAAATGTGAGAAACATATTCTGAGAGATCTGTGGCACTTGTTACAATAACCATCCATCACCTTAGCCATTATTTGCTTGAAAAACATAAACCCAGGTGTGCTACAAAAGTAAAACATAAATCCAGGTGTACTACAAAAATATTACAAGATCCAATATAACATTGGAGGCAAATACAATACAGTAGGTGAAATCATATAATCGCTGATGGGGAGTTCACTGTGGAAGCTTGCAAATTTCTTTCAGACAGATTGGAAATATGAAGCCTAGGGATTCTTAAGGTTTCACGTAAAGTTTGGCACCAATAGTGAAATTAAGTCTGTTTATAGGGCTGCTTTGTATTTCCACGGCTTCTCATAGGGTAGATAAGCTGTGAAATCCACTTTGGCACCCGGGTGCATATGCACCCGGTATTTAAAAAACATATTTTGAAATGTCAAAATATTCTGAAATAAAATATTGCGGATACATCTTCACATTCTATGTGTTCACAAAGTCGTTTCGCAAAAAATCAATATTTTTTGGCATGTGTAAAAAGACAATGTCTTTGTGAAAAAACTTATTTTAACACCAAATTTTATTTTTTATTCGTGCCACAAAAAATATCGGTTTTTCATGAAACGATTTCGTGAACACATAGGATGTTAAGATATATGCACGCACATTTTTTGTTTGCAATTTTTTGACATTTTAAATACCGGATACCCTTGTTTGTAAGGCGTCCTGCCTTGGACGCTTAGGCGACGCTTAGGCGATAGAGCGCCCCCCCAGCGCCTTAGGTTTTTGCCCGCCTTAGGCTCTAAGGCGCCCGCCTTAGGCGCTTAGGCGTCGCCTAAGCGTCAGAGCGCCCCCCCAGCGCCTTAGGTCGCCTTACCGCCTTACAAACCATGCCGGATACATATGAACCCGGGAGCCAAAACGCCTCCCCGGATAAGCGCCCATTTTTAATTTTCTAGGGCCATGTTGTCAATGATCTGCTACATGCTGGTGGCATATTTAAAAATGGACTAACTAAGCTGCGAACTTACAGTTATGTTGAACCATTTAACCAAGTTCTCAGCACTGTCAGCATTACTGACCACCGTTCTTTAACGTTGGTAGCTCAAATTTAGTTAGTAATAACACATTCTATACTAGGCCATCTGGTAAACGCGAACATGAATTCCAGTTCTCACAAACCAATTGCCTTGTAGGATAATAGGAGAGAACACAGATTAAATGGATTAGCAAGAACACGGATTAAATGGATTAGCAAGAACACAGATTAAATGGATCAGCTCTAAATTTATCAAAGAAAAGGTTTAAAATACACAATGCCTTTCAAAAAAGCAATAAAGTTGTTCTGTGTCCCCCTCAAAGTTGTGATGTGAGATCTGAGATGAGGACCACCGTGGTGTTTATTAAAACTGCTTGGGATTATCAATATCGTGTCTTCACTTTGACTTAAGCTTTCTATCAGCTTGCAGGCTTAGGCCCCAGGCTGACTGAAGTAACATATATACAACATTTTATTCAGAAATGTTCAAAAGTCAAAATCATATTTTCTTTGAATTATTAATCATAGAAACAGGATTTTGGGTTAACAGCTATCTTTCTTGCCCACCCTGTGTGTTTGAAACATTACTGTTTAGTATGACCACTACAATTTTTCCAAAGCGTGGAAGTCTGCTTCTTTCCTTTATAACCAGTGCATGACATCACATCTTCCTACATAAGCCAACTTTTTGTCGATTTCAGAGCCAAGATGTTCCAGCTTCTTTTAGCGTTTTATTCCATTGCAAAATTGAAAGACTTGGTACCCATGACCTCAAAATATTTTTTTTCTAATGCAACCTAATATAAATGCAGATTATGGACATGTTGGGACCAAGCTTGTGGGATGTGTGGAATAATAATTCCCACTCGTAAGTATCTACTTATTTTCCTATCTATGTTTTCTTAATTACAACTCTGGTTTCCCAGTTAATTCGAGTTTTTTCTTTGTGTTACAGAATGTCTGTTGAAATGGTTGCTTGTATTGCTATAGAAGCCATTTCCATACTGGAGAAGATGCACTCAAAAGGGTATTTAACATTTCTATCTTGGCAGTGGAGCTTAGTTTTTCTTATTTGCATTGGCATATGAAAACATAGGGTAAGAACTCGTTTATGATAGGTATGTCCATGGGGATGTAAAACCTGAGAACTTTCTGCTTGGACCCCCAGGCACACTGCAAGAGAAGAAGCTTTTTCTTGTTGACCTTGGATTAGGTAATTTTGTTCCACTATTCTTTTTATAAGGACATTCCAGTCTCTACTGGGCCCAGCTGGGTGTTTATTTTATATGTTTTCTGTTTCGGCTTGACACTTTCTTCCTGCAGCCACTAAATGGAAAGACACTGGTACCGGAGAGATAGTTGAGTATGATCAGAGGCCTGATGTCTTCAGGTTTGCAAGAGAAATACTAAGCTCTAAAGCACTTAGTTTTCCTTATCAGTACACTGACATTTTCTTGTCATACTTGACTTGTTTTTCCTAACAGAGGAACTGTCCGGTATGCTAGTGTGCATGCTCACTTGGGAAGAACTGGAAGCAGGAGAGATGACCTTGAATCCCTTGCCTACACGCTTGTATTTCTTCTACGTGGTCGCCTTCCTTGGCAAGGATACCAGGTGAAGTTTGGTTGGAGTGTGAAATTTTCATTTTGCATTTCAGTTCTATTCTTTACTTGAGACTTCTGTGTAATAATTGTAGGGAGAAAATAAAGGTTTCCTTGTTTGCAAGAAAAAGATGGCAACTTCTCCTGAATCTTTGTGTTGCTTTTGCCCACAACCTTTCCGACAGTTTGTTGAGTATGTTGTGAACTTAAAGTTTGATGAAGAACCCAATTATGCAAAGTGCATCTCTCTTTTTGATGGCATTGTTGGCCCAAATCCAGACATAAGACCAATCAACACTGATGGTGCTCAGAAGGTACTGTATTTTCTTGCTTCTCAGCTCGCAAGGTGTTGTGATTTATGGCCATGCCCAGAGCTGAAACCATGTAACTGTTAACATAAAATTGTTCCTCACCAATGTTTTTGCGGGTACTGCTTGGGAGGCATAGCTTAATGCTCATTGGGGGAATGGGACTCCATATTATTCAGCCATGCAACATAATCTAGCAGACTAATAATTTCTTTAATTCTACCAGCTTATATATCAGGTTGGTCAGAAGAGAGGTCGCCTCATGATGGAGGAAGATGACGATGACCAACCCAAGAAGAAGATCAGGATGGGAATGCCTGCAACACAATGGGTTAGTGTTTATAATGCGAGGCGGCCTATGAAACAGAGGTATGGATCGTATAGACACAGTCCAGGTTTAGTTGAAAACAAATATTTTCATTATAACCACACTTCTATTGCAGGTACCACTACAATGTTGCAGACGGTAGGCTAACACAACATATTTCGAAAGGAATTGAAGATGGCTTGTTTATAAGCTCCGTTGCCTCTTGTTCAAATCTGTGGGCTCTAATAATGGATGCTGGAACCGGCTTTAGTTGTCAAGTATATGAACTTTCTCCGTATTTTCTTCACAAGGTAAGTAGTCACGCTAGCCTATTTTTCCATTGCAGATCTTCCATTCTATTTCTTTTGCGCGGAGCATATCAGTGGAGCAATTGAATTCTATATATTTGCCTTTGTTGTTCTTAGGAATGGATAATGGAGCAGTGGGAGAAAAACTTCTATATCACTGCGCTAGCAGGTGCAAACAATGGCAGTTCTCTGGTGATCATGTCTAGAGGTAAAAGCATTGTGATGTCTGCTCAAGAACGTTACTTCCACTCATAATTGTTGCATATGTTTAAAGATTGCAACTGAATTTGAGCCTCCAGGAACACAATACGCCCAGCAATCCTACAAAGTAAGCGACTCGTTTCCCTTCAAGTGGATAAACAAGAAGTGGAAGGAGGGCTTTTACGTCACAGCTATGGCCACTGCAGGAAGCCGGTGGGCAGTAGTCATGTCCCGGAATGCTGGCTTCGTAGATCAGGTATATCTATTCGTTTTATTTACCTGCGTTTCTTAATTTTAACAAAGTTGAGTGTCAATGGGGCATTTGATTAAAATTACAAGGACCCAGTTCCGTACCTGTGTTTTTAACATTTTCTGTTGTAGGTTGTGGAGCTTGACTTCTTGTATCCAAGTGAGGGAGTCCATCGGCGTTGGGATAACGGTTATCGCATCACTGCGACTGCTGCTACATGGGATCAGACAGCACTTATCTTGAGCATCCCCAGAAGAAAACCTGCCGACGAAACACAGGAAACCCTAAGAACATCCGCTTTCCCCAGCCAGCATGTGAAGGTTCTTCATTCTCTCCCCTTTTTTCTAAACTCTGTGTGTTACCCGTTCATGGCCGACTATTGATTAATGTTCTTGCAGGAGAAGTGGGCAAAAAATCTTTACTTAGCCTCCATTTGCTATGGAAGAACGGTATCATAAGGTCCATTCTGTGTGGCTGGTCTGTCGAGTTTATTTATCGACTGCCAGGTTTATGATTAGATGGTGGAGTTTTGAAGGGCAATGATATTCCTGATCCCTTATTTACTTATAGTTAACAGAGTTCATAGATCATAGATGGGCAAAGCCTTTATAGGTAAGGAGTGATGTTGTGGTGCTGTGTTGCTGTATTCTTATTCTCTTTGTACATAAAATGCCAAAATTGGTGTGTTCTAAGTTGTAGCCTTGCTTTCCAATCATGTGTATAGTTTAAATTGGATATTTAACCCTTGAGGTAGGCTGCAAATTTGTACAAAGTTCCAGTTGTGCCTCTGTGTGGCTTTTTGGTGCCTGAACTCTACCGCGTCGCACTACTGCATCACAGTTTATGTGATCTCATGTGATGTCTTAGGCCTTAGGGTGTGTTCGACTGCGAGCATTCTTGTATGGCCCTGGTAATTATGGTTTCTTCAGGTGTATGTTATTCTACTGTTTTCACTTGTGCCCTCCTGTACTTCAGCAGCCAGTGTAAATCCTAGTTGATTATTTTCAGCCTGTGTGTAGCAGATATCCGAGCATTATGATCCCAGCATTCGCCACTCCTTGTAAAAATTCTATCTGCAACTGTCTGAACCTAGATCCTGTTTTTTTCCTTCATTGTGCTCATCTGACATGCTGTGTGCAGTTTGCGCATACCAGCTAGGCCCATTGTAAATCTTTTGCTTGTGCGTCATTCCTCTAATGAGGTCTAGGTGCACGGTTTCACTGTAGAACCACAGTTGTACTCCAAAGTTGAAACAAGGAGCAAATGAGAGACCGGCAGAACAAGCAGCAAATGAGACTGCGCGAACACAAAACCTCAATACTTTGCTCTTCAACACAAACACTGGAGCTTTTGTGAACTTTGCTATCTCTACATGTTTCACCTTGCCTTTAATGGAAATATACATGAGCTGTGACATGAAGATCTTTCAAGTTCTAGGCCGACGAAACCGCCGACTCTGAATTCCTGATGGTGGCATGTAGTGAGTTGTTGCAGGCTTACAGCTGTAGCTGTTTCTATGCCTTGGGCGTGACTCTGATGGGCATTCCTCGCTTGAGCCGCACGGTAGGGAAGTTGACGACGGTGTCCTCGTCTGCCACCCACCTGTATTCGTACAAGCAAGTACTCCTATCAAAACTAGCACCGTTGTTTCAGACCATTAGGAGCACATTTGCATACCTGAAGCTGGTTATGAGGTGATGCAGAAAGATGGAAGCTTCAAGCCTGGCCAGATCCACTCCTGGGCATAGCCTCTGCCCTCCACCGAAGGGAGTGAAGCCACTGCTGCCGCCCATGATGTCCCTCTCCTATACGTATAGTTGATGCATACATATATATGTTAGATCTTCACTAATTGTGCAATATAAAGGTGCAATATCCAGGGGCTTGAGCACATCGCCACTGCTACAGCCTACAAACTCAAGACTCCATTAGGTGCGCACCTACATATTTGCATATCATTGTTCTACCGTCACCTTGCTTACCACCTACTGCATGTCACCCAAAAAAAACACCTAGAAATGCGAAATGCACGTCTGTCTAAATTTTTATATGAATTACCTTCCACCTCCATGGATTGAAGGCGTAAGGGTCATCGTAGATGTCGCGGTCGTGGTGGATGGAGCGGAAGTAGAGGAAGACGCACCACCCCTTGGGGATGAGGAGCTGCCCCTTCACCTCCACGTCCTTCACCGCCTTGCGCATGATCCCGTTTATGATGTTGCCAATCCGTAGCGTCTCCGTGATCACCTGTCGTATATATATGCGGCAGTCAGTACTTCCACTGACATAGGCTGCATATGTTGTTCGTCCCCTCACAACACCGAGAGAGATCGATAGAGATATGTGCCTACGTACATGCTGCGTGAACGTGAGTGACATGTAGTCTGTCCACTGCAGGGTTTCGCCCACGTCTGATCTTCTCCGCTTGAGCTCCATGTTCTCTTCCTGCGTGAATGGCGCCACCCCACACATGTGTAAGTATGGTTGAGTTACATCGTTTTACAGATAGTTCAATGCACCGGAGATACTCGATCGTGCAGATAGTTCAATTCATCCGAGTGATGATTTCCTCGTAATCATATATCCGTTTCTACATATAGGTGAGTCATCTAAATCTGGGCGGAGGGAGTAAATTATATTTGTTCAATTTTGTCGTGTACTATTACTCTATCAGGTGGATTTATCCATCAAATGATCCGTTTTGGCCCTAATTTATGCTCATTATTGTTCGTTGGCATCCTTAAACAAGGCAACAAACAACCTGTGTGTTTTTGGCCCCATGGACGACATAATCAAATATAATGGATTGTTAGTTTATGCTATCCACCAATTTATCAAACAAAATAATACAAACTGTTGAGGTCATGATCCACTATACCTTGGCATGACACATGTCTTTGGTGATGTTTTTAGTGTCGATCTCTAAGTGACTACTCTATTGCCTACATGTATTCTGCCATTCATTTTACATTAATTAGCAGGTGGTGAATACCAACTTGGGTGTAATTTTTTCTTTTCACTTGTTTTCACATAACATCAAGAGATAGTATTATATTCCCTAAACAAAGTGATACTGTTATACATACCTCTAGTTGTTCAAGAGCCAAGGGACACTCGCTGAGGTACTTGACGGCAAGCGTGATGAGCACCGGTACCGAGTCCTCTGCGGGTATCATGAAGTCGATCATATTATCGGAGATTAGCTCATCGGTGAGCTCATCACTTCCATTACTCATTAACACGTCAATCATGTCGCGTGGAGCATCGTAGGTTCTATTCCCCCTCTTCTCGTGGATGATCTTTTGGATCAACCTTGTCATCCTCTTCTTAGCCTAGATAATATATATAAATAATCCACATATATGGACAAAAGACAAACATGTTACTGCAACAAAACAACCCATTGATGATGGTAGATTAAGCACAACACTGTCAACCAATAGCTGGAGAGTTCCAACCTTGAATGCCACATCTCACGTAATCAGGATGCTAGGGGGTGAAGCTATGTAAAACAATTCTACAGGTGAAATATATAGGTTATTAATATTTACATTACTTTCGAATATATTTTCTTGGCAACCTAGCTCGTTACAATTTTTTAGCATGCATAGTTAACCTCGTTTCAAGCCTACCCCAACTTGTTTGGGAAAAAAGGCTTTGTTGTTATTGTTGTTGTTGTTGTTGTTGTTGTTGTTGTTGTATAGTTAACCTCGTTTCTCATGTTTGCCCGCATTTACATAATAATATGCTTACGCACTACTAAAGTAATAGACAACATATTTTTGTCTCTTTTCCATTACCTATCTAATGAGATTTATTAATCATTTGTGTATTACAAGTAATTTTTTTTCATCTTGAATAAAAAAAATTAACGGAAGGGCACTCCATCTATATATTTTAGATGATGAAAAAGGAAACTCACTATGGCCTCTACATCAGGAGGTGCACAATTTACAAATACGAAGCAAGAGATCGAGTGTACCTTGATGGATTTGTAGAGCTGAGTCCCTGGAAGCTTAATGGGAAGGGATATCAAGCCGGCAATGAATTCACGGAATTGCTGCTTGAGGTAATGCATCTCCTGACCTGGCTCTAACCCTATCAATGCCTTTACTAGGATTTCAAACACAATCTGGAGAATCATGGAACACAGTTAGAAACTGGTTAAGTTATTAAAGTTAAAATATGAAATATTAGCAAGATTAGGTTGATGGGTGTGTGCGACCGCGGAGAGCCGTGTCCGATCCAACACTGGTGAATTTGCCTTATGAGTTATGACGTCATGTATTTTGAAGTAATTGAGAAATCAAAGTTCATAATAAAGTAACATTTGATTTCCCCGAAGAAGTGTACAATCTATATCATATGCTGTAGGCAACTAAAAGATAGACACAGACGAAATGCTTTATAAAAAAATTATCATCACGGTAATTTAGAATAACCACGTACCTATGGAATATTTCTCTTACCATGGCAAAACGTGGTCGATCAACTCAAACTATTTATAGAGGCGCGCGCGCTACAGTACGTCCCCCCCCCCCCCCCCCCCCCCACCTATTTATAGAGGCCTAGCCGCCATAGATCAGATCAGACTTCGTTAAAATTAAACCCTAGATTTCCAGATTTGAACAATGTTCATCTGAAATTATCCTCACCAATTTGGTGATTGTTACTGCTTGCAAAGTTTACGTGTTATCTGCTGTTCCATTGGGAATAAGGGGATACAGGACCACTCGTGATCATTGATTGCGTGTGCAAGAGTGTGTAGTTGAGAATATCCAAAGGGATTGAGGCTGTTGCATTGGCATCAGGGTTCATCCAGGAGAGTTGTCAGTGAAGCACTAGTTATCTATCAAGTTATCGTGAGAGTTCATCGAGAAGATCGGGCCACCCCATATCACCTCGCCTTCATGGTTAGGGGCAAGTCCAGCTTGGCTTGATATGCATTTACAATCTCGAGGGTGAAAACAATGATGTAGGCATGCAACCTCTGTCACGTTCTTTTCTTTCCACTACGGTGCCAGATAACTGTGTCAATTCTTTATTCTCCATTGTTTATGAGAAGACCTAACCAAATTATACCTCAGGTGGCCGACTGGCTTTATTAATTTAAAATTAGGCTTTATAGCATTTTATCTATAAAAAATATTTTCTTATCCATGCTTAATTTCGTCTAACATATACTGAAAAATGGCACTCGCAGAGAGCCAAAAGCAATATCATAAATCGTCGCCCTTGCATATAAATGGCCATAATGAAATTCTTTTATTTTTGTCAGATGGTCAACCATCATGAAGTTTTTCAGAAGAGTAACATGCTTCTTGGTTATTTCAGCTACTGCTTTTTATCTAAAATACACTAACACCATGTCGAAGATGGGACTCGAGAATTCTAACTTCTTAGGTGAGTTTTTTTTATGTTGTTCTTGAGTCGGCTCAGTAAAATCTATTTATCTGACATATTATGTTTCTAGCTTCCATGTAAATCACACTCCGCCCTAGACTGATGTCATTAAAAACACGTGCATTGCACGTGCCCAATTACTAGTAAGCAAAAAAAGAAGAAGCAATATTTCAATAAAAAAGATCACACCCGCAAAATAAATAAATAAACTCTATGGAAATGCGCTGATTAATATCGAATCTTGTTTTTAAACTGAAGTAATTAGACTTGGACACACGAAGAACTCGAGTTCACAGTCCACACGTGTGCAGAGGACGCAGACATCACATCCCCACGTATACGGCAAATGATCGTTCGACCGCCTAGCTGGGGCGCCGTCGATCACCTCCTACCCTGCGACGCACGTGTGCGCTCGCAATGGCGGCACTTCCCGTCGTCTCTTTGCGAGAACGACGCGATCGATCTACACGCAGTGGCAGTGTATCAACGTGCGCTAATTTTCCGACGACGCGACGTGAGCGCATGACGTGAGAGTACGTACCGACTTGGCCTCGTCCTGGACGCGCACCACGGCAGCGCCGCCGCCCTCTCCGCGGCACCGGAGACGCCATGCGTCCATGGCCTCGGCGACGCGGCGCTGCATGCCGGCCGTGACCGCCGCCTTGAGCTGCAGCGACTTGAAGAAGGCGCCGGAGAGGCCGTGCACCCGGCGCTGGAGGCCGCCCCCCAGCACGAGTATGGACGACTCCCCCATCAGCTCCATCAGCGACCGCGGGTACCACGGCACGAAAGACGACGCGTCCGCCTGCAGCACCGCGCGGCTCACCTCCGCGTCGCTGCTCACCACCGCCGGCGACCCCCACAGATGCGACTTGAACACCTTCCCGTACCTGCAGTATAATTTTGTCTCGGGAATTATAAAGAGTTGATATATAGTCGCATGTCGCCAGGCTAGCTGCCTGTTGTACTCACAGGAGGCGGCGCTTCTCGACGAAGGACTCGGGGCGGGGGGAGTAGGCGGCGGAGATGAACGCCAGCGTCTCGCCGTCGAGCGGCCAACCGAGCGACCCGCCAGGGAGCCGCACTTTTGGCGTGGTCGGACGACGTTCTTTTCCCCAACAACGCAGTAGTAGGGCGCCAGAGACGACGACCGCGACGAGCAACGCGGCGGCGACGGACGCCGGCCAGGAACTAGGGCCGCCCATCCGCATACCTACGTCGCGCGCGCCCGCCTGCGAGTAGTTGGAACTTCGCAAGAGAAGAAGACGTACGATCGACGATGATGACGACTGACCTGCCGTGTGATCGAGGAGCGAGAGTGATGAGCGTGTTGTGTGGAATCTAGCTAGCGTGCGGTGAGTTAGTGACGTGTGGGCCCAATGTTCTATTCTAAAATTAATGTTTCTTTTATTTATTCTTGCTCTAAGAAATCTCGATTTTTTCTTCTTTAATTAATGCTAGAGCACTGGACTAGTTTTTAGTCCAGCGTAATGATCGCCGATCCTGTGATGATTGGGTAGTTAGCATGTACAGTCGGCCCTCGTGAGAGAAAAAAAGCTAGCTAGCACAGTTGTTTTGGGTCCTAGGTAGCCTAACTAGGGCGGAAGAAGGGAGACGAAATTATACTCACATCATCACATGGTTTCCATGGCTCATGCCTTGATGAATTTTGCATGACATACACGCTTCTCTTTTTAGTATGGTACGAGTGAGCTCCACAGACGAGATCCTGTGGGTTCTGTACACTGAAAACTTTTAAAATACCATGGGCTTTCAGCTTTGACATTATGAGTACATGTAAGCGATTCGATCAAGTGAGTGGGGTCGTCTCATCAGCACCACATGCATGTTGGCGGAGAATATATATATAGAAAAATACTAAATGCCACATTCCACAATGTTGGTGGAGCTTGGAGTACCACATTTAGAGGTGATTCTTTTGCTATGGATTGTCTTCGTATCAAAGGAATGCCAAACTCCAATCGACTGAATCTCTATGTCTCAAGTTTACAGAAACTTGAACATCCACTCTACACTCTTTTTAAGACTCAATCGTGCATGATCGAGAAATTTTTGTTGTGTTTAATTTTGTTGTGATACATCCAAATTTTGACCTCACCTAGCCACAAAAAAATGTCTTTTTTCATGAATTTTTCTGCTAACATAGAATGTTCAGATATACACCCGAAATTTGTGTTTACAATTTTTTGACATTTTGAAATGCAATTTTTGAACAGTAGGTGCATCTACACCTATGACCCAAAACAGATTTCCCCAATTTTACCTGTTTTTTTGCCATACTCTAATGTGTTTTCCTATTCCTGCACCTCTCTATCCCGTGATTCAAGGAGGCCATCGGCAATCTTCCCCAAATAACACTACTACTGAATTGAGTTTACATAAATATTGAGGGCCTATCCACCAGCTCTGTCGCTTAGCTACGTACTCGCAAATAAATCCGAAGGAAACCCTTACAAACACCATCACTTGGCTACATGTGCAACCTCAACTGGTCACTTTTAAGAAAAGAAAAAAAAAGGTTGTGTCCTAGCTTTAAATTCATTAAACCATAAACGAACAACGGTATAACCATGAACCAATGCTTGGCTACATGCTTGCAAATAAGTATAACTATGTCACTTTCAAATATCATATATCATTTGGATAATTGTACAGATGACATCTATTAACGTAACACTTACGTAAATTATTTCATCCGGTCAGCCAAATTTGGTAGTTGCATTATTCATAAAAATGAAGAGTTCATGTTATAAAATTGTAGAAAAATAGGGAAAAGGGAAGAATCCATACTTATTTTTATTTCATAAGTGATCATTACACTGTGAGATCGGTTTTCTAAAGAGATGGGGTTTAGCTCACATGGCAGAAGGAAAAAAGAAGTTGAAACTCCATGGCCAAATTTTTTAAAAGTCATTCTTGCACAGAGACCCAAACTCACCTCTAATAAACATCTTGAAAGGGACGTTTCCATTGGAATAATAACAGCACTAACAACAACCAAAGCAAACAACAAAGATGCGAACACCACTGGGCACACCACAAGGAATAATCCGAGACATCAGTTGTCACTGACACTATGTGTATGCAAAGACATATCAAACTATGAACAAGAACAATGCATAGTTTCTTCGTTGCGACACGTCGCCAAAATGGATAAGCACAATAAACACATCAGTATGCAGCTTCATGATGGCATAGTGACCTGACCCTACGTTGCTTTGGAGTAGAACTAGTTGAATTTGGCGTGCCGTCACGGCACACCCTTGATGTTTATTTTTTGTGCAGTATATATATTTTTTGTTAACCAAAATGTTAGCTAAATTGGTATGTTGGAACATGTTTTTATTTTGTCATGAATAGGTAGCATTCTTTGTGTGCATTTCGGATATATTGTATGTAATATTCAAATATTCAGTGGATCGGAATGGTCAAACATGTTTGCATTTCGACGTCAATATTTAAGTGAAATTAGGAAAATCCATTTGAATTTGATTCTACATTTGCGGATAGTTCGTTTGTATGGTGTCGAAATATTGGCTAAAATGAAATGTTGTAATATTTTTGTAATTTGCTATGAGTATATTGTTTTTTTAGCATTTGTGTTATATTTTGTGGAACATCAGAATATTAAGCAATTGGAAATGTCTGAAAATGTTGGTATGTTGACTTAAATAGTTCACTTTTTTTGTGAGCATGTTGGTACATCTAAAATCGAAATGGTTGGAAAATATTTCTATTTTTTTATCAGTAGTTAGTTTTTTTTTGAGCATTTGTGTTATATTTTGTGGAACATCGGAATACTAAGCAATTGGAAATGTCTGAAAATGCTGGTATGTTAACTTAAATTTTGTGTGGCGTCACGCAACGCCCTTGCTGTTTTTTTTTGTACAATATGTACATTGTTTGTTCACCAAAATGTTTGACAAATTGGAATGTGAAAACATGTTTTTATTCTGTTGTAGGCAGGTAACATTTTTTGTGTGCATTTTTTAGGTATTTTGTATAGTTTTGAAATATTTAGTGGGTTGGAATGCTTAAACGTTTAAAAAATGTATAGCTTTAAAAAGATTCGAAAAAAGTTGACGTCTAGGAGATGGTCAAAGCTGGAAAATTTGGTCAAATAGATTTAAAAAGTTATTGGAACTGGGCAGATTTTCAGTTTTTAATTATTTGTACGATTATACAATTTTCAATTGCAAAAGTTGGTGGAATTGTTAGATTCGGAAGGATTCGATTTTTTTGGAATTTTCAAATTTGTACGATGTGGTTATGTGGTGGAATTGAAATGTTGAAAATGTCTACATTTTGAAGTTGTGCAGATCTGAAAATTGTTGAAGCTGTATTTCGGAAGGTACGAAAGTTTTTCAAGAAAAAAAACCAGGGGAAATGTGGTGAATTTCAATTTTTGGAAATGTCCACATTTTCAAGTTGTAGTGGTTGCGGAATCAGGAGACTTGGAAGTCATATGACACTATGAAAATATTGAAATTTGTAATTTGAATTGGAATGGTGAAATATGATTGTTTTTTTCATAAAATTGTGCACATGTAGGGCAATTTGAATTGTTCGAACTTATTTGTCTTTTGTGGAAAAGAGGTGTTTTTCTTCATCTAGTATTTTCATATATTTTTTTATATTTTGGCGATGGGTATTTATAGAATTTCTTTTCTGCTGGTTCTACTTTTTTATTACTGAAATTGAAATAAGCTTGCAGCTAAAAATTGATTAGGTTTTGGAAATTGTTGAAGTTGGGGTGCTTTTCAGATTAGAATAATTTGCGTTTGTAAAATGAGTAGGTTCCAAAGATATTAAAGAATGTGGAATATGTAAATATGATTTTTTTTGTCCGGCACAAATAATCATCATTTATTGTTGTGAGGGTATTTATGGAAATATTTTCATGCTTTAGAAATTGTTCTAAAGAGGAAGTGCGGTAGGGTTTTCATAAAATATTCATCAATTTAAAATGCTAAAATTCTGTGTTTTCTGACGTAAATAATTAATATTTGGTTTATCGGAGCATTTTGTTGTGTTCTTTCATTATTTTCAGATGGGATTTTGTAGAGATACATCCATTTGCATGAAATGTAATAAAATTGTATGCATCAAATTAGAGGAAGTCAATTTTGATTGTATAAATTCATTTATTGGTATTTTTTTAAGATTCTTCTTGATTTGAAAGGAGATTTATGGGATCCATATATTGTAAATTGATGTAAATGTGTAGGATTTTAAATTTCCAAGATTTGCAATAATTTGGGCAATGTTCCACAGTATTTGGAATGGTTATTTTGTTGCTTACAAAAAAAATTAAGTTACCCTGAATTAATTTGTAGCTGTATTACAGAATATCGAAATACGTAGCAAATTGAAATATTCAAGTACGTTTGTATGTTGCCACGAATTTTTAAATGTAATTGGAGAAAATGTGTTTAAATTGTATCCGAATGTTACTCTTTTTATTTTTCTTCGAAAATGGTAGGGTACCTTCGAATAGTTAGTAAATTTAAATGTTTGGTTATGTTTTTATGATAACATTACTAATTGTTTTTTTTTGCTTTGTAATTAGGAGGTGTGCATTATATGAGCATTTAGTTAAGTGAATATATAATTTGCGTAATTGCATATGTATTTCATATTTCAATGTTGCGTATGTGGGGCTGAAAATAAATTTTTGTAATGGTGGTATTTAAAAATTGCAGAGAGATGAAATTTTTGAAATGCAAAGAAAGTCTGTGCTTAGAAATTTCTTGGATTTTTGAAAATTCAATATTGAAGATTTTATTTATGTGAGATGTATAAATATGTTGATTTTAACTTGCTAAAATTGAGTATTGAAGTTTTTTTTTACCAAAGTTTCTGAAATGTTGATTTTAACTTGTTAAAAGTTCGAAGAATTTTATTTGGTCTGATTTAAATTTGTATCTTGAAATTGCAGAAGTTTTTGGAAGTAAAAAAAGAAATAAAAGTTTTTGGAAAAAGAAAAATAGAACAGGAAGGGGAAAAAGGGCCGAACGGGCTGCAGAGGAGCCAGCCCAGCCCACCAACGGGACCCTCTGCGTAGCCCAGCAACGGGTCCCTCTAACGTATAGATTTGAAGCTATTGTTATACTTCACATTTTATATCTCTCTCATAATTTTTATTTTGCTCAAATAATACTTTAAGTAGTCGAACTTATAATTTATTGGAATATTAAAAAAATGTTAAATTTGGGAAGTTGTTTCTATTCATTTTTTTCTTATGTTTATTAAATGTTAAGATTTGAAGGCATTTATTTATTTTTTTTGAAATATTGAAAGCTGGAATTTGACTGTACAACGTAAGTAGCTAGCATTTTTTTGGTTGCGTTCATGTTGATATATTTGGTATATTTTGCGGGCGTATAGATTTGAAATCATTGTTATACTTCACATTTCACATTTCTCTTATATTTTTCTTTTTTGTAAATAATACTGTAAATATTTGTGTCTTTTTTTTAGACAGGTGACTTTGTTATTATAAATTGAAACGTTGCTTATGCTTTTTAGATAAATGGCTTCATTACTAAGAGAGATGTTAAATGTTTGGAGTGTTGGGGAAAAACATGAGTCCACTATCATTTGTTTAAAGAATTGGAACATTGCTTAAATAGTACCTCCTTTTCTATCTTTTTCTTTTGCTTAAACAACATTCGGGTTTTTTGTTATGTTTTGTAGATTGTAAAAAAATAATCGTCCAAATTAAATGAAAGCAGCCCTTATATTCCATCATCTAATAAAGCTCACTGTCGACGTTGTGATTCGAAATGTTAAAATTTGTTGTGGTTCGTCGATGGAGTATTTGCATATTTTTTAGCAAATTTAAGTGTTTAATATATTTGTACTTTAATGGCATGGTCATGTGATTGGTAGCTTTGTTTGTCAGCGTGAAAAGTAATGATTAAACTATTGTTAGAAAAAGGAATAATGGGATTTGAAGTGTTGAAATTCGTTAGAATTTGTTGTGTGGAGTATCTCTAAATATCTAGCGAACTGAAATGGTAAAGTTATATTTTTCACATTGTTATTAAATTTAAGTCTATAGTGGTGGGATTGTACGTTTGTCGAATTGAATTACATAATTAGAGTAAATTAAATTAGGTTGCATCTAAATTATCACGAATTTGAAATATTTAATTTAAGTTTGTAATTAGAGGAAACGCATTGTATGAGGTGGTGCATTTTTTTTTGAAGTATTTATCAAATTGGAATATTTAAGCGTGTTTGTTTTTTTATATAAATAGTCAAGCATTTTTTTTATGCTGTCAGTAGTTAGCATTTATTGTTTGACTGTTTGGATGTATTTTTTTAAGTATTTATCAAATTGGAATATTTAAGCGTGTTTGTTTTTCGATATAAGTAGTCAAGCATTTTTTTTATGCTGTCAGTAGTTAGCATTTATTTTCTGACTGTTTGGATGTATTATTCTTTATTTTCTGACTGTTTGCATGTATTATTCATATTGTTCGATGGATAGATTCAAAATTGTAGTTTTTTTTAACGTTCTTCATTTTGTAGGAATTGTTTAAGTAAAATGGTTCGATCTGTTAGAAATCCATGTTAGTTGTTATCAGTTATCACCCGTTACAGGTCTTGTTGAGTTATTTGTAGGATACCCTATTTTTAGGATATATCTGTGAACACATTCCTGTGAATATGATACCAATCTTACATGTGAAGTATATAGCTGTGGCAGCTAAAGAATTAGGTCCTAGATTTGGAAAGCATTTTTTTTGGATATTCAAATTTGAAATTTGACTGTAGAACGTCAGCAGGTAGCTTTTTTTTCAAGTTGATATATTTGGCATATCTTGCAAACATATAGATTTGAAGCTATTGTTATACTTCACGTTTTATATCTCTCGCATATTTTTTTTATTTTGCTCAAATAATACTTTAAATACTCGCACTTGTAATTTGTTTAAATCTCAAAAAAATGTTAAATTTGAGAAGTTGTTTCTATTCAAATTTTGTTTATGTTTATTAAATGTTAAGATTTGAAGGCTTTTTTTTTGAAATTTTCAAAACTGGATTCAATAGCTAGCATTTTTTGTTTCGTTCATGTTTTTTTTGTGTGTGGGAAATTTGGAAATCTATTAGATTTAGAAGATTTTGGTGTATTATTTATATTATTTTGAATTGTAGATTGGAAGATATGAATTTTATGAATTTTAGTTTTTTTGTGTGTAAGTGTTATTTTTCTGGTACGTGGGTCGCACATGTTAGGTTTTTTCTCCTATACTGAAAATCATTTAAAAAAAGAATGTAACAGGTGGAGACGTGTGCGATATTGAATTTTGAAGTTTATAAACTGTAAATTATACACAATGTTTTTTTTCCATTTTTTGTGTGGCAAGTTTGGAAATTTGGTTAAATTTGGAAAAAAATTGATACGTTATTTGTATTATGTTGTGCATAGTTTATCTTTCGGTGTAACTAATGAGTAGGAAGTTTGGAAATTTATTAATTTTAGAAGATTTTGATGTATTTTTTGTATTATTTTGAATTGTAGTATGGAAATTATGTTTTTTTCTATCTTTTGGTGCAACTAATGTGTAGAAAGTTTGGAAATCTAGTAAATTTAGAAAATTTTGATGCATTATTTGTATTATTTTGAATTGTAGTTTGGAAGGTGTGTTTTTTTTTTGAATTTTAGCATTTTTCTGTATCTGTTAATTTTCTGGCACGTGGGGCCCACCCGTCAGAGTTTTTTTCATTTTGGAATTCATAAAAAAAACAGTTAGGGCCCCCGATGATGTCAGCGCGTGACGTCACTGGCGACGGCGGCGGACGCGGTCGAGCAGCGGTGCGCGCGCAGGGCTTGGAGCGGGCGGATCCGCTCGGGGGCGTCGCGGGGAGCCCAATGGGCGGCGGGGTGGGCCATATGGCCGCCGGAGCCGCCGCCGGCGAGCATTCAGGCAGCGGCGGGGACCGAGCGCGGCGGCGTCGATTCCGCCGTGTTTTGGGAGCTCCGGCACGCGAGACTGGGCGAGCACGCGCGACGTCGGACCTTTCCATGACCTTCGATTTGAATGGGGAGCTGCGGAACGGCGGCGGCGAGCGTCGGCGGAGGCGGCGACCTCCGGCCGCGCGGGAGGAGGAGGAAAGAAAGGAGAAGCTCTGTGATCGTTTTGCATAGAAGTCCCTAGCATTTTTGTAATTTTGCGAACAGGTCCCTCGTGACGGTTTTTCTGTGAAACATGTGTAATTTTTGGGCTCCCTTGTTTTTTTTGCAAAAAAGGCAGCGTGGTGTGAGGATGACATGTGGGCCCACCACGTACTGTTCAACACTGTAGATTTCTACAGTACGCACTGTCGCTGCTACAGTATGCGGAGCGAGGAGAGAGCGCTATTCTTCCCAAGTTTAATATAGTGAGTAATAATGTGCTCTTGACAGTAGTTTATCCGCACTACTGGATCCAAGCAATGATGTAGCCACGGACCAAAACCAAAAGATCATCCCACTAAAGTAACTCATCACACACCAATCACATGTTCAAAGGGAACTCAGTATGATCACAAGTAGCCTGATGCTGAGGGTATTGTCTTTGCCGACTGCATCTTGCATGGGTCTGTTGAAACCTTGAATCAGAGATATGATTAGCCAGAGTGGTCAAACTAACACCCATGGTTAGGTCTAAAGGAGACTAGGAAAATTGGCGCGGCGGCACGCCCGTGGTGTTAATTTTGCTGCGTAATTTGAAGTGTATTTTATGACGGTACGTATATATATATATATATATATATATAAAGGGTGGGACTATTCAGAAACCACCCTTAAGAGTGCTCTAAATAGTTATTCAGAGCACCTTTCCAACAACTACAGAGTTTCTTAACCCGATCCCTACCGAATCCCACGTGACCTTCTAATCCCCACCCACCGACCCCGTTCGTTGCCAAAAAATCTGCCCCGATCTAATCCTTCCGTCTCCCACCTTCCACACGATCCCGCGCGCCGCCAATCCCGGCCAGCTGCCGCCGCGCGCCACCACCGGCCGGCCACCTGCGCGCCTCCCTCCCTATCCCCGCCTCCTACATCCTGCTCCGCGCGTCGCCGTCCGTCCCGGCCTCCACCACGAGCGCGTCGACCGGGATCCCACGCACATCCTGCTTTCCCGCCGGCGGCCGGGGAGCTGCGCGCCTCCGCTTCCCCATTGCCGGCCTCCACAAGCCCCTCCACCAGCCGAATCATTCGTCTTCGGCCTCTTTCACAGCTTCTGCCATAGCCCGGCCTCCTGCCACCTCCTTGGTGCAGACCAGTACCACCGCCCTAAGCCTCCACCAGCGCCCGCCCCCGTCCGGCGGAGACGCCCCAAGCCTCCAACAGCGCGCGTTCCCGCCGGCAGGCCACGTCCGCGTGAGCTTGTGCCGCCACCCGCGTGAACTGCCCAAATTTTAGACAACATCAAAGTCGACGAAGAGGCTCGACTGCCCCTCTGCACCTGCGCCTCCGCACGAGCTGTGGGCATACCTTTGCGCTGCTGTCTGCTGAGCTCGTGGACTCCCGTGTGTGCCGGCTTGGACTCCCGTGCTCTCTGGCGTTGACCTTCGCTAGCGCCACTCTGAACATCCCAAGCGCCGGCCGCGCCGCCGCCGGGATGCGGCGCCCGTGTGCTCGCCGTGCCGCCGTCGGGAGGCCGGAAGACCGGCCCAAAATTCGAGCTACTGCTCGCCCAGGACGAGAGTCTGATCAACGGGAGCGGAATCCCACTTGCTGCTGCCCTTTTTCCCGCGCAGGCCCCGTGGAGCTGCGCGCTGCTGCTACTGCTCGATATCTCCCTGTCCTGTGTTTGTTGCTGCTGCCGCTCTCTCTTAAGCGCAAGCTGCTGGTCTCTTTTTGTTTGAACCGTAGCTTGTTGATGTGCTCTCGCTTCTCTCATGGTTTGTCCGTAAAACCAGCTACTTCTCATGAATCTGAAATTAATTGGGTTTGTATACTCAATTTGGATGCATGGAAGGCTGCACAAAATGCACAACTATCGTGTTTCATCCTTGCGTTTTGTTGCCCACTAAGTGTTTGTTGATATGTCTACATGAACCGGAAGTTCACCGGCTCCAGCCGGGCATGGCGCGGCCCCCTCCGACCCAAGACCGGCGCGGCCCCCTCCGATACCAGGCCGGCGTGGTCCCCTCCGACCCCAGGCGCGGCGCGGTACCTCCGGCCCCAGCCCCATCGCGGCGCGGCGCGGGACCTCCGGCTCCAGTCTCCCCTCCGGCGGGAACTCCCCCGCGCTCCGCCCCGACCTCCTCGGCTCTCCGCCATGGCCTCCACCTGCAGTCCATCTCATTGCCTCGCGCCCCCGCAAGCAACTTCATCCGTGGGCAGACCGACGACCCCTGGCCCGATTTGGGAACTGCTGGCTGCAGGTAGGGCATCGGAGCCCAGCACCACCCCTCCCATGCCTCGCGACTAGCAGGGCGCGGGTATGAACCTCCCGTGTGTGCTGCTCTGAATCTCCTGTGTCTTCGGCTGCGACAGTGTTTTCTCAGTTGAGCTTCGGTGTTGTTTAGTTATTTTCTTAGGTAAAGTTCAGCACTGCTACTGCTGGCGGTGTACTAATTTTTTTGACAGTACTAAACTGCTGTGCGGCGGAGAGAAAGAGAAAAGAAGAAAAGAAATGTTGTGTTGTGTACTAAACTACTAAACTGCATGGATGTTATTTT
This sequence comes from Poa pratensis, assembly GCA_947311845.1. Lineage (NCBI taxonomy): Eukaryota > Viridiplantae > Streptophyta > Magnoliopsida > Poales > Poaceae > Poa > Poa pratensis. The sequence continues at coordinate 11,139,763 of CAMZMU010000090.1, forward strand.
TTTGACGATAGTTCGAGACAAAGAAATGAGCTGCTGTGTGTTTTGCTCCAAGCACACTACTTTCAAAATAATTGTTTGTTTATGTGAGGACCGGAATTACACTTTCAGACCTCCTGTGTAATCATGTCAATCCCAAGATCAATGTTGACAACACAGCGAAATGATACCATTGCAGAACGTTAAAAAAAAATACAGTTACATAGTTTGAATAGCAATAGCGAAATGTCTTATGACATTTGTTACAATCAGAAAGCTCAGCGGAAATATAAATGCGAAGTGACTCCATCTAGCCACAGGCAGTCGATGTAGTCCACGAGGCCTCACTCTTAAGCATCGACGTAGTAGTCGTAGTCTTCTTGTTCTTCGTTGTGATCTGAATAATCAACAAAAGCAATGCGATGAGTACATAATAATGTACTCAGCGTGCCCCCTCATGCAAGACCTATAATAGCTACATGTGGCTTCAAAGGAAGGCTGTATGGTTCTTTTGCATAAAAGCCAATTTTATTTGCAATACCATAATAGTTTTGAAAAAAACAATTTTAGATGAAAACAAATTTTGTATTCAGTGTAATGTTTCTCAACATCGTGAGTGTCCTCGACACCTCACGTTCTCCATAAGATTCCAGAATAGGGGTAGAGGGAAGTAGCAAAACAGGGTTCCTGTATGTCAAGAAAGATTCATGTGTCGTCCATGACCGTGGACACGGCTATTCGAATAGTTTTACACTCTGCAGAGGTGGTACACTTTCACCACACGTCACAAACTCGGCTAATTGCAACCAGCCGTCGCTAGCATAGCAATAGAGAATTCGTGACAAGGTCTTTTAGCTAGATCCCCCAAAGATGTGACATGCCCACCGGGTATGGCGCCGGAACTGAGAGTACGTCCCCAAACCGGTCCCCCCATCTGTGCCGAAGGTTCTCCCGTAGGCAGACACCCCATCTGCGGTACGGCGACATCGACACCAAAGGCTGACTAACTTACTTGACCCAGCCAGAGCCCATTAGCATGTGGTTGTACGGTGGTCACAATCTTCAAATCCGAGACTTATTAGGCCCTTATACGGCACGAACGACGGATTGCCCCCTTCAGCTTGTGAAGGGCAGCCAATCGCTCCTTCATCAGTTGATCCAGCAGTCGCCCGCGCCAATGTTTAGATGGTAAGTTTCACCCAGAGTAGAAGGTCGAGTAGAGGAAGCAACAACGGCTCATCAGCCAAGCTCAACGAGCTCATCATGTCCAGAAATATGTTTGTGACCCAAAGGTCAACCAATTCCTCCGAAGAGGCAAGATAAAGATATCCTAGTAAATATTGAGCATGGCTATGCATTTCTACTCTACATGATTACTATATAATTTCTACTCAGGGTATCAAGTATAAGGCGACAAGCGGATCAGGCTGGTGTGTCAATCGACACGCCAGTAACTTGAATAAAATAGCATGCATATTTGTAAAACAATAAAATAATGCCCCTTTTAAAAACATAGGATAAAAACATGAGAGGGGGGGCATGCCTTCGTTGACGAATCTTCTTCTTATTATTCTTCTTCAGTAAGCTGATTATAACCACGTTCTTCAATAAGCTGATTATATCCGTCCAACCACGTCACTCCCTACTCGTCGTAACGATAGCAAATGGCAACCAAATAAATACCAGAGCAATAATTACCAAATCCAAATGAAATACAAATGAGAATGCATGGAGTAGTAGTGGGAGAAGAATATAGAACAACTTGATAGAATTGTGAAAGTGAGTTGTGACAACTCAGATATGAATCAAATGGCATGGATAGGATGCTAGGATAGATTATCAAGATAAAGAGCTAGGATTAGATATGTGGATAGATTATCATACTAGAATGTCGTCATAAAGAGATACATGTAGATCTTACTATACTGTCTACAAACCCAACATAGGGGCTATAACATAGTTGGTCGTACCCGTGTAACCCGATAAACTCAATAACATATAAACTATAGAAAAACTAGATACTTAGCAAACATGTAAACAAGACATATCAACAAACCATATCATACTAGTTTGCAATAATCAAACCAACACCTGTCATACTAGTAATATAAACAGTAGCTAGGACTATTTAGCATGCTAACATAAGCATATAAGCAAAACAAGAGCTAAGGTAAACATCATCATATATAAAACGACAACAATTGCAAGCGAAATTTGATAAAGCTGAAACACACATTACACTTGCGAACCATCTAGCTATACACCACAACAAAACAGGTTTAACATAAACACTAAATACATATATACTACCATAGCTATACTTCAGCGATAATAAACCAAGAACTAAACATGGTGTAATAATGTCTAAAACATAATGAGTCATGATGTAGCAAGAGATTTAAAACTAGGATATGCTAACTATACATGAACAACTCAAATACCTTTCAGGATAATCATATAATTACAAGTGTAAAGTACTAAGCACATTATATAACCAAAAATATCATTACAAGCATATAGCAAACAAAGTATAGCATATACTAAGCAAGGTCATAACATAACACTATATGACTAAACACGAAGGAGATGCAAGACTATACATTTAAGAGATACTATAACACGTACCAAATAACGGGCAAGCATAACATTACCATAATGAGAGAACAAATCATACAAGTACATACTACAAATCACACTCATGCAATTCTACGGTCTAGTTAAAAGAACACATAGACTCACAAGCTTATACTAAGATAAGATATTACCATGCGCTACTACCATGAAATACAAACTATCATAAGCATATGACGATCTACTACAACAAGTAACACACAAATAAGATAACATACGTGTATGAGACGCTATGTACATCTAAAACTAAACAACCACTAAAAGCATAATATTATCTAGTCAACAAGTAATACTATGCTTGCATACATAGAGGCAAAACATTGTATAACATGCAATGCTAACATGAAAATAATCTAAACATTAATAAACCTAACACAAAGAACTGAGCAATCAAATGTGACGTTAAGTTAGATCCTTTGTAGCTATACATACATGCGAGACATTAACATACATGCTAGCACAAATATATGCGACTAGAATAAATAGAACTAACCATCATATGCAACACATGGTACACAAGATACAAAGATAACTAAGCATGAATAATCAACTACACAAACAATACACATGTAACAGCACAATAAGACACTCATAACATTGATACAACAACTAAGTACATGCATGAGCTACTAAATAAACAATAGGAACCAAACAACAACTCTCGTATACAGTACCAAATTACTTCACAACACCAAACAAGTAATAAACTATTAATAAACAAAACTTAGCTAAACATGCATAAACCAGACAAAGAAATATTAACAAGTCATGATTGAATACAGTACTACACAAGTAATAAATTATTATTAAACAAACCATAACCAAACATGCATCAACTAGAAAACTACTAGCCACAAATCATGCATGAATAAAGGATTAAACATGGATCAACACATCACACAAATATATTACTACAAGACATCACCGTAATCATGCTAGCTAGTGCTAATTAAAAAGTAACGCAAGCAAATCTATTTATAATAATAAACCACAAACTACTATTTAAATAATAAATGCCAGTCTAAACCTGTCACAAAGTAATACATAGAAATTACATACAACTCCTACACATGTGATTTAACTAAGAAAAATAAATCACACACTAAATCAAGCATATAATCCAATACCGTATATTAAAGCCTAACTTTAATTCTGCCCAATGTATTTACAATACAAATCCAGCAAATGGTTTCTAAGGTTACCTAGATACTTTCACATGTTTAGATCGAAGTGTACAGATGAACAGAGTAAGATTTGTATGGAAATGTCGGTATTCAATGAATTGGCATCAATGGTGTGTTCCCTCTGGTGGTCAGATTGGAGATCCGTCTTCTTCTCTGGACTTGTGGAGACGAGTTGCACAAAGTGACGTGAAAGAATATGACAGAATTGTGCTGAAAGTGAAGATGGCATAACAACGTCGACATTGGATGGCATGGTTATGAGTTGGCGCGGACAATGGAACATATGTGCTGTAAAAGCTTGTCTAGGAAGTAGGACTACATGATGTGAAACTACGATGAAAAGGAGTTCGTATGATTCTCACCATACGCGATGAACTCGTCCAAAGAAGTCCATGAACAAAGCAGATGTAGTTGCACGACTCCTCGGCTGCAATCCACGGTTCAATATTCTGGTCGCCTGGATTGGCCCTCCTCCTCCTCCCGGCACTTGTGTCCCAGTAGTTCTGCTTGTAGTGGCCGGAGTCGCCGGGAACGTGGACGGCGTCCAACGGTGGTCTGGATTGGAGCTCGACCAGATTGGATCGTGTGGACATGGTGGGGCTCGTGCTGGCGGCTCAAGATGCAAAAGAAGATCAAGGAGTGGTCGACTCGGTGCTTTCTATGGGCAGAAGCGAGGCGGCAGAGCGATGCTTGGCTTACTGGCGTTTCGCAGAGTGCGTGCATGGAGACTGGAGAGGATGCAGTGCAAGCGGACGGACCGGAAAATGAATGCCCGAGTAAATAGAATTTGATGCATTAATGACGGCAGTTTCTGGTGCGAGGTGGCGTTTCTGTCTGCTGTGCTGTGAGTAACGGAAGAGGAAGAAGATCGAGGAGCAACGAGGCACTTGGCGTACTGGCCGATATTGCGTGCGAGGGAGAACGAAGCAGTGCGGCGCTGGTCGTCCTGTGCTGGGAGTCTGGGACTCTGTGTCCCGTGCGTGCGTGCGAGTCGAGGGCTCGCTCGTTTGAGCTAGTGCGTCTGGGCTTTGGCTGGCCTAGTTGAATCGGTACACAAGGTATAGAAAGAAAAGAAAACTGGGCCGCTTCCTTTGTTTCGGTGATTGCCAGGAAAAGAAAGGCAAGGTAAGAAAGAGAAACTAGAAGGAAGACACGAGAAAGGATCGATCGATGCATGCTGTACAACTTATATACACCAGCCATCCAAAACATTGGTTGCACGTGCATGTGCAAACCAAAACGATGGCGTGCACGTCTATAGCTCAACACTCAATGGGATTTTAGAGAGAATAAAGATATGAGTAAATAGCAAGGAAGAAAATAAATCAATCAATAATGTATGTGCATGGCTACAGCCTGCACGTACAGACGTGTGATTAGCTAGAGAACCAGATTCAATTAGGATTTTAGATAGAACGAAATAAGAGGTAATAAAAATATTTTTTACTTTTAGGAAATCCATAAATTGTTATAAAGCTCCGAAAAGTACCAAAAGAATTTATGAAAACGAAATCAAATTCAGAGGAGGATATTTTAATATGCTGAAACCAAGAAAAAAATATGATCCAACTTGAAGGAAATCAAATTCAGTGAATTTAACATCAACGTGAATAAATCTTTGTTTTATGTTTCAGAAGAGTCGAGTTAAGTTTTATTTTATTAAACAAAATTTTCTAGTCCTCATTTTTGGATAAAAGTCTTCGAAAACTCCAAAAATCGGTCCGTTACAGTTTATCAGATTTTTTTAAAGTTTGTTGTATACTGATATGCTTGTTAGGAGAAGTTCCGATGCAAGAGATGTTTAGAATGCGTTCAACAACTAGTTTACTAGTTCCTATCATTAATACTCTTTAATAGCTACCAAGTTCAATCTTCACTCTAGCTAGCGATTCACTCGTGATTTTTAATAGCTTCGTAAGTTCACCTTTTTTTGGGGGTTCACTCAGTGATTAAGTGGATGCAAAAAAAGAAAGATTGGATTGTAAGGAGTTTCACATAGTGCTCCTTGGAAGCTTGCCGTTAGAAATATCACCTTCTATTTTGGGAGGTTCACTCCAAACAAAATTTATAAAGATACTAACCGAAGTTCACTTTGACCGTGTTCGGAGTTCACTTTAAAGGTATCGGAAGTTTATCTCAAACACATCGGAAGTTACCTTTCTAATGGGAGTTCCCTGAACCATTGTGGGGGAGTCCACTTTAAATATGTCGGAAGATCTTCTTGACCATGTCGGATAATACCTTTTTCTCGGAAGTTCACCCAGAACATTAGAAGGAAATTCACTCTTAGTTTTCGTGAAGTTCATATTAAAATGTGTTGTACGTTTAATTCTTTGTCAGGAGTTCGCTTTGATCAAGTCAAAAGTTTATTTTAATCACATCTGAAATTCACCTTGTACGCGCTGCAAATTTATCTTGATGTCCCTAAAAAATTTCGAATCATGAGAGTGGGAAATATTCATAATTTTTGTCACGAAGTTCCCAATTTTAGAAGTTCACTCTAGGAAACTTTCGAAGTTCAATTTGTATAATCTCGAAGTTTAGTCTGAATAACAACATGAAAAGAGATAAATTCTAATAATATAACACTTAGTATATTTAAAACAACCTTTAAATAATGATGAATTTTTTAAAATGGTCCACACAATAAGATGCGCAATTTTCATACATTTCCAACGGTATCTCGTTTGCATCGTTTGGTGAAATGGTTGAAAAACTACAACAAAAACAATGTAGGGTACTGAACAAAAAAAGTCGCGATCGGAAGTTCACTACCGCACACTCCGAAAGTTCACAAACGTGTAAACAGGAAGTTCATATCCTCTGTTTTTCTGGGACGGAAATCCTACGCATAGAAATCATCACTACGAGCTCCGTTTGTTCAAATCGATCCCTGCCACGTGCAATTAGTAAGGATATGCGTCTAATTTAACTCCCCATGCTGACTCGCCCAATCAGATCACCACAAACGTGTCAATTTTAATTCGATTCTCATGCCGTCTTATTTCTCTGTTTTTTGTATTTTTAAAATTAATCAAAAACCGTTTAGAATTTGGAAAATATTTCTACATGAAACAGTTACGTCTAGTCAACATCTTTCCAACGCCATATCATGTGTAACATTTCGTTAAGCGGTTCAAAATTAATTGACAAAACACTCTCCGCCGGATTTAAGAGTCTAAAAAATGGTATTGTGTATTTATAAAACTGCTCTTAAACCGTACAGAATTGAGGAAAATGACTAGAGATAGCGAAGATTTGCATTTTTCATAGATTTCTAACGGTGTATCATTTGCATCGATCTGACAAAAGGTGTGAAAATGGCACCCAAATAACAGTACAAAAACAGATAAAATCGTGAAAACAAAGTATAGTATTTTTAAAATTAATCAAAAACCGTAACGAATTTGGAAAAAAATTACATACGAAAAAGATGCGCATTTTCAATAGCCTTCCAACGGCATATTAGTTGGATCAATCCGACAAGCGGTTTGAAAATGGCGGCAAAAAAACTGTCGCGCCGAGATACACGAACGGAAAATCAAATAGCTAGATCCAGATCTATTCTCTAACTGTAACGAATTTCGAAAAACTTACAGAGATAGGATAGATGCGCAATGTCAACAGCTTTTCAAAAAGATATCGTTTGCATCAATCGGTCTTGTGGTTCGAAAGTTACGATGGAAAAACCGTCTGCCAAGAAGGAAGTTCGCGGTCTAAAATGCTGAAAGTTCAGAAAAAGTGCTCTGAATAGTTATTCAGAAACTGGTTCTTGAATAGCTGAAATATATATATATATATATATATATATATATATGGAATTAGAATGCCGATAACTAACTTTAACGGTCTATGATAACATAATTGGTATTACAGATAAAATATTCGGTTTCTTCTAACCGAAAGATAGTGCATGAATTGGACATAAATAGATAGAATCCATTTTTTCTAAATATTTTGGTATGTTGAACATATTTTTATGAATCACGGATCAGAAGTTATTGAATTTACAAAATTGGACAAATTTGTGAAATTGTTAGGAAAGTTTGAAATTCTGACAACCTGGACCCACTGTCAGAGTTTTAATAATTATCGAAATCATTTTTTTAAAATACTAAATGGCTGGCAAGTGGGCTACTAATTACGTCAGCTGCTGATATCAGTAACGGCCACGACGGCTATGTCGACCACTGACGCATCTGTTGTATTGGTATGTGCCGTAGTTTTATAAAATGAGTTGTTAACTGAGATTGTAGGTATATAATTTGGTTCACGAAAACTTTGTACATGACAGGTAAGTAATAAAAATGTTACTCTGGGCTAGATCTAAAAGACAAATTTCTGGATCCAAATACCCGTATTCAAAATTTTAAATCTGTCAGAGTTTTTTTTTTTTTTTGCACAGCCCAAAATATAAGAAATTTGAAGATTGGAGAGAAATATGTTTATGTCTGTCAAAATAAATAGGTTAAAACATGAAAGTTGTTCGGAAGGATGATATTCGTCTACTCGTGAAAGGTAAATTTAAACAGATGACTGAGTGTGACGAATTTGTCTAAAAGAAAAATTTCTGGATCCAAATACCCGGATTCAAATTTTTTAAATATGTCAGATTTTTTTTTCACAGCCTAAAATATAACAAATTTGAAGAGTGGAGAGAAATACATTTATGTCCGTCAAAACAAAAAGGTTAAAACATGAAAGTTGTTCGGAAGGATGATATTCGTCTACTCGTGAAAAGAAAATTTAAACGGATGACTGAGTGCGACGAATTTGACAAAATTCGTCAAATGTTTTTGCGAGTTTGGATCCAAAATTAAGGAGTTAGAGTCGACTAAATTCGAAACCGATCACGGGAATGAAATCTACTCGTCGGCGCGCATATATTTCATGTGCATATTATCACGAAAATGGAAAAAAAGTGCATTGTAGCTGTTATATTACGCTGAGATGTCGCACTTCTACAGTGTAGGTGACGTGGGCACCTTCAGCTATCGCTGAAAGGCTCCCCTTTTATATATAGTCATATAGATAGATTTGGGGATATTCAAAACGGGTGGTGGGTCTAGATGCACCCATTAGTTAATTTTTTTTTAATTTTTTTTAGAATGTCAAAAAATTCAAAAACAAATCCAGATGTACGTTGCAGCGTGATGTGTTAGCACAAAAATTGGCATGGTGAAAAAACTTTTTTAGCAACCTGTACAAAAAAGACAAAATTCCGACACGTATATGTACATTTCGGTATGTCTGAATTTGTCTTTTTTGCACAGGTTGCAAAAAAAGTTTTTTCTTCGCGTAACTTTTTGTGCTGATTTGAAATGTGTTGGACTACATGCAAAAAAATTATTTTCAAATTTTTGACATTTGGAAAAATGTTTTTTGGGTAGTGAGTGCATCTGCACCCACTACCCAAATCGCCGTGTATAGATTTGGTTATTTTATTGCAAGGCACCATGTACTGCAATCATTAGCCACTACACATCTTTTGAAAACAACAATATCTGAAATTACCTACAAAAACTTACTAGTCAGCACAGATGGCTTTGATGTAGAAGGGGGTTACTTAGTTGTAAAATGTACAGAATTAATTGTGTTAATCTGGATTAGTATATACGTGGGTCTTGAACTGCTAACTGCAACTTGGTTCAAGACTCAAGAGCAGAGGTCGGCATGCAATTTTGGGTAGCAGCCGTCAGATGTGAACATGGCAGCTAGGTGAGGTCCCTTTCACAGTGGCTTAATCAAAAGTGTATTCCTACAGTTCATGCGGGGAGACAGAGATACACTATTGGGTTTGAATAGTAGTACTGCTTAACTGTGAGCACGAAGTTTGAAACAGAAAAAGAGTCAGCATGGGCTTATTGGTGGATCTAGGGCAGAAGGAAGTGTAGCTACCCAACTTAACTGTACTTCCTGCAGAGCTGTAACATGTGCCAATGCAGATGCAGGCTGAGTGATGCTTGACCGTTTCTTGCGCTGTAGTTTATGATAGACATGAGTACTTATGCCAATAGTGGAAACAACAATGGTGAATCATAGTTTTATTTTTATAAATAGCATAACAGTTATGTTCAATGTAGCAAAGGGTGGCTTTAATAGCCTTATTATCCTCTCGTACAGTTTATTCCCTGTAGTATGTAATTACACTAAAGGATATGCATAAGACCATGCACTACGTCGCGCCGATGCAATGAAAAAGGTTGTCAGATTTGAATCGGTGTCCAGTTTTCTACTATGTATAGAACCGCATCATTCTTACACACTAGGGCCCAGCTCAAATAAAAGAATACTTTTTACTCTTGTCATTATCCCTTCACATGATTGAGCTGCGCTCAAACTTGTTGGACCACATCACAACATTCAGTAGAAAATTCATTCTTCATACGTATGAGTCGAACCATGAAGTTGAGTCGCTTTTGCTGCCGGAAATCATGAGCCGATGCTCTGCTATGTATCGAACCGGCTCATATGTCTCTTTGATTCGCTTTTCCTCTACATAGTGGATGGTCTAACTTCACAGGAAAAGGCACGAGGTAAATTTTAAGAGGATGCTTTCCGGAGCCTCTGATCTAATTATCCATTGAGAAACGGAAGGTAAATATTAGCTTCCTGGTTCAGAGTTCAAACAACCCAAAAGGAAATCGACTGGTTCGAAAAGAACACAAAATGCAATGAGGGAGTAACTTGTCTGTCTTGCCAAAACATGGAAGCAATTTATCCAAGATAAAGTATGCAAACATTCAGTGACTAGATTGTACATCAGTTATGTAACACACTAGGCTGAAGACTAGCTCAATGCCCAGCCACAGCGGAGAGCGCCCTCACATGCATAGCACTCTGCTTGCACTTATCCGTGGTTTGTGCAAACAGATTATCCCGAGGCGTTATGTCTAGACCCGATAAGCATTATATGCTAGCGCAACCACAATTCACACTAAGTTATTTGCTTGTCCAGGATAAACGGCTAATATTGGCAAGAAGTGCACTACAGTGAACAAAGGTGCATGTACAAGTCAAAAAATGAGAACCGTCAGAACTGGTAAGGCCCCTTCGATCAAAGTTGACAACCATCCGAAATATTCGTACGGTACCCTAAATTTTACTATTGCTCACACTTCATACATATCCTAATTCAAATTGTTTATGGCCATTTTTACTTCATATTTCCAGGCAGTATATGCATAGCTTTGCATTTTTTAGTCTTTTAGAAGATAAGTTTACCACTTACTGAGTATCCTGAGTGAGCATTCAGAAAATTGACGCCCTTTTGTCTTCCTCCCAGTGTAACTATTGGTATTTAAGACTTCAAGCATAAGATCATCTCGAATTACACCGACATGGGTTAGTGAGAGTCAAAAGCTGGAACCGGCAGTTGGAAATAGATTTGATTCGTCTCTGATTCTCTTGTTTCAGTATTCCTGCTTGAATAAGAGAGGGAACGTATACCAGTCACCATTAATATTCACATCAGAGTGCAAATGAAAAATGAGCATGGAAATAGGCCCAGCAGAACTATTTGATGATCAATTCCTTACAATGAAGCACGCCGACTTCCGGGAAACAGTTAACATGTCTATATACACAAGTAATGAGTATTAATGATGAGAAACCAACACTCCAAATATGCAAAGGAACTTCAAATAGTCTCAGTGTAAGAACAGAACCCAACTAAAACACAGGTCCAATTATTGGATCCCTTTTATGTGTTATTATTGAACCAAAGGTCCTAAATGCTGCGTAGTACAGAAAGGGCACGCTGATCCTCACATAAATCATCTACAGCTCATGGTGCAGTTCGAGAGAAGTTCGTAAGGCACCCTTTGCTTGCCGGCCACCGACCAATCATGTTCCAAGGTCCAACAGATTACCTAGTACCTTAGTACTTGCCAACCTACCGGGTTTTTTCCGCAAACGATCCCGCAAGATCTTTGGAATGACAAACGGCATCACAAATGTTCGGTATCGATTATCTTTTATGAAAAGGTTTTCCCCGGTTACCTGATAGAACTGTGCCAAATATATGTACAAGAGGCTCTACAAAACATGGTAGACTAAATTGCTTGTCCTCACATGATCGACGTGTGTCTCAGATTTCTAACAAGTGGTATCACATCAAAAATTTAGAGGTCAGGATACAATGATACATTGATCATAGGTTCTATAACCTCTGAAATTTGGATCTTCTTTGTTCTAATTACAAGAAAATTTTGCAAAAACAGTAATGTTTATTTGTTCTAATTATCAGAATTTTTTTGCCAAAAACTATGCACCTCGTCTCTGAGGAAATCTTTTCAGACCATATGGTTAGTCCGTGCACACACATTGGTGTTGGACTGTTGGGTCACACACCGACACACGGCTGGGGTCAGCCGTGCATCTGCCCTCGTGGAGGCAATTTGAGTGGGCAGACTCCCATCTACTCCCTCCGTCCAAAAATAATTGTCTCAAGTTTGTTCAAAAGTGGAGGTATCTAGACATGTTTCATGTATAGATACATCCATTTTTTGTCAAACTTGAGACACTTATTTTTAGACGGAGGGAGTAGTAATAAGCTGGTCACAGTCCCGGAGCTCCGTTATGGACGTACTATGGTACTAATTAAACTAGCAGTACGTACAGGCTGTTAGGAGGGGCAGTACCTGGTATCGTGCAGCCTACGTACGTCGCCATGGCCGGCGGCGCCGGAGCCAGAACTCGGTAGTCGCCGCTGCCGGCCAAGGGGAGGCCTGGAACGACGTAGGCTGGTGGAGGTCGGGTGCCCCACGCTACTATGTACGCATTACGCTCGATCTCCCCTTCTCACGCGCTGTCCATTCACCATTTCACCGGTAATCGATTTACGCCGGGCGGCTGCGGCGGCGCCGCCCGAGGACCTGGCTCGCGTTCGCGTGAGGCCCTACCAAGGAGAGGCATCGTAAGCTGCCTGTGTCGAGGCGCGGGGTCCAGGTGTGCGAGGGCCCAGAGGAACTTGCATCGTGCGTGAAAGCCCAGACTAACGGAGGCCCAGGTTTGTGTCCTGTTAAGCAGGCCGAGCCGCGCAGGAAGCTGCGGATAAGCGTGAGAGCAAAGCTAGGCCTTTTCGATAAAAATAGGAGTAACCTTTTGTCGAAAATCGTTCAAAATAATTTCGAAATAACCCTCATGCTTCCCTCTGGCCAAAAGAGTCACGCTCCACAATATAACTCCCTAATCAAGGCAGCCGTCGTCATGACGGACTAAACTACACGTCCATCATGTAGAGCATGACGTCCTGTATCACTGAGTCATGCTGTATAGCAAGATATTTTAGGGAACGACGTCATGTAAAAGGATGAGTTTTAAAAGTATTTTTGAGATAGGGTCAATTTATGCCAAACTTTTGGAAGAGAGTTATTTTGTCTAAATCCACGAACAACAATGCCGGAGTAGTGGAGTCGTGCCAACATACCGCCGTACCGCTCTTGACGCCACGTGTCGTGCCACACACCCAGACACGTGTGTTGGGCCGGACAATGGCGGAGCCAGCCGGCTCATGGAGCCTGGAAAAGCAAGTGAACGCGACAGTGACAGTGTCTTCCCCAGCATGCATCACCACTAATTGCCATGGTTAAGGTAACTATTACACTATCACTGGCCACTTGACGGACGAGTCCGGTAGCCGTGGGGGGGGGGGGGGGAGGGGGGGGCTCGGAGCTAGCTCCGCTCATGGTGCCGGCCCATGAATTTTTTCCTTTTTTTACATGTTTTTATTTCCTTTTTGTTTTGTAGATTCCGTTTTATGTTGTGTGTGTATTTTTGTTGTGTTTTATTCTTTTTCTCCATTTTTTAACAGAACATGAACATTTTCTGAACCACAGAACATTTTTTGAATGCATGAGCATTTATTTGAAACCATGAATATTTTATTGAATCCACAAACCTTTTTATGAAACCAATATGTGGGCCGACTTCTATCTGGACCCTAAAATCTTAATGTTTTATCAATAATCTTATTTGAAAATAATTAAATAATTTATATTACTAATTTAATTTTTATGAAAATATTAATTTCAAAAATATGAAAAAATGTTTACATATAAGAAAAAAATCGTCCAATACAAAAAAAAAGTTCATGTAGGTACAAAATGTTCATGTTTTTAGACAATTCTCATGTTTAAAAAGAGTGTTCACCTATATGAGAAAATATTTATGGGTTCAAAAAAAGTTCAAGGTTTGAAATAGTGTTCACAAGGTTACACAACTCCAACGAAAAATGTTAACGAGTTCAAAAAATGTCAAAAATTTCAGGAAAAAGTTCACTAGTTAAAAAATTAATGGTTCAAAATATTATTTCCTAGAAAAAGCAAGAGAAAAATAAAAGAAACACAAAAACGAGAAAAAGAAACCTGAAAGGGGTCGGCTCGTGTGGGGGCGATGTGGTGTTCAAGGATGTGTGGTGCTCGCACCGATGGAGTGTAGTGAAGTGTGCAATGTTGATTTGCTTAGAAAAAGAATAAGGATAGTGCTAGGCGTCACCTGGTTGAACCGGAGGGAAAACTGGCCACCTTCTGTACCGTCAGATCCGTTTGAGTGGAAAATTTGGATGTAGGACTATGGCAACAGAAAACTCTTGTACTTAACATTTCTCTTGTAAGTTTGCAACATTCTTCCAACGTGTTCTCTCGCAATGGTAAAACATCCTCCGAAGTCATTGCAACATTGAAGCATGCCTATGTAGCAAAAAACATACTAGTTTTGCAATAAATCGTCAACGGTTCCAACAAATGTATAATACGCGACACATGCAACATACAAAGACTGATGCATGCAACACAAGGAAACAGCATACATGACAACGGAGAAAGAACATTTGCAGCATGAACTGAATCTTCACACAAGACATCCAGAACCATTGCACTAGAATGTCGATATGTATGCAACAAACAATGTATGCTCCTGCAATGCATTAAGCAACATTTGAAACATCTAAATTCCACATCACCGACCTCATACTATTGACCACTGAGACACAATATTCGCTCGATCGTGCTTGTCGGGGACGAATCTAGCTCACCGGGGCAATGTCGTAGTCAGATCGGGTGACCTAGGATCCATTCTCGAGAATCCATGTGTCTTCCCTGAAGCCCATCTCAAATCCATCTCGAGGTATTCATGGGTGTTTGGTAGTGGGAGGAGTTGGAGAAAAAGACTTGCACGGGAGACAGAGTTGCCAGGAGGATGAGCTCGGGAGGAGGACACACACGATCTATTGGGAGCTGATGATTTGTTGAGTGGAGTGAGATTGGGGTAAAAAGAGAGTGAAAGGGAAACACGTGATGAAGGAGGTGGGCTAGATCCAATAGTTTTCCTCTTTGTGGTAATCATTTTGCAAACAATAAAGCAAACTAAGAAAATGTAGTGTTGTTTTTTCACTGTGGACACTCCTAATCTAATAAAAGCCACTCCGGTAAGGTTTCCTCGCGTGACGCCGTCACCTGCTGACTGGTACGTGCTAAGAGCATCTCCAATAACTGTCATAAAATAAGGGTTAACAGATTTTAGGGGCAAAATCAAGCCCCCAATAGATGACATATCTATTAAAAAATTTAATCCAAGTTTACGGAAGCCCTAAAACAACACCAAGTGTTGCAAATATACAACACTTGGGCTGCTTCCGTAGAACAAAATGAGTCGCACGGCAGCCCTCGCCCGGACATTTCCTACTGCCCAGTTGACCGCCCGAGTCACAGTCGGTCGTGCGCCGCTAAGCTCAGTTCTTCGTCGTCGTCGCTCCGCCTGTGAGCCTAGTGAGGCGTGCCCCCTGGTGATTTCCCCTCTCAGAAGCGTCGATTAGGCCTTTAGCCATGGTAGAGCCGTTGCCACCGGCTGCCATGGCCATTGTGGCAAGCTCGACTGTCCTCCCAGCCCACCGCATCCTAGTCTACCTGGCCGTCTACACCGTCGTCGCCTCGGGCCCCGTGGGCCCTCAAACGTGGCCGTGGGCCCTAGCCGTCGTCGCCTCGGGCCATGGCGACCTTCACCCGCATTGAGCACCCCCTTCCCGTCCCGCCCTGCTGTCGACCGCGGTCTGCGTTTGCTGCCATGGGAACTTGTCGTAACCCATCTCTGGCAAGCCGGCACGCCCGCTGCCACGGGAACTCGATGTAGCCCCGTCAGAATTTCCTAATGTTGTTTGTGTATAGTGCAGTTCCAAAAAAATTGAATTATAGACATGTTTGGAGACCCTCACTTTCGTATACCCTAAAAACATATAATTATGCCCTAGGTTTCTTTTTTATAAAGATATCCGAAGCATCTTATATCTGATATTTATCAAGCAAAACAACTAGTGCAAAGAATATACAACTCGACTTAACACAACTAATACAAAATAAAAAATAAATCGAAACTCATCCTAGTCGTCTTCTTTATCCAGTTGTTTGATGACTGACGAAACTTGAGACATACAATGAACAAGCAGCAAAAGAGTGATTCGCTTGCAAACGCTCTCGCCAATCAAAATTTTGAAGATCGCAATAGATACTCACAGCAAATTTTACTCCAAGCAATTTTTGATAAGCGCAGCTATGGGAGATGCTCTAAAGATAAAGAAAAATAGACACCTGCCGAATGCAAAGCGCGTTTCCGATTCCATCCGAAGATCTGAAGCAGGGAATCGATCACAATTCATCACAACTCGCAAGCACTACCGATAAGTCAGAGTCCGCGATCCAGATCGTGCCGCACGCTACAGCTCCACGTCGTCGCCTGTCCCCATCTCCCAGCCTCCATCCCGACGCTTCCCCATTGATTGCATATACCAGCCTCGTTCCAGACGCCAACTTCTCCGGTCACCCCACCGCGTCTCCTATCTTTCTCGCCGGCGCCGGCCACCATCCGCCTCGCCTCCCTCCAGGAAGCCATGTCGAAATACGGGTCCATCCCCACCTCATCCTCCCCCTCCGACTCCCCGCCTCCGGGCTCCTCCCCGCTCGACTTCATCTCCCGCGCCAAGGCCCGCGGCGCGTCGGCGCTGGCGATGCGCCGGCCCTGGCGCGAGGTCGGGGACCCCGGCGCCCTCGCCGTGCCCCGTGGGCTCGGGGACGCCTACCTTCGCGTGCGCGCCAACCTCGCGCACTTCTCCATGAACTACGCCATCGTCGTCCTCAGCGTCGTCTTCCTCTCCCTGCTCTGGAACCCCATCTCCCTCATCGTCTTCCTCGCCTGCATGGTCGCCTGGGTCTTCCTGTACTTCCTCCGCGACGTCCCGCTCGAGCTCTTCGGCCACACCGTCGGCGACGGCGTCGTGCTCGCCGTCCTCTCCGCGCTCACGCTCATCCTGCTCCTGCTCACCGGCGCCACCGGCAACATCCTCACCTCGCTCCTCATAGGCCTCTTCCTCGTCCTGCTGCACGCCTTGTTTCACCGCCCCGCCGACAACATCGACGAGGAGGCCGGAAGGTGGTACACGCCCGCCCCGCAGCCGCCGCCCTACTAGCTATTACTCTATGAATCATGAGCGGCTCCGATCCTCATCATCTCGCTTCTTGGAATTTCCTTGGTTTGTGAATTTGCACATCTATTCTTATTCTTAACCACCTATTTGCGCACTTGTTCATGGATAATAATGTGCGGAATTGGTGTTCTTGTTATGTTTTCATCTTACGATTGATTGATATCAAACATTGCAATTACATAATGTTGTCAATTATGTGTTTAAATTGTTTTTATCTTACAAATGATTGAGATCAAAGATTGCTGTTTGGTCAATGATGTGGGTGTGCAGTGCTGTGAATCAACTGGGGGAACGTCTGAATCAATAGGGTACTTCTTGTTAGATTGATCTCTCCCGTGTGGGCCCAACGGTCCACCGGGCCCCTTTGACATGCGCCCTGATCGGGGGCGCCCAGCCCACTATGGCTGACGGGCCCCTGTCACGCTGTGCTATATAGAGAGGTGGGGGTCGGCGGCATGCACTACGAGGTTCGTCTGTGCCGCACACCCCACCGAGAAACCCACCGATTAGGGTTGCGCAGAAGTGACGGGAAGCTCCGCAGCCGCCGCCACTGCCCACTCTCTGCCACCACCGCCGTCCTCCACCATGGACGGCACCACGGACTCCATGAGCCAAGGCGAAGGTATCCCTCCTCCTCCCATCTCTCGGATCTCTCTCTCCCAATTGACAAGACATACCCGTATATAGATGCTGCTACCGGTTAAGATCTAGCCTAGATGATCTAGTGGTTTTAACATTGGTATCAGAGCCATCTAGGTGCTAGATTTTTCTCGTGTAGACAAAGAAATCACAGAAGGTCAACATCTCGTGAACCCCTAACCCTAATCAAAAAGAGGGGCAAAGTGCAAAGGAATTTCTCACCGGAACGGCCTCGGGCTTGCCGGAAAAGAGGGCACCGCGGCCTAACCGCTCGACGGCGGCGCGCTCACCGCAAGGGGAACGCGCGACCGGCGAGGGGGAAGGCAACGGCGCGAGAGAGGGCGGCCGTAGCCGATGGGCGCCGCCACTGCACAAGTGGTTGCGGCCGTCGCAGCTTGTCGCTGGTGGTCGCTGTCACCACACGCGCGTCGAGAGCAGGGGAGCATAGGGGGCGCAGCCGCGTCCTTCTCTCTGCCACAGGCGGCGGTGTTGGATGAAAGAGAGGGGAAAAGCAAGGTCGGGCTCGCCGGAGCGCATGGGCGCTGCCGGCGGCGCCGCCGCCGGCCGACATCGTGAGACAGAGCAAAGAACGGGGAAGGGAAAGAAGAGAAAATGGGGGCTAGGGTTTTCTGTCGGGAGCAGCTGCCCCGTTTTTGTTCAACCGAAGGGTGCGCTGGACTGTCCGATCTTGATGGACGGCCAGATGTAAACCCTAGCTCACCCAGGGCCAGTGAGCCGAAAGAAAGCGAGCTTTGGGCCACCGTGGGCCGCGCCCGCGTCGATTCGGGCGGCAGATAGCGCAGCCGCGCAACAGGCCGTGGGCCGTTTTTTCGTCGCCTCAGGCAACAGATAAAGAAAAGGCCATGGGCCGCGCATTTCCACTGTGGGCCGAAAAGTTCAGTGTTATGTTAATTTTTCCAGAAGCTGTTTTATTTGTTTTTGTCCAATTTTGGGCAAATTTCATTCAGTTTTTCCTATTCAAAATTATCCAACAAAATATTTGTTTAGGAAACTGAAAAGTGATAGAAATGCTTCTGAAAAGTACAAAGTTTATGAATTTTATTCATTTTTCCGCTGCAAAAGTGAAAAGTAATTGCTTAAAAGCAATAAAGTGATAATTAATTTTTTTAAGATGAGATAAAGTGAATATTAAAGGTGATTATGGTTCTGTTATTTTATGACCAACGTTGTTAATGACATGATCATGATAAAATAGAATTAAAGTGAGAATTAAAGAGAATTTTAAAGAAATTATTGAAACAATTATGTTATGTTATTTTATGACCAACGTTGTTAATAACATAATCATGATTTGTTGAACAGTGCAATGTTTGTGAAATACAGAGAATACATTACAGTTTCTGCTGTAAAGTAAAAGGACTCTCCTCTAATTAAATTGGAACCAACGGGAAAATTTAATTAGAGAGGAGGAAAAAGAGAAATACTTGTTTAACAGATTAATTATGGTATTGTTATTTTCTGACCAACGTTGATGATAGCAGTACTATAATTATATGAGTTCTATAGTCAAAGGGCTAGATCTCTGATAATTTTGCATGAAAGTGATCAATTTTCAGAGAAAAGATAAAAGATCAAGAAATGCTCTTGAACTATAGAAATATGTATATTTCATGTTTCCGCTGAAATAGAGTTGATGATAATGTTATTTTCCAAACAGAGTTCTTTATTGCAATAGAAATATTATCATCATATTGTTTATGAGTTTTATGCATTGATTCTATTTCTGCCCAACGGTGATGTAGAATTAGTGTAGAAAGATGATGTTTTATTCTAATTCTGCCCAACGGTGATTTAGAATATAGAAGAAAGTTTTAAAGATTTAATGTGCATATCTTTAACCAGACCAACGAAGGGTTATTTTTATGCTCATTATTGTTTATTATTATTGAATATTTTCTCAGACAAAGATTCTCATGTTTTCATTCGTGAAAGCAAAAGATGGGTACTTGTGACCCGAAAGATGACCAAGAAAGGTCATAAAGTGAGAGAGTATGTTCTCTCTAAAGAATGACTGCAAAAGGAAAAGAATTCTTGGATGTTAATCCAAGAATACAAATAGATCATCGAGAGTCTTGTTTGACAAATGTCTTTCATGTACTCTCCATGCAGAAAACAAATAAATCATTCAGAGTTTTGTTTAACGAATTTCTTTCATGTACTCTATATGAAGAAATTTTTTAAACGAGCAACATGAATGCTTAATTTGACCAACGTTGGATTAAGCATGTGTATAAAAGAGTATTCAGATTTATTTCTGAATTTGATGATTGAATATGCAGTCTAAAGAGCCAATTGTGGCATCTATGTCTCTTAATTACCCGCATGACGGGAAAAGACGATAATAATACCCACGTGGTGGGAAAAGTCTGGGAAAATACCCGCATGGCGGGAGAAAATTTTGACAAAGGACTTATTCTGTATGACAGGAGAAAGATGTGATGACTCATGTGTTTTTATATCGACCGCACACCTTGTGTATCATAGTTATAAAGCACTTAATGAGTCAAAAGAGAATAAAGTTACAAATGAACCTAAAGATAAGAATGTTATGCAAGTGTGACTTGCAGTACCATTGAGAAAGAACTCTTGTGAGTTTTGAAAAGGAATGAGGAAAAAGTACTCCCATACGTTAAAAGATAACTTCATATTGAATAAAGCAGATAATCAAAGTTTCGAAATTGTGGCAAAAAGGTTCTTGCCACATTTCGAGGGGGAGATAGAGAATGTTACAGAATAAACTCCCCTATACTTCAGATAATGTCATATTATGCATCTAAGTGATCTATGATGAATTGTGATCGTCTGGGGAGTACGACGGTCATAATAATGATACCCCTAAAGTAAAGAGATAGATTTATTCTGGATCTTTTACAGCTCCGAAAGGAGACTAAGGACGGTACTCAAAGTGCCATAAAGAAGACAGATTGACAGGTTAACAGAATAAACCCAAATAAAAAGGATTAAGGATACACCATTTTGGAGAAAATGGAGTAATCTGGGGGAGCATGGTATGAACATACCTAAGGCTCGAATAGATTTTATCTGGGGGAGCTTGTTGCTTTATAATAGAGATGAACAAGCAAACATGGATCTTGTGATTTAGGTCCTTGTAAGAGCTATAGCAATAGAAGACTACAGAATTAATTGCCTCTAGGCAATGACAGAACAACAACATCCCCATATGAGAAAAACAGATGACTATAAAGTCTATATCAGAGAAATTTAAATGAAGGTTGATCCCACCTCATTTACAGAAATTATAAGCAGCGCTCAATCGATTTTGACAAGTGTCTACTTGTCTTAATGATTAGAGACTATGTGAATCCCGACGATGTTTGGGACTCATAAGTAATTTCCAATGGAGCCATAGGCTATAAAGGGTCTACAACGCCAATGTGACTCCAAAGGAAATATGTAAAAAGCGATTTTAAATCGAAAGATTTGCGCTAAGAGAATAAACAGATTATAATGAGTGATAATGGCACATAATGATCTGAGTTACATCAGATGAAAGTAAAGAACACAAGGGATCTTACGGACTAGAGCAAGTCTCTAGAATCAGAAGTTATTTTGGGTTAAAGAGAATGAGAGGACAATCGCTTTTCTAAAACTTATAGAATGGGAAATTCATTCCCTAATCCTGTGTATGTGGATGATATCCTACTTGCTAGTGGTGATGTCAATCTACTACCGGCAGAGAAAAGAAGTTCTTGTCCTCAAAAGAGTATTCTCGGTAGAGTGTCTGTCGTTAAAAGTATCGAGATTTACTAAGAAAAAAAGAAAAGGGGTATTAGAAATATCGCATGGACATGCTGAGAAGAAGTCTCTAAAGCATGCATGTCGAGAAAACCTACGCCTGTTCTTATTGTCAAGGGTAATGGAATTGGAACTTTAGTGTTCCAAGAGATAACATAGAACGGATCAAATGGATATGGTACCATATGCTTCAGCTGTTGGAAACTCAATATTACCCTGACAGTTCACGTATCCGGTTGTTTTGGCAATGTCCAATCCAGATATAGATCACTGGAATGGAATCAAAGATATCGGCCTCATGCTAAAAGAAACAGAGTGCTCTCAAAAGGTTGTGAGTACAAAGATAGATCTATAAATGTGCTCTCAAAAGGTTGTGAGCACAAAGAAAGAATTTGTGAAATGTATAGCGAAATCCACAATTGTCGCTAAATTTCACATTTGGAGTTTTTGTGTGGAAAAGCTCCAAAGAATGAAAAGATTACATCAGTGTGATGTAAAGACATGTTATAGCATGATATGAGGCTGAGGGACAGGCAAAATGGTTAAGGAAACCTGTACCCGGAATTGATAATGGTTGACAACAGCAATAACCATTAAGTAATTCACTCCTAAGACAACGAGTCAAGTGTGGTGCCAAACACATTGACACAGAGTTATACGTTGTAAAGGAGAAAGTCCGGAATTATGTTGAAATGCTTGGAGCATAAGAGGAACAGATAAAAGAAACACACAAGTGTTCGCAGATCTGCTAATTAAAGGCTTACCGCCCAGTGTGTTTGGAGAACACATAGTCGACATGGGTTTATGGTATAGTCTATATAATTTCCGGACAATAAAGAGGCCCAAAAGATTAAAGAAACTATTTCTGAATGGAGACGTACATTGTAGCTGTCTGATTCTATCGGCAATTGAGCTGAGACGATGAAACATGCTCTATGTATCGATCTGTGATGAAACGAGTAAAATAAAAGGTAAAAGTAAAAGTTGAGATCAAGGGGGAGAATGTTAGATTGATCTCTCCCGTGTGGGCCCAACGGTCCACCGGCCCCTTTGACCTGCGCCCTGATCGGGGGCGCCCAGCCCACTATGGCTGACGGGCCCCTGTCACGCTGTGCTATATAGAGAGGTGGGGGTCGGCGGCACGCACTACGAGGTTCGTCCGTGCCGCACACCCCACCGAGAAACCCACCGATTAGGGTTGCGCAGAAGTGACGGGAAGCTCCGCAGCCGCCGCCACTGCCCACTCTCTGCCACCACCGCCGTCCTCCACCATGGACGGCACCACGGACTCCATGAGCCAAGGCGAAGGTATCCCTCCTCCTCCCATCTCTCGGATCTCTCTCTCCCAATTGACAAGACATACCCGTATATAGATGCTGCTACCGGTTAAGATCTAGCCTAGATGATCTAGTGGTTTTAACACTTCTATAATGGTTGCTTAGCTCAGAATGCGACCTGAACAAGGAAGTGCATGGTCAAACTCAAACTCAAACAGCTGTGCCTTGTGCTCCAGGGTTTTGGCCGGCCAGAAACCGATGTTCCCGAGTGAGACGTGGACGCTTATGTGACCACATGAACTGTTTCGACCAATTACATTGTTAATTAGTAGTTGACCAATTACAACTATGCTTATCCGCATAAACCATACAGATCCAGCTGTTTTTTAGTCTATTTTAAGTTGATTGGGAAATAGTCACTCTCTTGCTTTACTAGTAATGGGGATCGTGCAACTCATGTGCGATCTAGGTACCACTTGTTACCGTCATAGCTTGAGTTACCTCTATTGCAATAGATACCTCTGCTTCGATAACTCGTATTTCCTTTTAATGGTCCGCTGGTGATATTGTAAAAACATTTGCTTGAAATCAAACTAATACGAAACACCATTTCTGAAAGTACAAAGGTTAGTCAGAACACAAGTTAAAACCTTGTCTTGGTGAGGTCCGTAAGCGGCTCCTTATCTTCTTGCTTCATGTAATCTCGTTTGCTCCTGATTTGTGAATTGTGTTCGATCCATTGCAGGCTTGCAGCACCAGCTTATTATTCGTTGAATTTCATCTGTTTGTAACCGCCGTTCTTGGTATGTTTTTGTATTACAATGGATGTGATACCAAACATTGCTCAAATGACATGATGTTATCAATGATGTGGGTATGATGTGGACGGATTAGGAAACGGATGATCAGCTGGGATCAATTATGTAGTACTTGTATAATTTTTTCTTAGCTCAGAATGTGTCCTGAACAAGGAAGTGCAGGGTCAAGCAAAAAGTGCAGTGCCTTGTGCTCCAGGTGTGGCCAGAAACCGATGTTCCCGTGTGAGAGATGTAGACGTTGATGTGAACATGTGAACTACTTGAACTAGTTACTCTGTTTTGCTCAATAAAAGAAGTGCAACTATGCTTATCCCTACGCTTATCCGCATAATATGTCCAGATCCGGCTGAATTTTAGTTTATATTTGGAATTCCTTTGCTTTTACTACTTACTATTTATAAGTCGATTGAGAATTTTTTTTCACTTCCTTACTCTGTTTTCAAATCAAACACTACTTTTCGTGAAGAAAAACAACTCTTCTTAGTATTCAGTTATCCAGTCAATAACTTCCAGGAAATCTACTAACAGGTTTAGACATTACATATTAGTTGTCTTTATCAATTACATCAAGTCTTCGAACTGTCACCCGAAACCACAAACAAACACACCACCAAACATACCAACACAATACAAATGCATACCAAAAAAAACACCTCCGTCGCGCCCAAAGGAGCACAAAAAACGCTTTGAGAAGCACTGCACAATCGCATTGCAAGCATCACCACTGCCGAAGGGGAGAGAAACCAACAATAACGCACTCAAGAGAACTGGCACAAATTCAATTGTTAAAAATGAATGCTATGTGCCCTGGTGCAGTTTAGACTGAGTGCGGGTAAGTGGAGAAATTTTTGGTTTGCACATTCGAGATCTTCCTTTTTACTCATCTTGTTGGATAATTGTCTGCTCTTGCTAGGGGCTCGATCATACTCACTCACTCTTTCAAAAGATAAACATAGAAGTAAGAGATAGGGGGGTCGTGGGGTGGGGATGACTTGGGTGGAAATAAATCTGGAATAATGTAGATTTCCTCCAAGTCGCCAACCCTACCCACAGGGTTCTGGTACTGTTTATCAACGCTCGGGAGCAGCTGAGTAAAGGTGGTTGTGTACAGATAGATAGAACAACTAGTATTCGATTGTGGTTGACCTCGACCAAGGATGTCCTCAACCGAGGTTTTATGCACAAGAAAGTCAACCACATAGAGTTTTCAATCGTGCCCATGAAGGTCTGACTCAACATAATAAACTTTTCATGACATGAGGCGTCCAACTCAACCTAGGTTTATTACGCTACAACCTCCACTTCAACTTCGTGTTCAATCCGATGTCTCAACCTATTTAAGCAAACTGATTCTAATTTTTCAACTGATGTTGTCGTACGAAGAGACCATACATCTAGAGTTTCTATAACATGATGCGCTAGACTCGGCACGAGTTCTACTTGGCGGCAACCTTCTTTGACCATGTGTCCAGGCTAGAGTCTTAAACTAGATGAACATACTTATTATTAAAGATATTTCCAAAGGAACTTGTTTTTTAATAATTAAGGTGAGTATGTTTGAGCATGGAACAAGTTTCACTTTCATCCTTCAAAATCTATCCCCTGATAGATTACGGGTTTTCATATGAGACTCAAAGATATGAAAAGAACATTATTGTTTTCAACCTTTTAGCTTCAAATGTTCATGTGCGCTGCAGCAGACATGATTTTTAAGGTAGCATCTACATCTGGAGTCTTCAAGCACTGCATTAACCAAGCGTCTGCATCGTTTAGTCTTTTATCCGATACTATCTTCAACATTATTCTGCGATGATTTTTCATGTGCATTAGAGTTACTCCTTGTATCAAGATAACGTATGTGTTTTGGTCTTCAGCTCATCGTCGCACAAAAGTATTTATCAAGAGCGCCAGTTGATATATTTTTGCATCAAGCAAATGTCCGCGCCTTGAGGTTTTCATCAAGTGTTGTCTTCGACGTTGTTTCTTTGTAGTTCTCAAGCACTTGCATGATGTATTAGTATCCGGCGTCCGTTTCTTGAGTCGTATTGAGGGGTCGTCTTCAAGGTTGTCAATCCAACTCCATATAGTAGTGTCAAAAAAAAAAATCCAACTCCATATAGTTGTCACTATAGTTGTGTGGGCTGATGTGGTTGAAACGTTTAATATCCAGAAGCAGTTCATGAAGTTCATTTGTTCAACACTGCTTTTTTATTCTAATATGTGTTGCCATTCCTTATGCTTCGTGAGGAAAGCATGTCTGCCATCATTGTTTCTTGTTTTCCAGAGATCTTTGAATCCCTCGTTCCAATCTTCACTTGATTCCTGTGAGTTTTGCTTCGGTATAGTAGATCAATGTGACTGTGGTTAAACCAAACTAATTGTGAGGACTATATTCTGCTAGGCATGTTGGCGGACGTATGCCAACCTCACCTCGATCCGTCTTGTCCAGCGGCCATACACTACGATGCAGCTAGGGGTGCAACTAGGGATGCACACATATAGATATTGATGTACCGATGTGGCGGATGTGGACAATCCACCACGTCCGGCGACGCGTCCGCCTACGTCCCTACATTATGTGTGTATACTAGATGAATACATGCCCCTCTAATCATGCAGTTGTATATCATTCAAACCCACGCTAAAGGGCGTCAAATGTATTTTCATTCCCCGCACTCGAACAGTCTACCACCTCACGCCCCAGAAGATCCCTAACCACCTTTAGGGGGAGAGGGTCTGCCACCGTCACGAGAAAGGCTGACGGGAAGGCCCGGACGAAGGAAACTAGCGATGGTGCAAGGTTTCTCCCTTGGTGTCGTCCGAGGGAGCGACGCGAGGATATAGGAGTTTGACAGTTCATTAGTTGTTTTGAAACAATATTCTACTATAAACTAATTGGACGTTTTAGATGTTGATAGTCTTTTCTATAAACTTGATCAAACCCAGATAACTTTGATTCAAAACAAAGCTAAACTTCAATTAATTTTGATACGGTGGGAGTAATATTCTTACTTGAGTAAGTCTGTTCCAAATTCGAAATTTCCAGTGGAACAACCTGCTAGGAGGTACGGCCCAAGCCTCTGACCCCACTTACCAGTCACAGTCGGCATAGACCCATTTTCGGTTGCCTTCCCAAATCCTCCCCCATCCACGCGAAAGAGCCATCCGCCACCGTCTCCACCACACGGCCACAATCTCTGACCCTCCCTCCCTCGCCGCAACCAAGGAAGAAGACACGAGCCGACGAGTGCCGCGTACAGTACTCGTCCACCTGCAGCGCCGCCTCCTCGCGGCCTCGCATACTCCCGGCCCCGGCGCCGAATACATCGGTGGTTGCGGCGGCGGTCTAGCCGTGCTCGCCGGAGTTGTTTGCCCCGTCTCGCGGCGACGCAGAGCACATGGCGGAGGTCGTCCTCCACCACCACCTCCCCCGCCGCTTCGGCTCCTCCACCTCCGCATCTTCGTCCCCATCGTCCCACTGGGTCCTCTCTCCCGGCCCACGCGCTGACCTGCGGCGGACATGCTTGGCAGCTGCCTCCCCGCTAGGCCGCCCTCACCGGCTCAAGGTGTGTGTGCGCTCTTTTTTTTTCTGTGGCTTCCGCAGAGAGATTTTTTTTGGGGGGGCGTGGTTAAGGTGTTCGGTCTGTTGCGGCCGTGGAAATTCAAGGCTCAATGTAGGGTTTTGGGGTGTTTGGGATGGCATGGCAGTAGGCGTCTGACCGCTTATTTGGGGTTTTCGTTCTGGGTTATAGAATAGTAACAAGAGTGTCCGATAGCGTAAATTGTTAATGTATCAAACTTCTTTACTCTTTCAAAAATCTGAGTTGGTTGTGGCGATTACCTCTGAATTTGCCAAAAAATAATCACCCCAATTATCATAGATTTTAGTAGTAACCAAGATGTGTCATGATCTTTCTATTAATTGATTGGATTAATGTATATTTTGTGAATTTTTTTATCTGCACAAAATTAGAGACTACAGTGACACAAGCGCAACATAAGCCTTTGAACAACTGATGCAATGAAAATAAACTTCTAACTAATGTACGAGGATTTCCGTAGCAACACACGAGTATTGAGCTACTATTACTTCATCCGTGGTTGAGGTTCTTCAGGATGGGCTAGGCTTCTTGAATTTACATGCTGGGGTGATGGATAGAGTTCCTGCTCAATTTATGTTGCTGAGTGCTGATAGGGTTTTGGTTATGAACTTTTCATTGTTCTCATGCCAGGCCCAAGCAGCAATGCGTTCAGAGACGGGCGAGCAACCAAAATGGTGGGAAAAGAATGCTGGTGCAAATATGTTTGACATACACTCCACACAGGAGTTCTTGGATGCACTAAGGGATGCAGGTGACAAGCTTGTTATTGTGGAATTTTATGGAACTTGGTGTGGTTCTTGCTGGGCACTCTTCCCAAGGGTAATTACAATTAATCCTAACTGATATGTATATAGCTATAGTCCATTTAATTTTTGCATGTCTTGAATACATTTTATGACTTTACACAACTATGCTGATTGATGACATTTAGAAGGTATGTTTCTTGTGTAGTAGTTAGTAGTGCAGTACTGTGGTTTCTTGCTCTTGCTCTCAAATTACTTAATGACCTTGTATGGAAACTGTGAAACATCTTACTTCCATCTATACTAAGTAGATTCGCATTGAGTATTGGCAATATTTACAATGCTACGACACTAGATGTAAACAAGTACTCCCTTCATTTCAAAATGTAAGGCTTAAGTTGCTGCAATCTTGTTCCAAGATATAAACCTTGCATTTTAGAATTAAGGAACGTTTTCTAGTTTGCTATCATTTTTATGTTCCCTCCCTTGAATATTATCGTAAACACTAAACACACATACTGAGTGCTAACTCTTCTATTCTCAAGAAATCGGCTGTATGGATACCATGGTCCTAACTCACATATCCTCTTTGTCACCGACCCTAATGGAAGCCCTAATACTCATGCTCGACCAAACTTAGTCTCCTAAAGAGAAGAAAAGGGAGTATATGTGAGCACGATGTACCATGATCCCCTGGTACGACTAAGATTAGGCTGGAATTCTCCAAAGTGCAAGCGTTGCTTTTTTCCCCAACTAATTGGCAAGAAGAAAAGTTTTTTTTACACTCTTAGCAATCTGTCATGGTTATGAAATCTTAAAAGATTTCTGATGAGTTGTCAGATGTTATTGTTTTCTGATTTAAGAGAGATGGCTCATTGATCGCCGAATAGTTGAATACTCTGATGCATTGAAGATGCTCAGATGATATGGTCAAGGATGTAAACGACACGCTGCAAGTTCTGCTAAGCTTCATGGAAATAGTACAGTTTTTACTGGTGGTATCCATGGAGGAAAGAACTAACTCAGCCGGTTTAATACATGAATCGATCTTACACGACGCGTTGCTTGCATCCCTAGATATGGGCTTCTTCTTGATGAGTGTAGGCTAATTTTCTTTTGCTGAACTGCTGGCCGTTCCGGATAGCGTGTTGCTGAAAATTATGCTGTCCCATCCTCCCAGAGATTCCACCAATTGTAATGTTAACTCCATTGGAGTCATTTGCTGTTTGGGCAGAGATATTCTTGGTTCTTCCCACTGTTCGTCTAGCCTGCAAGTTTCATGGACACATCTGTTCTGAGAAATTTCATGGAACCACCAACAAGTGCTGGAACTTCTTATGCCAAACCTGCTGGAAGAAATTGCAATCAAGTGATGTGTATGTTGCTGTTTCTCTGGTCTGGTCGTCATAGACAAGTCCAATTAATAAGCACATTTAGCATTTGACAACCATTACATGAGTGAGCTAACGTAAGGTAATATTAGTGCTTGATTGACATCTAGCTGGTGGAAAGCTAATACCAGTTAACAAATCACAAGGGAGAAGCCAAGGTCCTCGTTGGCCCTAAGATAGGTGCACCACTGCTTAGAACTCCCAACTTTGATCGACTGAAGATGCCCATTTTCCTAAGTAACTTTTTTTTTTCGTGTTTTGCGTTTCTTTTTATTGAAAAGGTAGAGTTTGTGTTACAATCCTCCTAGGAGGTGATCAGAGTCCCGAAAAAAGGAAATCAGTGTACATCCCAAGTCTGGGGAATGACAGCACGCAGGCCCAACGCTCCGGCGCTAGCCCACAGGGCCGCCTCTTCCTTGATCTTCGTCATCAGGGCAGGAATTGAGGGGCGTCCTCTGTCGAAGACACAATCATTCCTGTGCTTCCAGATCATCCAAGGCACCAGCAGTGTCGCGGAGGCGAGTCCTTTGTGCAAAGGCTTGGGGACGGCCTGTCTCGCGGTAAGCCACCAGGTGTTGAGCGATGCATCGCCGTCAGGTGGTTGACAGGGCATCCTCAACCATGCAAGGATCTTGTGCCAAATTTGCCTCGAGAAGGGGCAGGCGAGGAGTAGATGGTGCATGGTCTCGGGCTCCTGGTCACAGAGAGGGCAGCGCGCAGGGTGTTGCAAGCCACGGCGAGCGAGGCGATCCGCGGTCCAGCACCGGTCAAGGTGGGCAAGCCAGTGGAAGAATCGACGCGCGGCGGCGCCCAGTTCTTCCAGATGAGTTTCCAAGCGTCGCTGGTGGCTGATCCCTGGAAGGTGGCCTGGTAGGCCGATTGTGCGGAGTAGGTGCCGCTCGCGTTCCATCTCCAGCGAAGGCGATCCGGCTCGGCGGTGAGCGTCGTGTGCTCAATCATGCGCCAAAGCAGGAGGTACTGTCCGAGCTCCTGTATGCCGATGATGCCCTGTATGTCTCTCGCCCATAGGTGAGCGTGGAGTCCCTCCGCCACCGTTCTTCGCTTGCGACGCCGCTTGGGGACGCATGCGTGCAGGAGGGATGCGATCTCACGGATGGAGCGCCCTCGATCCACCGGTCTTCCCAGAATAGGGCCTGCTGGCCGTCCCCAAGCTGCATGAATGTGGAGACGAAGAAGAAGTTGCTCTCCTCTGCAGAGAATTGCAGGTCGAGGCCGCTCCAAGCTCTTGTCTCATCGGTGAGGCTTCCTAAGTAACTCATCTATTATTTCTCAAAGAAACTTATGGCCCTTTGTAGGCTGTTAGAAGGACTGGATTCCGCTGCCTACAGAATTTATGAGCATAAGTTTTGACCTGCTAAACTGTACTACATCCTAAGCTCATTGTGTCTTACCATCTCATTATGGCTCTTTTGTTTGTCTTACAATTACATCCCTTCCGGAGCTCCATTACGATTAATAGATGTGCATATTCTAGGGATAGCTTAGTACTATGGTGCTTTTGGGCATGATGTTTAGTGTGACAGATCTTGCTTGGTTCATGGTGCTTCAGTGCTTGAGAATAAGGCAGCTTGCTTGCAATTGGAGGGCGACCCACCTTGCTCAGGCCAGTGACTAGTGGTGACCTTGTCTTTGTGACCATAGGAGCCTTTACTGCTAACTTAACTTGTCCTACTCCCTCCGATCCGGAATATCGTTCGCAGCCTCTACACAAATATTGTACTACAGCAGTACATTTCCCACGACGTTTAATCCGGATCGGAGGTAGTAGTTGTTTTCCTTAAGACACAGTTTATCTTTGACATCTGATCTCCCCTACCATCTTACATTCGGAGGACTTCATAAAATACTGTTCTAAAACTAATACCATCTCAAATCTCAATGCAGCTCTGCAGGACAGCTAAGGATAATCCTAACATTGTGTTCCTAAAAGTAAATTTCGACGAAAACAAACCTATGTGTAAACGACTGAATGTGAAGGTCCTCCCTTTCTTCCATTTTTATCGTGGATCTGATGGGCAACTGGAGGCGTTCTCATGTTCCTTAGCCAAGGTAAGCATGCATCGCCCCATTTGTAGGTTAACTATTGCTTCACCTTATATAATAGGTGATCTTTAATCATAAGTGTATCAGATTGTTGGAAACTCTTTCGCCAAGATGCATAAGCCATGAAGCCTGTTTTAGAGAGGCTTCTTTTGCAAGTGTGGCAGTTTATATTGTTCGGTGATTTGATTTATTGTAAAATCATGGGTTCATATTGTATTCATTTAGGACCATGGGGTAGGTAGGCACTGAAGAATCTGAATTCTATTATGTAATGTTCTGTCCAAGTTCAGTACGCTCTTATCAAATTTGGGCTGTGCATTACAGTTTCAGAAGCTGAAGGATGCCATTGCCGTTCACAACACCGATCGTTGCAGCATCGGCCCACCTGTTGGAGTTGGGAATGTGCTTGATACCTCAAGCGCTCAGGAGAAACATGCAGAAGCTACAAGCTAGTCCCTGGTAGAAACTAGCAATTTCTGTGTCTCTTCAAAAATTTTGGACCCACTGTAATCAGCTCAGGAGAATCTTCAGTTTTCCTGGATGGAGGTCACTTACACATGAGATGTTGTGACGATTACTGTTTTACCTTCAAGGAAGGAAAATGTGTATTATAGCTTGTCAACTGTTCCTTGTGCTTGGCGAAGAAATACACTAGTGTTGTATACCATTTTAGGGGGAGAAACCATGAACAGTGGGACACCATCCTGTGGTTGTTTCTAAAATCAATCTCAACCATTTGGTCTTGTGAATCTTATGCCATTGCACAAAGCGTTGGCTTGGCAGGCGGCGGCGGCGGCATGGAAAAGCCTAAACTATGAGATGATTTTGTCTCTGATTTTCTTAAATCTTATTCATCTCTTTCAGCCATTCTAGTCAACATCGTCTCCACCACGTTATTTGTAAATTGTATACCAAACTTTGCAGCAGCTCTTCTGAGAATACAGTCTTGGGCATTGTCATCTGAGAATGCGAATATCTGGCCAACCAGTTTTTGTTTTTGGTCGAGTAACTTATTTCTTTTTCTTAAGAGTACTCCGACAGCGCACCATATTTTCATAGAAGGTAGCAGGAAAACTACAAGAAGCTTACTCCAATCTCGTACAACAGAATGAAGCAAAACTCTAGAGGTTGAATACAGAACAAAACTACTCATATGATTATTCCCTCTGCTCTTGCTCCCTGACTGTTTCCTGCCAGGAAAACCACAGAGAGTTGCTGACATTCCTCTGCTTTTAGAGTCTGCAAGAGATCAGCATAAGCGATGAGTCAAACTCTTCGTTTTTTGAACGAGGCAAAAGCTTTGCCTTTTATGTTTATATAGGAGAAGCAAGTATAGAGCGGCCTAAGCCTTAAAAAGGAAAAAAAAAGAACTTAACCCATAATCTTCGCAAGTTTATTCGCTCCGGCCATGATCCACTCATTGCTTATGACTTTGTTTTTTGCGTGAGCACAGACGGCATTGAAGACCCTAGTGTTTTGTTCCTTCCAAATTTCCCATGGAATGAGCATGACGACGGGTTCTAAACACTTCAGCAAGGAGGACGGCTCGCTCTGTATGCGTGGCTCTGATTATGACGGTAATACACACATGATTGATTCTTGTTTACATCTAGCAAAAGTTTGCACTTTTAGTTTGTAACCATGGAGTTGTACAAAATACACCTCGTGCTGATCAATACGATGGAATCTAGGACTTTCTTGCTGGTTACACTGTTAGCCGTTTGATGTTTTATAATGTGCTATTTTCCATCAAAGGTACTTTATCAGATTCTAAATATAATCAGCCTGAAAAGATATATTTGTGCTAGTCAGCACTACTTTGGAATCATTTTTAGTTACTGACAATTCTCATGGATGAATATAACTATTCCATGTAA
This sequence comes from Poa pratensis, assembly GCA_947311845.1. Taxonomy (NCBI): domain Eukaryota; kingdom Viridiplantae; phylum Streptophyta; class Magnoliopsida; order Poales; family Poaceae; genus Poa; species Poa pratensis. Next base: position 11,173,219 of record CAMZMU010000090.1, read on the forward strand.
AATAATTTGGAGCAATCCATCTTACAGTTAAATTGGAAATACTCATCGTAAGCCCCAGCTATTGCGCCTAGTTCTATACACTTCAATGTTAGTATGTAGACTCAACTTGGAAAATACAACGGAAACGTATCTCTATACTACTAGGTGTCCCTCTGTTCACCTTTGTAGTGTCTATACATCTCCCTATGATCTATAGATCTATCGACCTTTGTACTGTCCAACATTGAAGCTTCCATAAAAATATACATATCAATTGTTGAGATTACACAGCGGTGGCATAACTATTCCCAGTTTCCTCCATCTTGCATTCTGACAAGTGCTCTTTGCATTCCACTGCCTCGTTTTAGAGTAAGCTTGACGTCGTGCAAGGCTATGCCACGGCAAGGTATAGCTCTACTGCAACTCAGCTTGATAGCCTCTCTCGAGGCACTTGTACCCCTGATGTTCTTGAACAACACATTGCTAACTTGCACTGCCGATTTCTGTGAAAACAACACTAGGTTATATGTGTGCAAAATCAAACAAATCAATAATACCAACTTGGTCATCTAGTTTTGTACCTGTCCATTACATGGTGTAGCCGAGTCGCAGTAGTTTTGGTCAATAATGATTGGGTTCCATACATTATCCATGATTATGTTCTTGAACACAATATTCTTTGCATAACCCCGCCCGCCCTGCCATGTCTTGATACGAGCTCCATTTGTTGTGCCACGTAGTCGCACCCCGTCGATGGTGATATTTTCAACCCGAGCTTCGGAGTTGCGGTCACCTAAGCTCCCAATGCTGATCCCATGCCCTGGTCCACACACCATGTTCTTGACATGTAGATTCTTAGTTCCATCCTCAATTGACATGCAGTCGTCCCCAGTCTTGATTGCGCAGTTGGTGACCTTCACATGCTCACTATGGGCGATATGGATACCGTCAGTGTTGGGGCTAGTGCCGGGTGCTGTGATTGATAGTCGGGACATCCTTACGCCGGTGCAAAGCTCTACTGACATGTGGATTTGTTGGCTGTTCAACAGTTCTAAGTTATCCACTTTCAGGTTTGAACAAGAGTAGAACGTCAAGGCCTGGATATTCAAAAGAAACACAGCCGAGTTGTAATGAAGAAACAAAGCTACGTCATTGGAATGTTGAAGATAAGATCAGAAAGTGCACTTACTGTTGGAGCTTGCCTGCAAGGCTGAAAAGGAAAAGAAAAGAACAATTCATATCAGGAAAAGAAAAAACTCTGTTTTGTAAACCTAGCACTGATGAAATCTGTGGTAATTAGCCTTTAAAGTCGAAAGTGAAGCATTATATTTTCTAGTACTTAGAGATACATTTAAGTACTACACAATTTAGAAGTTCACCATACTGACGAGCTTTGGGTTTACTTTGCAGGAATTCTGCCACCAAATCTTGCCGTTTCCATCAATAGTCCCACCACCAGTGACAGTAAGACCTCTCACATTTTTGAACAAAATCCAGTGCCTAATGGTAGCCTCGATCCAGTACGATCTCTTTGGAGGAGCCACCAAAGTACCCTCTATCTGGAATTTGGTGGAACTTTAGACCATTGTTTGCAAAATTTCTTATGAAAGAAAATAAAAATCCTTGTTCAAAAAAAAAATGCATGTTCTTGTTGTTCATATATCTCACCATTAACTTGATATTGGATTTGCATGGGCCGGAAAAGGTCACATGCTTGGTTAAGCATTTCTTCCCCTTGGGAATGAGCACAATGCCAGGATGAGAAGAGGAGCAAGCTGCAGCCCACGCCTTTAACAATGCCTACAAGAAGGATACCCATGGTAACCATTCCATATCCACTACCATTTGTAAAAAAAAATGCTCTATATCTTGTGATGGTGTTGCATTATACATACCATTGTGTCGTCATGGCGTCCATCCCCATGAGCCCCATATCTCAGCACATTGAAGACCTTATTGGACTGTAGAGACCTACCTCTGTGATAAGCCCCATCTTTCAAAGGGATCACAGTCATGTTTCCCTTGGCAAGGACACAAGACAAGAACAATGACACTAGAAGGGATGCAGAAAAAAGGAGCATATGAGAGGCCATTTGTCGAAGAACAAGAATGCCTTCTTAGTATGTGCTCTTGGATGCAGCGATTGATGGGATCAAGCATTCCATCATGAGGATTATTTATAGGTGCTACGTTAGGTTGAAGATCTTGGATCATGTTCCCAGCTCAGGTTGCTTCTGGTTGATTATCTTAGTTGGCATAGATAATTGGAGCCTAGCAGTAGAAGATTCTGTTGGCATGGGAATGAAGATAAATGTGCTTGAAACATTGTGTTGGCCATTGCTTCCAGCTAGCTCGGTTTGTCCTTTGAGATTATGTCTATCTAAGATTCTAACAGCAAAATAAAACGACACCTGGAGCACCCACTGTAAAGACAAATCATCTGAAAAATACATGCATTTGTTCGGTGCTGCACTCTTCGGAACCACTAACCTTGCGTCGATGTTTAAACCCTTACAGATGTCCAACCCACAGGCCTGTGGAACTGATGATTCATTGTGCACCTCATCAGTGCTAATGCCAAGTCATTAGGCAAAGAAAGCATGTGAATTGCGACATTTTCAGGTCGCGCGGCATCTGAATATTAGTGAGCAGAGCTTTTAGTTATAGGATCCTAGCTGAGAAAGGAAAGGCATGTGGCTCGATCCAAGGTTTGCCGATTTGGAGATTTCTTGCGCAAAAGATTCTAGCGATCGCTTTCATTTTCTTGCAGGCATGAAGTTGTGCAGTAACGAGGTGAACAACCTTTGTTGAGACTTCCAAGTATTAGGAAGCTTAGGAGAATATTTTGGTTGCTACCCACAAAAGATTCAATGGTTGGCCTCTTTTGTTCAATGCAGTCATTGATAGCTTGGACTTAAGAGAGATATCAATGGTTGGGAGACAGTTCATTTGTGTTAATTCTCTCCCTGAACCCACATACGAGAAATTAGACCGTGTACTGATGGATACTGATTGGGAATCTAGGTTCCCTTTGGTGTCGGTACGAGCTCTAGAACGTATTGAGGGTTTACCGGTCCATACTCCTATTCTTTTGACCACAGGCATGCCTAGGCCACCGTGTGACCAGCGTTTCAAGTTTGAACTTGGATGGTTGTATCGTGAGGGCTTTCATGAGATGGTCCAAAGAATTTGGGAAAAACCGGTTGCCGGTGATACGCCTATCCAGAGGTGGAACAACAAGATCCATGCATTACGCACACACCTTGTTTGTTGGGCTCGTCACACTACTGGTTTAATTAAAAAAGAAAAGATACGACTATCCTCGATAATTGATGCTCTAGAGGCATTAGCAGAAGTTCGACTGTTATCAACGTAAGAAATTGAACTTAAGAGACAATCCAATGCGCAGATAGCGAAACTTTCCGTGAGGAGGAGTTAAAATGGTATCAACGATCCAAAGCCCAATTCATCTTCGAAGTGGATTCGAATACTCGCTATTTCCATAGTATTGCCAATGGCAGACACAGGAAAAAGTGTATTCACTCCCTTGTCCAGGATGAGGGAACGATTGAGGGCCATGAACAACTCAAGTCGTATATCACTAATTACTATAAAGCCCTGTTCGGAGCACCAGAGGAAGGAAACTTCACATTGGATGAATCTAGAACAGTCGATACACCCCAGGTTTCAGATAAGGAAAATAGTCTACTTACTGATCCCTACTCAGAGGATGAAGTGAGAAAGGCGGTTTTCCAAATGGAACACAATAAAGCCCCTGAACCTGATGGTTTCCTGGCTGAGTTCTACCAGAACTTCTGGGATGTTATCAAGTCTGATCTACTTCAACTGTTCGACTGTCACCATGATGGACAATTAAAGATGTTTCAGACCTATATGCCTTCTTAATGTTAGTTTTAAAATGTTCACTAAAGTTACTACGATTCGGCTGAACAGTGTGGCAGACCATGTGGTTCGTCCGTCCCAGACTGCTTTCATGAGAAGGCTTTCATGGCAAGGGGAACAGTGTGGCAGACCATGTGGTTCATGAACTGCATAGGAAAAAGCTGAATGGGGTAATTTTGAAAATAGATTTCGAGAAGGCTTATGATAAAGTTAAATGGTCTTTCCTTCAGCAGACTCTCAGAATGAAAGGCTTTTCTGATGAGTGGCGTGCGTTAATAAATAGCTTTGTTTCGGGAGGAAGTGCAGCCATTAAAGTCAATGATGACACTGGTAAATACTTCCAGACCAAAAAAAGGCCTTAGACAAGGTGACCCGTTATCGCCAATACTATTTAATATAGTGGCTGATATGTTGGCTATCTTGATCGAATGCGCTAAGTCTGAGAGCCAAATTGAAGGAGTGATTTCACATTTAGTTGATGGGTGTTTATCGATTCTTCAATATGCCGACGACACAATTCTTTTTATGGAACATGACATCGAAAAAGCTCGAAACCTAAAGTTAATCTTGTCAGCGTTCGAGCAATTATCGGGTCTTAAGATAAATTTCCATAAAAGTGAATTGTTTTGTTTTGGCGAGGCTCAAGAAAACGCCTCCTTGTATGCTGAATTATTCGGCTGTACGCAAGGTCAATTTCCTGTCAACTATTTGGGTATTCCGATCCATTATCGGAAACTCACAAATGCTGAATGGAAATCGGTGGAGGAGAGACTTCAAATCCGGTTAAATAGCTAGAAAGGCAAACTACTATCCTTGGGGAAAGATTGGTTCTCATAAACTCAGTGCTAACTAACATGGTACTGTATATGATTTCTTTCTTCCAACTTCCCAAAGGAGACTTAAAATAATTGGATTATTTCCGGTCAAGATTCTTTTGGCAAGGGGATAGTGAGAAGAAAAAATATCGACTGACTAAGTGGAGTGTGGTTTGCCGTCCGAAAGAACAAGGAGGGCTCGGTGTTCATGACCTTGAGGTTAAGAATAGAGCCTTGCTTGGCAAATGGCTCTTCAAACTTCTTTCTGAAGATGGAGTTTGGCAAACTCTCCTTAGATGTAAGTATGTGGGCTCTAAAGCTTTATCTCAGGTTCTTTGGAAACCTGGCGATTCACACTTCTAGGCAGGCCTAATGGCTACGAAGAAGTTCTTTTTCCCACATGGTTCATTCTCAATTCGGGATGGATCAGAAATTCGTTTCTGGGAGGATAAGTGGCTAGGCCAATCCACTCTCCGGGAACAATATCCGGCTTTGTACAGTATTGTGCGACACAAAAGCGACACGCTCGCTAAGGTGATGGGTACTTTCCCACCAAATGTATCGTTCAGACGAAGTTTAATTGGGCCGAGACAAGCATCCTGGGATGCCTTGCTTCTCCGGTTTGACATTGTCCAGTTGACGGAAGGCTCAGATAAATTTCGTTGGAATCTCAACAAGAATGGTAAATTCTCGGTTGAATCTATGTATAGAGCTTTAATCCAGTCCGACGTACCGATCGATAATAATAGAAAAATTTGGAAGATGAAGTTTCCGCTAAAAACTAAGGTGTTTGCGTGGTATCTTCATCGAGGAGTAATTCTTACAAAAGATAACCTTGCCAAAGGCAATTGGCATGGAAGTAAAAAGTGTGTATTTTGTCATCATGACGAGACTATCAAACACTTATTCTTCCAGTGTGAGTTTGCTAGGTCTATATGGTCGGCCATCCAAATAGGTTCTACCTTATTTCCTCCGCGTAGCGTTGCGAACATTTTTGGCAATTGGCTAAATGGTGTGGATCTTAGATTTAAACTCCATATTAGGGTGGGAGCGATTGCCGTTATTTGGTCGCTATGGCTATGTAGAAATGACAAGGTTTTTAACGATAGAAATACTTCTGTTATGCAGGTTATCTACCGGTGCACAACAACACTCCGATCATGGTCGGCCCTACAGCGTGTGGAGCACCGTGAGGTGTTTTTGGAGGTGTCTTCGCATTTGGAGGCTGTGGCGAGGGAGTTATTCTCCCAACATGGATAGCCACATAATCTCCGGATTGACCCTCCACCACCTTAGGCGTCTTTACAATTTCTCATGATGATATGTAATTCACCTTTTTATTTTATTCATACTTTGTGACTGGTGAACTTGTTGAGGCTGTGTGCATCCTAGTTATGCAGAAGCCGGGTGTAATGCTTAAAATTATTTAAGTAATAAAATCCCTTTATCAAAAAGAAGATCCAATTTTGACCGGTTAGATTTGCTCGAATCTGCCACTAGAAATTTAAAGCCTGACAGAATGTGCCACAGGCCTACAAATGTAATCCAATTATCCCGTGAAAGGGTTAAACCGTTATGCCAACAGCTAACCGAAGCATGCAAAGAGTAATAGGTTGAAATGAAATATGTTGGTCATTGAATTCTTATTGCTTGTGGCATCTATTTGTGCCCCACTCCCACTAATGATAAGTGACATACAATCTCTGGTCTGCATACAAATGATAGTAATTAACTAATTACATTTTTTTTTTACGATAAACAGTTCAGAAAATCTACACTATGCCTCCAGAAGATATTACTCCCTCCGTCTATAAAAGGATGTCTCAACTTTGTCTAAATATGTATGTATCTACACACTAAAGTATCTCTAGATACATACATGTTTGGACAAAGTTATGACATCTTTTTATGGACGGAGGGAGTATTTGATTTTCAGGTACTAGGAAGACTGAAGAAACAACCATACCTCCTTGTGTCAGCAGGTCTTAGGAGTGACATTTGTGGATTTCTATAGTTTCGTGGTGCTCCCTATGCTTGTTGTGAAACCATTGTGATGCTCATTGAAAGTAAGCTTCGCATCTTACAACAATACGTCATGGCACTAGACAGTACCAATGCAATCTAACTTGATAGATTCTTTGGTGTGGTGGCACTCGTACCTCTTATATTCTTGAACCAAACATTGCCGAACTCCAGCGCCGAACTTCGCTTCTTGCACGACTTAGTCTTCAAAAGATAGGGTCAATGATTATAGGATTTGACGTCATCCATGATCATGTCCTCAAATGTGATGTCCCTTGCATACTTGTTTCCTCATTGCCGTTGTCACCCAGATTCTATGACCTAGACCACAAGTTATTCTGGAAGCATATACTCCCTCCGTCCCAAATAATTGTCTCAAGTTTGTCCAAAAGTGGATGTATCTAGACATGTTTCAGATACATCCACTTTTGAGCAAACTTGAGACACTTATTTTTGGACATTTTTGGATGGAGGGAGTATGTTTTGGTTCTGGTCTCAATCGACGTGCAGTCATCCCCCGGCCTTAATGTTGCAAAGACCCTCCATGCCCTTCACTCGACACAACAAGGCAAAGGTGTGCGCTGCGCGCGAGGGCGGCACCATACCCTTCTGCTGGCAACCACCGAGGCAGAGTGGCGGTGGCAGCAGCAGGGGCGTCATTGCCTTCCGCGAGATGAAGACAGAGCGCTTGGCGATGGAGCGGTGCCCGACCCCTAGTCCCCGCGCGGCTGCCTCTTCCTCTGCCGGCCGAAGAAAGAGCCAAAGACGAAGCCAGAGCCGAGGAAGTTGCCGTTGGAGTTCGGCGCCCGTGGCGCAACTCTATGGACACCCACCAAAAATTGGGTCGGAAGTTCCGGTGTTAAGTCCGGAATTTCCGGACCACCTGAATACTGAAGTATCACAAAAAGGAAAACGACCATAACTTTAGCATTCAAACTCCGTTTCCGATGAACTTGGTCTTATTTTGAAGGTAACAACATGCTATAACTGTTAATAAAGATAAATACAAATATCCAAAAGGTGTAAAAATCCTTAAGGGAAAATATTAGACTTCTATGTGAAAGAAGAATCGGGAAAACTTCCAATATAAAAAACACAACAAGTTTTTATACGAAATCCCTTTTTATAAACTTGAGCTTGTATTGAAAATCATGAAAAATCAAAAACCTTACATAGAGAAAATATAAATAGTAAATAAATACGATACCAAGTATGCAAAGTTATGACCTCTCTACGAACGATATGATCAAACTAATCACTTGAGATCCCCACTTGATAGTAGAGGTATCGATCCTATAACCCGTACGATCTCTCAACTAACACAATGAGAACGGTAAAATAGCCTATCAAGGTCATACCTTCGCCTTGCGTATATTCCCACTTCAGATAGATGATGACGATCATGACCACCTCAAGTTGAAAGACCTTTCTTAATTGCGCGCTCATCTTGGTGAAGATTTGCAAATTGACCCCCCACACTTCACTATGGGAGAGTCTACCTTGGGAACATCTTCACGTCTCCATTATCACCAAATGGATTGAAACTTTCAAGCATATGATTTTTTTTTAAGCGAAACAGTGGGAAAGGCTCCCACTGCAATTTTCCATTTTCTATTGCCATCAGCTGTTACAAAAGTATATACAAGGCTATTTATAGGATATGTACAAACGGACTCAAAGGTTTAAAAAATACAAAAGCTTTTAGGTATTAGTCTCAAGCCAATCTTTGAATTGCTGAGCATACTTATTCTTAATTCTATAGCTAACAAGCTTTAACTCCTGGAAATAGATGGCCTTCCAGCTTGCAAAACTTGGAACTGTATTATTGAAGATTTTATTGTTCCTAACTATCCAAATGCCCCATGCTGCCAAAATCATTAACTCCATGAAGAAGGGTACGTTTAGCTTATTTTTGATGTCTTCAAAAGCTTCATGCACTGACAGATTTAAGGTTCTCTGCGGACAAACAAAATCCCAACACTGCGCAGCAAAGGGGCTGGTCCAGAACAAATGCATCAGTGTCTCTTCATGTGGGCACTGCATGGTTGCACAAAGATATGGCTGAAGATGAAACTGTTTTCTACACAGAAGGTTTCTTGTGTTTAGTCTGTCTTGAAGTAAGAGCCAGAAGAAGAATTTGTGCTTTGCTTGACAGGAGGATTTCCAAATCCAATTGAAATGAGGAATTGTAGGTCTCACACCTACTAAAACCTTATAAGCCTTTTGTGAAGAAAATATATCAGTTCCCCAAATATAACTCCATTTTTCCACCCCAGCCAGTATCGATTCTTCCTTTGCCATATCCCAAATATTTTCAAGTGACAGAAATTCTTCATATGCTTGTTGAGACAGAGGGAGATGAAATAAATCTGCAAGATAATCTGCTTGCAGAGCCACTTTTACTGTGATGTCACTTTTCTTGGCAAAAGAAGCCAGGTGAGGAAGCTTGTGTTGAAGACAGTTATTATTCCAGACATCTGTCCAGAAGTAAGCAGATTTCCCATCGCCCACAGTGCACTTAGCCATTCCTTTGTATGCAGCAATCAATTTCAGATGAGCCTTCTGAAAGGACATGTCTCTCTCTAAATGTTTTTGGGGTTTATTACAACAATAAGTTGCACACTAATGTGCGTTGATTGATTTCAGGTTTTATCACATCCTAGACAGTATGAAAGATTGCATATATAAAGTGTTTAAATAATATCCTGCAATCTGCTTTGAATTCTGAAAATAACAGTTTTCCGGAAGTTCCGGCCGGATTTGCGGAAGTTCCGGGAATCGGAAGTTCCGGACAAACTTCCGCTCCTTGTTCCGCTTAGCAAATTTGCTCTCGGGTGTTTTCACTTTCATAAGCGGAAGTTGGCTCGGAAGTTGGTCCGGAAGTTCCGGTGGTGCGGAACTTCCGCCATTCGTCTCGGAAGTTCCGGCCGTGCGCGTTTGCGGCCCCACGCTGAGAAGACTGGAGTTCTCTGTGCTCCGGAAGTTCCGCCGATCTGACCGGAAGTTCCGGCCCTGCGCAGAAGGCTCCCCAACGGCCAGAATTTGGAGAGTATAAAAAGGGGTCTTCTTCTCTAGAAGACCAAGCTTGATTCCTCACTCTCTCTCCACCATTGTTGCAAGCTTCAATCTACTAGAGCTCCCACTCCAACCACTCAAACACGTTGATACTTTGAGGAGTGAAGGAGGAGCCCTAGATCCGCATCTCCACCGAGCCGATTTGTCTACATCGACCTAGTCACTTGTAGATCTTGTGTAACTTGATACATTGGATACCTAGAAGATACTTGTGATTCTTGTGGCTTTGGTAGCCACAAGGATTAGCCGGGAGCCTCCAATTAAGTTGTGGAGACGCGACCCGGCCTTGTGATTCTTGTGGCTTTGGGAGCCGCGGGAATTTGGTGAGAGCCTCCAATTCGGTTGTGGAGTGTGCCTCATCCTTGTAAAGGTTTGTTGCCGACCTCGAGGGCATCATATAGTGGCTCGTGGATCTCCTCATCGGAGGATAACACGAGGGAGATACGGTGTGCCATATCAAGGCTATTCGGAGTTCACTTTGTGACTCCGCACCGCTCCAACGGAGACGTAGCTTCCATTGGGAAGTGAACTTCGGTAGAACATCTCCGCGTCACCGTGTGGTTATCTCTTAACCTTCCTTTACTTGTATTGCTAGCTTATCTTGTGTAGAATATCTTGCTAGCTTGTTTATTGCTCATCATATAGGATTGTTCATCTAGTTGCATATCTAGAGAACTTATATTTGAGCAATTCCTTAACTTGTATTAAAAGAAAAAGAAAATTGTAGTTGCCTATTCACCCCCCCTCTAGTCAACCTACTCGATCCTTTCAATTGGTATCAGAGCAAGGTCTCTTTATTAAGGGCTTAATCGCCTAAAGAGGAGGATGGCTAGTGCGGAGGATGTACAACGTGCTAAAGATGAGGAGTTAAGACTTGCTAAGGAACAAGAAAAATTTGATAGAGAACAACTTGACAAAGAACTAATCGAAGCGGGAATAATCCCTCCCGAGGGTGATGCCCCAATCACCATGAAGTCCATGATTGAACTTTTTGGGTTCATGAAAGGCAAAATGGTGGATGAGGTGTATACTCGGGTATCTAATCAAAATGGCTCCTCATCACCGCTAGCCCTATTAAGGGTGCTAGTGACAAGGATAAAAATGATAAACCTTGAGAAGCCTTCTCTTAACTTTGCTCCACCTAGCTCTTATCTCACTCAAGTTCACTCACTCAACCTCATATAACCAACCTTGGTAGACCCCCTCCTAAGCTTGATAATACTCGTTATTTCACTTGGAAGAAATCTATGGAGTCTTATTTTCGCAGCTCATCGGTGCATCTTTGGAGGGTGGTTCTACATGGTTTCAACCCAGTTGATCCCAACAACTTGACCAAGCAAGAAGAGATTGATGAGCAACTTGATGCAAATGCCAAGTACATTCTTGAGAGTGCTATGACCGCAAATGATGAAGATCATGTGCGGAATCTCAAAACTTGCAATGAGGCTTGGCTCTATCTTGAAACCGTGTATGAAGGAAATGAGGGCATTCAACGCTCCAATGCGGCCGTCCTTCAACATCAAGTTGACAACTTCATCATGCTAGACGAAGAGACTCCGACCGAACTTTACCGAAGACTCTACAAGCTTGTGGTGACATGTAGGGAAAATGGAAAGAAGGATATGGATGATGAATGGGTCAAGGCCAAGTTCCTTCAAGCAATTATGCCATATAGTGAAACTATGGTGATGAACCTCCATGCAAGAGCGGATTACACAACAATGACTCCCAATGACATCTTGGCTCAATTTGTCACTATGATACATTGAAGTCCACATCCAAGTCTTTCAACCAAGTCCGTGGCCCAAAGACTCTTGCTTTGAAGGCTCGTGTGGTAGACCATCCAAGATATGAAGAAAGCCCGGTCTATGAAGGTGAAGAAGACTTGGAGGGTGAGCTCAATGAAGTTCTTGCACTTGCCGCCACCCGGTTTTGGAACAAGAAGAACAAGAGCGTCAACCCTCCACCAATAAAAAGAATGTGCTTCAATTGTGGAAAGGACACTCATCTTGTGAAGGATTGCCCCTATGAAAGAAGAGAGGATAATGGTGGTCAACTCATTCTAAAGAAGAACAAGTACCACCCCAAGCCTACCTACATGAAGAGATCACCTCAAAAGGCTCTTGTGGCATCCCATCAAGAGGAATACGAGTCCGGAGGTGAGGAGGATAAAGAACCAAGTGAAGAAGTAGGAATGGCGGCTCTTGCAATGGGCACCCTTCCTCCATCATTGGCCAACCTCTTCTCATCTCCAAACGACGACAAGATCTCCAAGCCTATGTGCCTCATGGCCAAGGAAACAAAGGTGAATTCCCCACCAAAAATTACTATCTCCTCTAACCCATCACTATTGGATTGTGTTGAGGATGTAGGGAAAATTGAAGAAGAGGATAAAATTTCTATCTTCATTAGCAAGCTCCAAGGTCCAACCAAGAAAATGGTTGAGGCCCTCATGTATCAATATGGAGAAGCCAAGCATCTTCTTAATGAGAAGGATGTTAGGATTTGTGAGCTCGAAGGGCATGCATGTGATCATGCCGACAAAATTGGTGAGCTAGAAGATCAACTTGTTGAGGAACAATTGCTCCGTGAGCAACTTGAGGAGACACATGCCATGGATCTTTCCAAGGCAAAAGAAACTCGTGAAACCTCTATTCAAATTGCTATTGATCTAAAAAGTAAAAATGAGGAACTTGTAGAGAGTCATAACAAACTCTTTGAGGGTTTTGAGCAACTTAGGGAAACCCACAAGGTGACCTCAAGTGAGCTCACTACACTCAAGGAGTCATATGCCAAACTACAAGCTCAATTTATCTATGCTAGCTTCACCACTTCTCATAATGATAAAGATGCAAATTCTTGTACCACTAACCCTTTATGTGTCAAGGCATCTCTTATTGAGGAAAACACTAGGTTGAAGGCCCAACTTGAGAAGGGCCTAGCCACTTGTATCCAAGGGGAAAAGAACCTCAATGATCTTTTGAGCAATCAAAAGGGAGTGGTTGGCAAAGAAGGAATTGGGTTCACACCCAACTCTAAGAAGGTCAACAACAAGAAGAAGAAGGCGACTCCCCCTTCCAAAGATATTGTTTTTGTGAAGGAGGGGGAGTTAGCCAAAGCAAATGACAACTCTATTGGGAGTGGTAATGTCACTAGGGGCAATGCCACTCACAATAACTTTGCGGGAAAATACAACCCCTCATATGTTCTTTTGAAATCTACAAATGGTTGTGTTTTTGCTAAATATGTTGGCTCTTCATATGGAGATGATTATCACTATGCTATTTGGGTTCCAAAGACCCTTGTGACTAACAAAAGAGGACCCATTCCAAAATGGGTACCTAAATCAAAGACTTGATTATTGTAGGGTTTCTCTTCCGGTGGATCTTCATGGCTCATTGATAGTGGATGCTCATCCCATATGACCGGAAGCAAAGAACTAGTAAAGGACTTATTGAAACAACTACTCTCATTCTCTCATGTCACCGTTGGCAACAATGCAAGACTCAAGGTAGTGGGAGTTGGTAAAGTGGTGATCACTCCGGAGTTATCCATTGAGAAGGTCCTCTTGTTGAATCTCTTTCATACAATTTACTTTCCGTTGGTCAATTATGCAATGCCGGTTACACCGTTATTTTTAATAAATACCACGTGACCATCCTTTTCACTCAAACACTCAATGTCGCCTTTGTTGGATTTCGTGAAAACGGTTTGTATGTGGTTGATTTCTCAAAAGAGACCACTCAAATCGCTACATGTTTAATGGCTAAAGGCGACAAGGGGTGGCTTTGGCATCGCCGACTTGGCCATGTCGGTATGAGAAATTTACAAACTCTTGTAAAGGGTGGACACGTGGTAGGACTAACCGATGTTAATTTTTCCAAAGATCGTCCTTGTAGTGCTTGCATAGCCGGAAAGATGCATGAAAAGAATCACCCCAAGAAGACCATTATCTCCACTAAGAGGCCTTTGGAGCTCCTTCATATGGATCTTTTGGGCCTCCCACATATGATAGTCTTGGTGGCAAGAAATATTGTTTGGTGATTGTGGATGATTACTCAAGATATTGTTGGACTTTCTACATCAAGAAGAAGAGTGAAACTCAAAAGATATTCATTGACTTTGCAACCCTAGTTCAACGCCAATATGACTCCAAGATTTTGGCAATTAGAAGTGACAATGGTACGGAGTTCAAGAATTACACTATGGATGATTTCCTAAGTGGGGAGGGCATTCAACACCAATATTCCGCTGCATATACTCCCCAACAAAATGGTGTTGCCGAAAGGAAGAACCGCACTCTTATTGATATGGCAAGAACTATGATGGCCGAATTTAATTCCCCATACAACTTTTGGGCCGAAGCCATCAACACCGCTTGTCATTACTCAAACCGGCTCTTCTTCCGTCCTCTCAAGGACATGACACCATATGAACTCCTCACCGGTAAAAAGCCAAATGTATCTTACTTTCGAGTCTTTGGATGCAAATGCCATGTTTACATTAAAGGTTGCAAAATTGCTAAATTTGAATCTAGATCTTTTGATGGTATATTTGTTGGATATGCCGCAAAGTCTCATGCTTATAGGGTCTACAACATATCCACCGGGTGTGTTGAAGAATCTATGAACGTGGAGTTTGTCGAGGATAATGGCTCCCAAGCGGAGCATATTGATCATGATGATGTAGGTGATGATGCTCCATCTCAAGCCATAAGAACTATGGGGATTGGAGAACTAATTCCTATTGAAGGACCATTGATGATACTCAAGAAGAAGGAACAAGTTCTACTCAAGTTGAGCCATCCACCTCAAATATTGATCAAGAAGATGGTCAAGACCCACCCAACTCTAGTGGTGAACAAGAACATAATGAACCCACAACTCCAAGAACTCCACTTCGGGTTGACCATGAGCAAGATAAAGGCAATGATGAAGATATTTGTGTTGGTGAAACAATTGGTCAAGCCTGGAACGCCGGGTCATCCGGCGTGCATCAAAATTGGATTACCAACAACACTTCAAAGAAAATATCCTTGGGAGTATCCGTAGAGGTGTGTCCACACGCAATCAATTATCTAACTTTTGTGGTCATGTCTCTTGTTTGTCTAGCTTAGAACCTCTCAAGGTATATGATGCTCTTGAAGACATGGATTGGGTTGCGGCTATGCATGAAGAGTTGAACAACTTCGAGCGCAACAAAGTATGGTCATTAGTGGAAAGACCCAATGACTCCTCCCATAATGTCATTGGAACCAAGTGGATATTTAAGAACAAGCAAGACTCACATGGTCAAGTCATTCGCAACAAAGCAAGATTGGTTGCACAAGGCTACACCCAAATCGAAGGAGTCGACTACGGTGAAACCTATGCCCCCGTTGCTAGACTTGAATCCATTCGCTTACTAATTGCTTATGCATCTACTCATAATATTGTCTTATATCAAATGGATGTTAAAAGTGCTTTCTTAAATGGTCCACTAAATGAATTGGTGTATGTTAAACAACCACCGGGTTTCGAAGACCCTAAATTTCCTAACCACGTCTACTTACTACATAAGGCTCTTTATGGGCTCAAGCAAGCTCCACGTGCTTGGTATGATCATCTCAAGGAGTTCTTAGTAGACCGTGGCTTTGAAATTGGGGTAATAGATCCCACTCTTTTTACAAAAAGGGTAAATGGAGATTTTTTCGTATGCCAAATATATGTTGATGATATTATCTTTGGTTCCACTAACCGTGAATTTAGTGATCAATTTGGCAAGCTAATGACCAAGGAATTTGAGATGTCCATGATGGGAAAATTGAATTATTTTCTTGGCTTTGAAATCCACCAATTTCGAGAAGGAACATTCTTATGTCAAGCCAAGTATATTAAGGACATGCTCAAGAAATTTGATATGAACAATGCCAAGCCATATAAGTTTCCCATGGACTCCAAGGCGGATCTTCACTTAGATCCGGATGGTAAGGAAGTTGATCAAAAGCTTTATCGTTCTATGATTGGATCTTTGCTTTACCTTTGTGCATCTAGACCGGATATTATGTTTAGTGTGGGTATGTGTGCAAGATTCCAATCAAGTCCTAGGGAAAGTCATGAAACCGCGGTCAAAAGGATTCTAAGATATTTGTTGGATACTCCCAACTATGGTCTTTGGTATCCCCATGGTACAAGCTTTGATCTTGTTGGTTATTCGGATGCGGATTGGGCGGGTTGCAAAATGGATAGAAAATCAACTTCGGGTACATGCCAATTCCTTGGTAGGTCCCTTGTGAGTTGGTCTTCCAAGAAGCAAAATTGTGTGGCCTCGTCATCCACCGAAGCCGAATACATCGCCGCCGGTAGTTGTTGTGCACAATTATTATGGATGAGGCAAACTTTAAAGGATTATGGTGTCATTTGTGACAAAGTGCCTCTTTTATGTGACAATGAAAGTGCTATTAAAATTGCACACAACCCGGTTCTTCATGGCAAGACCAAGCACATTGAGATTCGGTATCATTTTATTCGAGACCATGTTGAGAAGGGTGATATTGCAATCAAGTATGTCAACACCAAGCATCAACTCGCCGATATGTTCACGAAGCCTCTTGGTGAAGCAAGATTCAAGGAGTTGAGAGGAGAACTAAATGTGGTGGACATATCCAATTGGATTTAGTGGATTTCTTGCATACCTACCCATATTAGACGATACTTATTTGGTTTAGATGTAGGCATGGACATAGGGGGAGTGCGGTCCTAATCCATTGGACCATCCCTCCCCCCATTATGCCGATAGTAAGAACTCATTTTGTCTCTATATTTTCAATTCATGAATTGTGAGCTTAAATGACGAGTAGTGGCCGTGAACCCAAGATACATCTTCGCGGTGTCACACCACAAACTCATACATGGTGGCCTTGGCCACCGCCCTCTTCCTTATGAAGAGTTGGTTCTTTTCGGATTTAATTGGATTTATTCGGGTATTTGTAGACCTTATGTTAGTTTGGGAGAAACACTTGGAATTGGCATTTATTCTTTGCATCTTGCAATTCCTAAGTGTGTATCCACTTATCAGTGACCATGTTCTGAACCTAAGCGTGCACTCCTTATCTCATTAAACATGCTATCAATCCATATGCACATACAAAAGTTCTATGTTTATTGTCTATTTTTCAAAAAAAATCCTGCCTTCTCTGGCGGAACTTCCGCTGAGAAGTGCGGAACTTCCGGAGCGCTTTCTATCGAAAAAAATTTCCGCTCGAGCGGAACTTCCGGAGCGATCTCTGACGAAATTTTTTCCGCACGCTCGGAACTTCCGAGCTTCGGCTCGGAACTTCCGGCCCGTCGGAAAAATTTGCCTCTTATCCCACGGGGGGATACCTTCTTCTCTCACTCCTCTTCTTCCTCCCGTGGTTGACCTCCAAGACCGGCGCCGCCATTGAAGTTCCCCTCCACCGCGGGGGCCCTCCCGCCGTCTCCTGCAGATCTGCTCCGTGGGGAGCTCTCCCCTGTCAATCTCATCCATGGCCTCTGGTATTTTGCCCCTTCCCCTCTTGTTCTATGGTTTAAATCTCAAACCTAGACTCCACTCATGGGCATGAACTAGTTGGCTCGATTTATGTTAAAATTTTGAATGGATAGATTGAATCCACACTTGACACCTCTTCCATGTAGTAACATTGTACCCTAGTTTTAAAAACATCTAGATTTGGGAATCGATCCGCTCATGTGGTTGGACACTTTGGTCCCGGTTGGAACTTCCAATTGGTTTTTGACCGAAACTTCCTATCTCTTTGTCGGAACTTCTGAAACCTAGGAGTTTATGAATCTATGTTACCATGCTTTGCTATTTGGATATTTTTTTTGGTATGTGCACTTACCTCATGCTTGCCTTCTATCTATCAGGGTCGAGTTCGCAGGCTGCCCATTCCCGCAAGAAGTCTCGCCCCAATGAGGAGTTTGAGTCAGAGGAGGAAGAAATCCTTCCCACCACAAGGACAGCTAGGCAGCAGCAGTTGGATAAGCAGAAACTTCCAAAGGGCACAGCAAAGAAAGTGGTAAAGACACCGGTCAGAAAGCCTCAACCTCGGAAACCACCTCCACCGATAACATTTGACAAGATGAAGAGTCACCTCTACCGTGAGTATAGAAATCTGAATCCTTATTCAACTCCTCGAAATCCTCATGTGCAAAACCCCTTCTTCTACACCTCGGATCAAGAGAGGGTATACAATGACATCTATTTAAATCAAAAGACCAAGGTCACAAAGCAACACTCCCTCGACATTGATCACATGAAGCTTGAGAAACACCATGGGTATTTTGATGAAGCTCTCTCCCTATGTGAAGAATATGGGTTAATTAATATCATGGTTCTCAACCAACGGTATGATGAGTTCCTTATTGCTCAGTTCTTCTCCACCGTGCATTTTGACAATGATGAAAAGAGAACCCTTCGCTGGATGACAAAGGATACCGTTCTGGAGGCTACACTTGAAGAGTTCGGGAATTCTCTTGGATATACTCTTGGTGGCTGGACATGCCATGGGGGAGGCCGCCCTATGAGCTCTGATGTTCTGGCTCCAATCACTTTGGAGGATGGCACCCCTGGGGAAACTGATGATCTCATTCCTACCTATGAAATCATGCACCGCATTTACCGAGAGACCCTTGCTCCCCGTGTGGGTAATACTGATCAGGTCCATGCCTTTGTCATCGATCTGATGTACTGGACTTTTACCAAACAGGATCCCATGAGGAGTTGGATGTCATGAACTTCATCTACAATGAACTCCATCTTGCAGTCATAGATAAGCGGGCTCCTGTGTTTGGTCCGTATGTGATGAGGCTGATTCGTGATTGCTGGGCTCGAGCTAAAAATGGTGAACGAATTGACCTTGGTGTTCCACTTACAGATCATCCGGTGAAGCAACTTCGGGTTAAGAAACCGAAGTCCCCTAAGAAGAAAACTGCTGCAGCTGGCCCTAGTGCACCTATTGAGGAACCATCTTGGCTCAAGAAGCTCAACATCAAACTCAAGAAGTCCTTTTGCCTCAAATTGGACATAGAGGAGCACATGTATGATGCTCATTGCTATCACAAGAAAGCTGCCCGCCGCCAAAAGAAGATGATGGAGCATATGGGGATTGAAGTGTCCTCTGGATCAGAAGGTACTATCACTCCAAAGGAGCAGTGGCTGTCCAAGCATCGCAACTGGGATGATGATGATGAAGCTGGATCTGTTCCTCCGCCGGGCTCCGACACTCATCCTGCCGCCTAGGGACGTTACCATCGCTTTTCTCCCTTTTTGGTGTCTTGGTGCCAAAGGGGGAGAATTGTTCTATTTAGGTTATGCGGGATTTGCATGGGTTGGAGTCACAAGCTTGCCTTTTCCGATGATTTCTTATTGCTTGTACTCCTGGGTTTCTAAACTTGTATGAGAACTATGCTTTCTACATGGTGTAAGACATGTGAACCTATCTATCTATCTACTATGTGTGCTAAAACCCTCTAGCTATGTTTCATATGTCTTGTGCAAGTTATAAATGATGTTATACTACTTGGTGTATAAAATGTAGGGGGAGCCCCATTGCTATGGATTGTGTGTATTCTCTACATTTTATGCTCATACTCACCGAGATACATCTATCTAAACTTGGGCTCTGTCTATATTTTATAAACCACCTTGTTGCAAATTATTGTTGTCATCAAACACCAAAAAGGGGGAGATTGAAAGGACATGTCTCTCTCTAAATGTTTTTGGGGTTTATTACAACAATAAGTTGCACACTAATGTGCGTTGATTGATTTCAGGTTTTATCACATCCTTGACAGTATGAAAGATTGCATATATAAAGTGTTTAAATAATATCCTGCAATCTGCTTTGAATTCTGAAAATAACAGTTTTCCGGAAGTTCCGGCCGGATTTGCGGAAGTTCCGGGAATCGGAAGTTCCGGACGAACTTCCGCTCCTTGTTCCGCTTAGCAAATTTGCTCTCGGGTGTTTTCACTTTCATAAGCGGAAGTTGGCTCGGAAGTTGGTCCGGAAGTTCCGGTGGTGCGGAACTTCCGCCATTCGTCTCGGAAGTTCCGGCCGTGCGCGTTTGCGGCCCCACGCTGAGAAGACTGGAGTTCTCTGTGCTCCGGAAGTTCCGCCGATCTGACCGGAAGTTCCGGCCCTGCGCAGAAGGCTCCCCAACGGCCAGAATTTGGAGAGTATAAAAAGGGGTCTTCTTCTCTAGAAGACCAAGCTTGATTCCTCACTCTCTCTCCACCATTGTTGCAAGCTTCAATCTACTAGTGCTCCCACTCCAACCACTCAAACACGTTGATACTTTGAGGAGTGAAAGAGGAGCCCTAGATCCGCATCTCCACCGAGCCGATTTGTCTACATCGACCTAGTCACTTGTAGATCTTGTGTAACTTGATACATTGGATACCTAGAAGATACTTGTGATTCTTGTGGCTTTGGTAGCCACAAGGATTAGCCGGGAGCCTCCAATTAAGTTGTGAGACGCGACCCGGCCTTGTGATTCTTGTGGCTTTGGGAGCCGCGGGAATTTGGTGAGAGCCTCCAATTCGGTTGTGGAGTGTGCCTCATCCTTGTAAAGGTTTGTTGCCGACCTCGAGGGCATCATATAGTGGCTCGTGGATCTCCTCATCGGAGGATAACACGAGGGAGATACGGTGTGCCATATCAAGGCTATTCGGTGTTCACTTTGTGACTCCGCACCGCTCCAACGGAGACGTAGCTTCCATTGGGAAGTGAACTTCGGTAGAACATCTCCGCGTCACCGTGTGGTTATCTCTTAACCTTCCTTTACTTGTATTGCTAGCCTATCTTGTGTAGAATATCTTGCTAGCTTGTTTATTGCTCATCATATAGGATTGTTCATCTAGTTGCATATCTAGAGAACTTATATTTGAGCAATTCCCGAACTTGTATTAAAAGAAAAAGAAAATTTGTAGTTGCCTATTCAACCCCCCCCCCCCTCTAGTCAACCTACTCGATCCTTTCACCTTCCACCAAAAAGAACCTTCGGGTTGTTGACCAGGGATATAATCGTTTGAGTAGTAGGAACTCCAAACAAGATTCACCCAAGAGATATCCATTCTGTTAAAGAACTTGTGAAATTTTTTCATCAACAAAGCCTTATTCTGAATTCGAAGGTTAAGTACTCCAAGTCCACCTTGCTCTTTGGGTCTACAGATTTTGTCCCACGCTACTAATGCAGAGCCTTTAGCTTGAACATCAGTTTTCTTTCTCCATAAGTAGTGTCTGAAGTATTTTATTACTTGAGTTTGGATTGCTACAGGCACATCAAAGCAGCTCAGGAAGAAAATTGGCAGTGACGCAAGCACTGATTTTACTACTAACAGCTTTCCTCCATAATCAAGAAAGTCAGCAACACTGCAGAGTCTTCTTTCAACTCTATGAACCATTGGCAGAAAATAGTCCAAGGAAGGTTTAGTTAATCCAAGTGGCAAACCCAAGTATGTGAAAGGAAAAAATTCCTTTTTTGCAATTTAAATTTCTGGTGAAATGCAGCAGTCTCTCTTCATCTATGTTGATAGGAATCATGTTTGATTTGCTATAATTAACTTTCAGCCCTGTCGACTCAGCAAAAGTATGAAGAAGTGCTTTAAGACAAATGAGCTGATTAGCATCAGCTTGCATAACCACCAGAGTATCATTTGCATATTGAATAACTGGGAAATCAGGACATGCTGGGCAGTTCAGGGGTCTTTGCAGGAGACCTTGGTTCATTGCTTTTATTTAGGATTGTTTGGAGAAAATCCGTAGCCAAAACAAATAGGAGAGGGGACAGAGGATCTCCTTGTCTCACCCCTCTTTTACAATAGAATTTTTTCCCTGGCACTCCATTCAGAAGGACTGATGACGTTCCTGTTTTCCAAAATCATTTGAATCCATTTTATCCACTTGGCACCAAAACCTCTTGCTTTGAGAATTTCCAGAATTGTGATGTGCTCTATTTTATCAAAAGCCTTCTCAAAATCCAATTTCAGTACCAACATTTCTTCTTTTGATTTATGACACTGAAACAATATTCAAATGCCCAACCAAGACAATCTTGAATCGATCTTTTCTTGAGAAAACCATACTGGTTTTTATACACTAGCTTCAGAATAATTTTCTGCAGTCTATTTGCCAACAGTTTGGTGATCAGCTTGAGAACACTTTTAAGTAGGAAATTGGCCTGAAGTCATTAGCAGTAACAGGGTTGTCCACCTTTGGGATTAAGGTGATGAAAGAGGAGTTTATACTTTCAAGCGACAATCTTTCCTCATAAAAGTCATGGATCAGCTTTCTGATATCCTGTCCAATAATAGACCAACAGTTTTTGATGAATTCATTATTAAATCCATCTGGTCCAGGTGATTTCTCATTTGGCAGACTCTTCACTACATCATCAATTTCCTTGTCTGAGAAAGGGAGTTCAAGATCATTAATCAAATCGGTATGCGAGGAATTATCCAACAGATTACGCAAGTCAAAGTGCATTTCTGTTTTTTTAGACTTTCCATCCTTTCCTTAAAGGCTTTCCAGAGAATGTTTGCTTTGCCCTCATGATCAGTTATTTCAGCTTCATCATCATTTTGCAACATAGCAATGTAATTATGTCTATAACTGATTGTGGCTCTTGAATGAAAAAATCTAGTGTTCTCATTTCCAAGCTTCACCCACTTGATTTTGCCTCTTTGTTTCCAATAAGATTTCTGATTCTGGAGCAAGGTGATGAGGTGTTCCCTCAGAATCTTTTCGATTTCAAGATGCTCCTCTTGAAGTTGCACTTCTCAATCTTGATGATGATCACCACTTGAAGTCCATGGGCACTATATGAAATCTCTCTTTTAATGCAATCTCATGGCAAGATACCTAACCCTATTTAGAAACCCCACACAAAAATATCATAAGTTCGTTCACAAAGCTATATTGAGAATTGCTTACCACACCACGAGATCACTTGCCACTTGGTACATCAGCTAGTTTTTTGTGTGATGATTAAATTGAATCCACTCTCCGCACTTTGCCTGATCAATCTTCTTGTATCTTTTCTTCTCTATTCATAATGATGATGTCTTGAAGGTAAATAGGAAAGCTAACTCAATCGTTTTTCTAGACATTCTCGCTATAGGCTCAACACTTTCATGACCAAGTCAGACAACCCCTTGAATAGCACCTTGATAATCACATAATGTATGATCATCATCACATACTCTTTTTTATCATATAATAATCAATGATGTCGATTCCAAAGACTCAATCCATATCATTATCTTCACGACATCCAACCTTGAATCGAACACATGGAGGCCAAACATAACCCTTCACATATAACTCAATGCAAACATTAATCCATCGGGATATCATTAATTATCAAAACTACACATGGGGCACAATGCACTTTAAGTGGTCAAGTAGGAAGTATAGTCTCATTGTGATTTTAGCTCAAAACCACTTGGTCCAGATTTCAATCAGTAGAGTACCCAACCATAGCTTCTCAAACCGTACTATTGGCATACTTTGTACACCATAGTATCATTTTGGAGGGTAATCTGGTAGAGGTAGCCAGAAGGAAGATCCTTTCAGAATCATAGTCGCCACTAGGAATTGTAAGAAGATAAACTTGTTTGAGTTGTACCGTACAAAATTGAGACTAGCCTCTCAAGGTGATCAACAATACAACCTCTACAGAGTGTCAAACCTATCCGATTAACCATGTGTTCATAGTCATGAGCAACTCAACCTTCTGATCTTTGCTTAGAGCTAAAATCTTATTTGTTTAATTAATTTGGAAAGTCTCCAGTTTAACCCTGACTGGTATTTAACTTTTTTTTTCATATTGGTTACCTTTGGTTACTTCCATTCGGGTATATGAAAGTTGTTACCGTTATTATATTGTTTTACTTAAGCTACTTGTTCGCTTTATACAAATCAACCATAGAGACCCACATGTGTTGAAACCTTGCATCATGGATAATCTATTACAACTCCATTGGTAATTTGCGAAAATACTTTTCTATTCATACTATTCTATTTGCTTGAGAAGTTGAGATACGAGATATTACAATAGACTTTCCAGAAGAGGAATATCTTGGAGATCGCCAGGTACGCTGGCACAGATCAGATGCCTGTGCGGCATATGAGAGCCTACTACAAAGTTTATGTACTTTTTCGCTACTACTTATCCATATGTTATGTAATGTCATAAGACAATTGCTACCATTTGTGAACTTTTAATTTTTAATTTTTGTGAGATTATGATATTTTCATGATTGTGACATGTATTACACTAATAATACTGGGATAGTGTGTTCCAAACGCAGGGGGTCCTCACACTGAAGTTGTCTATATTTTGTCCTTTTGAGGGAGTTGTGTCGTCCTTTTGGGTCGATACTTGGTATAAGGGATATGTTGGAGATGCTTTTAGGTCCCTGCCGGAGTGGGGAGCTGGTCATTTGCGCACGATCCTTATAAATTTTCTTGGGAGCCTGTTTAGGAGTCGTGTTGGAGATGCTATAAGCATAATAACTACTTCCTCATTTCCAAATTAAGTACAACTTTATTCTAAATATGTGTCAAACGGAGGGAGTAAATCTTTCTATGGTATGTGCAAAACCTTACTATCTTTTCCCCACAAGTTATGCCAGACTTACTCTCAAGATCATCCAAAAGAGGTTTTTAGGACTCCTATTTAAAGAAAGAAAACTTAATTGGAAATTTAGGACCACTCATTAAAAAATATCTATGTTTTTTATGAGACTTATTGCAATAGAGAAACATTAATAATGATTTTTTTAATAGAGTAAGAAAATATCTAAAAATAAAATTTCGATAAAACACAAATTTAGAAATACTTTAAAATTATGTTTTCAGGAATATGTGTGTAGATCAGTTTACTGTTTTCAAGTAAATTTTCGTAATTTCGCTGCACTTTCTTATTTTTTATTTTCGTTTCATTTTTATTAGTAGTACAACAGTGTACAAGCCTAACAGTTGAAGTGAAGTGTGTATTAAGCAAACACTGCAGTCTGCACTGATCTTAATACGGGTAGATCAGATCACACCAACTCAACCTCCTCTCTCCTGGTCTCACCTGTCTCTCGCCCCTTCTAGAACCTTCCAATGCCGCTCCACCACCCCAAGCACCGGCACCACCACGACGAAGACGTCCTCCCCTACCACCGCTCCGACGACGAGGCCAAGCCGCGCCGCCCGTACGCCCCCTCCAGCTTCCCCTCCTCCCCTGCCTCCCCCGCTTCCTCCCACCGCCTTCTCCTCCTCTTCGCCGCCGTGTCCCTCCTCCTCGCCGTGGCCTCCCTGTCCTTCGCCGTGTCCGTTAGCCGCCGCCCTGCGCCACTCCAGCCGCCCCCCGCCTCCGTAGCTTTCCGCTGCGGCCGCGTCGAGGACTCCCTACGCTCCTTCCTCGCCTCCTCCCGGAACTACTCCGCCGGCGACAGGGAGAAGGTGCTCGCCGTCGTCGGCGTCCACACTGAGCTCGGATCCGCCGCCGCCGCGCTGCGTTACGTGCCACCTGGTTCCCGCCCAACCCTGAAGGCATCGTAAGGTTCCATATGATTCTCCATTTCGACTTGGATCTGGTTACATGCTTGCTTGCTCTAGTTTGCTGCTACTCTTGTTATGCTTGGCATATAAGCTTCCAGCAGTGTGTGTACCTTATACCCATGAGGATCTATTAAGACGATGCTTGTAGTTGCTGTTACCTGCCTGCATTGCTCTAATGAAGCTTCGAGTAACGCGGGATCTGTTTAAATCACTAATGATGCCTGCACTCAGTACTCTAGCCTGTACTTAATAACTAGTAATTTGATGTTATTTTGTGACTGGATTCTTGTAATTGTAAATTTTCTGGTTTAGTAGCAAATCAGGTTGGGATGGTTCTTTCACACCAGGGCTGCCACATTTTATTTATTCATTTTTGCAGTTCTGCTTTGGCATGGCAATTAGGCGTATACTAATAAGTGTGGGTTTTTTCTCGCGTTATTTGAGGAACTAGTAGCATTGTAAGATTACTCACACTAAAAATAGTGTAAGGCTATTTATAGGGGGGAAAGAATCCTGTCAGTGGTCACTAATCTTACCTACAATACATGTGAGTACGTGACCAAATGACGAGATGTGGAAACTCCAATGCAATACCAATTTGAAATTCCATCTTCTAGTTTACGCAACAGAGTATGTTCGGGAAGCTTTTTTTTTCGAAAAGGAGGTAGCACCCCAGCCTCTGCATCAAAATGATGGATACGGCGTTTATTACTTCATGTTCGGAAGCTATAATTGGAACTTTGTATGTATGCCTCATATCTAAGCATATCCCAAAAAAGTTGAAATGTGCACACACATTATAAACTGAACTTCCCTGAAATTCATAACGGTTGTACACCAACAACAACAACAACAAAGTCTTTTATTGCCAAACAAGTTGGGGTAGGCTAGAGTTGAAACCCATAAGATCTCAAAACCAGGTCATGGTTCTGGCACATGGATAGCTAACTTCCACGCAGCCCTATCCATGGCTAGTTCTTTGGTGATATTCCAATCCTTCAGATCTCTCTTAACAGACTCCTCCCATGTCAAGTTTGGCCTACCACGACCCCTCATAACATTCTCATCCGCTTTATCCGTCCGGTATGCAATGGCGCTTCCGGAGGCCTACGTTCTATATGACCAAACCATCTTAGACGGTGTTGGACAACCTTCTCTTCAATCGGTGCTACCCCAACTCTCTCACGTATATCATCATTCCTAACCCGGTCCTTTCTTGTGTGGCCACATATCCATCTCAACATGCGCATCTCCGCTACACCTAACTGTTGGATATGTCGTCTCTTGGTCGGCCAACATTCTGCGCCATACAACATCGCAGGTCGAATCGCCGTCCTATAGAACTTGCCTTTTAGCTTTTGTGGCACTCTCCTATCACAGAGGATGCCAGAAGCTTGGCGCCACTTCATCCAACCAGCTTTGATTCGATGACTCACATCTTCATCGATATCACCATCCTTCTGGAGCATAGACCCCAAATATCGGAAGGTGTCTTTCTCAGGTACCACCTGTCCATCAATCCTAACCTCTTCCTCCTCGTGCCTAGTAGTACTGAAACTGCACCTCATGTACTCAGTTTTGGTTCTACCAAGCCTAAAACCTTTCGATTCTAGAGTCCGCCTCCACAGCTCTAACTTTCTATTAACCCCCGCCCGACTATCGTCAATTAGCACCACATCATCCGCAAAGAGCATACACCATGGGATATCTCCTTGTATATCCCTTGTGACCTCATCCATCACCAAAGTAAAGAGATAAGGGCTCAAAGCTGACCCCTGGTGCAGTCCTATTTTAATTGGAAAGTCATCGGTGTCGCCATCACTTGTTCGAACACTTGTCACAACATTATCATACATATCCTTAATGAGGGTAATGTACTTTGTTGTACACCAAGACTCAAAAAAACAATGATTGAAGTAAAACATAGTCACTGACATGCAATGCCACTGATTATGCACTCTCCAAAGAGAAAATACAGGGCACCGATTACTTAGCGGGCTCTCCAAAGAGAAAATACAATGCCCACTAATATTCTCATCAGCCCAGTTTTCCAACCAACTCGCCCATTTTATCTGGATGGGAAACCCGTTAAATGATCAGTTGCAGTATTCCGAGGGCAGCGGTGACCTGGTTCGTTCGAAGTGTGTTCCTCTTACTAAATGAATAGAAATGCAATTGATTTCTCTATGGCCAAGTGATGTAAAAAATTACACAAGTTAATGAACTTCATTTTTGCTACTTTAGGTGTAAGAATGTGTTGGCGTCTTGGTGAGCAGGATCGGAGGCTAAATGGATTTATTTTCTAAACATATGCTCAAATCGTTTGTTATATTTCTTATCTTTTGCCTGCCTTATGGATATAATTGTGGTTTTTACCGATTTCATGATAACTTTTAGATTTTAGAAAGTGCTTTCATTGTGTGAGACTATATACTTCTTTCTCATGGATCAATACTTTAATTGATCCGTAATTGCATTGGCATGCATTACTAGAAAGGAATATAAACTATAGTTGGACATATGATATAACTGAATATCAATTATCAACTTTGTGATTAGGGCTCAGTATGCTTCTTTCATAACATCACTTTTACTAGTGTTGTTTCTAGCTTATCAGATATGATCTCCTTATGTAAAATCGTTAGCTACTTTACATGAAGCACACTAAGTATTACAGAGAGTTGAAAAAAGGTCCTTTCTAATTTAGTTGGCTTATCAGTTGCAGAGGATCCCTATTTCAGTGCTTCAGTAGTAAACAAAATATTGACTCATTTTTTTGCTCACTGGCCCTCCCATCGATTCTGCAGCTTGGAACATGGATTTGGTTTATCATTTAGGTTTGTCATTGGAACGACTAAGGACAAAGAAAAAATGGCAGATCTTCAGAAAGAGGTAGACCAGTATCATGACTTCTTGTTTATTGACGCTGAAGAGGGTACGAAGCCCCCACAGAAGATGTAAGCTGAAACTCCGTACCCTTGTATTTCTACCTGTGAGCTTGCATCTGATTAACCGTATCCACCCGTTTTGCTGGCCATTTGATAGGTTAGCATATTTCAAAGCAGCTTATGAGATGTTCGACGCAGAATTCTATGTCAAAGCTGATGACACTATCTATCTGCGTCCAGGTAAAGTTTGTGTTTACGACGTACCAAAACTGTGCTTAGATAGTTTGATCTGTTTTATATTATTCTTGTCACATTTCTGTGCCAGATAGACTTGCTGCTCTCCTTGCAAAGGACAGACCTCATCACCGGACTTACGTCGGTTGCATGAAGAAGGGACCAGTTGTCAGTGATCCAAATATGAAATGGTTAGTTGAAATACAAGTTGGTTCGAACTTCAGAAATAATTTTGCATATATGCCACTCTTTTTTTGAAAAAACTACTGGATTTTCTATATCCAAGTTGTACCTTGTTATTTCAGCCATTCAGGTTCCATATCCAAGTTGTACCTGGTTATTTCAGCCATTCAGATCTTAAATTTACCTTCTTCAGTGATCATTTAATATCACGACAGGTATGAAAGTTCATGCGGATTATTAGGTAATGAGTACTTCATGCATGCATCTGGCGCACTGTACGCTCTTTCTTCAGAAGTGGTGGGAGCTCTAGCTACTGCAAAGAATGATAGGTTGGTCTTTATCTTTTTTCCTATACAATGAAAGCTTCTAGGGGAATTTAGTTAACCTTTCTTCGTCAACAAGATAAGACGCACATGCAAATACTGCATACATGCAAGAAACATTAAGTAAATCCTTGGTGATCTACATATTTAAAGTGATGCAAGCTACACATCGTTTTATATCTTCTTTACTGTTTAGTTATTTATCTTTCTAGATGAGCCCGACGCATTGCAGAAGATCTAAGATAAACAATGCTACAATACTAAACTATGAAAATGTGAGTTTCCCATGATTTTGTTGCCTGCACTTTGCAATGGGAACTCAAAATGTGCACTCAGTAAAACATGTTAAATCAACCCTATGAAATTGTTGCAGCAGATTTAAAATAAACAATGCCACAATACTAAGCTATTAAAAGGTGAGTTTCCCACCAAAGGCAATATGAATGTATAACTGCAGCTGGTGCCAGCCGCTACGCCAAATGTTGCCTTTGACGATTTGCGTTTCCCTTTCATTACCTATAACTAATAGATATCCTGACTGAGCGCAAGGGTAGTGAAAAGCACTACGCTGAATGTTGCCTTCAAGCAAAGACCCAAAAATGTGTACACGAAATCAATGAAACCAAAAAAAAAAAAAAAAAACAGAGGTGGGACAAGGGGGTGCCCTCTGCATGATATTTGTCATCAAGGAGCGGTCGTTCCGTGGAGGGCACCCTCACCTAGTATCGCTTAATTTAATCCTTCATTTTCTTTTGGTTGTCTTTTTGGTATGATGTTTTGTACGTTCACGTAGTCGCTATTTTCTCTGTACGCTTTTCCCAGTTTAAGGATGTTCGATTATGAGGATGTTACCATTGGCTCATGGATGCTAGCCATGAATGTAAATCATGAAGACAACCGTGCGATGTGTGATTCTACATGTACAGCCACCTCCATTGCTGTATGGGACAGCAAGCCATGTTCAGGTATGCACCCGGTAAAATACGTGTCTCAAAATATCAATTATAAAAAGTCTTGAGGGAGAGAGTGACCGTAGTGCCAGTTACGTCGTTGTTCCTCGTCAGTATCAATAGTCATATCTAGATGCATCAGCTGTTCTGTTGCAGTACTGTTATATCATAATGTTTTTCATAACTCAGGTATATCACTATAAATCGAATTCTTGTTAGATGCATCAGCTATTATGTTACAGTACTGTTATAGCATAATGTTTTTCATATCTCAAGCCTATTACTCCCTCCGATCAAAAATAAGTGTCGCAGTTTTGAACTGGGGTTAGATTAAAACTATGACACTTATTATGGATCGGAGGTAGTACTGTAACGAGTTCTTGTTATGTAATACAAAAGGTCTTTCGCTGATCAGTTGTCGTGCCTTTTTTGTGGCTTGAGTCGATGCATGGAAATCCAACACATGTTTAAAGTAGCCCTTATTTATTACAGGCTCCTGTGACCCCATTGAGAAAATAAAGGGGCTGCACAATACAACTTTGTGCTCAAAGAGCCCAACATTACCACCTGATGTGGAGGAGGAAGAGTAGAATATGGAATATTGTGCTGTACATTCTTGGCCCCTGAATGGGCTATTATGTGGATGCCAATTTCTCTCTTTTTGGGAAATGAGATTCATCATCCCCTGCAGCTGTATTGTTGTACCTACCACCGACCTTGTTCGGATGGCAGTCGTGTTGTAGTCTGTCGCTGCTGGAGGATACCTGCTGAAGACAACGCCACAAGAACAGTTTGACATTCCGCATTTGACTGTATGCCCACGACTGATAAGTGCAAGCATCTTAGGTTCAGATATATTGATATACTGTCAGATGATAGATGGAGGATTTGGTCAATCAATCCTGTCACCGTATACGCCAATCATGAATAATTACATGTGGATACATCTCTATAGTTGATGTTCACCGATGTACATACACTACCGTGGTCTTTTGTTTTGCCTCTTTTACTTGGGTACTTCACATCACGATCAAGGTAACTATAGGTTCCCCGCAGAAAAAAAAAAAGCTATTATAGTTGAGCCATCTGATTCAGGTTGTATTGCATCATCGTAGCAGCATCTTGTGATGATTTCGATTATGCTCGCGCACCAGATGCAGGTGGAGCTTTCTTTCTTTTACCTGTTTCTGTTCTGCCTGCTACTCTTGAGTCCTGATTGCCGTAGTGTCATCTCCATTTAAAACACAATGGTATGCGTGTTTGGTTATTGTTAAGGTTGAAGCCAAAATGCATCTAACATTCAATACGTGCCCATCGCCAGAGCGCTGGTGCAGGTGCGCCCACCCTGAAACTGAAATGATGAAGAGGCTTCTCGTTTGGACTTCAGGAGTTGGGACAGACAGGCCAAAGGCGTGTCCCAATTCCTCCGGCACCAGGCGTGCGCTGATAATCAACAGCACCGACGCGGCGGTGTCGCCCGCTGACCGCCGCGACTTCGCTATCAATTGCATATTGAAGCGGGAAACACCAGGCTCGTGGATTTCATCTACACCTGTGTTTTTTATTGCTCCCTTTTTTTTGAAAGGATCCACACATGCGTATTCACCACAGATTACAACAAGAGTACGAATAAAAGAGCCGGGCCGGAATACGCATACGAACAGGCCAAAGAACCCACCTTTTATTGCTCCCTTTGTTCACTAATGTAAGACAATTTAGTTTTTTTCTTGATTCAAATGTATTTAAACTTATTTTATACACATACTCCGTCCGTCCTCAAATAAGTGGACGTTTAGCATTCGAGATTTTTCTACAAAAGAGTGTACTTCTACCTTCCCAATGCACTTAAAATTAGATAGTAATGTTTCTATCTCATCACACGGGAATCGAGCCCAATAACATTCAACATATGGTCTACTCATTTTTTACATGCACTTAGCTCATTAGAGGTGAGGTAATTAAAGAGGAGAGAGATGGTGAGTTGCATTTTTCCCAATGCATTTTCTACTCCACTCCATAATTTGTCTTAAAATTTCTAGATGTCCACTTATTTGAGGACCGAGGGAGTATTCACTTATTCTAGTATGTATGTAGTCAAAGTTAAAATGATGGGTCCAATGTCTTACACGAGTGAATCGATGGAGTACCTAAATTAAAATGTTGTTTGTTAAGTGCTAAAGCTTGCACGGAAAATATAGTACGAAGGGTACAAATATATGAATATAGTACTTCCGCCACTCCTCAAAAAAAAAGTAGACGTGTTAGTTTGAACATTGTCACATATGTATTTTTTTTGTATTTGTATAATACAACTCGAATTTGTTATGGTAGTACCTTTTGCGTCAGATTTATGTGAATGATTTCACACATGTAAACGATATCTGTAAAAAATTAGTAGTCAAAGGTTTAAAAGATTGATATCATTAAACTGGAGAGTGCCTGAAACAAGTAAAAACTCAGACGCAATATGAAATTACACGAATGCGAGTGACCCGTGGGGAAGCTGCACCGCCGCTGCGTAGAGAGGTGTTTGCGCTCGCATCGGGGACGAATAAGGTGGGTGAGC
Organism: Poa pratensis; assembly: GCA_947311845.1. Lineage (NCBI taxonomy): Eukaryota > Viridiplantae > Streptophyta > Magnoliopsida > Poales > Poaceae > Poa > Poa pratensis. The sequence continues at coordinate 11,205,728 of CAMZMU010000090.1, forward strand.
GCCATTAAACAAGGCTGGTCGGCCTCTGTGTCGATGTTAAGTTGGACCGTCTGTCAGCGAGACGTATCCAGCACTTCTGAGTTGACCTAGAGGTTGGGGGCGGATAAGGGGTTGGCAGACACATTTTTGAACCATCCACCGACGGAGGCGTCACTGGGGGACGTTTTCATCTCTTGACCCCATTGAACCGTGTGAAGGCCAATCAGGGGCACTCATGTATATGCTCTAAAGTGCTAAAATTTGTACGAAAAGCATTGGGTAAAAAAGAAAAGGGTGTACATTAGCGCGAAGGGTACAAATATACCAATATACCACTTCATCCAACCATAAAAAAAGTAGAGGTCGAACATGTAAGATATTATTGTATTTGTATAATAGGGTTCCATTTCTATAAATGATTTCACACATCCAAGCGATATTTGTAAAACATATTAGTGATCAAAGCTGTACCAGATACAAAAGTTATACCATCATGCTTTTGTAAACCAAAGAGTGCATGAAACAAGTGAAGACTAGATATTTCTCTCTCTCAAAAAAAAAAAAGGGAAAACTCTGACACAAATGCACAATGTTGTCTAAAATTTAATGTACCCTATACGCGCTATTACTTTGTTTCATTATCCAGCTTGCTAACACGGTTTATATTGTGAAACATATGTGAGTATTTTAGGGGATGGGAGGGGATTATCCCGGATCTCGGAAAATCCCCACTAATCTGTTTACTTCTAGTGTATTTTAGGGGGTGGGAGAGGATAATCCCCAAATATTCCCTACCAACCATCTCATTTTTGTCTAACACAGAAACTCTAGTCCATGCTAGTGTATTGTAGGAGAATAATATTTGTGGGGATTGGGTGTTCACAAAATTCTTTCTCATCCCCACTCTTTCCATCCCTAAAAAACTCTTGGAGTAAACAAGGTCTAAAACAAAAACTCTACTCCATACTAGTGTATTGTAGAGGAATAGTATTTGTGGGGACTGTGTGTTCACCAAATTGCCTCTCATCCCCACTCCTCACATCCCCTAAAAAAACCTTGGAGTAAACAAGGCCTAAATACTCTTTCCCTACAATACACTAGTATGAAATAGAGTTTTTATTTTAGGTAAAAATGAGATGGTTGATGGGGATATCTAGGGATTATCCCATTTCATCCCCTAAAATACACTTGAAGTAAACAAATTAGTGGAGATTTTCCTGAATCCGGGATAATCCTCCCTTCCAATCACCTAAAATACAAGACCTAAACGGTTTCCTTCAAGCTGGTACTGATTGTCTTTTAAGATTGACGCGCCCTAATAACAAGCAGCAGGGAGAAAACGTTGGGCACCTTGGCTAGTGGGCTCCATACGACCATACGGTCCATACCTAACCTGAGTGGCCGAGACGCGTTGACGTAACTAACCCAAGGAGGCACGACAGGAGCTCTGTCGGTGCGCGACAACTAGCGATCGACTGGTTGTTTCGATCCACCTCAACCGCCGCAAAGATTTCGTCGGCCAAAACCCGGGTGCTGTGCACGTACCTACTGCAGGACTAGGCTACACTACACACAGTGCCACACTGTCTGTACTATGCTCTGGTGGCAATCCATTTGATGATCATTGATCAAGCTTAGTTATAGACAAGATACGCAATTATGACCATGGAAAAGGTACACCTCCTCAACTGAATCACGCATTTTAAATAAATCTAAATTATAGTACTCCTGTATAGTTAAGGGTGGTATCTCCTCAAATCTTGCAAATGATATTTTCGGTTGTTTTTATCATTGGTTTGTACTAGTACAACTACAATGTAGTAATAAACCGCAATAAGAGAATGCTGCTCTCTCCGTTCCAATTTATAAGATGTTTTAGTTACATCAGTACAGACTACATACGGAGTAAAGATAGTGAATCTACACGCCGAAACGCATCTAGATACGCACGAATCAGGAAAAAGTTAAAACATCTCGTATTTCCAAAACGGAGGTAGTAGTATATTCCAAAGGTGCACCTACAATTTCACCTGTCCAATCAGAACAATTCAAAAGTAGCTGGAGGCCAAACTTTAGATGGCATTCTAAAACTAGATCCAAGATGTTCTGTTTTTTTTTTTTTTTGCATTTCAAGCAGTAGACGACTCCTACGGGATTTGTCGGTTCGACTTATTGTGTACCTTTTATAAGTATGTATATGAGCAGTTGCAGTTCAAGTCGGATGCTATTGTCGGTGAACAATAAAATAAATACAATATAAATGATTTGAGCGATCAACAAGGTTGTTCTATATAAACTCCACACTAAACTTTTACATAAAAAAAACTTCACAGCTCACACGGACCATGCGACCATAGCAGCTTGCATGACATTTAGACGTGAAGTAAACTAACTAAACAGCGTGCAACGTGAGACAACTACAATAAGGCACGCAATTATTGCCTAATCAATACCTATAGTGGCATGAAGGAGTATTCCATGCCATGATACTCCCAGTAAAGTCGACTTAGTAGTATTGAGGTTGCAGGAGTATAGTTTATATCAATGCATGTGTTTGGTTGGTGATCTATACGAGAGCTACCTCATTTTCGTTTCATACCTAGATATGTTAATTAGGAAACGATCATTATTGTGAACCCATGTGGTACATTTATCATTCTGTCCTAAGCAATGGGGAACTCAGTATTTTCACAAATCAACCAATGTACACTGTTGTGCTACTCCCTCCGTTTTTATTTAGTTCGCGTTCTGGGTTCTTTAAAGTCAAACTTTCTAAAGTTTGACCAAATATATATGAAAAAATATCAACATCTATAATATGAAATATATATACTATGAAAATATGAGTAGAGATT